>JAODJU010000108.1:20629065-20646258 GCA_026776725.1 Gnathonemus echidnorhynchus
GTCCGTCAACGGGGACGGCGACTGAGTGGGGTGGGGGGGGAGTTTTGGTCAGGAAGGGAGACCAATGCGCCTCGGGCAGCTGCCGGCTGAGCAGGTGCTGTGCCGAGGGGGGGCTCTTTAGCCGTTAGTCAGCCATGAAAAATTCAATCAGATCAACAATGATTACATTCGGTCTGGACCCCTTGCGCCGCCGCGCCTCATAATGATACCCATCTGAATGATTCAGTAAATACTGCAGAAAAATAAGAACCCTGCACCCGTCTGACAATAAAGCTGCGTAAATAAAGACACGCTCTCTAGTCCATAATGCGACGCACTGCGAAAAACCAATTCCTGTTTCAATATCCTGACCTCCATTCAAAAACAAGAAAAAAAAACCCTCGTAGCACATGCAAAACGCGCCTGACTATAATTAACGGATATGAAAATGCATTTAGCTGGCCAGGAACTCCTTGATGCAATTATGACGCGTAAGGTTGCATTTATCACCCGGAGGAGAGTCTCCTGCACGTCTCTCAGCGGCGCTAAGCGGGAACACTGAGGGGGTCATTACCAAGGAGGGGGGGGGACTTCAAAGGGACAGAAGGGCCTTGAAAGACGGAGCATAAGGTACTTGACAATGAAAAGCACCAACTGTCCCCCCCCACCACCAGCACCCCCACCCATTCCAGAGGCAGGGACACCTGCCCGGGAGACTGGGATTCTGACCCAGGAGCCCCCCCAGTCCGCTACCCCCTGCCACCAGCTTTGTTTCTTACAGTGTTTGGGGTACAGATGTAAAAAAATATCAGTATTAGCAGGATTTCTTGTTTTGCCGGGTAACTTGTCGTATTTAAGGTAGTTTGGGCTAAATATAAGTGAATGAAGATAAAGTCTATTTAAACTTGGGTACCTTAAATCTGGCAAGTTATCAGGCTAAGCAAGAAATTCGGCTTCATGAAACAGACCCAGTGTAAAGATACATGTGCACAAACATTTGTGTACCAGGCCCCACGTGGCTAACGTGAAATGTCGTTTCCCCACAGCCACCGTGCAACGTGTGATTTGGTAAAGACATGTTAAAGAAAATAAAGCTAGAAAAAGCAAAGCTAATCATTCACACCTCTGTCAATGAGTCATACATCCAACCATCTGCAAAACAGTGGCAACATTAAAAGCCTGAATGCATAACTGTAGGAACTGGGCTTGATACAGGCAGCCTATAAACATTCCTGGGGGAGCTAGTATGGCCTTAAGATGAAAAAGCCACATAACAATAATAATAATAATAATAATAATAATAATAATAATAATAATAATAATAAAATAATAATAATAATAATAATAATAATAATTATAATACAGATGCAGCCAAGGGTATGGAATCCTTCCACTTTTTAAAAAAGAATCACAATTTTCTGTGAAATTATTTGAAACAGAAGAACAATTGACATCCAGAATTCTTCATTCAATATTCCAGAGCAGATACGGCGCTTTTGATTTATGAAGTAACATATTATTTTTAATAAAACAGATGATGATGGCACTGATAAAATTATTGGGACCCCAAACCTAATGTTTTGTAGCTCACCATCTTCAGGCAGTAACTGCAATCAAGCACTTTCTGCAGCTCCCAATGAGGCTTCTATACTGCGCAACTGGTAATTAGTTTTATGTTACCAGTGTTAGGAATTCTGTGAAGAACATTGGGAAGAATGTGATTAATGCGGCCAGAGTTGCGCTCCCCTTACGTGAGCTGAGGGGCCGGCAGCCGCTGTCATTTCTGCGGAGCGGAATGATGATCTAGCATCAGCATGCATGCAGCGCGCGGAATGGATGAAAGTGTCTTATCAGTGCCATGGTAACCACCTAAATGGTTCCTTTAGCAGAGCATAAGGGAGAGGGTTTGGGGGTGGTCCACCAGCCTTTTCTTCTGTCAGACATCTGTTGCTCTCCATTCAAAACTATGGGATGTTCTGCTGATTATTTTCCATGCAGCTTCCCCTTTTGAAAAAAGGAGGCTGTGGAAATGAGAATTTGATTATGGAGATATTCAGGCACATATCCAAAGCAGACTGAGAAAGCAAGATATATACACGGACCTTTAAGTATCAAGCGTGCCTCAGGAAGTGATGTAGGATACTTTATATATATTTGTCTTATAAAATAGGCTGGGCAAATATAACAAAGCAGATGTGTGAAACTAAAGGGCGGAAAGAGATTCCTTTTAGCACATGTCACACATTAGGTCAATAATCTCAAATTTCAGGTGTCTTTAATCTTCGCTTATTCAGACTTATTCATCCATAAGTTTCCTACACTTTTCAGAATACCTACAGTGTTTAAGAGATGGTGGGGAGCCTGGATTTTTTTGTCCTATGAGCTATTGTTGGTGGAAACGGGACATAAAAAGCAATAAAATACCAGACACGATGGATGGCTTTTAAGCTCGTTTAACGAAAAATAAAATTTGATACCATTTATGGGTTTTTTGGGGGTCGGGGGTGGGCATTTCTGAAATAAAAGAATTCAATGAGAGCCATTCATACATACCTTTGTTGCTGGAAATTAATTGTGTGGTCCAGGAGACGCATTATTACTGTTCAATCGACCCTGAAAATGACAACACGATGATTTTTAGCCGGCTTTTCTAACGAGGAGTTACATCGATGTTATAAGCAACAGCTTTGTTTACAGAATCTACAAAAATCTTAATAGTACAAATAAAAACCAGCACATGTCAGTTAATACTACGAAGAGTTACTACTGCAGCAATGTGCATATAATTAAAAAATATATACTTAATTATTTATAATTATCTCCTGTCTGCTACATTAGAAGCAAGGATATTAAACTAGAATCTGCATCGTCGAAGGATCCAAAGTGAACAATTGTAAAATTCTCATAAATTCTGCAAACTATAATTTGGTGTTAATGTAGCAGTAAAGTTTGTCAGTAAATAACACCACGCCTTTTGGCGCATCGCCAAGCAAATACCAGATGAAAGAGTTTCAGAATTATTCAAATTGAAAATATTGGATTAAAAACATCCCCGCCGGATTTTATTTGTCAAATGCAAATGCGGGGAAAAAAGAAAACAAAATCAGAATGCCTTCACTTGTAAGGTTGGGCCGGTCGTTATCTTATCTGAGAAGTGATCTCAGCTGCGGCTTTCACACGGCAGGGGAAGGGGCGGCTCTTTCGGGACGCCTCCGACTTGTTTATTTGTGTAAGATAGGGCCTGGTCACGTGGGGGAGGAGGCCCGTCTCGCGGGGGAAGGTGCAGGTCATCCTGAGAGCGTGTCCACGCAAAGACGCGTATCTGTTTGCTGAACAGCTAGCAAGAGGGGATCCCAAAAGAGCAGCATTTCAAGACTAATTCGAGAAGTTCTGCATGATAATATCGATACATCGATAATGCAGTTTACTTTGTTTAAAATCATAGACGGTTTAATTAATATCTATAAAAAACAATAAATAAAAAGAAATAAATAATACACGCGTTTGCTAAAACGCCAGCGATATGGGACCCTAAAAGAGAAGTATCTCAAGAGTAATTGCACAGGTTTGGCATTAATACCTCAATGATACATTGATATTGGCTGCTGTCTATATACCCTGTCTTGCACCAATTGTATACTGTAGACCTGCTATTGCACTGTTATTGTTGTGTACTGTTTTGTTTTTTCATCCATTATTTGTTGTTCATGTTTATTGTCCAGCTGTTATTTATTACAATTAATACAAAACAAAATTAATATATTAATTTTAAATAATAAACATAGGTAAATGCTGATAAGACAGTGAGTAATTGTTCTATTTAATCAAGCCATACTCACACTCAAAATTACATTCAGATTAATGCATCAAACTATCCTATGCGCAGGAGGTCCCTGCTTGCCCCAAAGATCTTCACAGCTTCCCTGCAAGTCTGAATATATCACAGTGACATTGTTGTGTGGCTATGATGGTTTTGGTTTCCATAATTCTCTTGGATTTGCATGGATACCACTGGTTTCTGTCATATATCCTGTATATGTTTTTTCTGTCCTTCCTGTTCAAGGCATTAAAGGGCAAATGTGTTTTTCATCTGTCTATATAGATGCAAATGCAGGTTGTTTGAACAGCATTTTGCATGTCAGGCTTCTGTGAAGTGAACATGGCTTCCAGCGGCTGAATGGTGGAGTTGGTGCCCAAAGCGGACCGGCCCTTTGTGACGCGCTTCTGCTGGACCATGCTCTCAGAGGGATGTGTGCATTTCAAAGGCACTCGCTCACACGCACGCACGCACACACTCACACATACACACACAAACACTCACGCATATACACACACACGCGCGCGCATACACAAACATACACATACATGACACACACGCATACACATGCACGCATACACTTGCACGCACACACACACATACACACACGTTTGTATTCACATCTTTGGGGGCGGGGGGGCAGTCCATTCATTTCTATGGACAAAACCCTAATCCCAATAATGACAACCCTAATCGCTACCCAGCCGTAACCTTAACCATAAGTAACCAAGCAAAATACAAGACTTTTAGGCATTTTTAGTGTTTTTATTGCAGTCAGAGATTTTTTTTTTAAATTAAGGTATTGTGGGGACCTAAAAAATGTAAAAGCTTTTACCACATTGTGCAGACAGTTGGTCCTCACGATGTAGTACATACAAGGCCCCCACACACACACGCAAGGTGCAAGCTCAGATTGAGCCCCTCCATCCATCCATCCATCCATCCATCCATCCATCTCTCTCTCGTATTGTCGCATTGTCCTGTGACTACACAGCAATGGAAGTCTGACTGAGGTTGGAGACACCTGTCTTCTCGCCCGCCTGTCCTACGGCATACAATGCTGGCACACGCCAGAGCCCAAAACCCCCCCCCCGGAGCAGCGTCCCCTTCATCGCTATAGCAACGCACGTGCGTTACACGGCATCATCTCCTTGGCACCCGTTAGACGCAAGTCTGTCCTGATCATCCATACAAAATGTTCCAAACCCAAACAGAACTTGTCCATCAATCCTACTCAATTCTCCCCCCCCTCCCCGCCAAACCACTTTATCCGAAGCTTTGCTTGCACTCGCTTTCTTGTGCCCTGGAGGGTGCTGAATGTAAGTTTATCCTCTCTGATGCGGAGCATCTCAGAAAACCCGGGAGACATGAAGAGGGAACCTCCATATTGATTAAACAAATTTGCCACAAATCATCTTACAAATGCCCAGTGGGTGACTATAGAGCAGGGGGGAAATGCCTCCATTCAAGCGGCCGTGCCCCCCCGCTGGGCAGGACCCACGGCTCTTGGCTTTCCTAAGCGTGCTGACAGCCCCTGATCCCCAGCCATCTGCGGGGTGGGTCAGCTCGCGCCCGGCAGGGGAGGGGGCTCTTTATGGCCCAAAAAACTGCAAAAACAGCACTGCGGGGTACGGGGGCCGAGGTGCGGGGGGGTGTTCTGGAGGATCCTGTGTGTCTGTGTCAGCTGTATACAATGGAAAGCATGCACATCGATATACTTAATTACGCACAAGTGCCTCGTGCATCATGCATACACCCAGAAACTTCCTTGGCCTTGCATTACATGCGACATGCGGAGTCTTGCAGCAATGCAGCCTTGCAACGGGAAACTGCAACACACCGTCCGCTTCATTACTAACAAACCAAGGTGGAGAAGTATGTAAAAGAAATAATGATAAAAGAATTGGGGGGGGGGCACCCAGGCTAACACAGCAGGTGGAGGTGTTGGGGGTAAGTGCGGGTTTATCTCATACACATAGGCCAAGCACAGATGGACCTCTTGTGGCATGCCAGGGGACACCCCCACACCCCCTTGATGGAGCCATTGTTCAGAGCCTCTGCGAGGCGAGTGGCCCCCCTATGGTATCCATTTAGGGGGGCACCATCCAAACGGGTGATTCTCCGGGAGGGAGTCACAGGTGGGGACTTGCATCTCATCACCGCGAGTCTCGCGGATGCAGAGGTGACCACAGAGACCCAAATCCCCTTATAGAACTTTGAAGTTCTGAAGAAGGGTCATTCAGATTAATACATTTTATTTTTACAGAGACCTACCAAGTGCAAGCTATCATGCAGCTAACAAACTTATAGCAAAACCGTATTTCAGGAGCAAAGATTTTTAAGTAATGTACCAGTCAAAAGTCTGAAAATAATAATAGTAATAATTATGTAGCATTGACAAAGTAAAAGACCTAAGCTTTAATTGCAAAAACCGGAAGATCTGGATCACATAACAATAATATAATATAATATAATATAATATAATATAATAGGGCACACACTATTATAAGAGGGGTGAATATCAGAAAAAAATTCAAATATCACGATGTGATTTTGTTGTAATAAATATTAGGATATTTATAAAGCAAAATGTGAACAAAAATCTCACAAAGCCATCTATGAGTGATTTAAACAACAAGGATGAAAATAATTATGAACTGCTTGGAGAACACATGCAGAACTCATGTAAAGTAGCAGTAATAAACTTTAAACTGATTTTTAAAACATGTACTAGATAATCTTGAAAAAGAACAATCATTAAAATTGCAAAGCTTGCTATGTTTTGTTTCCTATGACAGAGTAAAAATGTTTTAGTGAAACTCCCTGCACTGTAACGTCTGGACAGTACAAAGGTATGAAAAAGCCTGATCGCAACCCTGCTGACCATCACGGTCCTTGTAATGTGAGAATTGCATGTGCATGACATGCGATGTTGGTATTAATATTGCACATCTCCCTGCCCTATAACATGCTATAGGCATTTTTTGAATTCAGTACGAAATACCCCGCCGTGCATTGTGATGTCATTCAGTGGTGGTGCCGTTTTTTACACCACCTTTAAGTACCATACTTTATTACTTTTTTGAAGTTCCAAAAGTACGGTACCTGGTGCGGAGGATTCTGTTGTAGGGATTCTGGAAATGACCTGACTCTCTGGTCAAATAATGAACTGTATTGCTAGAACAGGTAAAGCTAACTCACATCAGGCAAAACCAAAAACCAAAAAGCTAAGGGACTCGCTCAACACTGGACTGACACTGGGATTTGAACTGACAACCTTTTGATTACAGAGACGGCAGCCTAACAAGCCAGGCCAAGGGGTCCAAAGCCCCAGGAAGGCAGTGTCCCTGATCATAGTGGGCAGGCTTGATCTACCTTTGAGGGGGAAGAGGAGAGGGAGTGGGGGGTCAACTCACATCCAGTAAACGAAGAGCGCAGGGGTGTTTCAAAACCTGCAAAGTGTCCGGAGACCACAAGGAACCAGGTACACAACAAGGAACCAGGTACACAGTCTTTTATTTAAGCATCAATGGTGTCATTAAGGGGGTGGATTCACTAGACATTCACTGGAGAGTGATTCATAAACACAACGCTGATGTACTCATATGTTTTTATTTAAGTGTTTTAGTCTCGTGAAATAGCCGGACAATAAATGATGTTACACCAGCGTGCACTAGACAATGGAGATGTACATTTCTGTTATTTGATAAAACTGAAATTAGATTTGGAATAGCAGATATCCCAGAAGCCATTGCTTATTGACTTCGGGTTTGATTTTAACTTATTACCACAAGTGTGTGTGAGATATATCTTTCACTGACGACACAAACATAACATTTGTGAAAAACTTCAGTATCACTGTCAACAGCATAACATTACAAAATGTGTTATAGTATAATAATATGTTGTTATTTTTGCTAGTTAGATGTTATCTTGTCTTGCTGTGAAAAAATGTTTTGTGGGAGAAAATGTAATCCAACTGTTGATTAAATCTTCCCTGATTGATAATTATGTATCCACTTAAACTATTAATTACATTATTGTGTCAGGGAAATTGAATTAGTGAAACTGTTTAATTTATCAACAACAAACAGGGGCACATAGAGGGGCGGGGCCACAGGGACACCTGACTCAGCTGAAACCTGATTGGCCCTGGAGTTCACCATCCCTGTCACTCAAAACATATCATTGGCTAATATATGAGGATGTCATGCTGTGAATGTTCCATCGACTGACGTTGTCACCAAGCTGCCAGGTCGCTCGCTGGCACAGCACCCTGCCTGCTGTTGTGTTGACCCCATGTTCAGGGGTCACCGCTTAACTCCACTCCACAGGTCCTGGACACACTCCTGCGCATTTTGTGTCTGAGTGGCAGCCCCACCAGGGGGAAGGTAAACAGGAAATAGACACGGCTGCCCCCCACCCCCCCCCGGGGCCTCCCCACCTCGCCGAGGCACCAACCACGTAGCGCCAGGCCCTCTGACGGATGTCACTTTTCTGCTAGCCGACTGCTAGGGGCGGCATTCTGGAGCATTCTGGGAAGATCAGCCCGTGGATGACTAGAACCCAGAACTCCATTATCCGTCTTCTAGCCGGGCAGAGGGACACCGACGGGATGCCAGTCCATGGCAGGGCACATGTGGGCTATGAGAACATGCAAACCATGCCCATAGAGAGCAGAAGTAGAATTCAGACCTCCAGCACCAGAGATGTTACCCACTGAAACAGGCAGGCTAATTGGCATCTGCCTTAGCATGTGTGAAAGCATGTGCCCAGTATTGCAGAGATGGACTGGTGTCCCATTTAAGGTATACCCTCCCCCCAGCTCCGATTGGAAGATTATTATTATTATTCTTGTTGTTGTTGTTGTACTTGTTGTTTATGTGATGTTGTAATAGCTGATTAATTAATTAGTATTTACCCAGGTGATATTTACTCACATGATCTGCAGGATCATCCTTTAGGTTTGAGCCAGATAAGTAGAATGAGCAGCGGTATCCGGAAGCCCAGGTGCTGTAATCTCACCATTTTGGTCGTCCTGTTGCTCAGCAAGTAGAAATATTCATGTTAGCAAAATGGGATAAAAGCTGTAGAAAACAAGTTTTACATGCAATTAAAAACTCTCATTCTTAATTTAGACTCTCATTCCTAGTCTGCATTTATATGAATATTGCCATTTAATAATCATATTTAATATGTTATCATAAACATGTTTAACACTAAAAAGGCCACATATGTACAGTGTGCATAATGTATTGGAAGGACTGAATTCGAAGAAAATTTGAGAGCAATGCATTGATTAGTAACAAAGACCAGGGGTACCCCTTTTTGTGTAAACAGTGATCCTTAGCTTAATTGGTTCCTGAAGCTCTCAGCATTTGCCCCAGTTACCATCGTCTCTGCTTGGTCGAGCCGGGGTCCTCCATGCATATAACCCCCCCCATAACCTGCATTAACTGCTTCCAGTGACTTCAGATTCTGCACGACCTTTGAATGCAATCAGGAACAGGAATTGGCACATTAAAACAACAGGCCTCAAACCCTTTGGGTTTATGAAGACTGAGGAACACACAAGAGGTTGCAAATTGTGCCGTTTTTTTTTTCCAATTCCATGTTCTGAGACAGATCACATGTAAGCCAGGGGTAGGAACACTCCAGCCTGTGACAACTGCACTGAAGTGTTGTGGATAGAGGAACAGGATTGCTAAAAATTAATATAAAAGGGATAACAAGACTGCTGCATAACACGGGGCTCACTGAAGAACATTAAGCTAAAAGTACTTTGTTCTCAGACCTTCAAGTGGAAATATTTGGAGGATCTAGGAGACATTTCCCCCAAAAGACATAAAAAGATTTTGTACTGGTTGGACTGGGAGGGGTGATCAGAGCCAGGGGCTGACCTGGGGTGCTGAGGGTGGGTGGATGATGTTTACAGCAGCTGTCATTAACAGAAAGAGTTCCTTCCTGCAAAGTGGGATGCCAATGAGGGATGTTATTGCGCCAGTATGTATACTAAGGACAAATCCATTTTGGGAACACTGCGCCACGTTTGTTTGTTTTCATTTCTGTTTTGTCTCATGTTCGTTTGACGGTTGAACAAACAACAGCAAAAGTGAATGAAAGTGACAAAAGGGTCTAAGTTTTTATTCTGAAAATGTGGACAGGATGTGTGGTCCTGTCCTCATAATTCCCGGAGCCAGAATGATGCGGAAATAGAAAGTTATCTGTTACTTGGTGGCATTTATAAAATGTTTAGAGACATCTATAAACAGCCCGAGAGTCTCACTGGGAAATTCTATATACACTTACACGTTACATCAGGTTACATGTACTACAGCCTACATGGAGAATTTCACTCTAATTCAAACATTATAGCCTTAAAAACAGCCTGGATCAGGATTGCTGCAACATATTGGCTCCCACTATTCAATCCAGGTTAACTACTCCTAAACAACCACTTTGCTTTTATTGATCTCTTGAATGTGTCGTGCAGAATAAATAACATGTCATTTTCAAAAGCAGAGATATACCTAGTGAAACTATCAATATGCTTCAAATATCTATCAAATTAGTCAGTCGCTATTACTGTCTCTTTCTGTTTTTATTCCGTCATTCATAGTCCTTGAATGATTATGCAAGTTTCACGAAATTTAACTTAAAATACGCTGGTGGCCAAAACTGTGGAAATGCTTCCAAATTTTAGAGATTACAGAACTTTGTTCAACTGTTGCTCCAGTTGCTTATTTCATCGTGCAGTGCATGATGTTTGTAAACATTCTTTGATTATTTATAAACTCTACTGCCAATATTTGTGTAGTAATTTTTAATGCCAAAAATGCTAGGTTTTCCCCCAATTTTGGCCACTAGTATAAATCCACTTATAGCTCATTCTGATAATTTCCACAATGACTGAGATGAACTGGGGTATATTTTTTAAGTTAAATGCAGTTGTAAGAATTGTCAGCTAGTAGTTAAAATTTGTGACAGAAAATAACCAATGATTGTCTTGTTTCATATGCATCAAAACTAGACAACCCTGGGTCAGATCAGCACAGAGATACCAGAGCTTTTCAACTAGATTAGTGTTCACTGCTGTCTGCTTTCACGGTAATGAGAATGACGGAAAATGCATCATTTATTATGGAAAGTAGAGCGGCATCATTTTCGAATTAGAAATAATGCAGAGAAAATGTGGCATTTGCTGGAAAATGACCCAAAACCCACATGAAGTGCGTGTTTGGAAATCTGAGGTTTGGTTTGTGAGGGGCTGATTGAATTCTGAGAAGAATGTGGGTTATCATCGTCCGCCAATCAGAAACAGAACGACAACCATCTGTCACATGACCGTCATGTGTCCTATCTGTACAAAACGAGGGGTTAACTGCAAAAAGGCAAAAATGTCAGCATCAGTTTTTCAGTCAGCCTGAAAATGTGCACGCTGACTTCCTGAGCCATTATGAACGTGCTGGTCACATGATCTCATGGCCCTATAGCATGATCTAAATCAGAATAGCTGCATTCACATTGCGTTTGAATTACATTTCTTATTCAGTATACTACTGCGGCTTCTCCTTCACAATAAGAGAAATATACTACTCCATTCTGTTGGCAGATTTTTCTCATAAAAAACCCTTTGATAGTTTAGCCATCTGGCAGGGACCCAAAAAATCCTCATAAAAGAGGCCCAAATAAGGTCAGAGGTCACCCCCTCCCTGGGTCAGGGGGCCCTTAAAGGTTGTTATAGTGGACTTTACCAAAGTTGTCAGGCGAGATCTCCCAGACAAATTAATGTGCATTCTTCTTTGCAACAAGTATTCAATTACAGTCACAGGGAGGAATCTGTGTTGACAATCTCAAGCTAGGCTGATCAATGAATGAAATCTTTTGTACACTCACTTCCTTGATTTCATATTCTTTAAGGAGATGCCTATGGTCAACATTGGTTCGTTGTTTATTCTGACAAACAAATGATTGTGCCACGATCTTGAAATGTGTCATGCAACACTACACAAGTGAAGGCTAATCAAAGTCCTGAGGCATCAACTACGTAAGTAAAAATTAATAGGAAAAAGACTCCAAAAATTTGTGTGAGAACGTAAAATAATCGGTTCTGTTATCTCTCAGTATGGGAAGACTACAAACGATATCCATTGTTAATCATTCCTCGGATTAATTTGGTAACATATAAACTCTAGACAAGCCAAAAAACATAACTAGTTTAAAGAACGACACTGTTTATCAACATCAAGACAAAAATATATCTGATGATCTTGTCCCTTCTACCAGTATTGCCAATTTTTAAGGTAGACATTAAGTTACTCAACTATCCCAAGTCATTCATCAACTGGGGAATATGGACGCATTCCATACATAGCTAGGCTCTGGTGTTTGGAAGAACCAGGAAAATTTACGAAGGAACTTATCTTTTCCTACGTTAAGCCGTAGTCCCTCTTCTTAGCTGGTTCACTTTGAAAATAATTGTGTGCGAGTTTTTTTTTTTTTTTTTTAAACAAACGCAGTCCATGAATGAGTCCTGTTTGGGTCTCAGCCTGTCAGGGACCACACAAACCCACTGCGGTCATGTTTGGATAGCTGAGATCACCTTGTAAAGGCACAGAGAGCCGCTTATGTGGAAGGTGTATGGCTTCAGACCACAGTCTTATCAACACATAGTACATTAATGGCGCAATGACAAACCCATAATTAACCTTGACCTGCTCCTAGTCCGTCATTATAGAAATGGACGCCATAACAGGGGGGAGTGGTCATGTGCTACCCATGGAATGTGTTGCTCATAGAGCATATTAAAAATTCATTGTCCATTCATTTTTGTCCAAAAAAAGCACATGCACACTTAACATCTTGGCTAGGAGTAGGTTAATAAAAGGTTATAGGTGGAATGCGGAAGTCTGACCATTCAAAGATAAATTAAACAAAATTACAAATCTGCAATGTCTTCCCTTTCATGAGACAGTTTAACGCTAGATGTTTATAGAAGAATACTACTGTTCTGACAGTTCCTTTACTTATTTCCATGTGGGCAGTCTAACACTGAGTGTCAACATAGATAAAAACCGAGATCCTTTACACTGTCATGCGAGAAACCAAAAGAGTATAATTCACCAATCCACAAGCAGAGATTTTAAACCAAAAAGTGTGTTGAACAAATTCGGGGACAATGGGAGACCGACTGTAATGGTAATAGCAGCTCTAACAAAGGCATAATATTCTGCAGGCTCATTCCTAGTGCATCGTTTTTCCTTTGTAGTTGAAACGGTGGGACGTGTTTTGTTCTGGTCCAGATGCTGTAAAAAGACATTCTTAAATAACTGTAAGCGTGCCCTCGGGGCAAAACAAGGTGCCCCTATGGCATACAAGGATGCAGGCACTTCACGAATCAAAGCCAACCAATCACTGAAGGGCTTTTTAAAACGTTACACAGCTCGAGTCCCAAAGAGGCGAAAAAGGGCCAAATCTCATGGGAATCATGGAGCCCTGTCTTGGAAAAGGTATGTATGCTCCATTAAACGCGCAAGCAATTGGATCTCTCACCAACTCACAGGCAATTAATATCTCACCCACGACAACTGACCTGGGACACTGGGCCACACCTGAGCAGGAATAACGGCCGCCTACGGGCAAAGAGGTAACACATGTTAGACGCTGGGCTTCACTGATTCGTTGGCTTCCTGCCTGTTTACGGTGACCTTACGTTCAGCTTCCTGTCAGTTGAAGAGACAAATTAATTACAATTAGCTTATAATTGACTTATAATTAGGTAAAAATAATTAATATATACACACATGCATAATATATATAAAAAATTTGAAATAATATCCATCCATAACAATATATTTAAATAAATCATAAATGTATAAAAATATACAGTGCTATAAAAGAATCTAAGGCATTCTAAGAAAATTATGTTTAAATTATGTTCATGTTGGTGTAAAACTATTATTTTACATCTTTTCAAAATATGTCAGCTTGGCTATTTCAGAATCTCTTATTAAGTTACCACAGTACTACATGAAACTCAAACTACATACAAAGCTCGACCACTAATGTAACATGTCTGGCTCATCAAATTATTTCACTGATTAAATTAATTTAATAAAACCATAAATAGCTTTATACATTTTCTTTGACTTTTGCACATTATTATGTATTATAAATATATTAAACATATTTGATATAGAAATGTATTTCATATAAAATTTACAAATAAATAAATAAGTATAAAATGATAACTTTTTTTCAATGTAAACCATTATTTTTCTTGAGGTTGGTAAAACCAGTAAATTCATATAGTGATAGAAGTAATAGTAATAGAGACTTATTATTCTTGGAAAGAATAATAAAGAAAGAAAATAAACTTCTTCCCAAAGACCTTCTTGTGGGGGCTGTTAGTTACGGTGATCAGTTACCAATTTCTCCTAACTGTTGTTTTATCTTCAGAAAGCACTTTTATATCAATCCACTGTGCAAGATACTACTTACCTCTGAGTAACGTTACTATTCTGTGCAATACTTTCCCTGACATTCCTTGCACTGCTACTACTTATTGTTACTGTCTTTTAATGTCTAAATGTGTGCATTGTGTTTCCTTTGGGATTAATACATTTTTGTCAATTTCTTCTCTATTGAGTCACACGTCTATGAAAGAAAGTACAAGCTAGAGAAGAGAGAAGGAGACTGGGGTAATGTAGGCAAAAGTTTTTTTTTTTTTTTTTTGGGGGGGGCGGCATACATGTCCGTGTTTACAGTACCCTTGACCAAATGTTCAATGCACCCCCCCACTGGGAGGTGACTTAGCACGAAGCTTAATGGTTGGCCATCCGTATGCCTAAACATGCATCACCAGCGCGGGGGTAATTATTAAACAGCAGGTTAGAAGGTGTGCATATTCATACCCCTGATTTCTCAATCGCCATTTTTAACTAACGGCCACGGCAGTGGGAACAAAGCAGTCTTGCAACAAATGCGCTCGTCACAGCTGGCGTTCCATACTTTGGGCAGGGGAGGGGGTCCATTTTAGAGGAATGCGTCTTGAATAATTGTCTTCACTCTTCTCTGAGCACTCAACTAAAAGAGGTTCAGATGGTTTTCAATACCCCCCCCCCTCCACCCCCTGCTTTTGGGGAGGGGGGGGGTCGCATTTGAGTTGCAGGAGTATGGAGCTGGAGGGGGTTGGAGGGTCAAATGTATCAACAGAAAATGACCAATCAGGTCCTTTCTTCTGTTTTTCCTCTCATTTTTAATTCACGTCGCCCAATCTTATTGTCGGACACCTTAATTAAACAGATGTGTCCTGACAGCTGGCATAAACAGTGATTCTCCACTTGCATGAATGAGATCTCGATTCCTGACTGCAGACCACGTACCTTCCAGTCCACCAGGAATCTTTTACTTCCATTTCAATAGATGACAAATTCCAGCAGTTGCATGCTTGATAAAGGCACAGAGTGGCGTTGATAGTCTCTCACCCTCTGGCTTAAGGCTTTACAGGCATTAGAATTGGTGGCTTTGCTTTTTCATGCTTGTTTTGACGCTATGTGATGTTCTTCACTGTTGTATTGAGTATGGCTCTTTGCAAAAAAATCTCCAAATATGAGAATGTCCCTGTTCTGCAAACTGATTCTGCAGACAATCTTTAGACCAGTTTCTAAATTTGCTGTTTTTTTTTCTCCATGAGAACAAAGGAGAACCTATATTTGTTTCTCTGCATTTGGGTCGTACCCTGAAGCAGAATACCTAACTGCCCTATAATTACTATAATGTAAACTACACATCCCACAATAACAAATGAGTACCAGAGTGCAGATGTTTAAAAAAATGTCACAATGCAACACTACGAATCAATACAGAAATGAGTTTCTGCCAGTCGTAAGGGATATATTTTTGTATGATTGATATTTGAATAATATTTGCTTGTATAACTGGTTGAGCCGTGGCTGGTCTGTAGGGTTGGAGGGAAACTGGGTGCTGCTATTCGCCACTCAAGCCCCATTTGTTTGTTCTGCCCTGGGAGACGTGGGACCAGTGGCTCTCGACAGCTTGGTGGGGAGGCCTATTTTGAGGAGGCCCCATCCTGGTGGAGAGAGGCTCAGAATATGAAGGTGGGTGAGCCCAAGCTCCAGTGGCGGGCACACACCTGCCAGACCCACCCCTCCAGAGGGGCAAGTTTAGCTTTCCTGAGACAAACAGGAAATTAAGCTGGGAATTTGAGATCTGGGCAGGTTAATGATTAGTGCAATTCTGATTTTTTTCTCTTACAAGTTTCCTACTTTTTTCACCCAGGATGAACAGACTTGGAGCAACATGTACATGAGAAAAGTGACACTTTGGTTGTTTTTATATTAAAGGCAGTATATTATGACCTTACTTTGAGTCCTCACTACATCTTTCACATTATTTGGTGTTGCCACTTAGATGTTGATAAAACTGGGTATAATGCAGCATACTGTGTGTGTGTGTGTGTATGTGTATTTTTTACTGTGTGTCAGAGTCTGGGTCATTCACTTCTCTGACTAACATACCCCAGCTCCATGTTTCCCATTCCTATTGCACTACTGGTTTGCGCTTCATCAAAGTGCATCTGTGGACTCACAGCGGCAGCTTCCAGCGTAACTGCTGCACAACAGCGCCACCGATGGAATGGTGCAGACATTGCAGGCAAACGCAAAGACCCATAAACTTTCTCACAGAAGTTTTCCAGAGCAGAGGAAGGAATGGCATACCTATTTTTATGACATCAGACCTCAGCACGCACAATTCATTACTTTTCACAATTTGCCCTTTTTTCTTTTTGTTTCAACTCATTTATAAGAATCACATGTCTTTCACTCTAAGGGTCTTTGAAAAAAAATAAGTGCAATTTTTTTTAATGTAATATGTGCAATTATACTTATGTAAATGGAAAATTAATGCAAATATTATTAAGCCCTCATAAAACAAAGCATGTTTTAAAATACACACAAACACAAGAGTGTCTTTATACTTTTTAAATTAAGTGCACTGTTATAGTGAATAATGTGTAGATCACTCATCACAAAATAAGTAAAGATGTCTATATGTTCCTGGCCGTTATTGTGTTATTATGTCGGGGGACTTATTATTCAATATGGGGGGGTTGGAAATCCTCTGATCTTTCTGATCCCACCAGCGCATCCAACCACTTCCTCCGCACCCCCGCGGAGTAGCTAATTAAAACAATTTCAGGGACAAAGGGGGATCCATTGCATTCCCCTGGCTGGCCGTGGCGCAGATATGGCACCAGAGGAGCACAGTTGTTAAGGATTAGCCCCCCTCCCGACCTCCCCCTCTTTTGCCTGGTGGCTCTTGTAAACCGGTTCTGCAGCTCCGAATTCTGACTGACCCTCCCATGGGTGTGATGG
>JAODJU010000108.1:20649497-20683980 GCA_026776725.1 Gnathonemus echidnorhynchus
CGTGCGGGGGGGGGGGGGGGGCTTCCCAAGAGGGCCGACGTGTACTTAAAGGGCCGCTTCAGTGAGACCCGGCCAACAGCACATTATCCAACAAACATACATGAACCTGTTATTCACCATTTCACGCAACCCACTGTCCGCTGCTACCCTAGGATGCGGAAAGAAACATCCAAAGGAGTTCAGAAGACCAAGGGCACTGGCATGTGCCAGGAATTTGCTGTGCTGCATGGTCACATGTGGCTAAGTAATGATCGACATCTAACAAAAAAGAAAAACAATTATAATGCAAAATAAGAGAATATAGATATTTACGTGTTTAGATAAGTTCTAATCTATCAACAACAACAGCAATGAAAACAAGGACAATAAATTATTATTGGTGTTGTTCTTGATAGTTTAGAACTTATCTAAATACTAAATCTAAATATCTATATTCTATAACAATCTATAATATTATCAATAATAATAATGATGATGATATTTATTTTTATTATTATTATTATTATTATTAATATTATTACTGCTATTTTTATTATTGTTGTTGTTGTTGGAGTTGGTGGTGGTAATAATAGTAAAAAAAATTACTGAGTGAGAGGGGTGGGGGCTCCCTTCCTTGAGGAAATAAAGAAGAAGGGGTCAGGTTACATCAGACCACCTACAAATCCAGCATTTGGGGGGGGGGGGAGGGCCCACATATGCTAATAAAGCAGATGTCCAAGGTCCTCAACACATTCCTGCCAGCTTAACAAAACAAGGCGGCCTTCTCCCTAAGGACAGCGTGGCCGGGACGTCTTCTCTGCAAACTTTACAGTCTAATACTTAGAGCCGATAAAATGTATCAGAGATATATGAAGGAGCGAAAACAGTAAAACATAAAATCACATAAAATGAAGTGGAATATTAACTCAGTGAAAGGATAAAATTCTGGTTACGTTTGTTAGCTCATTTGAAGCATTGAAACTGCTTAGCACAGGTCCCCCTATATTTACATTTTATTTATTTAACAGTTACGTTTTGCCCAAACCAGCATACATTTGAGGAAGCTGGGTCACACAGTCCCTGGAGCGATTGGGGGTTAAGGGCCTTGTTCAGGGGCCCAACAGTGACATCACTGTGCTGAATCTGTGATTTGAATCAGCGACCTTCCAAACACAATATCATTGTACTACAATATCATTGAACTACTCCTTGAGGGGAGTAGTTCATGTGTTTGTAGATAGTCTGGGGATCCACGCCCATTCTTCTGTACCTGGCGAGTCACTGGCCTCTGTTGACCAATCCAAACTAGAAATAATTCTCATCTTCTCTGTTCAGGCTATGAAAGGTCACCTCCGACACTGACACTGTGGGCTGGGAAAGGTCACGTTCCACACCAGCGGGAGGTCGCTGAAAGCCAAAACTCCGCCGCTTCCTAAGATAAACCTGCATGTGATGCACATCCACGCACTTGTGAGGAGACGATCAAACGCTTCCATTGTAACATGCGCAGCTCTGCCTTCCCGCTCGCTGCAGGCTGTCAGGTTAGATAACTAAATAATGTTTAGTGAAGATCCTATCTAACGCTGAATTTGAATGCTTAGCTATTTATATGGAGCTCAGCTGCTTCCATTATTTTCTATTCTAAACATTCCAACATTGTTTACAATGACATTGTGTGTCAATGTTGTCCTTGTCCTGTCTATATATGTATTTTATGTATATATGTTGCACCATCATCTGGGGGCCATTATTTCATGCCACTATATGCTGTGTACAGAATATGATTGGTGTGACAATAAAGCCCCTCTTGACTTCACTAGAGCTTAGCTGGTAGTCAACATAAAAGGTGGAAGCCTTGACATAAAAATCCAGCAGAGTTTAAGAGAACAGCTCTTAAAATAGTGGAAAATGTGAACAGACAGTATAGACTAGGGCAGAACAGAAGAGTGCAGTGAATAGGGGGGTGAAGGATATGAACTTATAACCATCAGACACAAACAACTAGACCTGAACCACTTCACCTGCGTGAAATGCAGTTTCTATAAAATTAACTAGAGAAATATTACTACTGACATAATCAGTCATCCATTCATCTTCCAGCTGCTTATCAGTTACAGGATTGCAGGGTTACTCCTAATGAGAGAAGAATATTTTTAAAACCTTATTTAACCTAAAAATAAATACATAAAAAGTGCACAGGAGTGTTCGCTGATGACCCCTGCATGTGGTCGCTGAAGATGCCAGTTTATTCGCAGTAGTATGAAGCTGGATGCCCGGAGGTCTACTTGTGCGGGACATTGAGATGCAGGTTCCGGCAGAGGTCTACCTGTGCGGGACATTGGGATGCAGGTTCCGGCAGGGGTCTACCTGTGCGGGACATCGGGATGCAGGTTCCGGCAGGGGTCTACCTGTGCGGGACATTGGGATGCAGGTTCCGGCAGAGGTCTACCTGTGCGGGACATCGGGATGCAGGTTCCGGCAGAGGTCTACCTGTGCGGGACATCAGGATACTTTCACATCCGGTTGGTTGAAATGACACCAGTAGAATGGTGACATGAGACTAGAGTTGGAGTTTAATTGGCCTCATGTTCAATGTCGTCATTCTCAGCAAAAAAAAAAAAAAAACAGTTTCTGGGGCCCCAACAAATGATTCCCTCCCCACTACGTAATTATACAACCTCAGAGTCAGCAGCAAATCCTTTCAAAGTGACACCCGTGCCCAGTATACACTCTAGTCTCTAAACCGGTTTGGTTTGTCCTGCCTCCCCAAGCCCTGTTACGGAGCCCTCGGACCTGAGGGATGGGACGAGGAATTGTCCTTGGATCGCCGATCGATCGCTCGGCCTGACCGTACAAACACAACGATGCCATATTGGCCGAGCGACTGTGGGAAAATGAAAATGGATGTATGAATAAAAGCAGGGCAAGCCGTTGCTGTAAAAAGCACATGGGGCTGGAGTGGAAGGTTGGGCCACTGGTCAGTTTGCCTTCCATGTGCAAACATCACATTTTCAGCATTTTTCTGGCCTGAGAATTGAAGTCCACGCAAGCAAAGAAAACATTTAGCTTCCTCACAGCTGTCTGCTTGTGGCCATGACATCTCAGAATCAGAATCAGCTGTATGCTCCATGTACCGCCCGAGTTCAGGGCACTTGTTTTGGTGTAACTGGTCACATTAACATGGTCAGGTCAGGCTGGGGAGGCTGCACTGGTACCAGGCTGACATGCAGTCCAGTCCCACCCTCCAGAAATACCCATGCATCTGCCGACAGCCAGGTGTTACGTGGGCATCCTCTTCTCCTGCTCCAGTCGCTTGGGCCCTCAGCAATGAGGATCTTGTGAGCAGGATCACCGTAACTGACGCTCCCTCACAATGCAGGTAATGTGCCTCATTCGGGACGACTCTAGCAATTGCTCATTGGACACAAAGTCAAACCAGCGTTACCCAAGGACTCTCCAAAGAGACACAGTACCGAAGGAATCCAGTCTTTGTCTCAGTTCACTGGATAGTGTCCATGTGTCACAGCCATACAGCAAGACAGGGAACAGCAAGACTCTAAAGAGTTGGACCTTCATTCACTTACAATGATATCGGAAGCCATCCATTTCCAGCCACCTCATGACCCCCCCATGCTCCCCCAATCCGTCTGTTGACTTCATAGGAAGAGTCATCAGAGACATGAATGTCGCTGCCGAGGTAAGTGAACTTCTCAATGAGATGGACGTCCTCTCCGCAGACAGACACACTGGTGATGGCTGTGTGCAATAGATCATTAATTTTGATTTTGGTGTTGATCCAGGACACTCGCAAAACCGGCACTCAGATTCCTGGCTCAGTCCCTCAAGAGCTCGATCAGAGCCTCCATTGACTCTGCGATGATCACAGTAAATCTCTCCTTACCAATACATCCCCCAGAGCCACTTTACAAAAATCGACGAAGTCTGCAAAGAAACAGAAGGTTTCCCACATTAAATTAGGAACAGCAGTTGCACCCAAGTTTGCAGGTTCCTCACACAAACTGCGCGCAAACTGTGTGGTAACATTAAGCAACAGAAAGTATATAAAAGTATGCAAGAAAGGCGTTTGGATAAGGTGCAATGGGACAAACTGCCGGGTCAGTCTAGCACAGAAAATACTACAGATTATCTGTATCGAGTTAATAGAAGAGCAAAACGATAAAAAAAAAGTCAATAATGAATAATATATTTTTTTTAAATTATAGAAACATGATGAGGAGGAAATAGCAAATGGAATGATTTTGTAGACAGTATGACCTGAAGGAATGTGCAAGGAATTGTATACAAAACGTGCAACTTGCTGGATAGTCAAGTTAGGGAGAGTGCAGACAGAAGATCCATGCCTGAGCATGGTTCAGCCTCAGCCTCGTTCAGCCTCAGCATGGTTCAGTTTCAGCCTCAGCCTCAGCATGGTTCAGCCTCAACATGGTTCAGCCTCAGCATGGTTCAGCATCACTGGGAGGAAAGTGTTCAGATATGAAGTGCATGAACTGACACGGGAACCCTGTCACCTTGTAGCAGCCAACAATGTAACAAACACCCATAACGTAATAACTGCCAATAACGTAATAATTTTTCCATTCCTAATGTAATAGAAGTTGATGTAATAACTGACCAATAATATAAAACATTTTCCAAACCAATAACGTAATAACTTTTTGCAGATAATGTAATAAGTTATTACATTATCAACTTTTATTGCATTAAGAACTGAGACATTTCTTACATTATTGGCATATTACTACATTATAGGTAGTTATTACATTATTGGCTGCTATACAAACCTTCCACAAGTCATCAGGGTCACCAGCTAAGGTTATTAAGAGCTGTGAACCTGGAGAGCGAGCGACATGCCTGTAATTCAACATGTTTTAAAGGAAAAGTGCGTCCCGTTGATGGCCTGTCCCCAGGCCGGGCTGTTCTCTGCTGGCCCCTCTGCCCTGCTCCTTCAAAGGCTCTTCAGCTAACAGCAGGCCTCTTCGTCTCCGCTTTCGGTGCGCCTGTATCTTTGATGTCAGCGGCGTGAAGGCGGCCTCAGGAGCCCAAGCATGGGACACCTGACAGGGGCTGAACGTTTTCAAGGCCTCCTCGCTCTCTGTAGCGCACCCGCCCTTCTGTGCCCCGTGTAAACACGCTTGAACACAAAGGCTCGCACTTTGATCACACTCTGAGCTTTTGTATGATTTTCTTTTTTTGGCGGGGGGTTATGGTTAGGCAGGGCAACAAAAATTAAAAGGAACAAAACAAGCGATGGAGCTCAGCTTGCAGATCCCCGCTCACTCGAAGGTGCACGCACGCTTTGGCCGAGCGCTCAGAGGATGCTCTCCATCGTATGTACTTCGACCACGGAGGGTGGGTGTGAAACTTTGGTTTCAGAGCAGAGGCCGCGTGGGCAAGCAGAGATGCCAGGGAAACTACAACGGAAGGAGTGTGGCTCAGCAAGTTTGGATACTGTCTCTGTAACCAGAAGGTCACAGGCTCAAATCTCAAAACCAGTGGAGTGGCGACATTGTTAGGCCCTTGAGCAAGGCCCTTTTGCCCAGCCGCCATTGCCCTAGGGAGTGTCTGACTCTGATTCCCCATAAATATATGTCACTTTAGATAAAAGCATCTGCTAAACAAATAAAAATGTAAAAAAGAGACCAAGTGGGCGGCGACCAGACTACAGGCACAGTATGGAAAGAGATTAACAGACTCCACAAACGAGGCCCAAAGCCAGTCTTGTATCACATTACTATTATTCTTAGATAAATAAGCCTGTTGACTGGCAGATTTTAAATGTAAATGATTTTGAAAAGTGTGTTTTTTTGAGAAAGCACAAATGAGTTTGTGTCAGAGGTGTAATCTGGATTACAGAATTGCCTGCAGTGGGATTACATTCCAGAGAAGGAATTATAAAACTGAAGATCCTTAAATTGTTTAGAGAGCGTCTGTGTTTGGTTTCAAACAGTGTTTAGGCCTTTTAGCTTGAAGGGTTTAAGCACTGAGTAGCTGATATTTTCTACGCCCTGAGGGTATGTTTAATGACGGACAAGACACGTTTTTAGCAGAAGAGAATTTAACGAAAATTAACCAGTGCTGAGCTTCTGGACTCTACTATGGATCAATAATTTGAATGAAAAGACAAACTCCAAACTCATTTTGCACACATGAACAGGCTTTTATAATCTGCACTATTTAAAACAGCAAATATATTTATGCACACCAAAGAATAAAATACCACAGTGACCTAGGGGGCTTCAGATCATGGGTGATTCTGCCCATAGGCCTGTCAGCAACAATTTAAATTCATAACTGTTTGCCAACCATATGCACCAATAACTTACACCAGTTGCACATATCAGTATGAAAGAACAGCCTTACGCTCTGCCTTTTACACCAATTCTTTTTAACCACTGTTCTTTTACTAAGCTGTTTAAATATACATTTTTACCTGAGATCACGTACAAACAAACCCAAAGCACAGCTATAGTCAAAAGACCCACCATACACAGCATATATTTACTCCTTATTGTCTGATGCGTGTCTGACTTGTCCTGTGATGTTTAAAGCCGCTTTTAAAGTTACAGTTGAATGCTAGTTTGTTTCATTGTATGCCTGCATACTGTACATTGTAATGACAGAAAGTTTAACTTGACAGGACATGCATCTTCAGGTGTGTGTCTCCACCTGCTACTCATTCATCAGATACATTTATCCAAAGCAATTTATGGTATAGGGAAATATTAAAATTTTTATGTCTGCTCCCTATATCTGCAAACAGAAGAGTGCTGGTTCAATTCCCAGAGTCAGCAGAGGGATTTCGTTATTGGGCTCCTGAGCAAGGCCCTTACTCGCCAGTTGCTCCAAGGACTGGCAGACCCTGCTCTCTCAGTTGTATGCTACTTGGGATAAAAGTGCCTGCTAAATAAATGGATAAATTCCCTCTCTGGGAAGGTCGAATAAACATAGCCCAAATATAGCATGCCACCTCACATGCACACATACTCATATCTCAGGGAATCTCTTTCACGAGGCCGGAATGAGGCCGAATGACCACCGCCTGTGGAATGTTAATCTCTCTGTTGTCCATTTATTGTCAAATGCAATTCTCACCACCTCTGCTGCACAAGTGGAATTCCTGTCAGAAGTTCCACTCACTTGCTTTTACTGTAAACCCAATTTTTGTGACTCATCTGCCGTTATAGTCGCTTCAGACTGTCAAAATTTTCCATTATCACAAAGCGAGCTTGACCCTTTTTTCTTTAGATATTAAAAAATCCTTTTGTCTGAAAAATTCAAACTGACGTCAGACAACAATAACCAAGCACACACGCTTCATATAGTGACTTCCACTGAGATCATGGCGTGCTATATATATATATATATATATATATATAATAAATGAAAAAAAAAAACTATATACATACAATGGATTTTAACATACGCTTAACATTAAAGTTAAAAATTCTAGAAACTAATATTATGACAACTGTCACTTTTGTTAAACCGAACTATTTATGTCAACTCCCAGCGAATTAAGCCTGTCTTTATCAGTGGATACCGAACATCTGTGGATGACATTATATTTTTTCTCGCTGGGCTCATTGTTGCCTCTCTGACCTCTGCTGCATCTTTTATTACTCAGCAACGGCTAATTAGAACACTCTGACTTCAGATGGAGGTTTTTTTTTTTTTTCTGTCCTTGCTGGAACTGCTTCACATCACAGGAGAATGTGCGTCAACTGCAATTTCTTTAAGCGCCCGTGACTGGAAATTGCTTTTCGGGAAGGCATTTATGACCCCATTCAATAGCTGATATCCCAAACAGAGGAAGGAAGCAGCTCGTGAGCGCCACACCATATCCAGAGGGTTATTTAAACTTCCTGCTACCTTTCCAACAAAGCAGAGCAGCCCGGAACACCTTTGTGCAAGACAACATTTTGTGCACACATAAGTGTTTGTTTATTTGGGGAATGGGTGCTGCTTGTCTGGAAAGAATTTTTTAAGAGGACGTTAAGGTAATGGTGCCTTTCTTTAAAAAAACAGCGATCTGTCCAGTCAGCTCTCGTTCGCGTTTTTGATCAATATCCACAATTTTGATTAGATTCAACTTTATTAACACTGTGCTGAGCACTGGTACAGAGCCAATGAAATGTAAATATCATCTAACCAGGTGCAAGAACAATAAATACAATAAAGATACAAGATACAATATATAAAGGCTGTATACCAAACACTGTATTGTACTACCTGAATTATATTACCAAAGGTTGGTATGTGTGTGTGTGTGTGTGTATGTTTTTATCTGAGGCTTTAAAAGAAGAAAAAAAAAACTAAAATCCTCTGTGGCAAACACTTTGGCTGAGGTATGACAAACTTGGCTTACGGCTGACATCACATTCAGAATGTGAGAGAAGACAATCATCTCCCCCCCTCCCCCACCCACTTCTCCATCACCCCCCACACTCTCAGTCCTCAGGATTAGGCTCTGGAAGGTTGCAGATAATAGATCAAAGAGATGTATCAGAAATCACCTCCTGTCCTTCCCACACAGCGTCCATCTCAGGCCATGATGGAATGTTACAAGCCCCCCCCCTCCGTCAATCAATCCTGGGGGCATGGAAACAAACAAACGAAAAAAAGCAGCTTAAAAATACCAATTAAAAATGGCACACATTTAAATGTCATTTTTAGACAACTTGATACTGTAATTTTAATTTTGTTGTTTTGGTAGCTGATCCATAGTGTAGGTATCATGATAGCTAACTACTAGCTGAGCCTTTAGCACCTCCTATAGGCAGTGCATGAAAAATAAAGTTAACCACACTGCCCACACAGTATATGTATGCATGCATATCACATATGAGGTCTGTGTGTGTGTGTGACAGAATTTTTTGTCATTATTCTTCAACCAATACAACAATATGCAGATCGGCTAACTGAAATATCTAAATTGCCCACAGTGTATTTGTATGTGTGACTGTGTGCCCTTTGATGGACTGACATCCTATCCATGGTGTATCCCTGCCTAATATCCTGTGCCACCTAACCCTAACCCTAGCCATACCCTCCACTGGCTAAGCACTGGGAAGTTGGACAGACCTTTGTGTGACCTGCGAAATGAATAAAAAGTACAAAAAAACCACAATGTAGCAAAAGCTCAAATATTTTGAAAGCAAAAGCTTCAATCACTTACATCTAACAGGCTGAATCCCATTTAAGAATCCAGCATGATTACCTATTTGTCCAGTTAGACCAGAGCAAGAAAATCTTACGTTACATAAATTATTTCATTTGAAAATGCAGTTAACTAATAGATAGTTGATTTGCGTCAGCAGGCTTAGAATACCCCAATATTGCGTGGAAGAAATGGAAAAGGCCGCAATGAGTTCAGAAAAGCCATTATCACTAATGGCAGAAAAATCAATTATCAATTGTCCTTCTGAGGGCCTCTTTAAATGGAGTCTTTAACTGTCCAGCAATTATTGCTGGTAGAAGGCAGTGACTTGGTACTTGGTTTAAAAAAACAAAAAAAAACATGAACAAGTAGTTACAAAGAACATACAATGCTGAAAGCTTTCTTCAGAAATGTCAGACAGGGTTATGGGGGCAGTACAGTAGCCCAGTAGGTGGCGCTGTTGCAACACACTTACAGGGTAGGGGGTACAAATCTAACCTCTACTCAATATGTGTGCAGCTGGCATTTTGTTAGACTGATCAGCATCTCTAATTTGCCAGCAGGATGTATGTGTCTTCTGATGGACAGGATTCCTGTCCAGCAAGGACCTCTGCTTGGTGTCCTATATGGAGCCCATATGACCCTGTCAAGGAAGGTTTAAAGACGGACAGGAGAGAGGACTCTCGTAGAAGTCATAAAATATGTAGGACAGTGGGTGCCTCACGATTTAGCATTAAATATGGGGTGGCATGCGGCCCAGTGGGTTAGGCCACGGTCTCTGATCAGAAGGTTGCTGGTTTGAGTCCCAGTGTCGACAGAGATTTCATTAGAAGGCCCTTAGCCTGCGTCTAATCCGGCTTTCTCAGTCGTTAAATAAAGAAATCGTAAATATTTCTCTAATAAAAACAGAGTTTACTTCTGACCTTCTGGCCAGGGAGCTCACACTCTTCCACCAGCACCATCCTTACTTCCTGACTGTGCAGCTGTTCCCCATAGAACGTCCTCCAAAAAAGTAAACCTGTACCTGCCACTCGAGTCTGGAATGAAACCTTACTGATGGGGGGGGGCACGCCATGCTATCTCAGCATTCACCTTCAAGATGTTATCATTAAGCAGCACCTGATGCTCAAGCTGTGAAGGACAAGAGCAACATCTACTACTAATGTGTCATCCATGGTTACTGGTTTCCACTATATATGCTGCTATTGGAAGCTGTGGGGAAATGTACACCTGGGCTTTAAACTGCCGACATACTGATCACCAGCACGGCATCCGAACCCCCTGACTACACACCCGCAAAATGCAAAAAAAATACTTTAAATATCTGTGTATATGCTTCAGCTGCTACACAAAGCCAACAAAAAAAGTTACGAGAGAAAAAAAAAAAAAAGTGAATAAATTCCTACACTTTTTCATAGAGACATTGTACATTATATGTATAATTAGGCAAACCATTCAGAAACAAGCCTAGCCAGACCCATCATGCACCTCTGGTTTCACACTCTGGCTTTCTGATCTGTCTTGTTATGCTGTCCATCACCATGGCACAATTTTTTGCACAACTGTCTAAACGTCTGACCCCCCTCCAGTCTCACGCCGTGCGAAAGGAAGCACACCCTCAGAACCACCGCCTTCGGCCCACTGCTCGTAAACACATTACATTTTTATATATTTAGCAGACACTTTGTCCAAAGTAGCACACGGACAGTCCCTGGAGCACAGACGACCCAATAGAGAACAAAGCTACTGATACCAGGATTTGAACCACCAACCTTCCGATCACAAAAACAGCATTCTAACCGGAGCCAAACACTGCTCCCTAAAGCAAACTGGCCACCGCCTTGAAATTAGCAAATTACTATACAAAACTAATTTAAAACAGTTGCCACAGAAAAAAAATCATTATAACAAGCAGTTATATACCTTGTTTGAACAGCGAAAGGTTCTGCAGGGTCCACTGTGGGGGCAGCGGGAAGATGCCTCTTCAGGGCAGGGTACTCAGTAACGTTACAATACGACAGTCACCAGCTAGCTTGAGCGCATGCTTACGGAGTTTGGGAGAGCAGTGGAGCACGTGGAGGAGAACCACACGGCCAGCCTTCATCCTGCTTCGTGTGTGTGTGTGTGTGTCACTTGCACGAGCCTGTAGCATTTAGCATGAATGATCGGCAGCCAAAGGACCCAAAATGAAATCCTAGAAGCAAAATGGTGTGATAGCATGTAATAACAGCTTATAAACAATATTAGGTAAGGCTTTACATTTACTGCACCTTCACAAACCTTTTATAATGCATACATAGAACAGTCAGTGCACCTTCATAATGCATTCATAGAATATTCATAAGCAGCATGTAAGTATACCTTAATACACATTAATAACAAACATATTTGCATAATAATGTTTATTGTATATGAAAGCTGTTAAAGCATATTAGGATGTTAAGGTATACTTACATGCTGCTTATGAATGTTCTATGAATGCATTATGAACACAAGGTGCAGTTAATGTAAAGTGTTACCCAATACAATATCAGCAATCCCTTCTAGGGTCTAAAAGAAAAATATCCTTGTAAGACCATTAAAAAAATCAAAAGTTAAAATGTAATTCATAACACTGAGCCTTCTAAGATCTGTAAACTCACCAGCCACTATTAATACTGTTATCCCATTAATGAGATGGGTTTGTTCAGATAGGAATCTGCTGACGTCCGTTTCATTTTGAGACATAAGCAAGACAATCAGCACCCACAATAACATCCTCTTCATGCAAAAAGCGCACCTTTGTCTTTACATAAAGATGCCAGTGAGAGATATAAAGCTTTTTCATAATCTAACACTCAATAGAGGTCCTGCTGAATGCAAAAATACCAAGTACATCGGAGATGTACTAGAGCAGCCATCACTGACCATTTTAGTATTGATATGTGAAATCTATTCCAAAATATCTATAGCGGGACCCTTTCCAGATACTGTAAGGACACGAGGGCTGTAGAGGATCAGTGTAAAAAGGATTTCACCTTGTGGATTTAAGCAGTAATAAATGTCACAAACATGATATTTTTAGGAATAAAAGAGGTGCACAAAAGAGGAAAGCTTTTCATATGATTTTGTGCCATATTATTCTATACGTTCTGCATTTTCCCAATATGGAAAAGGGGGATGTTGTGCAAGTTGCAAAGGCAATCTGGGTGCAGTGTCTCTGTGGACTGTACTGTTACCTCACACCTCACGGGTTGTGGGTTTGCATCGTATCTGCATGTTAACATGTCCTCCCTGCATTCGCGGGATGAAGTGAATTTGATTATACCCTGGTTAAAAAAAAACACCATTCTCACCCGACACTGGGGAAGGAGGTAGAGAGAGAGAAAAAAATTAAACATAGAGCAGTTTGTGCAGATTAAAGCAATGCAATGCAGAAAGTTGACTGATACAACACAGATAACATACAGCTAGATATGGACAGTTGTCTGATTTCTACAAACCACTACATGTATCACATACCTTGCATTTACTCCTCTCTGTCTTGTGCCTTGTATTTATTCTGTCTGCATTACTGCATAATTGTTAGTTGTCTGTTGTCATGGCGTCTCCAACAGTAGCAAGCAAAGTATCTGTCAGCCTTGGTCCTCCGGCAATAAAGATTTTGATTCTGAGGCAGTCACACCAAAATTATTTTGAAATTCCATATATTTAAAAACACAGACACTGCAGTTCTGGAAGGGTTTGAATGAGGATGGCAGTGACCACACCAGCCTACAAGCTTATACATAACACCCCAACTTCAGAAGATGGCAATTAAAACAAAAAGTCTAGTTCCAGATGAGGACAGCCAAGGAATCAACAGCACAATGACAATACAGACCACACTGCAAGCTTAAAGAGAATGAGGAGGACCAGAAATGGCGACTGATTAACCCTCTATGAGGCTCACTTACCTTCAAAGCCATCAAAGCTTGTTCTGATCTCACACAATGATTTAGGACCTCACTGTAACCCACAATCAACAGGAAAGAAAAGTCTAATTAACCAAAGGATTTAAGCTTTATTTGCCTTTTCTGACCAACCGGAAAACAGTCCACATTTAACGTGTCTGGTTTTGTGTCACTGGAAGCCTTGAGGAATGATCAGTGTGTTCAGTGTGGGCCATGTTGTTAGACAGAAATATGGACAGACGGGAAACTGCCAGCACTAACCACAGAGTCTGCATTTCTGACACAAAGCTTTTCGATTCTGCGATCCCAAAGGCAATGGGGCAAAATTCCAAAGTCTACTAATTCTGAAAAAATAACTATCCTATTTGTGTTTCAGTCCTTCGAACGTGAGACCTCCAGCCTGTGAGTGTCTGTGATGCTGGGATCCCACGTCTCCGGCGAGCAGCATCTGAAAATAAATATCTCTCAGTTGGCAGCACGTACAGACCAGTCCGCTGTGCTGAGGCCGGCGAATCACTTCTCGATGGTGATGTCCAGCGCGTGTGCGTCTGGATACATGCCCTGCGGTGACACCTGCGGGGGAGCGGAGACCACCAGAGGTAGGCTGTGGATGATGACGCCCTGCGAGCTGATGCTCAGGTTGGGGACCACGAGGCCGGCGTCTGGGCTGGGGGCAGAGTCACCGGGGACCTGCTTGGTCAGATCCTGGGAGGCAGTCGAGGCGGCGATGGAGGAAGCCACACCTACGGCGGCGTTGCCCTCAGTCACCACTGTCACCTCAGTGCCTCCCTCCTGGATGAGAGCATTGAGGCCGTCCAGGTCGGAGCAGGCTGTGATGAAGGCTTGGGTGCTGGCGGAGTCGTGCCCGCTGACGGCGGCGCTCTGCAGGAGGGCCTGGTGGAGCGGGTCCCCGGGTCCGGGGCCTAGGTGGGTGAGCAGCACCGCCTGGGATTCCAGGGCCTCGCCGACCTCGGCATGCGGCAGGACGTGCTGGACGGGCGTCAGCAAGCTCACCTGCTGTATCATGGGTGCCTGCACCACCATGTCCGGTCCAGTGGGGCTCAGCACCACGGGGTCGCCTTTGGCCCGCGGCACGTCCACAGTGGCTGGCACAAAGGTGCCTTCCTGGGCCAGCGGATGGCCCACGATATAGGCGGACAGCTGGGGGGGCTGCAGGGTCCTGGGGTCCGTGGGGCGGCCAGGATCGGCGGCCTGCAGTAGGGAGAGCTGCGAGTCGCGGTGCTGCTTGCGGTGGCTGCGCAGTGAATCCTCCCGCACAAAGGAGGCGCCGCAGACATCACAGCAGAACGCCCGGGCAGCGTCCAGGCGGGCACGGTAGCGTGAGCTGACGGGCTTGGGAGCCTCCTCGCCGCGGGTCGCCTTGCCTGCCCCACCCCCGCCCTTCTCGGCCCCCTCGGAGTGGAACTTCTTGCGGTGGATGACAAGGTTGCTGCGCTGCTTGGTAGCGAAGCCACACGCGTCGCATTTGAAGGGCCGCTCCTCCGAGTGGATGCGCTCGTGAATCTTGAGCGCCCCCTTGCTGGAGCAGGAGTAGCTGCACTTGCCGCACTTAATGGGCTGCGCGGGCTGATGCTCGCGCGAGTGTTGCCGCAGCGCCATCTTGCTGCCGCAGTGGAAGTCACACTGGCTGCAGTGGAAGGAGTCGGCCGTGCTGTGCCGGATCTGCACGTGCGACTTGAGGTTGCCCTTCATGGCGCAGCGGTAGTCGCAGAACTCGCACTGGTACGGCTTCTCGCCCGAGTGGATGCGGATATGCCTCTTCAGGTCTGAGTTGATCTTGAACTTGGCCTCACACTGGTGGCACTGGAAGGGGGCGTCGCCTGTGGCCAGCAAACATTAACAGACAAGGACTCCAGAAAATGAGTGTGGGGCAGAAAGACACCCCCCTTTTACACTCCATTTTATTTATTTAGCTTATTTTTAAGAGAAATCAAGGTCCCTGGAGCAACTACGGGTTAAGGGTCTTGCTCATGGACCCAACGGAGGGTTTGAACATTATGGGGGTTAAGGTCTCCACCCATTTAAAGGGAGACATGATAATTGGGGGGGGGGGGGGGGGGTTTATTAGCTGGTTTTGATTATTAGGGGGGTTGCTACCCCCTCATAATTTAAGCCCATTGGTGAAATCACGTTACCAACTGGGACTTGAACTGATGACCTTCCGATCACAGGTACAGCATCGTAACCCACTGAGCCACACGCCTCCCTCCCTTGTCCTCAGTGGATCCCATGTTCAAAGGTGAGTCTGAACTATGACCCCGTTCTACCTGAAGCCTGGAGGATCGATGGCGGACTGACCGGTGTGCGAGCGTAGGTGCACGGTGAGCTGACTGGAGTTGCGGCTGGCGTATGGACAGATCTGGCACTTGAAGGGCCGCTCGTCATAGTGGATGCGCAGGTGCTTCTTCAGGCTGCTGCTGTCGGCGGCAGCGTACGCGCAGTACTTGCACTTGTGCGGCTTCTCGCCCGTATGCGAGCGGCTGTGCATGTTGAGCTTGTCTCGCCGACTGAAGCGCTTGTGACACACCTCACACTCGAATGGCTTCTCGCCTGCGGGCATGGGGGACAAAATACAAAAATGTACAAGTGGACGAATAGTCCAGCGTACAAACAGGTAAGCCAAGGGAATGGGCAAAGTGAACAAACAGGCAAAGAACAAATGGGCAAAGCGAACGAACGGGTAAAGTAAACGAACGGGTAAAGTAAACGAACGGGTAAAGTAAACGAACGGGTAAAGCAAACGAAGGGGCATAGTCAACGCATGAAACAAAAACAGAGGAATGAATGGATGAAGAAAAAAAACAGACAAATCAAAAATACAAAAATGGACAACACAAATTATCAATCATTATCTAAAAAGAGAAGACCTACAGTAAGCTTCAATTATTCCGATGCAGTTAATTAATCTCTGACTTTCCTAATTTTTTAGCCATTATCATCATCTATTTATACTCCGAGTAAGAATTACGCAATCATGTACAAACAAATCCACATACAAATATTTTGATGCTAACTTTAGGTACATTAAAATGCTTAACAGTTTTTATTCAACTTAAAACATTAAGGCCCACGTGCGCACCCTAGTGGTTAACATGGTATGACATTGCAGAAAACGCTACTGCTGAAACAGCCTGTCCCCAGCATGATCAGCCATCAGCAGGATGCCATGGAAACTGCTAACTAAGCCTGAAAGCACCAAGAGGGCTTGCAGAGGACATGAGCAGCCCTGTATGTGGCTTTCAAACTCCTCTATAACCTTATGCACAGCTGGCAAATCCTCTCTAAATTGTGTCTTTGTAGGCTGAACACTGTGGAGTTCAGGGACTACACTTACATTACTGCATGTTCAATGTATTTAGCATAAGCTTTTGTCCAAAGTGATCTAAAAATGAGGATTACCACATTACAAACACCCATGCTGTCAAGGACTTGAGTAGGCATAAGTGCAGCTAGGCTGAGCATCCAATGAATGCCCAGGTACAAGTGAAAGCAGCATTGGTGCAAGAGCTATACAATATCCATTTTCAGAAAGAAGAGGAATAAGACTGTAAACATCCACAAATACAATGCTGAAGGAAAGTTAAACACGGTCGGTTCCTACCCGTGTGAGTTTTGAGATGTCGCTCCATGTCCTTCTGACCATACTGGGTTTTGAAGGAACAGCCTGAATGTGAGAAAACTCAGGTCAGTTAAACCGTGCATTACAAGAAAGTCTATCTGACATCTTCATTGAGGTCTAGATGAAGTCCAGGAGAACCTGTGCTTTGAAAAACATTTTACATCAAGACCGAGTGAAACTAAATATCTCATAGTTCAGGCCCAGATGTTCATACCTTTCCTGTCATTTCAATTGCAATAAAAAATAAGAAGTGATTTAGACTTGGTGCTCGACTGGGGCCAATCGGGCCTTTCTAGAAGACCGGTAGAATAATGTAGCCGCTAGTAAAATGCACAAGCCGGGACAGAGCCGATTGGCTGTGATCAGCATCAGATTACAGGACCCTCCAATAAAAGAGATAACACAGAATAATCCCCACCTGTGAAGCAGCAGCTACGTCTCTTTGCAGTCAGCGCAGGTTTTAACTTTTTCACCTGCATCTTCGGTGCTTTGGTTTGCATCTTTTTGACACCCCTCGTGACGCAGGCCTGGTAGGTCTCCTCAAAAACAAACTCCGCGCCAGAATCTATTCCAACCAAGACAATTAAAATGTCTCTGTTTTATATATAAAAAAAGCTTTTAAAGGTTTCCAGGTTTTCCCGAGGTGCTGATATAACAGAAAAAGGCTTGGGTGGTATTTAATTTTTGAAATAGTCATACAAATATTATACTACGATACAAGTTAATCTGACGGTCTTTTCAAAAGCAATGATAGTCCAGTATTTGGAGATCTTGCAGATAAAATTTGCTGAGTGCTCCTGCACAGTAAAGTGTGTGTGTGTGTGTGTGTGTGTGTGTGGAGGGGGGAGTTGGTGGTACACAGATTACACAAAAAAGTACTGCAAAATAAAAACAATTATTTGTAAACCTTTGACCCCAAAACCTGCCATAAATTAACACCAAAACAACTGACTACTGATGGAAGTACTTTCTGACAACTGGAAATATTTTCACACCCGTTTTCCCAGATGTGCACTGTGCCTTTAATTTCATATCTGCTGCATTTACTTCCAAATATCTATATTCATCTCAGAATTTTTGCATGGTAATTTATTACAAAATAAAAAGCAACTGGATGCTCTTAAATTCACCCATTCAAGGTGCATCTACACATACATTGTAGATCACACTGCCCAGCACAGACTCCGGACACTCCTCCTGAATAGAGCAGACACAAAGCAAGCTTTTCTTTTACGATCTATATGCAAAATATCTCCCACCAGCTCAAAAACCAGGACATACCCTTGGAATGCTGGTGTATATTTACCAGACAAATGCTAGGACAACACAAGGCTTACTAGGAATGCAAAAAAGGTTTTGACACTATACATGCATGCAGCAAGAATCATAAGGACAGTAATGATCATACCAAGCACTCTGAAAAAGACAAACTGACAAGTTCAACTGTTCCCAAATTCCTCAAAGAGGTATGCATTCACTATGAGGTCATGATTTGCAAGTCTTTCCCTTAGAAGTAGTCTAAAAGTCAGACACAGGTTTAAGAAATCTCCATGTAAGGACACAAAGCTTCAGCACAGTATTGTTGTCACTTATTTGCCTCTCACCTGTGACGGTAGGAACAGCTGATGTGGCAGAGGTGTCAGATGAAGGAATGTGGCAGCCATTTTGTTTGTGGGCGAAAAACACCTCAAAATTGTTGTACTGCTGCTTGCAAACGCCACAGATGTGAATATCAGGACTGACCTCCACCAGTACCTGGCTCCCCCCAGAAACTACTGCCATAAAGAGGGAGCATAGAATATGGAGAATAACGTAAAGAGCTCTCCTTAATACTTAATGTTTACATAGCAAAAACTTTTTCTCCCCTTTAAAATTTAAAGTAATTAATAGCTTTCCAGCACTGAGTTTAATGTCTAGCTCCAAGTAAATCAAGACATGATTGAATAGTTAACTAGTCGAAAGGCTACTATTTGTGCTGGCTCCACATTTTGAGGGATGCAAAATGATAAACTATACCTACCTACACAAAGGAACTAATGACTGACAGACAGCTATCGTTTGATGCTTCCCAATAACCAAATAAAGATGCAGCCCGACTGCAATACTGTTGCAATGCACCTGAAATCCTTTCTGAATGCAACTTTAACAGTAGCGTACCTTGGGCTCAAATGTGCAGCACGAAATCACACCGCTTTATTCTACGAAAAATAAAATAAGTTTCACCTGACTTTTGAACACACATAGTTATGTGTACAGTTAACTGCGTGTTTAGTCCTCAAACAGAGCCAACAGATATCCGGTTTTAAAAGACTCAGACAGCTGGAAGACACCTTACCGTCTCCGTTGAACGATGCCATGTAACTAGCCAAAGTATCAGTACTTAAGCTAGCCACTTAATCAACTAACGACACTAATCGCGTAGCCTGAACAAGCCAAAATAAACGCTCCTGAATGTCGTGTTATTCACGGGACATTTAGAATGAGTACGTTGTGCAGTTTACAGTTAGGGTTGCTTTAACACATTACTAATTTGGCCGAGTTTATTTCTAAGTAGCAGGCTAGCTAACTAGCTATTAGTAATCTATCTTCCTAAAGCGGCATCTAGGTCCCTGCTGCCGTACGTCCATTTTTACGACAGCTGCCGGGTGCTTTACGGCAAACTGTTAGCGACGCATGAATGATGCACTCGTGGACCTGGGAATGTCATCGGGGTGTCAGTAGTGCGTTTGGGGTACGCTGGATGCATGGGCACTTATGCAAGATCAATGAATCAGAAATCCAGATATATGCTCCACTAATAACAACAACAAAGAAATATAGTGGTGACTTGCTTTTTATTTACGATGCACAAAAAGTGGTTTTGTTTATTACGCATGATAACATGCTTGTTTCTGAAATATACACGTGAGCAGGAATAGGGAATGCTTTAATAAGGAACGCTTTTTAGCCAGGATTTTCACAAAATGATTCCGCACTGATTAACAAATAATTAAATTGTTTCGATAAACCACTGTGTTTATTATATATCATTTCAGTAACCTGAGTAACCATTGCACAAAATAATCAGATAAATGCTGGAATAAATAAATGGACGTGAATTAGTCTTTAAACTTCTGTTTATAGAGAAATATTTAAATACATTGAGCTTACAGTCTGGCAATTTTCTTTTGTTGCGGCAATTTTCACTATAGGCTGTAGGTGGAGCCATTGCAGCGCAGTTTAATAGCGCTTAACTGTCTACTTTTCATTCTATTAGGTTTGGGTGAATTCGTCCAAGGTTGTGTTGGAAAATATGTGTGTTACACACAAACGGCATTAAGTCTGGGAAAACACGAAGTAGTGCTGAGATCAACACAAGGCATTTAAAATTATATTTTAAATATTAATATTTCATAGAAAACGAAGATCTGGAGATCACGTAGTTTTGCATGAATATTTTTCAGCTATAAAAACATAAATTAGTGTCACAAGTCCACAAAACACGCCTGCATGTGCCCATGTCAATTTAAAAGATGGCAGCGTGAGACCATGCTGTTACTGCTGCAAGTACATAAGTAGAGCAATAGCTGACTTTCCGGAGGGACTGAAAATTAAATGTGAATTTGCCGTTCAATAGCAATCATATTTTGCGGTTTATGCGTGGAGAAAACAAATGCATGGCGCACGCTTCTCACTACGGATTTGTCTCTCTCTGCTCTCAGGCTTCATTCTGCGTTCAGCCTGTAGGAAGAGGTGGTGTCCTGTCCCGGGGTTTTATATTCAGACCTTTAGTTATTACGACCTCCAGCGCCGGTGGATGCCGGGCCCCCCGGTGGAATGAGTGACGCCGTGTCCGATTCCTTACGGCAGAGCCGCAGTCGGAGGGAAGCCGATTTACCGACGGAGAAATGCGCCCGGCCGCCGGTCTCCGCTTTGCTGAGGCAGCAAACGGCTGACAACACATTGAGCTGTTCCTTAGCAGAGATTACGCGACCAACTGCTTCATTACCAAAAGCCTGCACATGGCTCTTTTATTTCTCCCTCTCAGCCTCTGCCTTTAGCTTTCCAAACCCAAGATGAAATTTTAATGCGACATGAAATATATATTTTTATGCATGAAAATATATTGGAAATAAACACTGCAGCGCCCTGGTCAGTTGAATAGCAATTAGAGCATAAACCAGGGTCAACGATATATCCGTTTTTACATGAAATAAGGATCTGTATAGCGATATAGTAATTGTTCAATATCTAGGGAAAACGACGTACATTGCTGCGGTTCAGCTTCTCGGGTCAAGCAACGATGCTTTATGTTTTAACGTTTTAATCCCCACCAAATATTTCCAGTGAGGTGCCTATAATTCAGTTAACCCGGATCCCCCAGAAAGTGGCAATACATTATTCTCGGCATCAGTCTTTTGTCACCTTTTTTGTCATAGACATTATCATTTGTGACATTTGGGTGTTTGTATGAGCAAGAAATGGGTTTTCAAAAACAAAAAGAGTTTTCCAGTAGAGGGCATTCGGTGAGTGGCTCACCCTGGCTCCCAAATACTGTAGTTTTTTCCTGCTTATTGCCTTCTCTTTCTTTTATTCATGATCTCTCTCTATAGGGAACAATTCTACACTTTTATTAATTTTCACTTGTCTGGGAGGAACAGTCTGAAGCATAATTCTTTTGTTCTCCTAAACTAGAAATATATTCGTATCATGCCACGGTTATTATTTTAGAGCGGGTTCTCTACGTTATTGCTTTAATGACACTTTACATTTCCTAATGTCGTTTCTATGTGCTGGTGTTAGAAAGTAAATCGGCGTGGAGTAAAATGCACACAGAAATGCAGTTAGTCATTGTATACAGCGCAAATGCTTTGGCTTCCCGCTGATATAGGCAGCTGGTTTGTCTTCTTTGCCTTATAGCTGAATCAATTGTTTTTCAGTGACAGGCTCCATTCTGATTTCCAGCGATCCAGTTCATTGATAAGCAGAGGAACTTTAGGACTGCGCTCCCTGTCCGAAGTTCATTATTGTCGGAGCTGATTTACTTTTTGAGGGCTACAGCAACAACCCGGTGACACTAAGTGACCGCTGCGTATTAGTTTGGAGCCCGTTGAGGTGTCTGGCTTTGGCTCCCATCATTGTCGAGGCTGCCTTTCGTTCACTTGCTGGTCCAGGTCTCCGTCCGCCTCTTCCTCGTATGGCGCACAGATGGGTCCGTGTTAATGTACGACCCGACTATTTGGACAGTTCGCACGCAGGGGTGACTTTTTAGTTAATGACGCCTGTCTTGTAATATTTTTTTGCCCTCCTAAAATCACCTTAAGGAAAAGTCCACACAAAAATGTATAGTCCATTCATTGTTCCTGTAGAACAATACTATTTAAATATATTCATGTTCGTTACATAACATATACAGCAGTTAATTGTTGTGAGGACAACAGTGTGATTTGTGTTTTTCAGTACATACATATAGGCCTACATCTTATAAGCCTATATCAGTTTTTGTGAGGTGTAAACATAATTTAATTGTGCAGTGGTCTTTTGAATCAGCTATCAGTTATTATAAAAGTTTACATAGGCCTAACTCCGATGAATTGTTTCATGATTGATATTTTATCATTTTCACGACGCTTTTAGTTGCTGCATAGTACTCCTGCTTTTAAATTTATGGCTCATGTGAAGATTTCCCTGTTTTCGGCAGTTATGTTTTGTTGGTGTTTCTTTATGGGTACTGCCTCTGCTAGGAGGTAAACAACAGACAAAAGACATCGAGTTATCGTTTTTCTTCTGCATTTACTCAGCTTGTGAGATGCAGAGCAGAAGAGGGGATCTGCAATCGTTTATCTCCCCTTGATTTAAAAAAAAAAAAAAAACTGCTATAATAATATGAGCATCCCTCTCGACCAAAGAGCATTTCCATGAGCGGTACGTAAACCCTCCAAAAACACCCATTGTTGAATGTGCATCATAAAGTTCAGCTTTTGCATATGCCAAACGTGTGACGGCCCCTTGACAGACGTGATAATTAAAAAGCCTCGCTGCTACGAGTTAACGCCCTGAGAAACGTGCAAACGCCGTAAGCCAGAATGAGCTCTGCAGCGGCCACTTTGATCTGGCGTCAGTGCGTATAATTGCGGACTTTGCGAAGAATCGGGGATTAAAGTTCTCGGCAGCGGAAGCTCCTTCCGCTGCTTCCTCGGGACTCCTAACCCTGTCCTGGAAAAGCGCGATCGTCCTCAAGGCGGCTTGGCCGGTAGATCATGACCATTGTGCTTCATGACGAGCAAGTCAAGCGCACTGGACTTTGCATACATCCATGCCTTTGTGAAGAGTCTTGCCATTCAAAGTTACTTTTATAGCAGCTTTATGAGTGTCAGTAATTAGAACAGGCTGTAGCTGCTCTAGGTGTCTATTAGCATTATGTGTGTTCGTTCAAATTGTATTTAATTAAAAGCCTAGACATCTGTCACCAGACTGCAAAACAAAAATGGATACTTTGCATTTCCCTCTTCATTACCGTGCACTTCTTCAGTGGATTAAACCAATTTCGACTGCAAAATTGCAGTTTCAGGCTTAAAGTGACATATATTTCATGTGTGAGTTGTGTACTTTCTATGCATCACCATTGCCGGTATAATTTTTGTGGTCCTACAAATCAACATGTAGGTAATTGCTTCACCTACCAAATTAATAAATTCCCTAGGTTGAAGAAAAAAAATCTTTAAAAGGTCTAAGTAATGACATATCAAAATAAAAAGAAATTACTAAATTAGAAAAATATAAGGCTACAAATCTTTAGATAATTGAGGTGAAAAGTTCGTCGTAACCTTATGACTTTCAGCCTTAATTTTATAAGGACACAAATGGGATACAAATGGGATCCGCGTTTCACAGCTAGCCCTGGTTCTGACAGGCAGGCGTATTGGAATGATGGGGGATAAGGTGAGCAACTGTACTTTCTCAAATAAAATAAATTATTTATGAAGGAATAAAAACTTAATAAAAAAACTCTCCCTAATTAACATCAATGATAGAATATATTTGAGTGGCTGTTCAAAAAATATCCATAGTAATCTTCCTATCATTGTTTTTCGGTATTTGGAAATCTGAGCATTTACGATGTACAGTAACGCAACGTACAAAGGAAGCTTCACCTCATGTAACATTATGAAGTTTGGGGCTGTTCCTGATCAGGCAGCTAAAGCAGCCAGGTTGAGGTTCATGTCACTTGTTCACGTTTTAGCCATTTGATACCACATGAAAAAGAATAGTCCGTGGGCAGCCGTGTCCTTCCTCTTCCTGCGGAGAGGAGGGCAGAAGCACTGGGGACGACGCCATTGTCACATTATTTCCCCCTAAAGAGGCGCACCAGCTGCTTACGCCTGCTTAATGGCCAGGAGCTGTCACAAGGTATCACGGCGGGCGGCTCCGTGGCACAAGCAGACGTTTTAATTGCAGACTGACTTGTGGGTTGTCAACAGCAATTATAGTACATTTCCACCTGAGGGCACCAGAGCAACACCACCTACTGCCAGCTGCTCTGCTACCACCTGCTGGTGTGGAGGACCAGAATGTAACTGCACCCACAGGTAATGATGTGGGTGTCAATTCAGTAACCCCCAGCAGAGCATGCTCCTGCATTCCTGACCCAAAAATAACTATATTACGCCCCCTTTCAAACACCACGTTGCTTCTCTAGCACCCATATGAATGAAAGATAGCACAATATGAGCCAGGAACACCACTATTTTTATAAAATATTCACACACTGTGTTTTTGCCACCCCAATGCTTTGTACTTATTTATTACTGTGAGGGAATTAAGCTTTATTTTAGTTTTATTTTATTTATTATTCAATTAGATCTTTTCCTCAGTTTTGGCTGATAGAGAGTGCATTTACCAAACTCATTCTCCAGGTAATTGTAACACAAAGTATAATAGCAGACATAAAATAACCCATGAGGCTACATTTAATTTATGACTGTTTCAGTTTATTTATTTACCTTTTTTTGGCACAAAGAGGATATAAGAGTTTACCCAACAATCATGTTTGAGTGAAGGCTGATTTGATGAAATGTTTTTTGTTGTCGCTGTTATTGCCTTCATTTTTGTATATGAAGCATAAACATTGATGAAATATGGAAAACCACAGAGGTGATATGACCAGCTCCATAGAGAGTTCTGCAAGTCTAACTACTTGAAAATCCTGGTAGGGATACATATAATTTCACATAGAAAGGATCATAGCCTTTGTAAGCTAGCTTTCTACGTCTGGAAGAGAAGATTGGGCATTCTTAAAACCAGCATTGCAGCATGTGCCACATTCCAGTGACCAGTATATTTTGATAATTTGCATTCACAGTTTTTTAGAAGAAAAAAACAACAGTGAATCTATGGACATTGTTGATGAAGCCCATGGTACAAGGTGGAAACAGCCTGCTTACCGTTGGGGGGAATGACCCAACCCAATGCAACGGTTGGAAGGGCAAGGGAATCAATGCAGGCTTCTCGTTCAGTGGCGGTCTTGCTGTCTTGTGGCAGTGGAAGAGAAAACAATAGCTGATCAACATAATTAAGGCTACAGGGAGTTTCTGATCTAATCAAAATAGCCTTTGTTTTGTTTTTTTCTTTATTATTCAGCTGATGCCCTTGACTGATGCAAGGCCTCTGTCATCTTCACAGTGGCGGCCCTTCGCTCTCACGTGACTCCCAGGCCAACACAATCCCTTTAACTTTATTAAAGGGATAAGGAAGAAAAAAAAGAAAATAATCTTTGCAATATGGCACCTGGCAGAGCAGTATGAGTTGTCCCAACATTCATGTTTAATTTGAACTATATAACAAACTGCTCCCACACAAGCAGACTTCATTCCAAGGACCATCTCACAGCTCAACTCTGTGACCCGAAGATGGATCTTGCAAAAATAGTACAGGAATGGATGCATTGTGTGGTATGCAAGTATGTGCGATAAACTTTGATAATAGTCACTTGTCACTCCTGCACTTTATGTTGCTGTCACATAGTCTGTCTCTTTATAATGTTATAATCTGTTTTACTGTTTGACTACCTCAATGTATGTTTACTTTTACACATGCAAACGCACAATTATGTTGCTCCGTGTTACGATAATTTGAGTTTACGATGGGTAAATTCAGCTAATTTCGTTGTCCAGGCAACTGTACAATGACAATAAAAAAGTCTTGAAGTCTTGAAATGTTTTTCACTTTATTCAATAAAATACATGAGGTATTCAACACTTTATTATATAATGGCCTTTGTGTTAATGATGTTGCCCAACTGTAGGCTAATGTAAGTGTTCTAAGCATGTTTAAGGTAGGCTAGGCTAGACTAAGATGTTTGTTAGGTTAGGTGTACTGTATTAAAATCCTTTTTCGCCTTATGATATTTTCACCTTGCGAGAAGTTTATTGGAACATAACCCCATCGTAACCTGTGGAGAGGCTGTTTACTTCTTTTGTACATTGTTTACATCTGTTATATACTATTCACCTTATATTTATATTGGATCAGCTCTTGGAACCTTTGAATCTTGAATTTGAATCGTAACGATGCAGACTCACTGTTTTCTGCAGTCGAATGATGTTATGATTACTCTGGATGAGATGGGAGCTAAAGCCTGTCAGACAGCTTCTGAACCCACAAAGAGCAGAAGAGAGAAACACTCAGGAATGAGCGCCGAGGCCGACAGCGAGCTGCGCACTTGCAAATCAGGACTTTTTATGGCATCTGCCAAGCGATGGCCATGATATGGGGCTTGCTGAGGCAAGGGGGACTGCAAAGCATGCTGTGGATTCAAGGCGAGTCTTTAAAGGGGGGAATCTGCATAGCTCAGTAACAGGCAGGGCTCGGCGGTAAATCCACCAGCCATAATACGTCAAACTTGAAGGTGGTGGTGGTGATGGTGGAGCTTTAAGTGCAAGAGAAGGAATTTTGGGCTCTCCGTCGATGTAAATATTGTCTTAAGTTGCAGCTCTTTATAGTTTGCTAGTGCTCATCTGACTTTGGCTGACAAGATCTACAACGCTGGACGTCCCCAGCTCCAGAACAGAATCCGTCCTCTTTAAAAGAACCTGCGACCATATGGAGAAAGAATACATGCATGCATCCATCATCCATAACTGCATCGGCTGTGGGGTCACGGTGAGTCTAGAGCTTATGCCAGGGTGCACAGGGGATGGAACCTGGATGAGATTCCAGTAGAACATCACACATTTAAACTCCCAAGTAAAATTTATTGTGAGGCGAAAAGCTCATTCTGAAATGAGGCCCATTTAAGTCAAACACATTCCTCAGAAGAAGCTATTCTCAAAATGAGAGAAGGGAAAGCTGTGAATAAAATTCATTGTGTGTAGATGGCTGGGCGCCGAACGTCCAGGTGGTTGGTGGGTGTTAAAACCTGCAATTATAAGATGTGTCAGCAGGGGGGGCCTGAGATCAGGAAAGTGACGCGTGTTCACATCACCGTGTGGGCATTACTCTGTTTTAATGCAGTTAACATTTTGGAACTTTGAAGACGTGCTGCTAGCCTAATTTTTGCGCTTAAGCAGTTCGCTTTCGATGCAGTGTTTATTATTTTTATGTTATATCATTTTTTTCCCCAGGCAAATTAAGGCAGGCAAGAAAAAAGTTTTGTGTTGCCCAGACTGACACAGACTGCGGTAACGCCAAAAGACAGAAGAGCATTTAAACATCTTAGGGAAAAACAGGTAAGTCCGGCAGGGAGATCATGTGGTCCTGGCGTAATGAGAGAAGGACTCCTAATTGGCTGAGGTGTCAGGAAGATAACAAAATCCAACCTCACGCCTGTAAGACCTGAGGGATCTCACCTGACCTGTCACTTCCCGTCATCTCCAGAGTCAGCAGCGAATGGAAAAAAAAACAAAACAAAACAGGAAGTAAGGAAATAAGGTGTAAACATCTGGTGTCAAGGTTTTCAGTTTGAATAAAACCGCCGTGGCAGCAATTTCTCTTCAGACGTTGAGAACGTTTAGTCTTTTGGAGCCTTCTGACAGCTGGGTAGTCTGGGAAATGAAATAATAAGACAGACTTCTGATTTTGCAGAATACCTTTTCAAATGGACTGCACAAAAGTGAGGGGAACAGGTGTTGTGACAGATTGAGAGAAGTTTTATATGCCAATTTAAATGCAGAAAATATAAAAAGAACACATTCACAGATTTTAAGTAGGATGCTTTGCTAAATTTAAAAAAAAAAAAGACGGAAGGAATGAAACATGAGGCAAGCTTAGAAAACACAAAAATATATATTTATTCTACTCCTCACCATCTCATAAAGAAGAACGCAAGAAATAGTACTTATATGCATATTTCTATAATATTGCTTGTTTGGACTATGTTTCATTATAAGCATCATGCAATAAAACCTATATTATAAAGACAGTGAAAAATATTACAGATATGGTTGAGAAGATTACATCATTTTGCCAAGCTTAGAAGAAAATAAAATCTAATTGAACTCACCTGGTTAATATTCCATTCCAATTAACAACGGGGAATACCATTCCTTTTGATTATTATATATAATGGATGTATATATAAAGCATTTATCTTTCTACATATTACATATATAAATTCATCATTCATCTTTTAGTAAACAGGAAATGTGTTGTACTGCAGAGAGCATGAACACACACACACACACACACACACACTGGTATTCATATCTTTGGGGGAGACCATCCATTCATTTTTATGGGCAAAACCCTAATCCCAGCAATGACAGCTTTACCTCTTGCCCAGCCCTAACCTTAACCATAAGTAACCAAAGGTAATACAAGACTTTTGGCATTTTTAGTGTTTTTATTGCAGTCACAGATTTTTAGAAAATTGGGTTTTCCCTTGTGGGGACTGAAAAAATTGTCCCCACAACGTCAGAATAACAGGATTTTATCACGTTATGGGGACTTTTGGTACACACACACTCGCACACACACTCAAAAGAGCTGAAATTTGTCTTCCTCTCTTGGAGGTATTTACTCGAGATGCTTGTGAATATGTAGTGCTTCCATGTCCTTTGCATATGTGCATGTGTAAACATACATGTTTGTTTACATTTCCTGGGTTACAGGAAATGGGGGGGGTCTTTAGATCCTTTGATTGTGACAATTACATGTGTAATGATATGTAATCCTCAGTAATGGAAACCACACAAATGTGTATGCATGTAGTCATGCTTTCCCTTCACAACAATTGCCCTTTCTTAAGGGACATGATTCATTCTAAAAGACCAAACCCGTAATACTCCAGGTAGGTGATGCATATGTTTAGACAATGGATCATGCTAATTTAAACAAAATAATCCCACATAGCCACTCAGACTGTCATTAGAAAACAAAACTGCCTGCTTGGCCTCTGCAGTGGCTTATGGCATCGTCATGGGAGCAGAACGTTTGTCATAGACGTGGTTCTCGTCCTCAGCCACGGCCTGCGCTACACGTGGAGAACGGCTTTCTGGATTCTCTCTGAGTTTCAAGCAAAACATGTGGCCGTGAACTCAGATCTCACACCTCATGAGGAGGTCGTTTGGTTATGCTGGGCACCTGACATACAGATCAGACGTCTGGTCTGTGGACACACCCTCAACGGAAGGACGAACCTTGGAGAGAATAAATCAAAGTGAAGACTCGATAATTACTTATTAAAATGGAGATTCGGCTTGTGACTCGTTGCAGGTCAAATGGGGACCCCCCCCCCCCCCCCCTTTGTGCAACTGTGATTTACTGCCCAGGCGCTGTGGAGTGTGGAAAGCATCAATATGAATTTTCTTTAATTTTTTTCCAGTGATTTAAAATATATGCACAAATGGTACCCATAGGTTACCCTAGTTCTGGGTAAAATAGGAACAATTAGTACAGCCTGGGGCCTTTTGTGTTTAGGTCATGGTTTAAAGTGACAGTAACAGATTTCAGTAATTCACAGCACAGTCATCATACCGTATGTTCAGCATGATTTATATAATCAGGTCCATATCCCTAATGTAACATGACCTCTTTGGAAAAGGCTTGTTATCCATCCTCTAGCTGCTTATCCGGTACAGGGTCAAGGAGGGGCAAGAGGCTGGGGTGCACCCTGGACGGGATGCCGTTTCATGCTAGAGCACACATACCCAAACACATTTTATGGGCAATTTAGAGACTCCAATTCCCTTAGCTGCGTGTTTGTGGACAGCAGGAGGAACCCGCGATTCCCAAAGCGAAGCCACGTAACATTGGACGACCACGCAAACTCCAAACACACAAGGTCGAGATAAGATCTGAAGCCCCAGACCTGGAGCTGAGGGAACAGCTGCACGTTACACCTCCCTGTCATCAAGAAAGGATCCCCATCCATGTTGTATTTCTCAAAGTGTTTAAACCTGCCACCTTCTTGGGTTACGTGAGAAGAATGACTCCATCGAGTTTTTCTTTTTCCAGTGTTGAAGTCAAGGTGGGGATGACATTTTATAATTAAAGATGGCAGATTAACATAGTGAACTAAAATTGGGGGTGACAGCTAAAGATGCAGAGTAAAAATCATGATTTTAACTCTTTATCTTAAAGTACAGCTAAACAAATGTCATACAAACTACGGCTTACTAATAGCCAGTTCTTTACTAAGAAAGTGGGTTTTGTGGTGTGGTAGGTTAGGCTGCTGTGTCTGATCAGAAGGTTCCCAGTTTGAATCCCTAGGTCAGCAGACTGATTTCACCCCAACTGCTCCAGGGACTGACCCTACCTCCTTGAAACATGTATGTTGCTTTGCATTAAAATGTTAATAAACCTAATAATGACAGTAGATGAGGTGGAGTGGGTTGAGCCTGAATGACCTCCCTTGACCTTTGATCATGTGACTGGTGTCGTCATCATCATTGGTCATAGAAGCAGGAGGAATCCAATAGGTTGAAACTTCAAGCACAGGAACCTCAGTGCACAAGCACTCAAGAGACGCCTCCACCTAAACACGCAGTAAAATCTGCTTCATCCAGGATCGACTTGGGAGAGGACCAAAGAGGATCTCCCACCTGAGAATACAACACAACATGCTTTTCATCCCTCTCGTCAGGCCACCGGGGCAAGCGCTACAGGCATGGGTGTCTGTGTCTGACCTCCCGCGAGGGCTGCAAGCTCATAAGCAGCCGGGCTGAATCGCCACAGGCTACCGCTGACTTAGCCCCCAGGCGTCCGCGGGGCTGGGAGAGGAGCTGTCCACCTGGAAGTCAGACGCTGAACAGTCAGACGTTAAGAACCTTGAAACGCGAGTGAGGAACAGCCCCGGGGGGAAGTCGCGGCAGAGACACCGTCCTCACAAGCTCGCCGACCTGCACACGCGAGCAGAAACGCAGGGGCTTGTGTTCCTCCACCAGGTGGATAAATAAATATGGCCGCCTGGCAGGGACCGATAGATTCCGCAACTGAAAAATTAGACTATAATTCCGGAATCCTTATCGTTTGAACTGTGACTGGTCACGGTGCCGGAAGAAGAACCTCCACTGCTGGAATCCATTTGCTAACCTGGATCTGGTTTCCAAATCGTCTTGATAAGTGTCCTGTATGTGAATCTGGAAATAAAATCGGGCCGAAATGGTGGTCTTATCGGAATGAGACCTCGTTCCAATACTGGAGCTGCAGGCTGTTCTTTATCCAGCACCATCCATCAAGGATTGGTTTACAGAGAACGGATCATTGAATGTGCGCGTCTCTCTCCTCCAGAATTACTTTCCTTTTTATCTTTGTTATTCATAGCTCCTAACCTGAGAGAGGTTCACCCATAAACAGCAAAGTTAGTTAAATATCGCCCCAAAAGGGCAAATGGCTCGAGTTGAGTAATCAATCATTTAGTTAATTCGTGTCAACATTATTGTAGGATGACAAAGAATAATTTGGAATTTGATTCTGTTTTTATTGTGAAGATAATGGGAGGGGTTTTGTAATGGGAAAACAGTAAGAAAATAAACACATAGGCATTAACTGCTTATCAAAACTTGATGTCTGTGATCGGGGGTCTATACTGGCAAGGTACACCCTGGAAGAGAAGCCTACATCACAGGACAATTAGAAACACACCCTCACACCCACGGAGCAATTTAGATTCTCCACTTGATCTATGGAATGTGGGACGAGAGCACAGAATACAGAGAATGTCGACTCAGACTCCTGTGGCCTGATTGGAACCTGCAGCCCTGTGACACACCCACCAAGTCACATGACCCACATAGATTCCACGTCTAAGCAAAAGCCAGGCAAAACACGTCTGTAAGCTTCACCACAATGCGAACAGAAAACACCTCATTGCTCAAACGCTCTAAACATTGCAAGGTTTTATTTACCTCTTTTTTGTTTTACAGTGTCTTTTAGTTGTCTGGTTTCATTTGGCCACGAAGAATGAATCTTAATCTTCCATAACTAAGGGGGAATTAACGTCTAATTGCAACTAAACTGGAGCAAGACAAGAACTAGAAAACTGCGAGGGGGGCAATTAAATTTGAATTTCGCACTTTTATTATTTAGCGTGCGGCGATGTAGCATACTCGCGATGTGGGGGGGGGGAGGGGGCGCTTCCTTTTGAAACCTCTCTCTTCTCGTCGCATTTCATGCCTCCCGCAGTAATCACCACCGTTCTGCATTACAGGAGGCCCCCTCCCATGTTATAAGAGCCCCCTTTTATGGAGAGGAGGGACGAAAGACAGAAAGAAAAGGGTGGGGGGGGGTTGGGAATCAGTGGACGTCGTTAATGCAATTTGCTATTATTTCAAAGACCAAAGCTGAGCCGTCAGTCAGGCGGCCATATTGCTAATGAGATCCGCGCTAATATTGAGAGTGCCGGGCCGGCTGTCATCCGGTAGGTGATGGTTTTAAGACTTACCGGCGATACTTCATTAATTAACCTTCACATTCTATGTAGATCTGCTCATCAAGATGCAGTTAATTAAAGAAAGGTCATTTCAAGGGCTGCGTGGAGGTAGAGCTACAATGGGAGGGTGGTGCTGCATTGAGGGAGATAGGGGAGGGTTAGGTGCTGGGGGGGGCAGTTGAAATGGCACTGGAGTGGTGCTATAGCCAAGCGCTAACCCCCTGCCCCTCTGCCTGCCCCAGCTTTGATAGAACACAACCGCTCAGCCCTCTTCCTTCCACGTGGAGAAAAGGGCTAATGGATAAAATGGCCGTGAAATATTCATAATTCTCGATTGATGGCGCACGTATCTTTTAGCAAAATGCCAAAGTTTCTTCCCCATTTTTTTTTTATTTTATTATTTCATGAGAACTTTCCTCCCGACCTTGAGCCGCGTTCAGAAATAAAAAAGGCCATCGAAGTATAAAGCAGTCTGGGAAACAAGCGAGGCCATCAAATAGTCATGTTCCCAGGCCTAAGTGAAACTCACTTTCCAGCGCAATTTATTTATTTATGCACAAATCTATCTTCACCGCTCAGAGGTATCATGCGTGGCGTGCCAGCAGTCCTCCGTATGCGGCCAGTATTTCATTTCCCCGAGATGCCACTGATTTTCCCATCCACAAGGTGGAGCATCGGTTAAAGCAGCGGCTCACTGCTAGTTTAGTCTCAGGATCCGCGTTTTTTCCTTGGTCATTAAGTCAAGACCAAAATTTAAAAAAATTTGAACCAACCAAATTTATTTAATAAACAACAGTGCTATAATAGTAGAGAGAGAGAGAGAGAGAGAGAGAGAGAGAGAGAAGAAAAAGCAATACACCTGTAATCCGTACCTTGCTTGGGGAAGGTTAAATGACACTCTGCAACAATGTTTCTCATCCTGGTTCTATCGGACCCCCAGATTGCTCCCTCCCAGCTCCCGGCAAAAATGTGTCAGCAAGCTGTCAGCCAGCTCTTAAGACCGGGATGACTTTTGTGTCGCGACCCACTATTTAAGAAACGGTGGGTGAGGGTGAGGGTTCTCCTTTTGTCTGGAGGCCCCAGCCCCTTTTGAGATGATAAAAATTGGTGGATTAAAAATTTAGTTGACAAAAAATGCTAACAGTAAAATTTGTCGAGGCCGACAAGAAAGCATTAAACTTCATTTTTTTTAGCATATTCAGAAAATCATTTTGCGACCCGCAGTCTGAGAACCGCCTGATTAGGGTTCCGGCCTGGGGCTTCGGGTTGTTGTCTGGAATGTCGTGATGAATTAGTTTCTTTGCCTCACTTACTTTGGTGGATCTATAAAGGCTTCTGATTGCACTTGGGCCTCCGGCGTCACACTGAGGAAATGAGTAAGGTGCTGCACTCGTTCTGAGGTGACCGTCTGAGAACGAAGCGATGGGGCACGGATGAGTCTCTGTCATGGCGGATAAGCTTGTGCGTGACCCCGCCCTTCTTCGCCGGCAGAAAGGGTGGGAATATCAAGCCTTGAGTGTGTTGCACCAGCCTGCAGGATAATCTGGTTTTCCTAACACCTTGGAAAAGGTGCTGGTTGGATAATGACGGTTGCCTTCATGCATGGTAGCTACGGGCAAGGGACATAGAGGGGCAGGGCCATGGGGGACTAGCCCAAACTGATTGGCTCTCAGAAAACCCCCTCCCCCGTCACTCACAGATTTGAAACATATCATTGGCTAATAATAAGGTTGGCCCCGCTGTATGAATTATGGCCCTTCTTATACCCCTCCATTGTACTTCCAGGGTTTCCCCACTGGGATGTATAGTAGTTCAGGTTGGGCAGGGTCACGGGTGGGGCTTATTACTAATTGTCACCCTGCACGTTAATACGTCATAACGACGGGGGGGGGGGGGGGGGGGGGCCA
>JAODJU010000108.1:20714197-20742236 GCA_026776725.1 Gnathonemus echidnorhynchus
GGGGGGGGTGCTAAAGCTGTGCCGTGATTTGTCGATGGAATCAGTTTCCTATGCATCTTTTTGCCGGCCGATGGACGTTCAGGCCAAGCATCCGCAGATATGTGTATTTTTGTACGATTCGGCGGATGCTGACGAATAAGATGCGAAGAAAAGGTTAATTGGATATGGCAAAATCTTAATCTTGCCCCCCGCCCTCCCCATCACCCTAGGAAGTGGAATTTCTTCGTGTGTAATAGACTCTCGCCCTCCACTGATAGATCTCTGTGTTAGTGGAAATACCTACAGTAGGTCTTTGAAATCCTCTTTGCCAATTAGTGCTACTGATAGATGGCATTATCATTCAAGTTAATGAGAATGAGTTGACGTGCAGGCCGGCTGCTAATGCGATCGCCAGGTTTCACCGGTGGCCCCAGCCTCACCCATTACTTCACTTATTCTCTTATCACGAAGGCGAGCCGAGAGGCACTAATGATAACTATCAGTCTTCTCTTATGCCTCTCCACTCTGGGACGTGGCTTTGATCCCGGCCTCCTCTACAAGCCCTCCTGTCCAAACTCGAAAGAGCAGGGATGCGATAAAATTGTGAAAAAAACGACTCCTTTATTCCTGGGCCTTCTGAATCTCTACGTTGTTTTTTTTTTGCTGCCAGGTTTCATTGCGTCGCGCTTTCCGATGCATTTTCCTGGTGTCTTCTCCTTACACACCATTCTGTTTGAGTTTAGGCTACTGATGAATACATTATACAATGTAGTCGATCTTCAATAATATCCATGTGACAACAGTAACATCCCCCTAAGAGAAAAAAGCTACGTATACGTCGGAAGTTACATGGGTTTAAATGTATGGTAACATGTATGTTAACCTTTGTTCAGTTACGTTTGGGGGTGGGGTCTTGTTTCACTGGCCACGTTTTTTTCGTTCGTGTTTACGCTCCCGGATCTGAAAAATCGCTGTCATTTACATGCTTCCTAAGCCACTCTCGGTCTTTCCCATTCCTTTGATAATACACATTAATTAAGCAAACGCTTCTGAATACTGCAGCATTAATAAATTCCGAGGCTCGCTTCAGATAGTTGGGTCTACTTCCAGGAAATCAATCACGTAAATCATTAAACATTACAGAGCTAATTAAACAGAGTCGCGTGTCGTCTGATTTTAGGAAATAAACAAAACTCAGCATCACTAACACGAGAAAACTGAGTTACCCGGGCATCCTCTTTGGAATAAAAAAACATCCTATTCATTAATTCACACGTGATTTGTCTGTTTTAGAAAATCGGCATCATGCCCCGTAAAACTGACTAATTATTTGAAATATACTGATTACAACTTGCTGGGAAAGTGGCAGCAAAATAATTACTCGTGAGCCTGCATAGAGTTTGTACATTTAGCACCATGCAACCATTAGGAATAATCTGTCCAATTAAAGGTTGTGTAATTAATTAAGTGCACATTCTGTGAAAAGGAAAGAAAGGAGAATTTATCAAGCTGCTGAAATATGACCTATCTTGTCCAAAAGACTAATATGTTTAAACAAAAGATGAAAATTGATGACAACATTACTTGCAACAAAATGCTCGCTATGCAACTATGATACATTTGTACTTCAATTCAGCACCTTAGCGTTGTCCTCGCAGAAGTCGTGATGCATGATTCAGCGCCCGGGCAATAACTTTCAGCGAAGGGCAGTTTGATCTGGGCTCTGAACGCCACACCACCAAAACAGGGCCTCTGCTGGCGAATGGATCTTAAAGACCGAGCAGCTGAACTACGGAAGGTGGTGATCAACGTGTTGTTCTCGATCACGGGTGAGAATATCATTTATTTCATGAAGCTACATCTGGCAATTACATGACATTTACTGGGGTCAGCAATGTACAAAAAAATGAATTGAAAATATGTCTGAGATGTTTTTTGGAGTAAAGGCAGGGGCAATTCTAGGATGTTTCTTAAGGTGGGGACATAAGAGGGCCATAATTAATACAGAGAGGACAACCTTATTATTAGCCAATGATATGTTTTGAAGCAGTGAGTGACGGGGGAGGGGGGCAATCAGCTGGGGCTAGTGTCCCTGTGCCCCCCTCCTGTATACGCCCCTGGGTCAGGGTTTATATCGAGTTATTTTTATCTGTATTTACAGGATTCATTTTGTTGTATGAAGACATACTTAAATAAACCTTTGCTATAAACATTCAGTTCTTTCTTGTTGACAAGCAAGGGAGATTTTCTGGTCTTACCGTTCTTCATTGAATTTTCCTTAAGATCCTGGGTCCAACGCAAAACAGGGAGACAGATGCAAGGTGTGGAACCTCAGTTCTGGCCCCCCAAGTTTAAATGTGATTGCCAGTTTATACAAACTCCATCATAAATGAAGGAATGAGTCATTCGTTCTACCTTGCGTAATAACTCATTTATCATCTATCAAAGAATGACAGGTACTCCATGAATACATATGCAGTATAATGACCTTTGTTCTAATCCAATTGAGTGTTTCTGTTCTTTTGCATTTGTCTCTCTGTGCAGAATGTGCCATTGCTGCCTTATGAATGAAACGTGAAAAATAAAAAGCATTTAGTTCTGAACTATTACACGTGATCTCTATTAACCTGTTGCAGCCTCGTGTCAGATGAGCAACATGTGAAAATCTCTCGCTGGATCGCCATCGGACTCTGGCATGACATCAGCCCACGTCTGAATCCAATCAGTTCTAGAACTAACTGGATTAACAACGACAAAAAAAAATGCATGTACATAAAGCAGCATCATTCACTAGATGAGATAATCATGCTACATATGCAATACATAATGAAAAATACAATAGAAAAAAAATTGCAGGATTGACTGTTTGTCCATATATATGTCTGGACCATTTTTCACACTCGGATTGTGCAATTTTTACCCATTCGAAACACAATTGTTCAAACTCTGTTGTGCCATCGGGCTCGATGATGGGCAGCAATTTTCAGGTCCTTCCACGGGTCCTCAATCAAAGTGAAGTCAGGACATCGATTGGTCTGCTTAAGAGAGCCACCTTTCTTCTAGTTAAGCTGCTGCCGTGTGGCCTCTTGCTTCATGTCGTCGTTCCAGTAAAAGAGGAAATTTCATTCCCGTTTCTGCTGTGATCCCTGTAAAGATTCTCTCAAGCTGTTTCTTTGTCTGCTCTGTTCTGATATTCTGGCCTTTAGTGATGAAAACCAGCCTCATGACCAACCAAGCATAACCGTGATGTTGACTGTTCATTGAAAACAAATTTTTTAATTTTGCCTGCCCAGGTCATAAAAACCTTTGCCACGTGTTGGAGGCTCCGTTTGATATGGACATTGAATTACAGGCTTTCAACCAGCCACTCTGTCATACTGGGCAGGATGTGGTTGGCTCATGAATAACATTGCCGCAAACGTTCCACGCCTGTTCAAAATTGGACGGCCAGCCACATCTACACAGCATCTGGTCGCTCCAATAAACCCCCCTATTGCCACTGCTCAAATCTACTTAACGTGAGACTCAGTCTTTGCCAGCAGAAGCCGTCACACTTTTTTTGTGACTTTGCAAGATGCGTTCATCTCGACTAACGTAACACATTGCAGATTTCTGACATATGCATTATATTTCCTCATATTCTCCCGCCATGTATGACGTAGCTAAGACAAGCATTCTTTGAGACTTAGGTGGCTACAACGTAAAACATGGTTCCTATAACTTATCTGTAACAATCCTTTAATGTCCTTCTGCAACTGGCACAGAAAAATTGCCGATTGTAGGTATCGATTGGTGGTAGCTTCCCTCATGACGTTTGACGGCATCTCAAGGAAGACAACGCTTAAAATATTAACAAAGCTAAAGTCAGCATTCAAGTCGACACATTCAAGCTTCTTTTTTCCTTTTCAACTTCAGTACGTAGGAATTCTTATTTGCACTATCCAGTCAGTCACATATCATACAAAAAGATTAGACAGCACCAAATAAGACAAAGGCACTTGCAGAACACTTGGGTCACATATATTTCTTACTCTGTAAACCTGGAGACCTGGAGCTCTAACAGTTAAGCAGGAACAAGCCCCAGGTTCCTTGGAATCAGTGTAATTGACCTTCTGCACCCCTCTCTCCTGCAAACTATATGACTCCTTGTGGTTCAAACCTGCCTTGTGATTTTCCCTTCCTCTCAGCCTCATAGGCCCTGAGTCTGTGTGTGTGTGAGCGCTCGTGTGTGTGCGTGCGTGCGTGTGTTCACGCCACGCCGGCTGGCAGCGTTGGGAGAAATAGCCACAGAGGACAAGATTAGGTGCAAACACATGCTTTCAGCAGATTTTCCAGGACGCTTCAGTGGGGTACCGGGGGGGCGGAGGGCTGGCATCGCCACCATGCCACCGGGCTTGCCACCGAAAAGCCCGGCAGCCGCTACACCTGACTGCAACACATGCCGCACATGGGTGTGAACAGGATACAGAACCCAGGCGGAATGCGGGGGGAAAACTCATTTCCTGAGCCACACGGCGACGCAATAAAAAAAAAAATAAAAAACAAAATGATTCTGAAACGGAATGTGTTCTCACACGTCGTTCCATCCATTCTCCAGCATTCCTCTGCCTCTGTCTCTCTTTTTTTTTTACACTCCCGGCTTCCTTAGGTCTGTACCCATTTATTGCCGTATCAGTCTGGTTTGTTTATTTCAACATTTAAATCAAGGACATTTAAAATAGTCCTCTGCTGATTAATTTATGCTTGTCATATTGATGCAACGTTCCAGTAACAATGTTCACTCACACACTCACTCACACATAAGAGTAATTGCCAGGAACGGAACAAGAAGGGCTCACGTCACTCTACACAGCTGTAAAAGAGCGTCGGAGAAATCTAGGAAAACCACAGCCTCCCTCTCCAATCCCCCCCACCCCACGACGCCCCCGCTTTCATTTTTAGTTTTGTGGCTTGTTAATAAGGGCTGTGTTGTATTCATCTTTCAGTATGTGTCACTGTTTCTCAGGACTTAGATCTTTACCAGAAATTTTTCATATAAAAATAACCGGTGTGAAACGGACCCGATGAACGTTTCAGAAAAAAAAAAATTAAAAAATCCAAGCCTGCGTATCAGCGTTTGAGATTTGCAGTGATACTGATTGCCAAGCCCACGCAAAAAAGTGAGCATGAAATGAACAGGAAATGCCATTTTGGGGCACACTACTCAAAACTATATTATATTCTAAAATATTATTGTTTATCACGGTGTTTGTGGAGTTTGCATGTTCTCCGTGGGCCTGTATGGGTCTCTTCCAGGTCTTCCAGTTTTCTCCTGCAGTGAGACAGGCCATTTGGTGGGTCTGTAAGTGCCCGTTTTTCTTCAGCTCCCTGCGATGGGCTGGCATCCCGTCTCGGGTCTTTCCAGGCTTCCAGACTCACCAGAATCCCGCACTGATTAAACAGCTAAGGAAGATGGATGGATATATATGGTATCATTCACAACCTAATTTTTTTTTGTACCAGTGCTGTTACTGTCCTGCTGATTGCCAGGGGGCCTCCTGGGCTTCTCTTTGGGGTCTGTGAGAATGCCCGTTTGGCTGAACACATGTTGGAAGAAATAATTTCATTATTGATATGCTCAGCATGTTTCTGTATTAGCTATAAAGAACAGGCTCTGACTTCAGCTGCACAGTGCTGGCATTCAAACCATCACATCCCAGCACTTTTGTTACTGGGCACCAGAGAAATGGCATGAAAAAATACATCTGTTCCCCTCCCCTCCCAACTAGGAGACCAATCACAGGGTCATTCCAAAATCTGCAGAGCATCCCCCCAGGAAAGCATCACAGCGGGGGCATATACTTGGGCGGGGCCTAAGGGGCACTGCCTTAATCTGAAAGCTGATTGGCCCCTGGAGTGCCCCGCCCCCTGTCACTCACCAATTCAAAAATATCACTGGCTAATGGCAAGGTTGATATGAATTATGGATTTAAAAATCCTAGGACCAAAGGCCAACAGCAAGGTTTGAGAGACGTTTGGGGAGTGAGGAAAGAGGTAACATAAATCCTGTGTCCTATTTAAAAAAAAAAAGAAATAATGCCCATGTCACTGAGAGGTGGGATGCCCTAAAATGAATGATAACAGGCTCATTAAAAATAACAGCCAAGCAAATGATGAATGGGCTGCCTTTCCAAAAAGAGCAGGGCATAGCAGCCTCTTCAAATTAAGACTGCGTTGTGTTTTGTTACAGGCAATACACCCCCCACCCCACCCCACCCCAACTACCAGCTTTCACAGTAAAATATCACCCACCTCCCTAATATCGCCAGTGAATGGGTGGAGATAAATTAACACACATTATTTCGTTCTGTTTCTTTAGCTATCTTACCATGATCTCCGAGTCACGTAACTTCATTTCTCAATTGTGAATGGCATCGTTTAGAATAACGTGTGACAAGCTGGATAATAAAGGAACGATAAATAAAACTGTGCCGATGTTACATTTGTGTGAAACAATTCTTATCAAAGAATCATAATGAATGCAGTAGATATTATGAACAGGCACACAATGTATTGTGCCTCCTAGCTAACAGAACAAAATGACCTTTTTATTAACTATGGCTGCTGTAACTACGGTGGTCCAAGCTATCCTGGACCAAGGGACTGGTCAAATTTTAGTAGGACCTCCGTGATATGGGTAAATTTCAGTTCTTCACATATTTGGAATGCAGGAGCAGACAATAGCCATTAAAGTCATTAAAGCGGAAAGTATGGACACTACTTTGTAATGTCTTAGGCAGTCAAAGAAAGTGATGCTTAAATGAACTTCATGTTAGTATACTATTACTTTATATCTTTTCAAAGTGTGTTACCATTTCAAAAACTCTACTAAAGTAACCACTGGATTTGCAGCAGCCGTCCACGATACACATGAATCTGTTGACTTGACCATGCTTGGCTAATTAATACCTGAGAAAATGACTTTAGAAATTAAGCTAATTAAGTGAGGTAGGGGTGAAATTTAACAAACACATGGAATGTCTGAGGTGTGCTTGAGCAGAGGTTCAGTAGAAATGCATTTTTTAACTGATTGTCTGTGAAGATTCTCAGTCATCCAGGTGAAGTTGTCTGAAAGTTGAGTCATGGCAACTGGACTTCTTTCTTTAAGGTAGATACGTTTCATTCTGCATCCACAGAACTTTGTCAATCTGATTATTTTACTTTTTAACTTTTTAACTGATTATTGATTTATATCCTAATGTTAAATTGTGGTTTTTTTTCATGAGCAAATATATACTTACTACCTAGATCATTAGTCTTAAACATTTTCTTTGACTGTGTGAGACTTTTGCACAGTTCTATACGTAAATGCTTGTGTGTGTGTTTCATTTGTTTCTATGAGAATTGCATCAATAGCTCTGTGACGAATGATGATGGCATCACCTGATAAAGCAGACTCCTTCACCATTTCTGTGCCCGGAAGATTGTGTTGTTTAGGCTTTGGGTGTAGAGTTGACGGTGCCCCTGCATCAGTTAGCAACATCAGGGGCCTGTTTCACAAAGCAGGATTACTCACTTAGCCAGATAACTTGCCAGATTTAAGGTAGTCTGGGCTAAATGTAAGTTGATGAAAATAAGGTCTATTTAGTCCAGACTACCTTAAATCTGGCAAGTTATCTGGCTAAGCAAGTAATCCTGCTTTGTGAAGCAGGCCCCAGGCAATGATCTATCAGGCTGGTGTAAATATTTATCCCTAGGACAAATACACAGATGCCACTTTTAGGTAAGCTCCATCACCCGGCTGGTATCAGATATCTGTCTTTTGTGGCTTGGCAGCCGGAAGAGTGAATGCAAATTACGCATATTGTGCATATTTTGAATTGACAGTTGTCCAGTCGAGGCTAAAGGCAACCCTTCTCTCAGTTATGTAAACAGTGGCATTCCTTGGACGTGAGTGCATCGTTTGGCTGAGACGTGGCCTGGTTGCTTTTGACATCTGAGGATTTCAAAGGCTGGCGGAGGCAAGAATTATGGCGTGCGAGAGCGGTGGAATATGTTGGGGCCGAGACTTGAACATTCCGGAAAGGAGCGCTCCAGACGGATTTTCAGCATTTTCAGTAGATGCCAGGGTGAGGGGAGTCCCTGAAGAACAGGGAGGCAGAGTCTCCACTACCGTAAAGATCAAGGCCATTGTAAAGCAAAGTGAAACCTTTACTTGCAGACTGGGTGTCATAGGGAGTCATTAATCACTGACTGAAATATTATCATCCCGTAAAAGTGAGACCGTTCCACAAGTAAATTCAACTCTAACCATGAACCTCTGATGCGTCCATGTCAGTCTTTGAACAGGGTTGGATTTAAAAAATGACATTAAGTCCACGCAAAACAATTTTATATTTATACAAAGGAAGGAGAGTTCCACATAGGACAGTTTCTCATACCTGAAAGTCTGCTAAAGGATTTATTGAACTTTGATTTAGACATCAGGAATGTTCCATTTTTGGGGGCTTGCATGGTATTGAAGTGAAGTATAAATTGAATTTTTTAAAAGTAGAAATATGTGCAAATGTTATATGATAATTAATACTTAAGATGTTTTTATCACTAAATATAAAGGTTGTTTTTTGTGCTCTTTCCAAGATAAATGGAAATGAACTAAACACAATACTGGCTATTTTGTTAAAAAAAAAAATTAAAAATCGCCATACACATTTTAGATACGCTTTATCGCAACTGACGTTTTGTTCGCTTAAGGAATTTAGTTGATGTAGAATACGAGCAACACAACACTACGAATCATATTTTCGGTTTAGTGCCTGCCATTCTGAAAGAATTTAAGATAAAACAAATGCTTAAGTGTACATTTTAAAGGGCCAGATTGGAAAAGCCCCTTTCTGTCGCAATCAGCACCGCAAGGAACTGGGCCTAAGCCCTCGAGAGATGAAGGAACAGTGTCTCGGATAAGAGAGCAGGCCTTGTCTGTCCTTCAGCAATCAGCTTCTTCTCCTTGTCTGCCTTCTAGAGACACTAGGATGGGCCATTAGAGACCAGATAGAGAAATAGCCAAAGTAGGTCAGCAGTCTCTCTTGGGTCAGGATGCACATACCTTCCCGGCATGTGCTGCAGACAAGATAATGTCAATGCTGACAATAACACAGTGACGAGATCTCAGTCAGATAGGAGGTTTCTTCTTGCTTTTTTTTCCATCCAGAAAGGACCCACAGGGTTGAAATGATGACCTGCCCCATTTTTGTCCTGACTATCTAAGCATTAGGGTTACAAGATGTCTTTTAGCACTGGTTTGGCCCTGAGCCTTACTTGTAAGGTCTATCGCTTCAGGTCATGCGATGAAGAACCGTCGCCTAAAAAATGTGCCTCAGTCCCCCTCACCCACACTCAACCAGTAAACAATATTAAGGGTTCGTTTCGCCTTTATTGCCTTCTGGTACATAGCAACACAAATGCCTTTGGCATGACGACCATCCTTATTTACCGCATCTGTTTTTTTTTATTACACATGTGCATTGAGGCCTCTGTTGTTAATGGAACAGAGTGAGTTAATGAAGGAACGGGAAATGCTGCTCAAACGCCAAACGTGGGCACTTTACCAAGGCTGGCATGCCCAATGGACGGCTATGTTATGGAGTTGAGAAAGAGCACCTGTTAAATTAAACTTACTGTAAACAGTGCTGTTATGGGCTGACTTTATTATATACCGAACACTGTATGTCTAGGGCTGCTGTGTGGCTCTGTGGGATTGGTCACAGAGCCTGTTACTGGAAGGTTGCCGGTTTGAGTCATATGATGTCACCATTAGGCCCTTGAGTGAGACCTTTGACCCTCAGTTGTTCCAGGACTGGCTCACCCTGCCTGTTCAAAAAACATACATTGCTTTCAATAAAAACATCCGTCAAGTTAATAATATTATTTTGTCGACATTTAACAACACAGAATTGTGGCCTAGTTTTCAACAGAGGCATTTTTCTGTTGATTTATGCACCTTCTGGCTGCCATTTACAAGGTTTATCTACTGAGGTCCATTTGAAATCTACCTGGCTTTTGGCGTTACCTGCTTATGGAAATAAGCAATTAAATCAATCCATCCTTCATGGTATCCAGTTCAACCAGAATGAACAAATCTCTACAGAAGAGCTATTCCGAAATGAAAATTCCCCCAGTAGCGTAGTTGGCGTAATTAATTCCTAACTGATGTTCACGCCTATTGGGCAAACAAACAAATGAATAAATAAATATGTAAACACATGTAAAACAAATGCTGAATTATGTAAATAACATTGTTAGAAGATCAGGCCAGCCTGCCGCTTCGGACGTGGGAATTTAAAAACAGAGAGTCGTTTTATGACAAATACGCTTCCCATCACAGGCATGTTCCCGTCACCCAGGAATGTAAAGTAAAAATACAGACGATCTCATGGGATCTGGCGGACAGTAAATTCTGCATGGGGGCAACACACATGTTTTAAATAAGAAGCCCTCCCACACAATTCCCCGCTCCCAAAGTGGAAATGTTTCATCTTGTTTTGTTTTAGTCCATGAAATAAAATGGCCTCGATCACCCTTTACCTCTGAGGATACATTACTAGTTCATCTGCGCTTTACTGAACAGGACACCCGTTCATCATCTCCCACTAAACTGCTGCGCTGCCTCCACAACCCTCTTCCTGCTCCTGATGAGAGCCAGTCTGTTGCTCTCTCACGACCGGGCCCCGCTGATCTCACGTTCGAGGCAGAGGCTCTGCTCTTTGTCTAGAGCCATGTTTTCAGACCAGACCTTGTACATGTACTGTGTTTCTTGCCAGAATCAAACCAGAAAAAGGCATTGAGAAAGACCTCGAGAACCGAAACCAGCCGGATTTTCAACCAGAATGAGGTTGGTTAACGAAGACTCACGGGTGGCATGGTGGTGCTGCGGTTACCGTGGTAAAAGCAACTGGGAGACCAGCATTTAATTCCCTGCGCTGCCCTTATGTGTGTGGAGTTTGCCAGGGGTTAAATTAGAAAGGGGGGGGGGGGGGTGTTCCTGAATGCATCACTCTGTGTCTTAGTTATCAGATGTTTTTGTGATCACAGTCTTAAAGATGCAGTATATTCATTTGTTATTATGATATGGTACCACTTTAATGAAATACAAAATAGACAAATGCCCTTCCTGTAACAGTGTAGTCTAGCTAATACGTGAAGTTTTGGCAGCAGTATGGCAAGTGAAATAAGTCAAAATAGAAAAACATGGCACAGCAATAAAGGTGTCATGTAGGAATATCTCCTCTACTAGAAAAATAAATGTCTGGACAGAGCTACTAATGAAAAGTTACATTAAACCCTATGAAAAAAACTGACTTTTAAATAATTTTGTGACATTAAGAAATAAAGGTGAAGAAGTAGCTCTGTGCTCTGACAAGGTGCGATTTGAACATAAGGAGGTAGAGCTATGGTCTGTCAAGATGCGATTTGAACATAAGGAGATGGAGCTATGGTCTGTCAAGGTGCGATCTGGACATAAGGAGGTGGAACTACGCTCTGACAAGGTGTGATTTGAACATAAGGAGGCGGGGCTATGGTCTGTCAAGATGCAATTTGAATATAAGGAGGCGGAGCTATGGTCTGTCAAGGTGCGATCTGGACATAAGGAGGTAGAACTGGGCTCCCTGGACATTTAAACCCTGTGTCCTCATTGGGTTTCTTTCAGGTACTGTAGTTTCCCCCTCAAAGGTGCAGAAACATGCTGTGGTGAATTGTAGTTGTCAAATTGTCTGTAGGTGTGAATGCCGTATATGGGTGCTCTGTGATGGGTTGGAGCCCAATCCGGGGTTATTCCCCGCCCAAAGTTTTTACGGTATCCTCCAGATCCCAGTGACCCTGCATATGATAAGCAGTATTGAAGATGAAAAAATAATTTCCCATCATTCTTCTCATTCGGCCACCTTGACCGGTGATGATGCGACACCTCTGCCCAGTTGACATGCTCTTTTTGGAGTTGCCCCCCCCACCCAACATAAATTCCCCACAAATGCACAGCTACTTGAGGAGGTAACATAGGAGGTAACATATCCCAATGTCCTCAGATGTTTCACTTATCGATTAGACCTTCGATTGCCTCGGGGCTTCCATAAAAGCCGTTCCTTGCAAACGAAGAGGCACCAGCCTGATGCAATTTATGCACCTTCCGTGATGGGATACGAAGGCATGCCAGCGCGTCGAGGTGCAGAGCCGGCGAACGAGAGCCAGATACTCGCTGGTGTGGAACACAGATACAGACAGACCCGGTGTTAGGTGCTCAGGATATAATTCTATAGGTATGAGAACCAAAACAAAAAAAGAATTGTTGTGTACAGAGTGCAAAAGAAGACAATTAGGCTTTATAGACTTAATTTTAGGACTTGTACTGCTTGATTATATGTGCTGTACACTGATAAGACTTCATTGAAATTTACAACAAGTAATCTACGGCCATATGGGCTCACCAAATGGAGATCGCAGACTGGCAAAAGCAATCAGCTTTTTAATTAACAGAATTAACAGTGCGATGTTTAACTATAATGACAGCGATAAAAACGCAAGATGGGAAGTTGATGTGACAATCACGGCGCAGGAAAAACCGGGCAGAAGTGTTATTTTCGTTATTTGGGGCATGAACGATAAAGCAGGGCGAGGGAGGCCCCGCCCCCTGCCCCCTCGAATTAGAGGCGGTTATTGACATCATGCTGAAGTGTAATAAAGCAGAGGTCAGCCTGGGCCTGCTTGTTTACACTGCTCTAAGTGAGCCACTTGCACTCCCAGAGTGACTTGAGCCTCTGTCACAAGTCGCCCGATTTTGTTTATCCATCCATGTAGTAATTATAAAGAGTCTCTATGTTCTAGGCGTGATTATGCAAACCTTGTACCCAAACGTTCTATTAAAAATACCATTAGCTCTATATATAACTGAAGTATATAAATCTGTTACTAATTAATAGCTGATCTGTTGAAGGATCTGTGTATAATGGTATGTTTATTTATCAGATGCTTTATTTACCCAAAGCAACATGCATTTTCTTTTTTCTCTTTTTTTTGAGAAAGCAGGGTCAGCAAATCCCAGGAGCTACTAGGGTAAAAGGCAGGGCTGCCAAACTCTACCCCTTGGAGAGCTACCACCCTGCAGACCATAGGCGCAGCCCTCATTTAACACACCTGATACAGATAATCAGATCCTATGTAAACATAGCTGTCCCTATACTGAGATTCTAATGAAGGGCCTGATTATCTGTATCAGGTGTGTTAAATTAGGGCGTCACCTTAGCTCTGCAGGGTGTTAGATCTCCAGGAGCAGAACTGGGCAGCCTGGCTTCAAGGGCTTTGCTCCAGGACCCAACGGTGAAGTCACCCAGCCAGTCACAGGCACCTTGTCACTGCCTACTGTGCCACACACCATCCCAAGAAACAATGTACATCCCTCCATCCATCTACCCGCTTGCCAGTATGGGGTGGAGTGAGCCTGGAACCTAGACTCAGAAGAGGAGCAGTCAAAGCTCAGGAGCATCAAGAAAAGCAGGTCAATCCACCCTGTTAACCAAAGTACGGTACTGTGATTTTCTGCATATTTTTGGTGTTGGACATTGTAAAATATAAATGTCATCCCAGCACAAAACATTTCTGTAACCACATGTCCTATTCAGCGTTCTGAGGGGGTTTACAGCCTATCCTGAAGGCTACGGGCACAAGGCATGGAACAACCCAGGGTGGGGTGCCAACCCATTGCAGGGCATGCACACACACACCTTTCACACCTATGGGCAATTTGGCAGGGCCAAATTAGTCTGGGGGGTGGGGATGACATGGGGGGAACATGCCAAATCCACACACATGGACCCGTGGTGGACAGTGGCCATTTTGGTATTTCAGGTCAATTCACGGATGTGCTCAACGTAAAAACTGATTTTGCTCTTTAAAACAATTATGAAAACTGATTAACTCAGGGCAGGAATTTGATAATGAACAGACAAAATTCTCATGACAATAATGCATTTCCATCCTTCATTGTGACATCAATTGATTTGTCAGCAAAATCTGAAATCCTAGGTGATAATACATCATTAACATCAAATTAAGTTTTGATGGGTTTCTTTGATTATTTTCACATTATTAATGTTGTACAATGCCATTGAAACTGCACGAATTATACAAAAGGATGGCAGTGAAACTGAAATACATATTCTGAATTGTGTTCCCAAACCCTTTGTTTATGTGCTTATGAACAAAATTAAAGAAATACATTGTGTTCTCATTGGTGGTCTAGCTCAGGATTATGATTTCTGACCTCTATGCTAACTGATTGATCAAACAAAACATGCCCTCTTGCTCCAGACATTTTCTGTGAGCTATTCCAGGTTCTGTTGCCATCAACAAGAGTATCTCTCATAAATGCATTCTCCGTGATATTATGGTATTTTGCAAAGGCTGCACTTGAATGCACCCTGGTCATCTGTTGCCATGGTTTTAGTAGCTGGAAACCATTACTCCTTTTATTTCAGTCCGCGAAACGTGTCAGCCTTTTGCCTGCTGTCTTCACGCGGAAACATCTTGTATAATTTCATTACTGTATTATCAGAGCTGAGATGCTGTGAAGGCTGTCTGTCACATTTTAAAACAGCATGTCTTAGTGAATGACATTAAGAATGCAAATGAATTTGCCAGTAAAGCTGAAAAGTATTATATCAATGCCCACAACTGAGAAAAGCAAAAACAAAGCAAACGAAAAACATAATTTGAAGATCAACATGTTCATTGTTCAAATGATTGACTTTCAAAAACTGGACAGGAGATAAAATTATATGGCAACATAAAATAATATACAAATAACAATAATATGACAATATGAGGCAGATCTTATAGAACCAACCCACATGTGCTTCAAAACCGAATATTATCAAGAAGAACTAGGGCATACACAACGTTAGACATTATTTCTTTTGGACGTTAATATTGGCAGAGCTGATGACTAACCTTTTTTGTGCTCTGTTGGTCGAAGAGACAATTTTAACAGACACGTTTAACATACACATAGTCCTGTGGGTTGAGAGGCCGACATCTTTGTTGCCATGGCGAGAGCCCAGCTGAGGGCTGCAGCAAGTCCTCCACATGTGTTGTTGATAGCAGGAATGCTGCACCGAAAGGACATCTAACACTGAATCTGTCGTTTATGTCGAAATTCATCCACCATCAGGTCTGCCGATTAAAGAAATTTACTTCAAGTATACATAGCTTGTGAGCTGATGACATTTAATATAATCAGATGCAACAGACTTAGGTAATAGATCCTAAACAAAACTTTTTGTTATGGTTACTTTTCAAGAAAATATTTCCGGTTTTCTATCAATATATTGATTAACGTGTTCATCCACAGTTCTCTATCCATCCAGCCTCTGGTCGATTGATTGAATGATCCATCCATCCATCCATCCATCCATTTATCCATCCATCCCACAATTGCACAGTAAAGGGCTATAGTTAGCCGGGACCACAGGAAGCAAATGACACAAGACAGGGGAATGGGTAACTCCGTGGGTAATTCAATGAATTAGGGATTCGTGCCCACATCTGGAATGTTGTGGGTTTGAGTCCTCTGCTTGGAGGAGTACTTATATCACTGCTGAGCCCTTGAGCAAAGCCCTTAACTCCAACGGCTACAGGGATGCTAGCTGATCTTACTTTCTGAACCCACCACTTCGGATAAATACGTCTGCAAAATACATGAGTGTTACGTTCCGAATGGGATTCTAGACCACAATTCCCAGTCTTGTTATTATCAGTTATATTCTACACCAACAAGAATTGATATCTAGGATATATAATATCCAACCCTGAACTTGATACTGCAATATGGTCAAGCTGTGGGCTTCACTTCACAATGAATCAATTTTTAAGGCATCACCGTGCAAGTCTCTATTCTTACCGCTGCATGTGTGTGGTTACAAAGTGGATGGCAGCCTCAGCGATAGGCCTGATCCACAGAGCTTCTCCCAGGCAAGAGCTCACCATTGCTTGGTAGCCTGTTCATCTCTGGGCTCATCAGCACAGGAAACCCGGCCTTTTCATTTCGTTTTCATGAATGCTATAAACACGACGTCTTGGTGAAGGATCCAAAGCTTTGCCAGCATGGACCACACCGTGGCAAACTGCATGTAACAAGGTCAGGCAGGCCCTTTAATCCTCTCCCGTTTTAATGTCGTTAATCAATTAAAAGGGGAGGCTGTAGTGATTGGCCAAGGAAGGTCATTGGAGGCCGACAGCGGTGGAAACGACCCCGGCTCGTCTCTGGGAGGGCGATAAACCACGGGCGGCGTCCGCCGGTTGCCGTGGCGCACGGGGAAGCCAAATTATTAGAAATAATGAAAAGGCATCAATACGAATTCTGCAGAGACTCCTTGCAGTCTGTTTTCCGCAGCATTTTCAACCTGTAATTTTCTCGAAATGTTAACATCACCGAAGCCCGCTTATTGATTCTATTATTTTTGACCTTGCATTAGTGTCGGCTAATCTCGCATGCCATAAAATTTCATTTCATAGTGAAAATTACCCAGAGGCCCTTAGGGTGAGTTATACGGAGGTTGGCGGCACCCGCGGGATTCATAACCGCACACGCGGGTAAACAAACCATACAGTTAATGTTTCTTAGGCGGCGGAGCGACACTGGAGGTTACATTTGTCGGAAAACTGAGCGGTTTCCCCCTCAGCAGCCGAGTCTGTCTTACGTCGATTTCAGAGCCCTGTCCAAGCCCCGAGATGGACACCTCTGAAGGGAAATTGTTTTTTTTTTAACCCTCCCTTTCAAAACTTACCTCCAAGCTGCCGCTGCCCTTAGCCTATTTTCATTGAACTCAAAAAAGTGGATTGCCAGGACATCAGGTACAGAACATTAATAGAAATCATGTCACGTATGATTGCCGTAAAATGAATGTCAAGTGATGTCAATGTGCCATTATCTAACCTGTCCCTGTCTTGTGTATACAAGCGATTTTATGTTGCAACCTTTTATCTTTGTATTAAAGGGTCAGTTACAAAAATATGCTAATATATTTTTTTCACCTGTGTCTCATAGGAGTGTAAGCTGGGACAGGAAACGAAATTGTTCGTACAGTATGTATCTGCACCTGAACAGAACATATTTTTCATTTAAATCTTTCATTTCAGTATTGAAACATTTCAGCACATTATTCATCTGTAATACTGTCCCAGGAAAAGACACTTATGCAAACTTTTAATGATGATGACGACAACATTAATAATAGTATAAAATAATAATGAATAATAATAATAATATCACAGCTATTGTCGTCAAATATACAAAATCAATATTTAAAACTGTTTTTGAGCACCCCAAGCAAAGGTGACAGAAACTGGGAAGGAAACAGGATAAATAAACATAAGTTATCACATCTGCATCTTTAATGGGCTGTAGAGGGACAGCTGAAACTTCAAGGAGCCGTTAATGATGTAACGCCGTAGGCATTCTGCCCGAGGCCTCCGATAGGACGGCAGCTGTCTGATGGAGGATCCTCTCCGCCGCACGTCTTTGCCGCCGTCAGCTGGGCCTGTCACCATGGCTCACTGCTGTCGTCCATAGCCTTGGGTTGCCTATGTCATGGAAAACACCAAAAGCCTGTAGCGGTTGCCACATGGGAGACGACGATATTTACAAGTGGGGAGGCTTCTCGCTAGACTGATATGTGTTTACACATACAGGCAGCTTAGGGCTGGGCGGGTAACAGAAAGGAACCTGCACTACATTAGATGCTTTGTGAAATGAGAAAATGTATTTAAATAAAGACACACACACAAAAATCAGCTGAGTTGACCCTCAAAGTCATAGACCATTGCCATACAATTACTTATAGTAAAGTATATATAATAATAAATTTAGTGCCTCTTTAACTTGAATTATAACACGACTCGTCGAACAACATCAACTAAACAATTAGCACAATAACATCCCCGCATACAAGTACGTATCAGCCACCGCTCAGCCTATTCTCTCAATCACATATGAGATGTGCAAGGACACCGAGAATCATTGTCATTGTCAAGTCAGTGCCACCTTCATTTGTGGATAAATTGCTTTACTGACATACAGTCCTCTGTGGCCATTGCGTCCTTGTTACAGCCTCTCGCTTAAGTTTAACCCGAATGTCATTATTTATTTTTGTCTTCCATGGTCAAAAGTGATTGCGACGCATTCCAAAAAAGCGAACCTTCGCCCCCGTGATTTCTCTAAGCCGCATCAACAGGCACGTAGTTGTACGTCGTGGAAATATATACAAACTGATAAAGACGTAACATATATACATTGGTTATGATTTAGGATTGCCAGCATGAACTCCAATTCAGCTGAATATATTTGTACCAGCGCCTGAGGTTATAATTCCATGCCTGTGATTACAAAAAATAAATTAAGGGACATTGTCTGACGGATCTTGCTGTCCAGCCATAGGGGGCTGTCCCCAATGACCGGGGGAATGAGCTCACTCAGAAATGCCCCCCCTGTACCCAACGGATGGGTGAAAACTGCGGGGTTTGTCCTTCTAGGGCAAACCCGAGAAGGACAGTGGCCATTTAGCCTTGTCTGACACCGTTCCTCTTCCCATAGGTGGGGCACCACAGATGGCCACATTTCCTATAAAAAAATCTCGCTGGGAGCACATTCATGTCCCAATATGGTTACCTTCTCCCGCGTTTTTCTAGTAAAGTCATTTTCGATGCTAATAATGGATGCTGTACAAATTTGTCAGATAATAAAAAACAAAAAAAAAACAAGAGACCTGTAAATTTATGCTCATACAAAAAGAAAAAAAAAAAAATATCCTCGTATATAATGACTGTAACCGTAAATCATAAAAAAGGGAGAAGCAGCCAAAAGTTAAAGCACGGGAGTTGATTCCAGGAAGATTTCATTGGGAAAATATGGTAACTGGGGCATAGAAAAGCAGCTTCACACCCTTCACTCAAAATGAAACTGGATCAGATGAGTCGCAGGCAGCCATGTTAATGAACCTATGAGTTTTATGGCGGGGAATTTGTTTTACAGCTGCAAGATGTTTGCGAGGACAACGTGCATTCTCAAGTTGGGGGTGGGGAGCATGTGAAATAGACTGAGAAGGTAGATTAAAATGGATGGATTTCTGTTTTATTACTCTTATTTTAAGGGAGAAATTGTAGCAGGGATTTGGGTCATATACCTATTAATGACCCCATGAGGTCTGTCCACTGCAAACGGATTTGTTTTGGATACCTCTCGCTTTCAGCAAACAATAAATCATTTTTTTGGTATTCAGTGTCCTTGCTGGTTTGGGTCACTCGTTTGCTAAAATTCTTATTTGACACCATTCCTCTTTTCAGGCAGCAACAAGCAACATCAAATTATAAAAATAACCAATAACCTTTGACCCCTGCTTTAGAAGTGCAACCAGATTTTGTTGTCTGTTGTTTCTCTAGGGAGTCTGGGCCACTTTTGGCAATAGAGGGAGCAAGGAAATGGATTCAATTAATGAGACACAATAACAAATAAATCTTAAAAAATAACTGAGACTGCTGCCTTGTTTTTATTTTGACCCATTTTCATATGTTAACTTTTCGCTAACCTCGAGTGATTTTACAGATTCCAGGTTTGCCATTGTCATAATGCTAAATCTAAAATGTACATCCAAGCTTCCCAAATCTGACCCTTTTTCTCAGATAATAACAAAAAGTTGCATGCAATATATATTGAATGACTTTATGGTCACAAAACATATTACCTTGTTTTGCTGTTTTCTTTTAATGTTATTGGGTCACCCTGCTAAGCAATATCAACATTAGCTCCAACTGACATCTTTAGATTGTGGTCATTTGGTATGTAATTAACATTTACCCATTTAAATACATCTGTGGGAATCAATTTCCTGTGCTCAGTAATTATTATTAAATGTATTTATTGATTTAATTAACATAATTTTGAATCACTTAATTTCTTACACGTCTAATGATTTTTAACACTATGTCCATATCTATTCATTGTGTAAAATATTCACATATATTCTAATGTTAAAATGTGTTTATTTTTTCCTGAGAGAATATACATTTACTACCCAGAAAGATAGCTTTAAACATTTTCCTTGAGTGCACAGTACTGTGTATATATAGTGAGATTTGACAGTCAGCACTTTGATATGTGAGTTTTCAAAGCAACATGAAGCAACTAACAGAGTTTCAAAGAGGCCAAACAGTCTCTCCCTGAGTCTCAGATGCATCAGTCAGATGAACTGCAAAATGGCCGCCATTAAAGCTCACTGACAACGTTAGCAAACACTCAGCTACCTGAAGCTGAAGCTGCTAAACACCAAAGATGTCCGGCCACAAGAATTACCCCAGAACTGAATCAACAGCTATTGTGGTGACCCTTTCTGTGCTTCTACAACTTCTACAAAACTGGAATTTATGGCAGGCTTAATGTTCAGAAATAGTTGTTGCCTATCTACAAAGATACATAATCTGGTGCAAACAGCACAAAACTTTTACCCATGAGCAATGAATTTTTTTTTTTTTGATGAGTCATCATTCTCTCTTTTTCTTGCATCCAGATGGGTTTACCTATGGCTAAAGAAGTCTTCAACGCACAAGGATGCCAACTGTTAAACATGGTGGAAGATCCATAGTGCTATGGACAGCCATCTTGTGGGACTCATTAAACACATTGATCATTTCTCTGTATGGTCATAAAATGGCAAAGGAATATTTACAATATTTACAAGACCAAGTGCATCCTGTGGTACAAACATGGGTCCCTTCTAATATTCCCATGTTCCAAGAGGACAAGGCACTAAACACCCTGCTAAACAAATTTCATAAGCACTGGGATGGAGTCACATGCCATCAAATGGCCTCCACAATCAGCAGATCAAAATATCCTTAAACTTTTCTGGCAGGTTTTACAGCACAGAATCCATCCATCTTTTAACTATTTACCTTGGCCATAACTGGAGGGAGGGCAGCACAGGACTCAAGACTGTGGGGATAACACTTTACTTGAGGGGACATGAATAATGTAGTAGTGCACACTTACTTAAGGCATAAATTAACCAGTAACTAAGTGTTTATTTAGTACTGATCCCATGTTCATGCATCATCAATAAATCATGACAGTTCATTATTTTATCGGGAAACCTGAATTAGTTCATGGTTTGTTCTTGAGTAGTAAATGAGTTAAGTAAATTTTGCCCCTCAAGTACATTTTTACCATTCTTAACTAATTAGTTAATTGTTAACTAATATAATGCCTGAATGGAATACATGCACTGTCATGACTGATTAATGATGAACAAGTGAGGGATCAGTACATAATTAAGACTTAGTTGCTGGTTAATTAATGCATTAATTAAGCATGTACTATTACATGATTCTTGTCTCAAGTAAACTGTGACCAGACGGGTATATCCTGGATGGGATGTATGTCCATTGCAGACCACACACCTGCCTTGTGAGTTTTGGAGAATTGTACTTTTAGTAGAGAATTAACAATATGTCTAGTTGTGAACTTCACATTTTTCACAATAATTCACATTATTGAAGAGTGTAGCTGCAAAGAAAATAGAAAAAAAACAATGTTACACATATGTCTTTGTAAACAATTGTATACAGTAAATGCCACAGCAAATGAAGATCATGAGTAACTGTCAGGAACACAGGAGTGACTCTGACTGACTTTTAACTTGAAGTTTGCCTGCTCAGTTCCCAAGGGAAAAATACAGTTCTGCTGGGAAACTAACTTAACCTTAAATGCTCTAATAATACATCTAACTGTATATATGTAAATTTATAACTTTGGGTGAAAGTTTCACCTATGTGGCAACCTCGTTAGCATAATGCCATACAACATTGCTCTAGTTTGGAACTATTTTGAAGAAACCCTAATATCCCCTTGCAGGAATATCATGGTACACTACAGTATTTCATGTACAGCAAGTCATGTCTCATACACTGTTCACGATCACTTTCCCTCTTGTCAAATCCACTTGATCATTGTGCTGTTGGTACAGCTTCGGAAAGGGGGTGCAGTCTGTACTGTAAAATGTACCATAGTTAAACTTAGGGAAAACGGTGTATATCATGGTTTATCACCACGCTCCGGGGTTCACTAACGTGTTGTCAAGGCAGGCAGTGATGGGTGACAGCATGTGGTATGGTCCTACCCGGACCATAGGTGAATTTCCGGATGACTTGGAAAGTAATAAATTGTAGATCCCAAACCGCGTGGCACATGCTCTTGTGTTTTCCGTGAGGCATTTTTAAAAAGAAACAAAGAAAAAACCCACCCGTGACTGTAGGCTGTACATTCAGTACCTGCACATGCTTGAATAGACAATGTTATGGTACCACAGGAGTCGCAGAGCAAAAAATACCTTGGATCAGGACGTGGCTTTTCATAGCTGTCCAGTGTGAGTCGTACACAATTTTTATTTATACACTTATATGACCCATCCAAGTTGATCCTACATCTGGAGGAAAAAAATTAATACATTTTTTAAATTAATTACAGTACTATGGGATAAGTTTTCCTGATTTTTTCTTATTTCCTATAATGATCTATCTATCTATCTATCTATCTATCTATCTATCTATCTATCTACAATGCAATATCAATTTAAATTACCTATATCATTGAACTGTGAACATTGCTGAGATACTCAATATCCTCATGGTTACTGACTGACTTTGTCATAAAGGGACTGTCTGATCCTTACAGGATAGAAATATCTTTCTTGGTTCTATATGTTATCATTATTTGTCTCTGACTTCATTTGCGTGTACAGTGCCTTGCAGTAGTCACAGTTATGCTGGGTGGGTTTACCTTAGGGCACAGGGGACGTACAGTATGCATCTCTTTCGCTGAAGGTTGTTCATTGAGAAGCAATGTGGAGTTCTCCAACAGGGAGTGCATTAATTCAGCGTGTCACTTTGGTTAATATTCTCCTAACTATCCTTTCCACAGTCGTGAGCCTTTGGCGTATCAAAAACAGCTGGTTTTCAAGATCCCAGCTGTCAAGGTCTCCTATGCTGTCAATGATTGAAATATCAAACCAGTGAGCTGGAAGTGGGCACCAGGATCTCCTCCTGGATCTGCTCACACGCAGCTAAACCTTCATTCCCCTGGCATGGGCACACACACACACACACACACACACACACACACACTAAACAGAGTTTGTAAGACATTTCCCGGAAGATTCTGCATATGAGGAGTATTATTAGACAGTTACATGACCTTGAATCCTGGACTCTTGCCTGCTACCCTGTCAGAAATTAGGGTACAGCCTTGGTACAGTTTTGCACCCCAAGGTACAAACCGCATAAATGTACCCCCAATGGTACAAAAATGTTCCTCGGAGTCTGTATCTTAAAAGTTACATTTACCTACAGATAGGATACAATTGGAAGACCCTTGAAAGTACAGTACCAGTGGCAAGTAATGGTACTCTCAAAAGAGAAACTTTTTCTGACAGTGTATGGAGCTTAAGATGTTACTGTGTTTAGCTTGGAATACATTTTTACATAAACTATTAACTGCAAAGTAGAGTCCAGATGACCTCACAGATGATATTTGTTAATAATATATTACATATAAATTTGTATTTCTATGTAGGCCTTGTGTAATACAATAAATAAAATATAATAGTTTGTTAAGATGTATTCTGAACTATTGTATTTTAGAATATGATTATATACAAAGCAGAGGAGCACTCAAGACTTGAACCAGCATGCTTAGGACAAAAACTACAAGTTAGTATTGACATTCGGAAATAAGGATTTAAATTGGAAATCAGGATTTAAATTTGGAACTAATGATTCCGAGGAATAAAGACTGCCTGTCAAACTTCTAGGAGTCTTTTTTTTTTTTTTTTTATAATTTTCTTCTCACCACCTCTATGCATGTAGCTCATGTTAATCCATCTATTCATTTGATGTAACTGCTTGTCCTATTCAGGGCTGTGGGGGGGCGGGGGGGTCCAGTTCCTATCTCCGGATTACGGACGCAAGGCAGGGAACAACCCAGGATGGGGTGCCAACCCATCACAGGGCACCTCAGTTAATATTTAGTTTTATTATTTTTTACATGTACATAATTTATATAAGTACATGACAATGTTTTTCAAATAATTTTTAGATTGATTTTATATCTTTTCGAATGATTACAATGATGGTTTCCTGAATGCACTTTTATTTCTCTTTAAAAATATATGTACAAAATTTAAATTAATACATTGTGGACACTGTGCTGCTTAACACTGTGAAATGCTCCATTCCTTTAATTTGCTCAAACCCCTTCTTGAAAACCAATGATCTTTCCAAATATGCAGCCGGAGAGCCCAAACATACAGTGGAAAGACTGACGCCATTTGCTCTCGTACATTTAGCTAATGACATAAGTCGGTGACAAGTTCTGTGAGTAGCATTTTATGCTCATTTGTTTGTTTTCAAATTTTACACAAGAGAAAGCAAAGTGTCATATTTCTGCAACATACATCTTGGTTAAGGTGCAACAGAGGAAAACATTAAATGACGACAATAACAGGATCTGAAATATATGCTGCTTTTCTTTCATGGAAATGTTGAGATGCGTCAATTATGTTGGAATTGAGACAGGTTGGAAGAAATGCAAGTCTCTGAGCTCAAAATAATAAGTCAAAAATTCTTGGATGTCCTCAGTTTGCTAAAAACTTTCCCCCTAATACAGAATGCTGGAAAACTACTTGTCACTGTATAGTTTTACAGCTTCATGCATACTTTCCACGTCAAGCAAAGGAGTTTGCAGTCTTTCTCAAATCTTGCCGGGACACTTTACACTGTTGTCTTGCCAACAAAAAATTCCATTGTCTTTATTTTATGGAGAATATACCTGCAAATTAAACATGTACGACTTCAGCAACTGGACAAATATATGGTATTGTAATTGTGGTATACTTGTGACCACATTCCAGACACATTTTTATATTAAGTTCTGAGGTAGACAATATACTGTCCGCCTCTGATCTCAGAAAGTGCCGATCCAGTAACAAACGGGGTCTGTTCATTTATTTCAGAGCTAATCTCTGTTTGATGACGTCATATTTTTGAAACAGGAGATATGTGCACTGTATGACTTCTAAATACAATTTTTTTTAAAGTTTCTATTCTGTCTGAATTTGTTTTGCTGCTACCATCCTAAATATTAATAACTTCTAAAATATGTAAATATAAAAACTATCTACCACAACCTTTAATGTTAAGAGGTGTGAGGTTCTTGATCACAACCAAAAACCACCTAAAAATAAAAACAACATATAGTTTTATTTTCTAGCTTGAATATCTCTCCAATACTTTTTTCATCCAGACGGAAAATGGAAAGTGATGTAATATTAATAGAGTACTTCAAAGGCCACAGAAAAGACAAAGTAGAAGCGGCTGAATTTACTCGTAAATATTTTACCATTCTTTTTTTTTTTTTTTACCTCACATCTATCCTTTGCAATCCATTAGGAACTCACAAATCTTTTCGGTAAAATCACTAAAAAAGGTAACAATCATTTGAATAACTTCCTCATCTATTATGATGGGTGGTCCGTGGATGAAGGTTTGCAAAGATTCATAAGGGCCACTTCATCTTAATACTCTACTGCTAGGGAATGTTTTGTTCTTACACAATAAAACATTTTTTGACTTAATGCCTCTGCTTCCTGATTACCTTTCTGTGCTGATCGTCAGAGTGTAAATGACACGCATCGGAAGTGACACAATGGAGGTGGCTACCTTTCAACACGTCTTGCATGACAACAGAGTATGCAATGTCCTTCAAAGAGATCTTTCCTTCAGGGAAACTTTTTCACTGTATTGCCTTCTGGAAAATGCATATCGACATATCAATAAATATATCAAATATAGCATAGATGCAGGTATACCGTCAATGTGAAATAAAGTTTGAGAGTTTTGGGGCAAAGTTTTCATGAAAAGCCTGTGAGACTGTGTAATCACAGCAAGTGTCATTCAAAGGATTCAAAAACTTTATTGTCATTTGTAGAAGTATCAATTCAAGTACAATGAAATACTTGCTTGTGTACCTCCCAGAATACTTAAATAATAAATTACACAATAAAGAAGAATAATTCACAGGAAACAGCAGAACAGTGTTGTTCATTTCAAAATAAGAGAAAAGAAGATTACGTATAAAATTCTGGACACATTGATGTTAGCCCTTGACTTAATGGATACTTGCATTAATGGATACTTCACCTACTTTATCTTACTTTACCAGAAACCTTGCTGGTAGTGAGCACTGAGACAAGTATTTAAAACCAAAGTGCAGGGAATCCTCACTGTCCCGCATGCTCATTTTGTTACCCTGAAACACTGTTTCCTGGTTCCGGTTTCCCTTCCAGCATCGGCGATAGGGCCCTTTGATATCAGAGGCCCAAACCTTGGTTTAACTGGCATCCATGCCCTTTGTTGAAAAAGCATAATGTACATTTCTGATTCCGCCCACAATCCGTCTGATTCCTGCTAGTATTATTTTTCGTAATACCTCTTTCACATTGCTTTGTTTCTCATTGTTTTTTTTTGTTTCTTTTCACAAAGCACGCCAAGCACAGTCACGTGACTGACAATGGGCATCCAATCAGATTAGAGAGATAATGTTCTTTCCATTTTATTACTTTATATATTTATTTAGCAAGATTGAATGTAATGCTTTATGTATTAGTAATGTATTACATTTCAGGTCTAATGTATCCTGTTAGAGCTGACTGGGCCTGAAATGTAGGCCTACCTCCCTACCTAACTGGGAAATCATCACTGGCAGCTCAATACATAAAGTCAGAACGCTTGATCTTCTCATCTTTTTATCTGTTTTGCTATTTTTGCTTGGGTGGGAAGTTATGACAGGATTAGGGACGTTTTCTACGGGTTTTTTTCATTGACTATCTTTGTTCATTAATTGGAATAGCGTCCTACCTCTCCGGGGCAGCGTCACCGTTATAGTCTGCGTCCGGTCCCGGGAAACAGGGCACAAGGCAGGGGACACCCTGGGTTGCATTCCAGTTTGTCTTGCTTCACGTACTATTATTTTATTTCGTTTCACATTATCATTTAATCATTTTTGATTTAATAATGTAAATACGTTTTAACCCAAACGTTAAACATTTAAACCCAAAGGGAAGAGTTATGTTGCCCGGATTCCATTACAGAAATAAATTGTTAAGACGTCTCAGGTACGTGCTCAGAGCTTTTTACATCAGTGTGGTGGATAGGATATACATAGAAAAAAAAAAAAAGAAAAACCTTAAACCTGCCAGATTAACTGAATTGTTTCTGCCCAGCCAAACATTGTAAAAAGTTTCGTTGATTTATGTACTTTAATTTTTTTTTTACGTTCTGCATTGAAAATTTACAGGGCTAAGACACAGACCAAGTTTTGCTTTAGAGTAAAAAACAAGAATGTTCAATACCCCAAAGAAACTAAACAACAAACCGCCAAGTCATTAGAGAAAAGTAATTTTCCAAACAACGGCGCATATATTTTTTGCCCCACCGAAAGAACCAGCAGATATCTCTGAGGAGAAATTTAATGAATAAATAAATGAGAGGACAAATCTGGTTCTGACAAGTGAGGGACACCGTGTTCCCTGCACATTTTTGATACCGATCTAATTCATCTGGCAAGACAGCATGTTGATTAAATCAGGACGTCAGCTACTTGACAAGACAAGACCGATCCCGACATGAAACGTGTCCCGACGTCGGGGGAGCGGATATCTGCCGAGCGCCGCCTAAGCGCAGCCCCGGCGTAACGCTCCGGAAACGCCTCCAGAGGGGGAATCGAGCCCTGCCTTCTCCCCCTGCCATCTGTGCTCCATCATCCGCCGATCGGCGGGATGACATCAGCGGTCCTAAGCAGCGGGAGATGCATCAGATCTCCGAGACACAATGTATCAAGTTCACTTTCCTTTACCGTGGAATATCTAGCAGCGAAGAAATTTCACAAAGTGACTTACTGCAAAGGTGGCATCTTATGACGGTACCACGC
>JAODJU010000108.1:20742336-20770013 GCA_026776725.1 Gnathonemus echidnorhynchus
TTTTTAAAGTTCTTTTTTCTTTTTTTTTTTTTTTTTTTTTTTTTTTTTTTTTTTTTTTTTTTAACCAGCTGTTCAGCAACATTTCTAAGGTGACGAAACGGCAATAATAAAAGCACACGCATCGCTCATGGGTGCCTGACAGTGAGCTGCGATATCATTCACAGACATGGGCAAAAAGCTCTGTGTTTTTTGTTTTTGCTTTGATTGTATTGTGAGCAAAAGCTTTCAGTGCTAATTTGGCATGACAGAGCATTGTAGGTATCCTCACCGAGGGGCACCTACTGTAAAAACTCGAAGGGATGCAGCAAAAGGGGGCAGATTAAAAAAAAATCTTATAAAAACGATGATGACAGAGTTTGGCTGCTGAGAACCCAAGTAATCGTCATTTTTTTCTACCTATTGGCCATTGCTGGAAAGCTCTAGCTTTTCAAAGTGTAAACTTTGCCTTTATAATTAGACTGTAAATACAACTGATAATGGAGGTCCTTTAGATTACAGTAGAACCCAATACTATACTGTTTGCAACGGCTTCCAATAAAAACGTGATAAAGGGCTAAATATTTTCCCATAAAAATAATTAAATTTAATTACTGTAAATCTGACTTCAGAAATCCAAGACCTCTTAAAAATTCAACATGAATCAAACTCAGAAAGTAAAGAGACATATATTTTCTTAATGCTGAATGTTGTATTACTTAAAATACAGTATATATACTTGTGCTTATCCAGTGAATAATACCAAATCAATACTCATCAGCTAAATGGGCTGTAAATATTTCAGCTATATGTTTAAAAAGAATGGTGTGCATAACATTTTACACTCTTTAAAAGTATCAAGACACCCACACATGAAACTAAAGTAGAAAAGAAAATATATAATAATCACATCGTGTATTATGGAACAGCATGACAATGTTTTGTTGTGGTTGGTGATTTAATTCCCACGATAACCCTGTACTGGATAAGCAGTTATGGAAGATTGTTGGCTGGCCGGCTGGCTGGATGCATGGATGGATGGATGGATGAAAGGTCCACACATGCAAATAGTTTGATTTGAGTCCAGGGGCCTATGGTGGGGCCACAGGGGTATTGGCCCCAGCTGAAGGCTGATTGGTCCCCATAGTGCCGTCTCCCCCATCACTCACCAGTTCAAAAATTATCATTGGCTAATGATAAGGTTGTCCTTTTGTATGAATACTGAGACCGTTTACGTCACCCACCTTAAAATATCCTAAAATTGCCCATGTTTGAGTTCAAACTCCTATAATTTTCTTAAAAATAGTGCTCTCTCTTTTTCTCCTCCCACCTTTGGGCAGCCTGTGTTAGACATTGACGCTTCAGCCCTTCCATCCACTGGAACATGAGAGACGTCACAATAAATCTATCTCTACACCTCATCTCGGAGGGCACAAACACTGTGGGGACGTGCCTTGTCTGGCTGGTCATAAATTATACCCTCATAACATGCCGAAACCTGATCCGAGGGCCCCGAATTCCGCATGAGGCGCGGCTGTAAATCGCACACAACGCTGCGCGAACAAGACCGCCAAGTAAAACTCTCCCGGCCGCCAGCAGTGGGAGTAGGGCCTCACAGCGCTAACGTCCCGCTGGATTATGCGGACGGCTGACGGATCCAGCGCCCAGCGCCCGCTATCAAGCGGCGCTAATGCTCGGCAGCTCACCTTCTCGCGGGCACCGCCTCGCAAAGGTCAGCGCTGCGTATAAAAAATCACTCCCCTAATCTTCTTTGTCACTCATAAAATTTACACTACATCTCCCACTTGGAGGCATGTCATTTCCGCGCTGCCTTTGGCTGTCACCGAACATAGATAATTACTGTGAGGACTTCAAGAGGAGCTTGATTATTTATAGAGAAGGATCCCTGCAAAGCCGGCCCGCTAATATGATGTGAATGTACAGACATATACTGATGATTACAACACGTCTTATAAAAACCGCTTCATTGTGCGTGCTGTTAAAGGAACTTTCCAGAACTTTGGAAGAGAAGACAGGCCATAACTCATACAGATGGGCCAGCTTTATCATTAGCCAATTATTCTTTGAATCGGTGAGTGACAGGGAATTGGGCACTCTGGCAGCCAATCAGCTTTCATCTGATGCCAGTGCCCAAGTAGTCCCTCCCCTGTGTGTGCCCCTGGGCTCAAATCAAATCTGTGCATATGCAGACCTTTCAGAATGGAATCATCAACCATCCATCCATCCATCCATCCAGCCAGCCAACAATCCATCTTCCATTACTGCTTATCCAGTAGGGTCACGGTGAGAATCACCGACCAAAGGCAGGGAATGCTGTGTCCTGGCTTGGGGGCTTGCGGTAGGGTTTGTATTTGAGAAGTGATACAAATAAATGCCTGACTGACATCATGAGCTATTAATCCATAAACTGCATTAAATACCTTGGCCTCGACTTTTAATAACGTGTTTGAGGCAGCTTCACTAATTTATGGTTACGTCAGCTTGAATAAGATCAAAATGTCGCGACAGAACATAGCGCCGCCTTAAATGTGTTATTGAGTCGTCCCCCGCCTAACTCACGTCAGCAATTCTAACACAATGATTTCCCAAGGTTACTCGTGAGCCCCTGAAGTGAGCAGTCCAAACCATCCATAAAGGTTAGTCCAAATCCGCTGTGCCCTCCCTCAGCAAGAAACTTCCCTCAGCATGTGGGTCACATTGCGCCTGTCCCGGCGAGGCCCGGTCCATGTTGTGCAAGTTGATTGGCAGCCATCACAGCCAATCAGCGGAGTCGCTGCTTTGTTCCGGCCCCCTCCAAGTAGATCATCGGTGCTGTCAGTCTCGGGGGGTACACTCACGCGATTTCACTGGCTTACGAAGCAAAGAGTCAGCGTGCCACTCCCTCAAAACTAAAGGGCGGAGAACTAGGGTGTGTGTGTGTCTGTATCTGTGAACCGAAGGTTGTTGGTTCAAGTCCCCAGGTCGGTAGAGTGAGTTTAGTATTAACCCCCAATTGCTCCAGGGACTGTCTGACCCCACTTTGGTATAAAATGTCTTTTGCTTTCGACAATAGTGTCTGCTATCTAAATTAAAACAAAGAATTATGACCCAAACTCAGGCTGCCAGGAGGAGGAAGGAGCTGATGCTGATGTCTTAAATTTTAAGCAGTGTGATTTCAAGAGTGTTAATCTGCTGTTTAGCTATATAAGCTTAGCTGAGTTTACACTGCAGGGAGAATATATCTGCCTGACTCTCGACACATTCAGTCCTCAAAGTCAGTTCATAAGGCTTTATAATTATGTGATCTAACCTGAAAAATGTCTCATTATGAGCGCTGGAGTCTGAGCTATACATGTCATTTTAAAATTAGTTAATGCTGATAGACATTTTCAGTTTTTGCTCTTTACTGCAACATGTTAGGGGTTCGAGTTTTTAAATTAATTTATGATCAGATGGACAGGAAGAGAATTATTAGCTCAATGTGTGTGTGTGTGTGTGTGTGTGTGTAAATTGGACTCAAGAATATGATGAAATTGTTCTATGATTTCCCAACCAGCGTTAGACAGGTGAAGACATACAATATAATTAAATCTGAGCAAAACTGAATCCTGGTAATATTAAACCTTGCCCTGTATTACTCACTGATGTAGACAATGTACACAGGCCTGAGATACGCCTTCATTAAACGTTTATTAAATGTAACATATAAACACTGTGATGTTCCTGTAAAAACACACACACATGTATTACTATAGCAGACGATGAAATCCAGCAAACATACAACACGAGATTAGGATGCGGAAACTCTGTCACGCGTGTTGCGTGTTATCATTTCCTGTACACGTGTAAATGCATGGAATCACCTGTGTGTAAATGACAGCTGAATGACATATGGTTTCTTAAAATTAATTGGCATCACAGCTCACATTTCCGAGCCTATAATTTGTGTGCTGTGAACACGATTTACCTACAGAAAAGTCACAAAATATGTATGAAACAAATTAAGTTAAGAGGAGTGAGCTGTTTGCTTTGGGAAGAGTTTGCATATCATTTAGGAAACAACAAGGAGAGAGGATTTTAATATTAGCATGCAAACCATCTAAAGTCAAAGCGAACATATAAAAGTGAGAATGTGGTGTCAGGAAATTCAGTTGTTCCCTCATCACCTTCTTTCCATGGATGTTCCTGCTAGTTTTAAGCTTTAATTAACACGCTGTGTAATAAAAACTCATTTAGCCCTTTTAATGTCAACATTTTTATCTTTCAGTTTTGCTTTTTACTTGGGAGCGGCTGGTTTTGAGGTTTGAACGCTTAGTGTTTCTGACAGCTGTGATAAACAATGTGACAGATTATTGCACACTGCTTACATTTTTTGCACATCCACACAGGGTTTGACTGCAGATCCGCAAATGTCCTCCAGATTCATTAAGCATGTGTACCTTCATTTACATGTTGTGTAATGAGGTCAGAGCGTGTCTGTTTTTACTGTATATGCTCCAGACTAACCTAGTTTTCTGAGGAGCAACTGAGTCTGTTTCTCATGACTATTATGATAATTTACTGGTAGCAGATTATGATAAATGAAGGCTTGTTTATTATTATTTGCAGAACATTACATTTCACATATGATGTTGGTTTATACTATAAAGTCTAGGTTAACCGAGTTTCTCAAATACTTTTTAAGGTGACTTATAGTCTTGCTAAATTGGGATATCCTGAAGCTAGATTTATGAACTGGGACTAGTGTGACGTAGCAAGTTCTTAATCAACTCTACGGATGCTGACTCTTTAGTTTTCTGAGTTTGCCATTTTAACCATCCGAACAGTTGCAACAAAGGCAGCCTTTGTGCTCAAACCTATAATAAAAACAGATTGGATGGTACAATAAGATCAGTTGTTTGCTCTGTGTACATGCCCCCACGATGCATGTCAGGACAGATCAAACATGAGACAAAAGCACCCCCCCCCGGTCGCCAAAATGAACGAAACACTGAGGACAGACAAAACATCGTCTAACCCTGAAAAATATATGTCTCTTTGTGGCACTCTGAATGCACATTACAGCTGTCTGGTGGAGTTTCCTCAAAGAAAACACAACGCTAAAAGGAATTAATCTATGTATACATATCAGTGCTCTTCCTGGCTTTGTGATGTGCAAGGTCAGGATAAGGATTTGTCAGGTAAAGCAGCGATTACTCCAAAAGCCACAGTTGCCTGTTGATTTATATCAACCATGTGGATGTATTATATCGCTGTATTAATTCCACACTGCATCATTTATCTGTATACGTCAGCTTTGTTGTGCAAACACATTTTATCTCTTTTTCACAGGGAACATAAAGGTACACATCATTTATGTCAGATAATCTCGGCGATTACCGGAGACAAATAGACAAGTCGTGGGAGATTTGGGCTGTTTGCCTGACATTAATTGCAAATGAGAGAATCCAGTTTAGAATTAATTGATCATTAAAATGACAATATGAGTTTGTGGACCACGCTACTGTCACATTTTTTCTTTTTGCATGTTGGGGGATATTTAAAGGTGGCTTCAATGCAAATGTGAAAGTTTTTATCTTTTATCTAGACTCCAGTTAGCTGAAGTCTATTTATTAAGTTGATTACACACACACACACACACATGTGCTTTTCCATTCTGTGGAAGTTCAAAGCGGCACATCATTTTAACATGATGCTCAAAACTTGAATAAGCGAAGTATTCAAAAGGTCAGATTAGCTTTTTATGGCAGCATAGTTCAGGCACCCGGTTATTCTATAGCAGCCTTATAAATCTGTTCATGCGTGGAGTCTGCTGTCCACTCTCCGTGATTTTATTGTTTATACACTGATGCACACTAGGCTTGTACTCATAACCCATGTACGCCATATTTGTTTAAATATCCTGCCCAGAGAAGCGTAGATCTCAAGAACTAAGCAACATAGATATCTGTTAATATACCTGCCACAGCAGCTGTTATCCCATCCATATATTGCACTCTGCAATTTTCTTTGCGTTCAGTAAAATTTCCTCCCAAGAAAATCCATCCATCTAAATTAGTTGATAGGTAAACATTTTAAAATATATTCTAGTTTGTCAGAAATAAAATGTAAATGTGATGTAATTGTTTTCAAATTGAATATTTTAAGTTGAACAAAATGTCCTTAGAACACATTGTCCCATCATTGTTTGGAACAAGGCGCTCAATCCATTTCAGATGTTGATGGCTGCACAGAATATAATGTTTCATTGTCTCTATACAAAGTGAAAGAAAAACAAATATACTAGTAATCAAATACTAATATTAGTTTAACATCTTTGTGCTTTGTATTTCTTCTTTGCCCTTATAAAATGCTGAAATAAAACTTATAATGTATTCAGACCGTCACACAGGTTCACAGGTAAAGATCAAGTCTTATTCATGTACATTTCTAGTCAAAATCAATAAAAGTTTTTTCTCTTTTTTCCCCTCAAGGACTGTGATAGGAATGGGTGAATTTGCATCCGTGGAAACGTAAGTACACACTGTCATGCAGCAGACCAGAGATCAAGCAGAAACGGGCAGCTGATCGGCAAGATCATACAGAGAGCCATGAACCATTATGAATTTACAATTAATCTCATCCAGGGATTGGTTCTTAAGGATTGAGACGGCGTCTCCGGTTCTAACAAAGGGCACACGTGCGAAGCCACGAATTCTTATGACAGGCTATGATACAAGAGAAGCTATATTTACAGAGGATAACTAGTACTCCACAGTATAATCTGACATTTGTACCACAAGGGAGTCCTACCGCATTGCTCGCAAATGACAGTGTCACTGTTGGTTTGTGTCCCTGGTGGGATAGGTTAAAGAGAACAAAACATGTTTTCGCAGTGCAGCGCTCCTCCGCAAGACAGATCTAATAAAAGTAGATTTGATTCTGGAGGTACGATCTGATCTGCTGCCGCCTGTCACGAGTGAGTGAGCCTCAGGAGCTCAGAGGCAGCGGCAGGCGGGCCGAGGGGAAGGACGAAGGCTGCTTCAGAGGAATCCCGGAAGACACCGGAAGAGCTGGCCGCTCTGACCAGCCTGTCGGAGGCGCGTGGAGCTCTGTGGCGTCTTCTAGGGGCCTCGTCGGAAAAGCGGGGGCGTTTCTGAGCGACGAGGGCCAGAACACGCAAGACGCACCTCGGGTGTGACGGCTTCACCACCGTTGCGTCAGCCACCCACGGCGCCCTGGTTTGCTGCCTCTGACCCCCACCAGTGATCGATGCGGCCGCAGAGTCGCGGTAGAAAACAACGAGCCACCGGAGAAAGCGCCGCCATCGATGGAGTCCCTAAGGAAGCGACTGAAACGCAAGGTGTCCTCAGGTCCTCAGGTCGCCTTTTCCCTCATGGCTGTGTCCACCCACTCAGACTGCCGCTTGCCAAGGTGTTTATACCTACGTCAGGCTGCACCTGCTCCCCCAGCCCCCCCCCAGGGACGCCCTGGAGGTGCTGGGGTACAGCCTCTCCAGCCCGCCCTGGGAGTTCAATTATCAGCTTCTTTAGTTGCTACGCCTCCACGCCACAGGGATGGTGGGGGCTACCCCGAGAAGCTGCCGTTGCCCCCTCCGCAATGCCCCCTCCACCTTTGCCAGCGTCCCCCGAGCTCTGCGCTGTGACTGATGCAGAGTTCTGCCTCCCCTCAGCACCGGAACAGAAAACTATGTGGCCCCCTTACACCTCAGGGTTAACCATAAATCTCTGTTACCCCTGGTGCGGTCGCCCTCCCATGGCACAAGGCACGTGATACCCACAAGGCACGTGATACCCACAAGGCACATGATACCCATGCCCCCCTTCCACAGATACGAGGGCCACAGAAATCACTGCTGTTCCTTTATACATCACAAATGGTACAAACAACATTTTGTTTATGGGGTATTATGACTCATAATTATTTATCTGCATTTCCATATGCATGCACGGGCATCGAATTTAGGAACATATATTTTCATGCTTGAAATATACATACTGGCATTGCGGTCATTAACCAAAATAAACTCGGTCCAATCAAAGCTGCAGAATTAAGTAAGTGACACATTTTTTCTCTCCCCCCCACCCCAATATTTGAGTTATTGCTCTTTGAGTGAACATAATAGTGGTATAAATCTATCTGTGTATGCAATTACCTGGTATGGTCTATTCCCCACTGGGGGATCGCAGGAGAACAGTGACATATTACAGCCTGGCCTGCGATGGTCATTAAGAACTGATATGGGATTTATTGCTAGTCCTTAAACATAAGAGACAGTAATAAAGAGATATGAATTTAGGCAAAATAGTCCACAAAAGTCTGACCAGGATCTAATGAAGTGTGGTAGATATAGCATAGATAAAAAGTTACTCTGGGCAGCAACAATTTAACTTTGTTAAAGATATATGTGAGTACAAATGTAACTTCCCCTGCTCTATGAATATATATGAATGAATAGACACATATACTAATTCTCTAAGTCGTACGGTTTGTCGGGTCCTAGCCTTTTAATTCCCAGCGTATTTTTTATCGCGTCGTTCTGTTCAGAGGGAATCTCAGGGTCTTTCGATACTGATTGGCTTTCCAGTTCCTGCTCTAACGGGACGTCTGTAAGAGCATATGTCACTCTGGTGAAAGCCCGCTGGTGTCGGAGCACTGGGGCAAAGCTGCAAGCTCTCCATTCCATCTCTGACAGTGTCAACAACAACCCTCTGACAATATGATTCAGAGACCGTGGCGTGCCAATAAACAAGCCCCCCCCCCCCACTGTGGTTCCGGCCAGTTTAACCCCATCAGTGGTAGTTCTCTGTGCTATGCACATAAACCAAATAATTATATATACACATCGTATCACAACCACATTCAACACACATGTATATCATGGACAAACACATATCTATGTAAATATACACTCATTGAATTGCTCTGTGTTACTTAAGTCACATACATATACATGCAAAACAAAAACATGCAGAAATCAATGCACATATACCATGTACATACACATATATCACACGCATACACATCTGCACGCACATATAACCCACCCATTTAGCGTGTGGATCCTCATATACCACATATATTCAAAAATACGCATGACGTGTACATAAATATATTCAGTGGCCAGTTTAACACCTTGAGGTAATGTTCTGTATATACAATATATATATACGTATACGTACAACATTCACATAAACCTATAAATATACACTCATGGCCAGTATAATACATACACCAGTGGCATCTGGATACATACAGCAGACAGACAGGGTCAAGAGAGTCTGGTACTCTGTGGCTAAAGTGTCGGAGCGGTTGTTGGTGGTCGGTTGTTGGTCGGTTGTTGGTCAGTTGTTGGTCGGTTGGTGGTCGGTTGTTGGTCGGTTGGTGATCGGTTGGTGGTCGGTTGGTGGTCGGTTGTTGGTCGGTTGGTGGTCGGTTGGTGGTGCCTTATGCTCCAGCTCCAGCTCCAGCTCCAAAACAGCCGTCCTCCTGGGATTCTCACGAGTTACAGTCTGGAGTTTACACAGAGTGGCGCGATGAACAAAAAGACATCCAGTCATGCCGTTGTCCGAAAAACACCTCGTTAATGAGAGAGGTCAGAGGAGAATGGCTAGACTCGTTAAAGCTAACAGGAAGGCCACAAGTGCAAAAAGAAAAATAACAGCTCAGTACAACAGTGGTGTCTGAAAGCACAATTCATCCACCCTAGAAGCGATTCTTAAGGCAAAAGTGGGTAGTTAATAAAGTGGACACTCACTGTACAGACAAAGAAGCATGCAAAGATATTTTAGAAATGAAAAAAAAGCGGATATAAATTTGAAACTGTTTTTTTCTAAACACTCACACACCAGCACATATACATATGCGGTATATTTATGTAGAAATAAAGAATGAAGGATCATTTAACGCAAAGGATTAAAAAGTATTTTATGTATAATTAATAAAATCATTAAACACAGTACAGGGTGTAGACTCTGCTTTTATAATTAGTCATGATAAGTTCAGATGCGACATGAGAAAAGGGCTTTTTTTTTAATGGGGTGGGGTTAGGGGACGAGTGCAGGCTGTCACAACATCAGATAGCAGCATCACTTTACAGCTTGACTGTCAACGAGCATCCTATGCACAGTGTGTAACAGCTGAGAGTGTGTAATGAGTACTCATCTGTTCCATAAGTCAGAGCCCAGATCAAAGATAATGATTTCCAGGAACGGAGATGGTGACAGAAGGAGTCCATTGTTCTTCAGCTCAGAGGTGCAGGGAGCTTAGAGTGTGCTGGGGAGAGTATATACTTCCGCAAAACGCCCCCGATTAATGCAGCTTCTGCTGCTCTCCTAGCTAAACGGCACCTTCGAAAAGCTTCATGCGACGCCCTAATTTGAAACACAGTGTTTATTTCGACTCTCTCTGTTTTGTTCACTCAGCCACAAGAGGTAGAGGTGAGATCACTGTCCTGGCTAGGCTCAGGGGAGAAGCTTTGGGTCTCTGAGGTGCGGGACAATGTGGCGAAGTTACATCATTGAAGCGAGGTGACGGTGATGCAGGGCCAACAGCAGCGGCCTTCATCCGCACGCGGATGTCTCACCTGCGATAATCGGACGGCGGTAACTCAGAGGAGGTTTTTCCTGCACTGACCGTTGAGAAAACCTGATTACCCCCCCGTGTAACTAGACCTGACCGACATTTAGCGAAAGTTCACCAATATGATGAACGTGAGGATAGTGAGGCTGAAGGAAGTACACAATGTAGCTTTTCTAGGCAGGCTTTCTCTATCTATCTATCTATCTATCTATCTATCTATCTATCTATCTATCTATCTATCTGTCTGTCTATCTATCTATCTATCTATCTATCTATGTTATAAAGCTCATCTTACAATTATTATTACATTCAAGGCTACATTCAACATTCAATTCCCTCATTACAACGGAAAGTCAGAATCCTATACAAACAGACAATAGTACATCGCACAATTCTTCTTCCCCCCTCAATCAGGTTCCCGCACATGCTCAGTGCACAGCCATCGATTAGACACCCATGTGAGTGACAGTCACCCGACGGATGCCGCGTCCCGCGTGATCGCGGGGAGGCTTGTGTTAGCGCCTTCGTTCTTTCCCCCCACAGCAATTAGGAGCCTGGAATTCCCATATGTACTGGTGAGTGAATTTAAGGAGCTTAACCGTGAGATGTGTTCATTGAAAAGTGTGAAATAAAGTCTTTGGCTCATCACGCTAATGCCACCCCTTAAAGTGGCAGTTTATCATGAGGTGGTGCTCAAGGTTTTAATGAGCTTGCTGCCTGTTCTTGTACAATTCCAATTAGTCCCTTTTTTACACTGCGACATGATTACTTTGTGAAGCCTCCATTGTTTTTTTTTTATGTTCAGCAGTGAAAGCAAGCCTGGCTGTTTTAATCTGCCTTCTGAAACCAATGCCTGACAAGTGAATTATACCTTGTGGAGAATAATTGTGGGTATAGCCTTATAAATACAGTACTGAGTACATCAATACACTCGCTGAAACATCTTTTCCAAATAACAGATTGTTAAAAAGAGTGTGACTTAAGGCCAGTTCTGGTTAGAGGTGCTCAGCGCTGCATGAAATATAATTGCTCTTATTTTTTTTCATTATGTTTAAATGTCCTCTGCGTATTTATAAATGGCTGACATTTCAAAACTATATAGCGAAATAACTTACATACACTCCGTGAAAGCTGATATATACATCAAATGTTTTATATCTCCAGTCCTGAACGATGCCATATTTCAGTCTTCAGATATTTTTGAATTTTCAGGGTTGGTTAAATGTACACATATTTCTTATCAGATCCACATATCGATCTCACATACATTGCTCTTAGTTATTCATTCCAACGTTTGACTAAAAAAATGAAGCAAATGGACTGTAAATGCGTGGAAGATTTAATAAGTTCTGTAAATTAGTGTCATTCATGCAAGAATCAAGCCAAGGAACAAACAGAAAACATTAACATGTGTTATTCTACTGCACAAGATTTTGTCATCACCTGGAAGACTGGAATACAGCAGCATTTTGGGGAACAAAGGACATGTTGGCATCCTAAAGGAACTGCCTATATTCCCAGCCATCTCCTTCATTTTTAGAGAAATATTCATGACCGAAACATCAAGTAAACATGTAAGGAGTTGTCTAAACTGGCATTTATGAACATGCATGACTAGTCATTACATTACATTTTCACAGTGCTGTGATTAAATACCTAAAAAATGACCGTACTTAGCAGACTCCAAAACTATAGTTAAATTCCTTTCTTGTGAGATATTAACTGATGGTATAAATGTTGTGTTGGGGATGTAGGGGATTGGCCTGCAGTATCACCATAAGGTGACTCCATCTTTGCACACAGTCTACACGCTGCATTAGGCTCCAAGCCACCTTCTTGGCATCACCATGGAGCCCTAATAAGATAGGACCTCCCAGGGGTGAGTGGCTGGCAAACCGGATTAAATCACACCTTTAAAGAGTGAGCATCCAGAGTTAAGTCAATACTCCCTTCCAGGTGCATTTATTGTTTTGCAGGGAGCCCAGCACAAACCGGTTTGTTGGCCTTTGACTAAAAAGGAACCGGGTTCTAAGTATCGACAAACACCAAGGACAGAAAAGGCGTCATGGCCGACTAAAATAATGAGGTCTCCAGCGTGCGTTTTCCAGTGAACAGTGAAGTTAAATTTGTTAGTTTTACTGTCAGTACCAAGGCGGCTAATGCGCTGCTTCGTTTAATATCGTGGCGTATTAGATATTTGTATATTTAATTAAGGGAATGATTAAGTTTCCCAATCCGGCTTGAACCACACTGACCAAAAAGCCTTAAAAATCATTAGTGGCAATATTAACGGCTTCATGGAACAGAGAAGAGAGTCATCATCGTAAGAAAATGTCACTTTTGCCAGACTTAAAATGACTCATAATATTTAAAGTAATATATCCAGCTGTTGGCTGAACACAGCGGAATGGCCGTCATTATGCTGCCGTAATAGTGTAATTTACACACTGACAAGTACCTTCCGCTGCCCCTGCGGGTTCATTTCGATACCATAAAAAAGGGGAGTGGGGACAGAGGAGGTGCTATTTGCACGCGCTTCTTCGTGGGCGCTCATAATAATATGATAAACACGAGAGCGCAGGTTTCCCCGCTAGAATAGGACACTGTAAATTGCAATCATAAATGCAGCTTTAATGCCTTACGCCATCGCTGCAATTTCTGCTACCCGCAGCTGGGTTCATATTGTTGCGTACGCTTTATGTTTTTAGAGTTCATTTTTATCCACTTTGCTCTTTTTAAATGAAGATTCCCACCACTGTCTCTAGCAAATGAACTCACCTCACAGAATGCAGTGTTTTTCATTTACTTGCTTAGTAGAAGCAAAATATTCTAAATTACCGGGTTATTTTACAATTTGCCGCTTTTACAGATTTACATATTGACATTCCCATTTCTATTTCCATTTATTTATTGAGATTTACAGGTCTGGGCATCATGGGAAAAGAAGCACAAAGAAAATAAAATTCAAAGACAGAGATAAATACTGAGAAAACAGTGTTTAGCTCTAAGGTTTCCTGCTGGGCTGCAAGCCTATGGTGCAGCCAAAGGACATGAATAAAAATCCCATTGAAGCACTTTATGGTTAAAGTCTTAGACAGAAGTACATATGAATATTATTTATTAATGTTTTTTATTTCATTGCATTTGCATGCTTTCAATGATAAGCACCACAATCATGCTATATTGGATATGTAGTGGAATGGATGGATGGATGGATGGAAGATAAATGGAATTTCTTGTTCTAGTGTCCTGTTATGCTCTTTTGTTACAGGGCATACAGTTGGTAGACAGAATTCTGTGCCATTCACCCATGATATCATTGCATTAGTTTGAGAATCAGTTGACTGCTAGTGTCAGTCTAAGGAATGAGCTTCAAGTAGAGTCCATAGAGAATTCCACAGAGAGATACTGTGGTTGAGTTGTAATACACAAACCCCATTTTTCAACTCAAAATGCAAGAAGATGCCAAGGAAATGTGTTCTGTAAAAGAGAAGGATACAGTTGGGCGGGGGGAAAAGTCAGAGGATCAAGTCATTGTTCTTCTCATTCTCGATAAACTGATTTGTAATTTTTTTGAGGACACTCTACTGGCTCTAGCCGGGTCTTGAAGGCTTTGTTTTTGTGTGGGATGTAACTCCTTTGCATGATTTATATCTAGTCAACACAAAAGATGGTAAAATAAATGCCAATATACATTTATAGCAGATAAATGGTGTTCCATCCCTCCAATAGCAATCCAGATAGAGTGAGAATTTGCAAAAATGCCCTTCTGGTGCCTTGTGGTAGCCTAGCGTCTTTTGTTAGGCCATCCATCCATCTTCCAACCTCTTCCAGGACAGTGTCACAGGAGAGCTGGAGTCTATCCCAGCAAGCAGAGGGCACAAGGTAGGGGACCACCCTGGACGGGATGCAAGTCCATCTGCAGGGCACACGCGCTCACACGCTATGGGCAATGTGGAGACAGTGATTCATTTAAGCACGTCTTCGGACTGTGGGTGGGAGCCTACGCAACACATGGAAAACACCTGTAGGTTATGTTGGTGTAAGTGAAGACAGAATATAAAAGGGATGCAGAGAAAATATGCCTGTGAAAATGTGTACATGCTATGCACAGTTTTAAGAAGTGATCTGGAAACGATCCGATACCAAGTACTGAAATGCGTTTCGGATTTTATCACTCCATTTTTTTATTTTCTTTATTCATAAACTATTAATTTTTATGGACCTCAAAACAGTCCTTTTCTTCAAGATTTTAATGTCATTTAAGTCTAAAATTATCCAAAATTGGCAATTAAAATCTATTATAAATAATAATAAATTCTTAAGTTGTTTCCAAGGCCAAGGGCCTGGATAGACCTCATCTTCTCATCATCTATGTGTCTAATGCTTATGACGACATAATCCTTTATTTAAGCTACTCCGCAACTTTTTATTGGATGTGCAATTACTCACCCAGCATCTGTTGTACATTTTATGTAACAATTCAGCAATCATTAGCTTAAGACTTTCCTGTACCTACAACTATAGGAATAAATCTTATAAGATTTTACAGATATAAAATGGCTCATAATATCTAGGGAAAAAAATCCAACTGTTGACTGAACACAGACAATATTAAGGATACACACAACAGGCTAATGTTAAGGTGAGTATATTTTCTTTCCACATTCATAAATGTAGTAAAAACAATAGAAACATGATTGATTTGTATAAATTTTGTCGATCCTTCAGGTTTATCTCATGAATTCCATGACCTATTGTGAGGTCATAATAGAACTTTAGTAACTGTGTAGCAATAGACGAAATACTATCCAAGCTGCTGCCTTCCCTATAGTTGCTTCTCAGAAGAATGTTACATTGACCCACAGGACCATCACATCTATAGATACCTGATAAGAAATACACCAGCCTTGGTTGGCTCAGGTTGTCCAATTCTGGCCACTTTTGCATTAAAACCAAAGCAGTGGACTATTTTTTAAATCAAAATGCATGCACGATGGAAATCAGTCATCACCATCAGCCATTTTTCATCTTATTTGGACACCTTGCTGGGTGCAGGACATTTTAAGGAAAAAGATGGTGCACAATTTAATAATAAAGCAATAATTCTAATGGTCCATTAAATATATTAACTAGCTCAACATAGTTTACAGTAATGTATGCAGGAGATTCCAGATAAATCACCGTGAGGATAAAAAGGCTTTAAAACAGCAGAAATTTATAACAGTTTTCGCAGTTCTGCCCAGAGTTTTTGACATACCTGGTCTATACTGCTCACGGCTCCTCACAATGTACAATGTCCTGTTTGTGTACGAGTTTTAAATGCATTTATTCATGTATTCAGTCATTTACTCTCTATTGTCAAAAAAATAAAAAAGGAAACAGCAACTGCCAGGACCATGATCGATTTATAAAACCAAATAAGGAAGAGAAAGAGAAACACTCATGCACCAATCTCAAATTGTCTAACCACAGGGAAACATTAAATTCAAAGCAAAACCATACTAAACATAGGTTTGAATCCCCCACCCCATATATCAGGTATAGCTATGTTTATGTTAGAATGTTTACCAATCACAGACATCAGATTATTCACTTGGGGCAACTCCAGATATCTGGTGACGTTCTAAACCTGAGCTGTAAACACTGAAAAATTCCTTAGTATTTTTCTCCACATTATAACATGACATAAATATATTTTGTGTGGCCATTCGGAGAATCCCGCGAACGGTCTTGGTTTCAGGCCGTTATCACATTTTTGATTGGTGTCTTTGTCCCTTTCCTCTGCCCGTCTGATTTAAGAGAAGTAAGCCATTTCTGGGCACTCTGAATAAACAGAGACCCACAAAGACAACAGCAGTGGCGGTGATGACCGTCACAAAGACCAGATGCAGATGTAGCCTTGCGTTTGTAAGGTAGGTTGGGGAAAACGTGGGTGGGTGAGGGGGGGTGTATGATAATCTGCAAGAAAGCCCTTAAAAGAATCAATTTGGCAAGGTGTCTGGCAATGTGACTTTATCCGGCACTGTGAGTCCGCCTGTCTCCCAGCAGAGTAGGATGACTGTCTTTCTTTCTTGCTGACAGGCCGAGCATAGCCAAATTGACAGTCCTTTAAAGCCCGCTGACAGAAAGCGGCATTAATTAAGTCATTGCCGGACTGTAATTGTGTTAAGAAGTAAAAATCTAATATGAGAAAAGGTTAGCAAGTCCTCTCAGGTGTCAAATTTTCTACTTTCTATGAATATTAATGCGCTTAATGAAGACAATCTCTGCTTCATCTCGCCATTGTTCTGCATTCAGGAGCCGAGCTTCAGCCTCATTGATTTGTTGTTAAAGAACAAATATGTCAGGGCTGAATGACTATCTTGCGTTTTATCAGCAATTTATCAAAATGCCTTTTCTTTTCTGATAGGTACCCTGAGGTCCCCCCCCCACCTGAGTTTTATTTTTAAACAAGATTTGAATGTTATTGGATGAACTAACGAAGGTGGGCAGCTTGCGTAATTTTATATGTCGCTCCTCCTGGTTCATTTTTTGAGCTGTGGACGCACAAAGGGAAAAATTGCTTCTAATTTTTGCCCTGAATATTGGAGCACAAATAAAAGAGATGCTGCAGGAAGGTGTCTAAGCGAGAGACATCTTTATAGGTGCTGTGGGTTGTTTTTCTCGTCGGAAAACGGGAATGGTGATGATAATAGGCCTAGAAACAACACCATCGCCGGCAATACAATCTGCGGCACGCCAAACCCGAGCGTGTGCTTATTAAACACGGAACAATCAAGTCATCGCCCCCCACCCCCGAAATTCACCTCCAGCCTCAGCAGAGTCACAGAGGCATGGAGCAAACCAGATGACACCAACAGAGATGCATCCGAAGACGTTTCTAGATCCTCTTAGGCCGGCTCTGTTGATTATCTGACTGCTGCCATCCTCCGCGTCACTCAGAGTAACCATAGACAGTTCATTTCCAACCAGCGGGCCACCCAGTAAAAATTCACATTAACTAAATAATCGGCCAACAAGGCTCCCACCCTGGGTTTTTTTTTTTAGAAATATGCTTTGACATGGCATATAGGACACAATGATTCTAGTCAGTTAATAAAATAAATATGAATATATTTCACTAATAGTTACATTAGAGAATGCATAACGTGGAATACTTTTATTCAGAATTTGTAAGTCCATTGCATTTGGATCATTGAGATATTTAATACAGAGACGCTAAGGCAGCTGTCTGTTTATGCTGTAGATGATCATACAATGGGGGTAGCAGAGTGGCTGAGTGATTAGCACTGATGCCTCACATTTCCTGGGCTGTAGGTTGGAATCCTGCCTCCTCTCCGCATGTGCGGCATTCGCATGTTCCCCCCGTGCCACGATGGTCCTCCTCTACAGGCCAAAGGCATGCGGCTTGCCTCGTTGGCAACCCTAATGCGTGTGTCGTCCGTAACGGTGCATGTTTGCAGCCCTGTGGTGGACTGGCAACCCGGCCTTGTGCGCTATGCTGCCAGGGAGAGATTCCATTGTCCTTTACTGGGAAATACTGTACGACAAATGCATTATCATACAATTTATGATGCTACCAGTTTTTCAGACATTTGTTTATGGTAGGAGGATCCAGGCTCTTGGAAGGCTTGCAGACTAGTTTATCGGGAACAGGATAATTGTGAAGAATTCTAATATAATGCTTTGAATGTAGCTTTAGTACAAGACTAAATCGAAACAATCATAAGCAGGAAACAAGGTATTATTGAAGGCTACTCATTATTAAACATGCTCATTAATTTATTATGAATAAAGAGATAAAAGAGAACTGCAGTATATGTGGGCAAAAGGTTGCCTTTCATCAAAAAAAAAAAAAAAACTGGGCAAGAAAGTCTATCCAGCACCTAAGGGTAATCTGTAGCTATTTTGTAACGGTGTCTATTGTTATTATGCAAAGTTATTAAATCCCAGTCATGGAGGATTAAATGTACGGCAGAGGCCTGCTTCAAATAGCTTAGATTGTCATCTGCCATTTGAACAAAATGCATCATCTCCGCATCAGGTGAAGGACTCTATGTTCTCTCGGCACGGGGGAGAGGTTAATGACCCTCTCTGGTGCAACAGCGAGTCAGTGCACTTCAGGGCGTCGAAGACGGCGCACGAAGGAAAAAGGTTAAGGAATTGGATTCGGTGTGAAGGACCTTTAGTCATGCTTAATTGCACAGATTTATTGTCCTAACGCTAAGCTAGGAAACCGCACGCGCTAGCTCAAAGGTGCGGTGATTTGTAGTCAGAATTAAGGAGGGGATTGCCGGCTGCACCGATGCTGCCTCGAGATGCATTCTGACGAAATGCGATCTATTAGGCGGATATGTGCAGCAAAATGCCGAAATCTGCAGGAAAGCTTGTTTTAATTGCCCGCGTTGAGGCACGGGAGAGATGGCAAAAGCTCTAATTAGGTCAGTCATTGCGTTGTTGGCATGGCTGAGATGTTTTGATGCGTCGAAGAGGCAGCTAGTTTGAAGCAAGGCTTTGGGTTGCGTTTGCGTCTGTTTTGCTTTGCTGTTCAGTAAATCCATAGCTACTGTTTATTACAATACGTGCTGCCAAAACTGGCAAAAGTATTGTCTGTCACGGCATCGAATTATTTTCTTATACACATCAGGGAAGCTAAGAAAATATTTTCTATTTTATATTATGTATTAAATTGTTTTTATTTATGTGTAGCATATAGTCCTGTTACACTTGGCCCAAAAATCGTGAGTGGTTTTGACAGTGTGTCTGTCGGAGGCATTTAAAATATTTGCACATAGAAATATAGAGGTTTTCGGAATTGGTTTTCAAGGGGATACACGCCAAGAGTGATTACCGGCCTTGCATTTCGCCATTAAGGTCGCAACAAACAAACAAAAAAAAAATTAAAAAATCAAAAACAAATCCCTGTTCCAGTTGCTCATAAGGCAGAACTTCATTATCCTTGTAAGGGATGTGCAAAGTTTGCAAGACATGGGTTTTTGATTAAATGCTGGAGGACAAGTTGCATGTCCTTACAGATGTCGTAGGTCCCAAGGCGGGGACCACCAAGCACTCCCATTGCTTCAATATTAACCATGCGGCATAATTGCCGTCCTTATTTAAGAGACATGAATCCGAACTAATGTATGTGTGCATGTGCCCCCCCCCCACACACACACACACACACACACACTGTCACATAAGAAGAGCTGAGTCTTTGTGAAAGATGAACTATTGCTATTCCTGGAGAACAGAGCGCTCAGTCTTGCCCCGGGGCAAACCCTGAATAGCCGGACTGCTTGAAACCAGACTGGCTGATGCACTCAGGGATTGTCATTGAAGAAGCGTCTTCGGCCTCACGACCCATAGATCAACTTAAGAGAGACATGGGGAGTCGCTGTACTGCCGGATGACGCAGACGCTCCGCGAGCGTGTGACTGAATGCGACGGGATGTGGGAAACTGTAAATATGATAAGAACAGGAAGACCTGGCTTCCAAAGCTTTTCATAGAGCAGCAGATGGTCATCCTCCATGGGGCTAGGACCTTCCTCCAAGCGGCACAGGCCTCGAAGCACCAATAGAAGGGCCTTCTGAGGTGGCTTTCTTGCCAGGAGTTACAGCATGATGCACATGGCGGAACTGAGAGAGGGAGCAGGCGAATCAAGAGGATAGGATGCAGTTTAAAAGGTGTTTAAAGACCAAATTCTTTCTCAAAACACAGTTTGTCGGAGAACGATCTCCGCTGCTGTACTTGTCTACCTTTTGTATTCCCCTCTGTCGTTCAGTAAATCAGAAAAAAAGAAAGAGTCATGCTTTACTTGGTTGTATAAATAAGGCAGGATGCCAATTACTCAGCTGAAAGGTTTTGTTCTTTGGACATGAAAGCCGCAGTCATTCACAGATTGTCCTTTTCAGACGCCATAGAATTGATTAAAATTTGTCCTCAGGAGTCTCGCATTAAGCGACACGCACGCAATCCATCTTTATTTGGAAAATGCTTTGCCCTCCAGTTACTGAAATATTATTTGCTTACTGTATGTTTCTACACAGAAATACAGGCAGGGATAGATGCAGAAAACCACTTGAGCTTAATCCCACTCTGTCACAGTGTTTTATCTCTCTATCAAATCCACAAAAATGCAATCGTGCTTTTTACACAATTAACTACGGATAATGCGTGCAGACAGAAAAATGCAGCTCAAGAATGATTTTGTAAAACATTTAATGAAAGACAAATCTAAATGAAATAAAGGGGACAGTGACACAAGCTATATTAACGAATTTGCAAACAGCTTGAGTATATTGAAAAGATCATGTTCCATAAATCAACTTGCCATATTAATTAGTTCTTGTGCTCAATGCAGTTTAAGAGATTTGGCATAAACATACAAAAATTAGTAACTAAAACTTATATATCGTGTTTAGAATTATTGACTTTATAAAGATATTGCTGAATATAAAATAAAACTAATTACATTTTTTACATAGTATCGATGTGAATGAATGAATGCTTCTTTGTAATGAAACATTACACTAACAACTACAACTACTACTAACCCTACTACTGCTAATAATGATGATGACGATGATGATTATGATTTAGGGGTAATTAAATTGCTATTTGGGTAATTAGGGCTGGCATGGCACCCCAGTGGGTAGCATTGTTGCCGCCTTCCTTCAGGGCTGGGGTCTGAAGCTTGATTCTGCTTTGCCTATGTGAGGAGTCTGTGCGGTCACACTTGTTTCCTTCTGCAGTCTAAAGACATATGCTTAGGTAGTGTTTCTAGATTGACCATAGTTTGTTTACAGGCAGCTTAACGAAAAAAATATCTAAGATACATAGTTTGCGGAACCGCTAACGCGTTAATGCTACGTATGACTGTTAGCAAGTTTACACCTAATCCTTTCGTTTGTTTAAAATGTGTTCTGCATGTTACTAGCAAATATTTCGTCTATGTGTTTTTGCTATAAGGTGTCCTGAATGGTACGGGGGGAGGGAGGTAAATCCAACTCAAATCGCATAAACGTTTGTGGGATAGATTACTTATGTCAGTCAGGAATTGCCTGTATATTAGAGAAGGCCAATACCACGCGTTTCTCTTTGATCAAACACTACGTAAAACCGAGGTTGGTGTCATTCGGTGTCGGTCCAAGCCTTTCTGGGGGGGTTTGGTGGTGGACATAAAATTTCGGGGTTGAGGGGGTGGGGCGGGTGCTGACAGTAATGTATGGGCCCCTGAAAGTCTCCCCCTTCCTCCCCCCGTATGGGTGACCCCAGCGTAGTATTAAATCATGTCCTGTTTCATATAATAATATAAACATTTAAATTGCCAGATAAAAAAATGATATTTTTATATCAAAGTCAATTGTCAAAAGAAACAACCAGATCAAAAGAATCAATATTTCAGTATTGATCTGCCCGTACGTATGCCTTGCGATGGAGTCCCATCCCATCCGGGCCGTACAGCCCGCTTCGTGCCCTGTGCCCCCCAGGACAGACTCCAGGAAACTCTGAGCAGACTGTGCTGTTAGAAGATGGATGAATGTAGAAATGAAGACGCCCCCCCCCCATGAATGCAATCCTGTAGTCACGTAATTAACTCCAGCTTAGGGAAGTAGCATGAGATAAACACGATGACAGATACTTCAGGTGAAGTTTTCCATCACCGCACGCAAATCCATTATTAAGGAATTCCGATTTCTTTGCAAAACACTTCACGTGCTTCTTCATATTAGTTATATGGCTAATGACAGGGAATGATATGCACAACTAATTGGATTCTTAGAACAGGAGTATGGGGAAATTGCAATGAAATGTACTTGTGTTCTCTGCCAGAATTTACTTTTTAATGTAAAGCCTCATAAATAACATTAGATATGGGAGGGTTTGATTGTCACGCCCCGATCGTGTCGCTCCTCCTGTGCCACGCCCCCCTCGTTAACCTCATGTCGATTCCCAGTGTTTCACAGCTGTTTGTCTGTATTAGTTCGATGTATTTAAGTCCACGTCAGAGTTTGTTTCCCTAGTTCTGTCATTGTAGTGTTGCGCGTTGTCATGGAGTCTCGTCTGGTTTTTTTCCTTATGCCCTTGCGTTCCCTAATTAAACCCCTTTATTTTCCCCCCATTCTGTTGTCCTTTGCCTGCTTCCCCAGTCCGTGTCCTACGCATCGTGACATTGATCAGTATTCCCACTATTCTTTTCATTCGCTCCTTGTGAAAGACAATTGGTAATTTTTTTTTTATCAGATTGCCAAACGACAGCAAGAAAAGATTCCCACCATTATTCAGCCCACTGCCAATGAATAATGATGTCATAATGACATGTCAATTGTTGTTATACTGACAGGTAGTGAGGGCTAACTTGCTGTAGTGATGAAGGTCATGGAAGCCTAACCAGAAGGTTTGATGGTCCAGGCTCACAGGAGACCATGCTGCAGTTTCCTCCAGCGAAACACTTAACCGGGATCACTCCAGGAAAGCATCCAAAAGGCACGGTGATATCAGTCGCCACCAAAAGTAATCAAATATAAATATTGATCGAAGTGCATGGGGCTTCTTCCTTTTGCAATTTAATTTATTTTTATAGCTTTATAATTTTATAAGGTTTTCAAGAGAAACTCTGAAGACTTTTGAGACAGTCCCTGACTCGATAAATCCCCCTAAAGATGTTTTCGGCTATTATAAACATTGTGGCGGTTTGCCCTCTTGGCCGGCATTCTCTGCGACCTTTCCCCTTCCCAGCCTTGCGTTTTTTTAATCACTCTCTCCCACTTAACCTGGTGCAATCTCCTCCATGGGCATCCAGCTGGAGGTGATGCCCTTCACACCAGTGCTACACATTACCTTCTTCTGTCAAACCCATCACATGTGGTGAGTGCGTGTCATCTGGGAACTCTATTTTGCCCAGCTAGCCATTTACGCACTTCTGTAACGTTAGGCATATGTTTTAGACATTCACAAAAATTTAACGTTTGCGGGAAACGGGCATCTTTGGCATCTTTTTGTGGTGTTCCTACTCTGTCGAAGGTATGGAGCTTCATTAATCTTCTCACCCCTAATGAACGGAGAGAACAGCTCTGGCTGTTTTGAGGTGTTACATCTCAACTGGAGATTGACTGTGGTTGCTTCCCTGGAAACCTTCTCATCTGTGGGACCTCTGATGTTTCTTCTTATGCATGTTCCAAGTGTTGCGGCCCATCTTTTTCAGGCGGCTGGCGGATAATGTCATTCACCCCAGGTTTTCTGGGAGCAAGACTAAACAACGCTGGTCTATGAGGACACTGGGGAAAGAGTCTTGTTTGGGTCATCTTGCAGGATTGTGATCAGTCTCGGTGTTAGTAATTAACTTGAGGTGTCTTTGCCAGCTAGAATCCCAGAGAGACTTGGATGCCCAAGAGGTCTTGGATGAATGATCAGAGCAAGAAAAGGCTAGACCTTATGTTGCCATTTCTTCATGAAACACTCCTTTCCAAATATAATTTCTGGGACAGCTTTGACTAACACCAAAATATTCACACCCTATCCAGCTGAAATAGACATTTCTTAGATTTTGTTCTGAGTCTAGTACACAGTGGATCTATCAGAAGCTCAACTTATGTGCTTCTAGACTTTCAGACTGCTGTCAATGTGTTATATTACACAGAAGCAATTTAGTCACCTAACAGATGCTTCCACCCAAAGTGCTTCATGAAGATCGTGCCTTCACATTTCACCTGTCTGTACAGGGAGATAGGTGTACTGAAGAAATTCAGGCTAAACACCTTATTTGATACAACAGCGTTGCCTCCATGGGATTTAACTGTTGCACTTTTCTTCACACGCGTCGTTTCTGGGCCTGCTACACTTCTATGTTACTTTAATGTGGTCACAGCTGTTAACTGAGAAACCCATGACATCTGTCATTACCAGCAAGGCAGAAATCTCAGAGATGCCCTCAAGACAGCACCATTTGGTTAAAGCCCCTAAAAGCGGCTAGATGACTCTGTACTCATATGACCCACCTGGATAGTGGTGTAAGAGGTCTTCCCAGTTTTGACTGCTTTTGACCTGCCCATAGGGTCTGGGATAGCCTGTCTAGCATCAGCACTATTACTTAAGAATGCAGGTTAATGGTGTAGCTGCTGATTATTGTCATGATTGGCTGCACCTTCTCTTCTTTATATAAATTTCTAAAGTAACTTTAATTTATTACGTTCTATTTTTATATTTAGTGTTCTACCCGTACATACAGCTTGGGATTTCACCAAAGCAATCCGAGTGTAGCACCTAGCTCAAGGGTAGGGCACTGTGTGAGATTTGGCGCATCTAAGGTCAAATGTACGTGTCTTCAGCCCCAGAGCTACCCAGTCTCTCAAACTGCTCTGCGGTCTCCAGACGCTAGCCAGGTGGCCTGTAACCGGAAACACCCTAAGCCCGGAAGGCTCCGCCACAGCGAGGATCATGTATAACGCTGCTATCAAAATAAATGTACAATCCACAGGATAGCATATGGGAAGGAACAGGGGCCAACTAATAACTGTCAATTGTGGAAAAAAAGAAGAAAAGAAAAAAACGATATAGGTTAGAATAATGAGAGACAAAGTCTATATTTAAACATACCATTACTGTAACTCAGAGGTGTTCTAATTGTGTCTGGTTGAAGGCCTTTTTAAAAAGACACATGCAGTTTGAGAAGAAAACGTCCCTCCGGTAGTGATGCCAAGCCTCTAGCACCTCGTTTAAAATTCCAGCCAATTATTAAATGTATAGACATGTGTATTTGCCAGAGACGTGCTATAACTTCCTTGGCGTTAAGTATATTTATTCCGGATGCGAGAGCTCGTATTTGCGTAACCGACTTGTAAGATGTCCCTTACTTTTTACAGAGGTTACGAAACCAGCAATAAGTTTGACAGCCCATGCAACTTTTATTAGATTTTATTTGAAGGGCGTGCATTTCAAATTTGGCCATGGTGTAAAGCGAACCGCGAAGTACATTGAGAAGTCAATCTAATCCTCGACCGTGGATGGTGAAACGGCTTTAGCGTGGAGCACGATGCGTAACATTAAACGTTAGGGTTTGTTCTCGTGATAGAAACCAAAGTGAGGGAATGTGAAGCAATAAAGCAATCTTCTCTAGAAGCAAAATTCACAAATAAGCTAAATAATGTGGGAAAAAGAGAATTCTCCAACAAAAAGTGGATTTATTGGGAGCTCCTGTGTGTTCCATATACATATATTTTTTTTTTCCCTGAAAAACTTTTCCTTTGTATAATGTTTGCCTAATTTATTTAATTTACACTTGTATACACAGTCCTATTTAATAACATATTTTATATATAAAGAAATATTGAAAAAGATATGAATACATGAAATTGGAAAACCAAATGTGTGCATAGATGAGAAAGCACATTTTTCTACTCTTACTAAAGTGCTAAAACCATACTATTCAAGTTTTAAAAATTACAAATTCAAAATATGTCTTAAAAAGATTGGAATTTGTAATGTTCTGAACTTACATCTAAAAATATAATTTACAATATAAGTAAAGGGAAATAAAAAGATGGGAAAAAATTAAGGTGAAATGATTTAGAAAAAAAAAACCTTTTAGTTGAATAGAGATCCTGAAATCTAGTGACCACAAGTGACCTCTTAGAAGGGCTGGCTGTTGTTTGGGCTTAAAAACATTCTCTGACTTTTTTTTTTTTCTAAAATGTTCTTTCACATCCTGCAGCTACACTCATCTTTGTGCATAATTTTTAGCACAATGGATGTTTGAGCTCACCGCGGCCCTCCATACTGTCCTGATATGTTAATAGGGCATTTGCCATATTTTCAAATAAAGGATTAAAAAAACTCCTCCCCAGTCCTTAAAAATGGAGGTAAATCACTACCTGGGTAAGCATTTTTAAAGATTACGAGGCGGCAAAATGAGGACAGTAAATCGACACATCATTTGTTAAATAGCGCAAAGCCCAGTCACTTTACAACCCTTTCAGTTTACAACTTCCTGGTTTAGAGCCAGTGTATCTCCTGTGCTCAGAAGCAGCATAGAATCTCCCCCCCCAGGTTTAGGATAGGACCAAAGAGTTTAATTTCCCCCTCCCAAGCTACCTAGCCTGGACTATCTCCAGAGCGAACATTTTGACAAAAGCACCCCTCTACATTTAGCTATATGCCAATGCTGAAATTTGACACATTCCTACAGTGGACCCTTATCATGAAGAGAGGAGCCTGTTAAGTTCGGTATTGCGCCCCCTTCTGAATTTCCAGGTCAAGTGCTGCCTCTGTGCACTCTGTATTGTGCGACTCTTTAATATCCGATACGATTTCCAGTTACGACCGGTTCTGCAGCTAGCCGGCTTGACGACACGACAGCGCGGCTCCTCTCTGACTGCCCTGGTTGCCCTGCTTCCCTTTGTAAGATGCGAATGAGCTCAAAACGTGATTCAGCAGCACCTGTACATCAGAACAAAAAGGCTATGAAACGAAAAAAAAAAGATGTGTCCCGCTGGGACAGATGGATCACGCCCAGCAGTGAGTCATTATATCAGTTTTGAAAAAAATTTGGCCGCCACCGGTAATAATAAATGCTAAGAATTAAAGTAGCCCCCTGAAGACACAAAACTTTACGAGGCTTCCTCCATATTCTATTTCATGCACAGGACTTCAGAGCAAATGAGCTGCATGTGGATGACACACTCATGTAAATTAGATTAGAGCTGGGCTATAATCGTTCAGTGTATGCAGTATTAACTGGCCTACTTTTCACATAGTCTTGTTCGCAGTGGTCTGCGAGAGATCACTGGGGATCATGCTTCACACACAAGCATATTCAACGACACACAATGTGTGCTTTTTTAGTAATTTTTGTTGACTGATGCACGTCACTCGCTAAAACCGCGGCCAACGGGCATCAGCTCTTCTTTCATCTCGTTTAATGGTGGAATGATTCCAACAATTCACAATATTTATATTGGTTTTCTGTCAATTTGCTTTGATTTGGTTGAGAATGTATCGAGACGTCTGTGATCTTAAAATCTGTCATAGTTTTAAAAAAAGATGAAAAATTGCTTAGTACTCAAATTCCACAATTAGCTATGGCAAATGAATACAAAATTAATTAAAATGTTCATGATT
>JAODJU010000108.1:20804116-20824123 GCA_026776725.1 Gnathonemus echidnorhynchus
TGGTCCTAAAATCGAACCCTGCGGTACCCCACTATGAACGCAGGCCCACTGTGACATTGTGCCTCTTATAACTACTCACTGCTTCCTATCTGTTAACCAGTTATCAATCCAGGTCGCTACAGTTCCTAAAACTGTACACTCAAGGGTCTGGCAGTTGTACCCTAGCTGTAGGTAAATGTACCTTTTAGTCTAATTTAAGGTACAGAAATGTACCATTGGGGGTACATTCATATTGTTTGTACCTTGGGGAACAAAACTGTACCAGGGCTGTACTAGTGCTTTTTTCTGACAGTGTATAACCAAAATTAACTTTAAAAGTCTTCATGTTCCAGCCAACAGATCTTCCTGACAGTTCAGGGAAAGGCCTGTTGAACAAATACAGTAGCAGGATAAGGAGGAATGTGACTCCACGCCCTCTCTGCTGCCCTATTCCCTGTGCTGCAGTCAGCAGATTTACCTCCCAACAGCCAGGAGATGTCAAGACACACTTCTCTCCAGGCAGTGACACTGAGGCTTTCCTAATTATTATGCTAATCAGTAGTAACAGTGCAGTAAACAATACTAATCCTACTCAGCCTCACGCAGAGGGTATGGAGATCCTATAAGGTTTCTGTTATCACATTCACACAGGTGTGCGTTTGTGTGGCTGTACATAGCATTTGATACATTATAGCATTTTGACATCAGTTCTGAAAAGAGAACAAACAATACTCTGGAATCCTTTTATTCACCAAGTATGATAAGTGCATTGAATTTGCTTTTGGGCGTGAGGTGTACAGTGAAACATATCTCAAGCCAGACAGATTTAAACATTAAATAGTACAAAAATGGAGGAAACCCCACAACTATGTGGAGAGAACATGCAAACTCCACACATGGAGCCATGGTGGAGACTCGAACCCAGGTCCCAACGGTACAAGGCCAAAGCGCAAACCACTGTACCGCCACACAACCAACATGTTAATTTTTAATTAGCTTAATCAATTCAATCAATATTTTGTTTAGGACCAGCAACAGAGATTGTATGAAACATATACAGTACAGTATTTTAATACATTTTAATTTTTAATTAGCTTAATCAATTCAATCAATATTTTGTTTAGGACCAGCAACAGAGATTGTATGAAACATATACAGTACAGTATTTTAATACATAAAGAAGATTTAATATGGTGAAAGTTATAATGTTTACAAAATTTTATAATTTGATCTCTAAGAATGCTTGGGTATCTATAGAAACAAGTAGCCTCTTTGCTGTTACTGTTTTAGAATATTGCCAGTGAATTAATTCAGCTATGCCGAGCTGGTTGACTGGCATAATACAATTTTTTGTAACTTTATAATCACAGACAGCATATTATGCACCGTAAAAGTAAATGTTAAAAGTTTTCAATATTCCTTAGATGGTTTTGGGGGATTCACTCTAGGAGGTAAAAAAGGAGTTTGTAATGAGTTTGCCCCCTGCAAATATGTAAGTTTAGGGGCGGTTTCAGAGGCTGGTGTGTGGTCCATCAGGTTAGGCTTCTGCGTCTTTGACTGGAAGGTTGCTGGGTTGAATCCTGTCCTTGGCAAGGCTGTCACCCAAATAGCTGCACCTGCAGGGGACCTGAACCACCCCAGATGCCACCTAAATGGCTGAGCCTGCACTTGGTTCCTAAGCTTCACTCTCATGTGTCTCAAAGGGAATCAAGCTATATATGTGGAAAGAAGTTGTCAGATGTACTTCTGCAAACAAAGCATCGTTTTGTTTTGGGGATGGGGGAGCATCTTGTCATCTCAGTGTTGAAGAGCTCCATTGGCAGAGGTTGGAGCATCACAACCTTAGAGTACTTACATGAAACATACACATGTGGGACCTCACTAACTAGGTTGACAGGAAGAAGGCAGCAGGTTAGTTTCCTAGGATGGACTGTACTCAAGCGACACAATTAACCAAGTTTCCATCCATCATATGATAAGTGGGGTAATGTAATTTACTTCCTACACTGGAATGGAGAATGACATTTAATTCTACGACATGTGTAAGCAATACAAAAAGATTCAAATATACAAAGAATTGGTGGTTGCAGAGCCAGGAGTATACGTTACATAATGAGTCGGGTTTCAACACGTAATACGCATAATACAGTATAGTTGCACATACAACACAGCATGTTTCGATCTGCTCTTCAAAGAATCTTGCTGTTTCCAAATCGGAGGAGGCCAGAGTGTGATTTTCACACTCCACTTCTAACTTCTCTGCGATGGGTTGGCGCCCCACCCTGGGTAGACTATGGCAGTGGCGCAGATAGGATTTTTGAATTGGGGGGGACCAAGAATATTTTTTCCTTATGCAAAGATGGCAGATGCTGTTTTTTTCTCCCGTAAGTGGGGGGGACAGATCGAGGTCACTCCGAATCTGAAGGGGACCCATCCCATCCATCCCTGGTGCTAACTGCGTGCCTAGACTATGGACACCCATGACCCTGATTAGGACAGTTATAGAAAAGAATTGGATGGACTTCTAACTTCTCCAAATTCTTGATCAAACACACCTGCTTTCAGTCCCTGAACAAAAAAAATACCAGACAGACCATGCCAGTTTTATTTATCATTGCACTAGGGCTGGGCGATATATTGACAAAATATCGTTTTGTGATTATAAGCATTCATTTCATCATCAGTTTCAATATCGTGAATATTGTGATATAGCCTAAATAGTTATTTTGTGGCGTAATTTATAGGTATAACACACTATCTTCACACAAATTCCATCAAGGTATGAGTATGTTGTTGGTGTAATTTAATTTTATAGTTGTAACGTGCTCCATAACTATTAGTAAAACATTGTCATCATAAACAGAAAAAAACTCAAAACCACCTGTCGTATTTTACTGTTTTCTACAGATGAATTTTAGAAGATTGTGATAAATATCGATATTTTGAACACCGTCCAGCCCTACATTGTACATGTATTGTTAGTCCGAATGAACACTTACTGAAAAGCCATTCAAAAAGGTTTTTATTTTGGAGTCACATTATCGCCAGGCATACAGCAGTGCCCTTTTACGTTTCTAAATGTACCATCCTGTGTCCCCAGTTGCTCTTCAAGTGAGTGCATAACATTCTTCATGTTGTCTCTCTTTCTTATAGTGCAGATACATTATGTAGACAGTTCTCAGTTATTGAATGGACGTTGGCGTATAGCTTTTTCTTTTTGTCTAGTAACGGAGGTGCCGCTGTTCTTCTCAGACTCAGTATTGGGTTTCGGCTCCGGGTCCCTTAAGCCCCATTAATTCAGTGTCTCCGTCCCGCTAATGGCCACAGCGGGCAGGATGGGGGGCGACCGGCAGACTTTCTGTCTCGGCTGGCCAGCGCAGGAGCGCTTTTCCGTCGCGCTGTGCCAAGGTGCAGACGACCTTCTGGCTCCATCACTTCTGGCGTCTGCGTTTAGCGTGCGTCCCAGGCAAACAAAAATCCATCGGAATCTCTACCTGATCAAAAGAAGTCGATGCCGTCTCACCATCTGCGCTCGGTTAAGGATATCCATAACCCTGACACGCTCTAAAAGTTTCATACGAGCTATTGATTAATGTCGCCGGTAACTATTAAGGACACCGTACTCTATTAAGACCGTTTCGGGTTTCTAAGGGGAGGTCTGTGCTCTTCTGCATTCTGACAGAGCTTCGCTCAGCTCAAGGGTTGTAGAAACTGTCAGCACTTTTTTTTCTGGAGAAAACAAAATGGCTGCTGACTGAAAACGTGGTTTCATTTTAGCTGGTATGAGTTTAAAATTTAAATCAGTAACACCGACCAAACAAACCAAAAATGAAAGAAATATATATCCCAACAAAATGTTGCTAATTTAATTATAAATTTACGATAATAATTAACTCATCTGTCTTCTAGCCACTTATGATGGACAGAATTACAGGAGATCCTACAGCTTATGCCAGCCAATGGGGAGGTGTCACATGGGCTAGGATCAGTGCTGCATTATTGGCAATATACTGTACAAACTCCATTTATCAATTACAGCTTTTTGGGCATTTGGGAGGGAACTGGAAGAAACCTGTGTCACATGAGTGCAGATAAGCTCTACACACAGATAATGTTAGCAGGATTGGGGAAGGAGCTGCATTACCTGCTGAGTCACTGTTCTACCAATTAGAGTTTGCCATTTTTATTAATTGTTAAGGATCCGGGCAGATTTGGGGCGATGGCGAGGCATGGTGCAGGCAGGTGTAGACGGGAGGTGTGCTGTGGGAGGTGGACGACCCACTGGCAACTCAAAGGACAAACGGGGTTTATTAACTGAACCAAAAAAAACATAAGAAACATTTACAAAACACAGGACCAAGAGGGGTCAAAAGTAAATGGGGATAAACAAAGACTAATTACAATACGGTGCTGGTAAGAAGGTCCAGCATATAACTTCACAAACATTCAACAATCAACGAACCAGTCGAACAAACTAGTGAACTAAACAGAGGCAGGGACTTAAATACTGAGGGGTAACAAGACTAACAAGGGACAGGTGAGATTAATCAACACGGTTGGGAAAACAAGTTACAGGTGAAACTAATAATTAACTCAAGGAATTAAACTAAGAACTAACCAAGAAATAGGGAAGACGGAATCTAACTCTGAGGGAATAACAGAGAGGTAGAAACACAAGCACGGGCACAAAGAACGAAACCAAATACAAGTCACCAGACACAGGAACTAGAAAAACTCATACAAATTAAACACTAGGGAACAAAATACAAAAACAGAAGGGGCAGGATTTGAACACAAGACAGGGAAGTTAATAGGCAGCTGTATGCTCAATGCATTGAGCCATGCAGCCAACAGAGAGTGAGGGAAAACACAAAGACTGACAACAGGAGGGATGGGATGACCAGTATCACCTGCCAGCCAAACGGGGAAGGGACACAGAGTGGGACAACAGGAGCTGACCCTGACATTAATATACAACAATGTTTATACATTCATTCATTTCCTGCAACTGTTTGTCCTATTCAGGGTTGTGGGGGGGTCTGGAGCCCAGCCCAGAGGCTCCAGGCACTAAGCAGGGAACAACCCAGGATAGTGTGCCAACCCATCGCAGGGCACATTCACACACGCACACCTATGGGCAATTTGGTAACTCCAGTGAGCCTCAGCATGTTTTTGGACTGTGGGGGGAAGCTGGAGGACCCAGAAGAAACCCCACGATGACACGGGGAGAACATGCAAACTCTACAGACATGGAACCCAGGTCTTAGAGATATGAGGTGACAGTGCTAACCACTGCGCTGCCCCTTATAAGTAACTTATCAATTTAAAATATTACAAAAAAAGAAAATGTGGAATTAATGTCATTCTTCTTACTAATTTAGTACTTGATGAGTGAGTATGGTCTTCAGAGCAGTTACACTTTTCTTTTTATTATACCAAGTCTGACTGTGCGCCACACACCCAAACAAGGACAAGAGCTCTCGCCATAGTAACTCAAATTCAGAACTGAATACTCTCTACTTCCAAACTAAATGCTCTTTACCATCAACAGAGTGAAATGCTTTTATCCTGTAAGGTTCATTTAACTCATCTGGCTACATAGATAGTAACGACACTCTCTGCTAGGCTGGAGTCTCGAGTCTGTTTGGCTGCCCACAGTATCACTCCCTAATGTGCTTTTCCCACCTCCCTCGATGCTTCTCGTGTTTCGTTTGCCGTTGTCGGGCACACAAGATACCTCTCTTACCCCCACTCCCGATGACGGCACACAGCTGACATTGTATCTGACGTCTCTCGCTCAAGTCACTGACCAAAACGGGAGGCACACACACCTGTACAGTGCTTATTTCATGTCCGACCCATATGTGTGTATACGTTGTGTGTTTTGTGCGTCTGTGAGCATTGGATAAGGAGTTGCTTCATCACTGGGTTTAGATCTTGGACCTTATAAAGCTGCTACTGTAGGATTCAAAAGTCAAGATATTTTAAATACGTAGATGAAACAAGGCAAGCTTTGCATGCAGTACAAGCCAAATATTATAAGGAGAGAGTTTAAAAGGAATTTGTCACTTCGAGCAGCACCTTCCCAACACTCGGATGTCTGAACTGCTTGTGCCGGGTTGAGTTACAAAATCTGAAGGCTTTCTCAGAGAGGAAGGAGCATCAGCCCATATTAGGGGGGCTGGTGACTTTCACAAACACAACCCCAAGGCTGAAGACCACACTGAGGGCCCTAAATGTCACGGGGCACTTAGGGATTGCAGAGCCGCAGAGGCAAACTTAAAACACATCATTCACTTTAGACATTTACCCTATGACCCACTGGTCCAAGATGAGACAGGTGTCAGTCGCAGGAACTCAAATTGCCATGACTTGATTGTGATTGTGCTGTTATGCTGTTACAACCAGAGACAGACTGACTTGGGTATATATTTTACTGACTATACTTTCAACGAACGAGTCTCACCCAAACGTAACCAGTCGATAAAAACTCTCCAAAACGTACAGTGTTGATGGTTAAATAAACAGGAACAGAGCAACTATTAGAAAGTATTTTGATTTAAGAAACAGATACAGATGTGAAAGAGGAGGAAGAAGTAACAGGTAGGCACAGCAGGGAAAAATGAAGGGAGGATGGTGGGATCGATAGGCTAGCGAGAGGAATGTCAGTTCCCTATCGTACCCCAAAATTCAATGTTGGGTCGCAAGACATGAAAACAAAAAGAGGAAACAAAACGAGAAACTTGGGAGGGAAAAGTTTAAGAAAACGCCCCAGGAAAACAAACGATGAGGCAAGGATGATAAACACAACAGGTCACAAGCAAAGCAAAGACTCATGGTATTCAAATGTTAGGATTTGATAGCGCTTTTTGGTTAACAACACAGAATGATGACTGGCTGCGTAAACATACTTCAAAGGGCTAGTGTGCAGCTCTAGTGCCAAGGACCCATGTTCAAGGTTGTGGGTTTACAGCCTAGGACCAGCAGAATAACCATATCATTGTTGGTCCCTCGAGCAAGTGCCTTAATCCCACTGCTCTAGGGGCACTGAAACACTGACTGACCCTGCGGTCTGACTCCAAGACCTGTTTATACATGTGTGTTGTGTCCCTTATGGGGTGTAAAATGGGATATGTGAAAACTACCCAGTTTCCCCAAGGGGATGATAAACTTCCATTATGCAGTTTTATAGCCCCAGGTCCCAGTATCGCTGACGTAGGGAATCACCCTGTGGGTTGATCCCACCCCTTGCATGGTATGCTGCCCCCTCTGCAAAACAGCCCAAGTCCTGACAGAACTCCTTTCTGTGGGGGCAGCACCAGAAGCCCTGGAGGAAATTCCAGTAGAGCAAGACTGTCTCAGGGGTCCCCTGCTGGGATGGGATGCCACAAGTTCTGGGTGATCTTGATGGAAATGTCTGAGAATCTGGGTCAGGGATGTCATATCAAGGAAGCAAGGACCTCTCACCAGGACTTTGTCCAGTCCACTCGGTATTCCAGTCCCTGGAGAGAATGTGTCAAATATCAATGAATGAGTCAAATATCTTATTAATGTTGTATAACGGTTTATCATTTTTGAGCCTAGGACCTTCAGGGTTAGCAGGAGAAGAGAGTGGACTGGTTACCACAGGTTTGGGCATGAGTGAGCATTACTGTGCTACCTTCAGAAGATAGTAAATTCATAATGCAATTGGCAGAGATTGGGTATGAGGGACATTTGGGGATTAGTAGAGGCATTAAATGTCTAACTACATTGTTTCTTGGTGACTTATTTTGAGCACGTGTGGCATATCTTAACATTTTGTTCACTGTCACTCTTCCGAAATTTGAGCAATACTAGGCATTCACTGCATTTCAAACCTGGATCTCCAGCGGAGGGAGGTCTGTGCACCTACTGTAACAGATTTCAGAGATATTTTGTTACTTGGGACCTCTTGGAGGGTGTTTCTTATTAACTTTGGTGTTTTTGCAACCAGATTGGTGATTGACAATGAATTGGGACCTGCAGAAAGACAGCGACCACTTAGCCTGTCTTTAAGCCGCTTGGCCCTCTGAAGGTATTCTAGGTTCTTGTGATAATGTATAACAACAAATAACAACAACAAAAAGCTTCCTCCAGCTAATGCCTGCATTGATCTAGAGCAAGTTTTCTAGCTACTAATTCTTGATTTCCGATGTCATAGTTAGGGTCTGTGATGAGAGTTTCTTTGAGACGTAAATGGTTGACCTTTTTATTGTGACAGTTCTGCCCCCACACCAACCTCTGAGATGTCAGCCTTAACAATAAATATCTTGGAGGCTTCAGGTTGGACCAGGATTAGAGTTGCGGTAAACAGTGCCATCAGCCTGTAGCTCCCTTTAGGACATCAGAGGTAGGAGCTGCTATTGAACTAAAATTCTAATATATTTCTGGAAAATTTACCACAACCTAGAAACTATATACCTCTTTCAGTGTTTATTGCACTGGCCAATTCCTTACCATCTTATGCCCTCAGGACCAATCTTAAAAATGACACAGTAGGGAAGTAGATTTCTTTTCCAGTTCAATGTATAACTTTTTCACTAATAGGAGATGCAATACAGCTCTGACATTATGCATATGAAAATCTGAATCTGACATATATATCAGTACATTATCAAGAAACTCCACTGCAAACATACTTAGGAGATCTCTTAACACGATATTGAGGGGGTATTGACCCATAAACAGCAAAGTAAAAACCCTCCCACAACCAACAAGAAAATGAAAATGGCAGTCGCACCCCTACAACCGGTGAGATTAAATACATAGGCCAGTGAACAAGTCAACACAGACGGTTAACAAAGACAGAAAGGACAGACTAAGCTCATCATCCGAATGACAGATCAAAACCAATACTGAAACCACCAGGAGTAAAAAGACATTCAGCAAGAGCAAAAGCAGGTACAAGGCTGAGCAATGAAAATTCGAGGCTCCCAGCACTGGCTCCCTGAGTGGCTATATACCGTCACCCACTGATGACATCATCAGGATGGAGACAGTCCACAGGCTGGTGAAGAGGTGCAGGAGAGTAGGAAGGCCTGGACTGGAGTCAAGGACCAACCGACTTCCACACCTGGGACCACACACATACACTGCTCCTAGCTGATTGTAACACCCATACATACACAATTCACAAATGTTGTCTTATACATAAACACCAGAAATACAGTCTTACATACATGGATAACACCTTATATTACATATATACACACTGTCTTACATATAAGATCACAAGTTCTACGTGACTTAACGTGCCACTGTATGGTAACCACACTACTCCAGTGCTTGCGATTGCCCTGGGGACGCGTGTCATTGTGACACTGCAAGTTACAATGAAAATAACATCCGATTCATTAAGGCCTGAAACTGAAGCGGACCTGTGGCTGTCTGCACGTCTTCCGAGGGGCTGCAGATGGCTTATTGATTCTCTAATTTAGTGGAGTAACACAACAGGCGTATGGAAATGGATGGGGGATAAGGGAGTTTGAAGAGCCTTGCTAAAGTGAAAAGATGAGGCAATGGGGGGGTAGTGGGGGTGGGGAATGAGGAGCCACAGCTCTGACAAGTGCTCTCAATCAATGACTAAATGGACTGTTAACCGAGGAGATGTGCTCTCCAGAACATTCTTGGTTATCATTCATCCCCCCCCCCCACCCCACCCCTATTGCTGGCTCCCTGGGCCAGCTTCACATCCTAGATGTTTTGAAGAGAATCTCAGAGAAAACAAATGTAATGGCTGGGATGAGCATAGAGGCGGCCCAGCCTGGGCCTGTTATTCACAGAATGCAACCGACAGGCATCCTCGCTAACAAACTGGACCCTTTTTCACAAGCATTCCTAAATCTGTCGTCTGTGTAGCGGTGAGGATTGGCATAAACAAAGCAGAGCAACTGAATAATATTTTAAATAGGCTCAGAAACAGCTGAATTTGCAGGATCTCTTTAGAGAGAAAGGATTCTGCTGTAAGAGTTCATACATATCCCTACAATACGGTAGAACCCCTCTGTTGTGAATCCTTATTGGCTCCTTGTTTTGTTATCACCCTCCCCTCCCTTTAGCTCATTGGTCCATTCAGCCAGCGGTGACCCATATGCACATTAACCCTTTGACCACTGCCACCTCCTGATGGGCCATTGTACCAAATGTCACGAAATGCCCAAATTCAAGCAGATGTTGAGTAAAGAGCAGAAACCGATTGCATTGTACCTTGGGACCAGTGTAGCCTAATTGTTTTCTGTTCGTCTTTGAAGTATTGATTATAGCGGTCACCGTATAAGTGCATCTTTCCTACAGGCCTGCAAGGGTCAAAGGGAAACAGCAGTAGGACTGCTACTTACATAAATAAAATTTAAAATGATATACACTTTCAAAGCCATAAATTAACACCAATTAAGATATTGATTAGAGGTTTGCCCTGTCCTGCAACTAGGTATCGCTGAACTGGTTTAGCATGGGCTTTAAATTGAGTGTAGGTTTTATTTATGACGTCGGTGTTTTTTTTTCTTTAAAAATTGGATAGATATTCTCACCCCATATTTACAGACAATTGATTCAAGATTGTGGGGAACTGAAATAAGCGGTGTTTTGAGTCCAGTCATTTAACAGTCAGAACAGGATGTTCTTAAGTTGTTTTGGAATCGATAGAGAAATTTCACTTTGTGCCATGAGACCTTAACGACTGCAAATTGATATCGCTTCAGATATGTGTAATTAAGTTGCTTTATTTGTCAAGAGCCCCACTTTTTTCAGTTTGCTGAAATCTTTCAAGTGCACGTCTGCAGCTGGGACAATGTCAACCCTCGAGATAACGGCCGCAATTTCACTAATGCATGTGGGTAAACCTCATCACCCTCTATCCGACGGAATCCACCAAGCGCCTTTATCTCGCCATCTTTGTCAAAGAATATAAATGCCTCCGATGTTTAAAAGTGTGTCACCAAAACAGCGTTGGCTCTATAGATATGTCTCACTCATTTTTTCCCCTTAGTGTTTATAAGTTACCTTCTTTAGCTGTTGTCTGATGTGGCTGCATGGGACACAGGAAGTGATGGTTCCTCGTACCTTGAATGGCACAAATCATTGTGCCATTTAACGTACGAGCAACGGCTCTGCTCTACCGTGGTACGGTAAATGCGGGTGTTTGTTAGTGGTTGCCGTTTGCATCATACGACATTATAACGTGAAATGTGTAAATGCATTCAAATTGTACAGGCAGGCGTATCGAGTAAGTTCGCTGGAAGTTTTGTTCAGATGCCATTACGTAATTTACAAAAATGTCCAACACTGCTGCCGAGTGTAATTGTGGTGTTACAAAACAAAACATGCAAAGATAACGTAATGCTAACGAGATTTCCAAACTCCACACACGGAGCGGAGGTGGAATTTGAACCCGGGACCCTGGAGGTGTGAGGTAACAGCACTGAGTAACAGCACTTATTTAGCAACATTCGCACTTGATAAATCGATATTTACATTTTTTAAGAACCGTGTGCACAAAGACACAGAAATGAAGCACAGATGGCCAATGACCTGGTAAGAGAAAACAAAACAACGGGACATCACCTTCTCCTACAGCATACAGTGCATCATTAGCTCGAACACACCATTGCTGCTCGCATCATTTGCATACTGCTGTTGCTTGTCCTCATTTGCATTCTGCGACCAGCTGACATATAAACTGTTTGTCTTAGGTAATGGGTAAATACATGGCAATTATCAAGGATTACATGCAACTTTTTTGATTAACACAGTGGATTTGTTCCTAAACGTCATCACCACAACATGCGATAAGGAGTCTTGAGTTGTGTACCGTGTCTGTACAGGGACAGGAGGCTACCTACAGTACATAGAGGTTTAGGGACCATCCTCGAACAGCTTATCCTGGTCAAGCATTTTGGCTGACTGCATGTCTTTGGAGTGCAGGGGGGAACCGGAGTGCCCACAGGAATCCCACGCAGCTTAGGGAGAACCTCCAAACTCCACTCACACATGCAGGATGGACGCTGCCTTTGAGTCCGAGCCCTGGAGATGTGAGGCGACAGTGATGCCTGCTAAACCACTGCACATCGTCTATGGGCTGGATATAATTATGGCTTGTAGCAGACGTACGGATGCTCAAAAAAAAAACAGCTTCATATTATGATGTTTATAGTCTTAGGTTTGGAAACTCACTCTCAAAGCATGTTTATGATTTCCCATTAAAGCTACTTCCTTTCATTTATATTTTATCCAAACAAATGGAGGTTCCCCCCACACCGATTCAGAAACAAATGAAAAAAGAAGGATTTCCCAAAAGGACGGATCCGTGGCTCTGATTCTGGCTTCATGTGATTTATTATACACAGAAGGGGGAGGTTTCATACCGGAAGACTTTTGCTTAATTGTTGCTCAACTGTATGTGACTAAACCAAAACACAATGCCAAGATTTCCTGTAAGAACTGACTCGGCTGATGAGTGATTCCTGTAATTTACATGTGGGTGTCCGATTGTCATATTGCTGGGTATGAGTGTAAGTGTTTCGTGACTGACAGGACAGAATGCAATTTTTGCCCCATGCATTCTGACACGCAGAATCACACAGGCCATTGTTTGTAGAGTGTTCTAGAAGAGGCGGGGGAATTTAGTATTGTTAAGCTAGCGCGTTATGATTTTCCAGTTGATAATTCTGCATTGCCTGGGGCCTCATTTTCATTTAACGTTTACAGTTTTACTTTGAGGTCACGGAGCCGCTTCAGAAAACGTTTACTGTATTTTTTGCCACCTAATTATTTTGCATAGAATGTGTAGGCTGCTGAAACCGTCTTATATCTTACAGAGCATCACTATTCATGTTATTTCAGTATTTTCACTGTTATATGTTACTTAAGCTTAGTATCAGGTATCACGACTTCCGAGATGCCGTGATACGGTTTTGTAACGTTGTCAGATGACCGAAAATGGAAAAAAAAATTGTGTTGTGTAATCATTTAAATGCAGCTGTGGAATCAACGGAAATCCAAAAAAGAGGGAAAAGCTTTTTGGATGACTGGTATTTTTGGTGATGTGCAGGTAAAATGGTCCTACACCCAGCAGGGTGTCTAGAGTTATGCCTGCTGAGCTGGGCATGACCAGCACTGGATAAAGGTCCAGTTTCTCATGGCAGGATGTGACACCCGCTGTTTGTCAGCTGTCTGCGTTGATCTTACTGAAATGACTGGCTCTGATGTTTACAAGCCCACACACAAAGCTGGCTCTGCGACTCGACGGCTGCCCACGGTTGCTGGATGCTGGTAGCTGCATGTGGAGGGGTCAGGTACGGGATGTGTGCATCACACCGAGGCGACCGACAGATCTCCCGTGGCGAACGTGCCAGCGGAGGGGACATTGCCGGCTGGTCCGGCTGCCTCAACGTACTCAGGAAATCCAGCCTGCCCCCCCAGTCCTGCCTCACTCATCTAGATGTCGATCGCAGCCGGGGCGGTTTGTCCGCGGGCCATACATCTGTTTCCCTGTCTGTCAAGAGCAGCTCCCGTTCTTTATAACCCACAAGTTTCCTTTTACGAGCCTGAGCGAACCTGCTCTACCCTGTGTGGATGTCGGACCTCCCCACGCAAGGCCGCTAGTGGGGGCCCGGCCTTATCTCAGGCTCTAATAACCACCTGTCTCCGTGAGGCCCCCAGGGGAGCTGGTGGGGGCCCCCAGCTCTCTCAGACTTCAGGAGGCTTTGGGATGTAGCGGAATAAGCACCCCTAATACCTGACATTATACCACCGCTGGGCGGATGTCCTGTTGGGGAAGTCAACAATCAGTTGAGTTCCTTAATTTGACTCAGAGATTCACGCTCTGGAGACTGCAAGTCCAGCTGGCCCTAAAACACACATTTCCCCTTTGTTTTTTTCAACTCAGTATGTACATTTTCGCTCCACCTAAAATCTGTAAATAATATTATTTGCCATTTGCAGAATGACAGCAACTTTCGAATGGTTCTTTCTTCATATTGTATCTTGCACTCCTTTGAGACGCACAAACATATATGGGTATCTGTCAACTTACATCCTATTGAGTAACGTGTGACCGCATTTTCCTCCAAGGTCTATAGTAAATAAACACTGATGGAGAGAGGCCTGAAAGCGGGTGCAGTGGGACGTTAGCGGGTGGATCGCTCAGGGTAACAGGTGCAGGAGAATGGGCAGCAGTTCCAGCTGTATAATGACTCGCTGTCCATATCTAACTTGTATTAGTGTATGCCTTCAGTACTGTATATGTGATGGGTAGCTACAATAAGCACACATGATGAAACAAACTTACTGTACAATAAAATACCTTCCCAATGCTTAAGGCACTGGCTTCTTTCTCAGCCACCACGCGCATCTGGTTTTATAGTGCAATTAGTGCCTGATTTTTTGAGAACTTCAAGATCAATCTCTTTTTATTATAATGTGTTGTGGTTTCATATTTACATAATTGTTTTCTGTAGAGTACTGTGTGTGTTACAGCTTTGCCCTCATGCCGTTCCACTGTAACTATTGAGATGACTTGTGTGCAGTGGTCCCGGTCAGGAATGCGCACTCAAGTCCACGGATATGGTCAGGGCATTTTTGCGCAGCTCCTGCAGTATTTCGGGGAGGGGGGAGCGTGTCACTATTCAGCCGGGGATGGGACTCGAACTGCCCACGTTCTGATCAGTAAAAAGTTCTATTTCCATAGTTCTGCATTTAAAGTTGTGTGTGGTTTAAAGAGAAGTTTAAAGGTTAAATGACTTAGCACTGAGTCAAAATTCTTTCCCTCTCTGCTGTTAGCGGCTAGAACCCCAGTCCGCTCCCCCTCCTATACCCAAATAAACATTTCCTGTGTAGCACTTTCCAGTCACTAAATAAATTAAGCTTACGATTCTCCTGAAACTGAAGACGTTTTTGGCCTGAGTCACGGAGACCCACCTCCATTCACTGCGGGCGTTAAAGGTCACCGTCCGGTCAGCGGCACAGGGAAAATAGCCTGGCCCTCACAATAGATGTGACGGGCGGAGGGGCGGAGCCTGCAGAGCTGGGATGGTGTGTAACGCCGCCTAATGTGCAGACCTGCGCTTGGGATTCTGCAGGAGCTTTTCCATTCAGTCAAGAAGGGCAGAAATGAAGTTTCATTTCTTTGGGTAGCGTAGGTGGGGAAACCACATCTGAACTGCTTATGCTACATGGAATGAGGCCCCGGTCTGGGCTATCCACCTCATTTACTTTGGAAGTATAAAACGCCAGTGATCATTTATACGCCTCTTTATACAGTTTTGTTTTTATTAATATCCCTTTTGGCCTCATAGGAAATAATTCTGTATAAACGAGAAAGGTGATATCACAAGTGGCCTGTCCTTTACTCCCCCCACGACCCCCCCTCCCCCCCGTACCTTTGTGCAATGTCTCATAAACGTCACACGTAGTCCGGTTTCTAATATAACTATTCAGTCTTTTCTTTTCTGCCATAGTTCCTGTTCATCATCTCAAAGCCATAACTCACAGCGCAGTCTGCCTCCAAGCTCGGGGTACAGCCAGTCCAGACACATTCTTCGGGGACCTCATCAGCTTGTCCCCCCCCCTTTCGCCTCAGGGCATCCATATTAATTTAGCCTGATTAGAGAAAAAGAAGGACCAGGCCCGATCGTGGATTATTCTCCTTTTGAGAACATCTGTGGCGCGTGGCCTGTACCAGGGCCAGCATAGGCGTGGTGAAGTACACACACCCAGAGAGACTTCCTGGAAAAGCCCCATCCGACATTGCCGTCATATAGGAATACATCCGACTCAACATAATTAGCGATCAATTCATCGCCATGTCAAGTCGGGGCGTTTGCGGCTGTTGTCGATTTGACCACTGAGGACGACGTATTTCCACGAGTTTGCAGAAGGACCCTCCTCGTCTTGAGGCGCCGTCGAACCGCACGCAGACTGAGCGCGCTCAGAGATGTGCATTTCCGTGCGGGCAACACCTCCCTTTTGCTGCGTACTTCTGCGACTCAGCTCGGGATCATGTGACCCACTCCATAGCGTTTTTTCCTCACCCATAAGGGGAATACGCGGTACCTATAAGATAATTCAAATTTGGGAAGTTTGAAAGCGACTTTATTCTCCAACAAAACTATATGGGAACAGTGCCCGGGATTCGCTGGACTTATAAAAGCAGATCTAATACAAAATGCTATGAAACTCATTCCTTTTTTATAACCCATAAAGCATTTTCAGGCCAGGTGCTACTGTATTTAGGTGTTGGCGAGAATTCATATTCAAAGGCATGACTTCATGACTTGCGTCCTGCGTGAGTGTGGAAGGTCATATTCTTATGAGTGTGTCAGCATCAATGGTGCCATCTTGATGACCCATAAGTCTCTGCTCCTCTGTGTCTCTGTGCCTGTGTCAGAGTGTGAGGGCTTCAGCCCTTTTCCACGTGGAGAGTGATGAGTCTTTAGTGCACCCTTCTGACATTCTCTTCTTTCACTGGTCGAACTCCACGTTGCCGTACCGTGCAGGAGAGCCTTCTGCAATGTTGTGCATGATGTCGATTGTAAAACGGGATTTTCTGGCATGTGTTGTAAAGTAAACTTGGAGTTATATAAGCATATCCAGTCATTTGTCTGTTACTTCTCAAGGGTGGCTTGCAATTGTACGTTCACGCGTTCTGTGTTAACATCCTAAAATCATATCCTACACGTATGTGAAAGGAAATGGCGTACAGGTTGCTATGCTACTTCATTTATTTTTGGAGGAAGTAAGCACGGGGAATTGGATAGTTTAGCAACTTAAAATTTTACTGACACTTCAAACCAGGCTGGTGTTTAATGTTGTCTTTTTAAGCTAATGCTATTTAGATACTCCTGTGCAGGGAGATGAGTTGGTGCCACAGCAACTAATCGTCTTAAGGAGGCTAACGATGGAACTGTTACAGTGTCACACTGCGTCGCCACCAGTGTCAGTGCACCCGTCCGACATCCTTGCAGTAACGTTCCAGGCCGTTTCCTCCTCATTCTGCCTCCTTCTTGGTCGGCACGGCGGGTTAGAAACAGTTGGAGTCTCCAGTCTCTGACTTGCATAATTCAGTCAGACCATCATCACCATTGAATGCCGGAGCCAGACTAGATTTGTCTATACACCCATGTAAATAACCATAATTGAAAGCCAATCAAGTGTCTTTGTTTTTTTTCAACTAAATGCCTTTGCCAAGCATTATAGAATATCTACCTGTAGTTATTTTGCCTCTGTATCTGCTCAATTCTCACTGCTTGTCTTTTCCCTTAGGTTTTCAAATTGTCAATACAAAATTATTCTATACAAGTAATTGTGTTTTAAACCTAAACGGAGAGTTTTATCAAATTTAGACAGTGATAGATTTAATTGACCATTAGGTAATAGTATTTTTTTCTAATGTATTTTTAACTTTGTATATACTGTGCAAAATTTAATAACACAGCCAATCTTTTTTGAAGCTGCTCAATTTTTCAAGACCTTACCACTGGGTCGCCTATAAACTGACCGATATCTCCTTTTATCAAAAGACTTTCTTTGACCTGCAGTATTGCAGGTAAATATTTTGTCTATCAGCCTGCAGAGGATATTTCCACAACAAAGCAGTTGGACTACTTCAGTGAATTTTTGATAGACCCCTGCTTTAGATTATATCCAGGTTTTTAAGCTAACGAATCAGAATATGCAATAACAGGGGTAGCACATGCTTTTTATTAGTTTGTTACTAATTAAATTGTTTTTTCCTCTACATTTGAGCAGTTCTCCATGTAAAGTTTAAAAAATCCATTTTCATTTGGTTGTACAATATGCATTTCTTGTGTGTTTTTTTGGTCCTGTACATATTTGGTGGTATTACACTGTGGTATTAAATCCTTTTAATAATCTTTTATCTGCCCAATAGAAGCACGATTGGTTTTTTTTTATAGAATTCTCCTTTTTCATGGCAGTATCAGTGGTGGATAATACTATGGAGTTAACACTGCTTGAATAAGCAAAACCTATGATTAAAGATGTGGGTGTATACACTGGCTCTTTCGCAGAGCGGAGGAAATCAATGGTAATGAAACAATAGTGCAACGTCTCACTTTGCACTGTAATTATTGACACGCTTTGAAGACCCCACCAAGGGCCCTGTCGTCCTGAACCCTACCGCTGAGGCCGTTTTGCAAGTTTTATTTTTTTTTTGCGGTGCGCGCCCTCTGAGCCAGCGGTGTCTGGTTGCCATGCCGACTCCAATCATGACGCAGGATGGAACGGCCCTTCATCTTGCCTCGGATCCTGTGGGGTCCTGCTGCAGGTTATAGGGAGGCTGGGGTTACCTGCAAGCATGTAGCACGAGTCCAGGAGACGGCCTGCACTAGCTGTCTGTTTGCAAAAGCGGTGTGAGTTTCTGAGTTTTAGATTTCTGAAAATCCTCTGAAGAAGCTGTTTAAATCGTGGGAACGGATGTGGGATTCATTATAATAATAATAATGATACTAATTATAACAATGATAACAATAATGGCGCTGTTTGCAGTGTGTTCCGTTCTTTGTCCCCAGTGCATCCTGGGATAGACTTCAGCAACACCATGATCCTAGATACAATGGATAGAAGGATGGATGGTGACTGTAGCATTTCTAGGATTAAGAGGCACCATAATTCATAAAGAGGCCAACCTTATCATTAGCCAATGATACGCTTTCAATTGGTAAGTAACAGGGGAGGGGGGAGTCTGGGGGCCAATCAGCTTTCAGCTTTGGCTCCAACCCTGTACATGCCCATGACGGATGGATAGTAATCATTGAACTATTTAAGTATTTCCATGCCATTGTTATATAAAGTTTGTTAAATAAACTTATAACGACTGATGGACTTATCAAGAACACATACACACAACTCCGGTGAATTATCGCATTCTGTTTATTTGGCTTACCCTCTCATCCAGAGTGACACACACACAGTTAATGTACTAAAATGAAATGCCTTAAGTGCAAAGGTAATTGACACTGATTAAGCCACATCAACGGGTAACAAACTGAATGAAACAGTGTGTGGTGGCTGACACTGGCACTGGCAAAAGAAGTAGAGTTACTTAGGCAGTTATGTGCTACAGTTTTACTGTACACTGGATGGCCAGTGAAATTAAACAGGGTTATTCCAGCTCTGAACACTATTATATCTGGCTACACCATCAGGGAAGCCATTTGTGAAAAGAGGCCAGCTTTTGGAAAATTATTTTGTTATGATATATAGACGCAATTATTCATACCGATAAAAAATCCAAGACAAACTGATGCTTTTGCGAGCGCATTGTGCCAGGACACCATTTGATTACTTACAATAACATCGCATATAACAGTCACTGGTACGCACCATGGGTTACTGGGTGCTGGGAACTATTGTTTTATTTACCTATGTTTATCTGCAATTTTTTATCATTATTTATGGAGCTGCCAAATCAGGCCCATAGTTAGAGCCATGCCCAGTAATTGAGGCTGGTAAATAATCAAACTTTGCCGATAATTAATTGTGCGCGGCTTGTGTTACACCGTTAGCCCCTAACGTCCTTGAGAACGTGCCACACGAGGTGGTCGGGTGCGTGTGCGTGCATGCACCATTTCTCCCCGCCCCCTGCCGTGGCAGCTGGTGCGGCGACAGCCACTTTGATATGTGAAATTTCGGCCCTTGAGTAATTGACCCGTTTTGATAAACGCTCCTGAATGACACTGGCATAATTCACCCTAAAAGTTTGCACTGTCATGAGGATGAACCAACTGTCTCCCGCAAATATATGAGTGCAATTTTCCAAATAGGTTTATAGCAGCCCTTGAGAGGGAAGGGTGAGATAGCGATATTACTGACTTTATTACTGCGGCCCGGCGCCGCTCGCTGGTCCGTGAGGCCGCTCTCTCTCCACAAGCCGCCATCAGACGTACATCTAAACGATGGGTGGGCAGGGGGGTGGGACACGTGACCGCAGACCTGTTACTTCCCTTTAGGTGGCCTTGTAAAATGAACCTATCCAGCGTCTGCACATAC
>JAODJU010000108.1:20846609-20867251 GCA_026776725.1 Gnathonemus echidnorhynchus
GGGGGGGGGCAGGTATTAGACTCATACTGTAAAAACGAGAGAAGGATTTGATAACGTTTAGCCAGATTTCACTTCTGCACTGTGTTCAGTGTTTGGTTTTACAGTGAGAGTGGGGTAGGGGGGGGGGGGGCAAACAGAAAGCATACTAGGCTAGAGAGGTACTCCACTGTTTATTTTTATGTCTTCATATTTTACCAGTGTTGCAGCACTTATTTTAAACGCATGTCTAACAGCCCCAGGGGTGGCTGTCAGCTGACACTTTTACGTCCCGCAGAAGCTCATCTGAGCACTGTCTCCCCCGAAGATGATTTGCGCCACTGGCAATAAGACTTTAATTACCTGAAAATACTATAGCCAGAGTCCTTTTAAAATGCTGAGACCTTCATTAACGGAATTTTAATGTGCCGAGGTCTAGGATCATGAGGTCCGCTCACTCAGCTGTCAGACTGCTTTATTGTACCTTTTTTTTTACCCTGAGTGACAAATTCGTACAGTACCAACAATGAAATGTGCAGTGACAATAATACTGGCAGGATTATATTAGGCTTAGGATTACTAAAGTCATTTTAAACTTATACTCAGCTAAGTGTTCGCCTTCAAGCATCAGAAATCTGTTAATGAATTCTTCCCTGCAAAAAAACATGAATAAATAAACGAAATTCAGTTTTATGTCCTTCAAATGAAATGCATGATTGTCACGTACATCATTTTTGGAGAAGAGGAAAGGGGAAAAAAAAAAGTCCCATCCGCCTTGTCACACACATTACGAGCGACATGGACACATTAGCCGTGTTTTTCGTATTCAGCGGTTTAGCCGCGTAAGACGGCGGCAGGCTTGCGAGACGAGCCCTGATGGGACCTGCCTGTCTGGATGCATTCGAGGGACTTGCTCCATCCTTGCAGACACCCTGTGACGGCACCTGCTGCAAGATGATCTCCAGGGGAGGGTGGGCAGCACTCCCTAAATGTAGGCCGAACCTTCCTGTAGTCACAGGAAGTCAAAATGTCTGCCTGCAGGGGAGTGGCTAGAAAATCCTCCCTGTGCCCAATTTTACGTGAAATTTACCTATTCAGGGGCCCCTATAAAGTGCTGGGCCTCCTGAATCTGCTTGGATATCCTTGCCTCTCCTGTGCTCCTGTGGGGGGCGGGGGGGGGGGTCGGGACGGGGGTTGGTCTGCAGCCTCTGTGTTGTACAGAAGTCGTGAGGAAGGATTTATAAAATGTTTCTGCTTTAAAAGCCAGTTTGAACGGCGCACATTCTTCCTTCAGATTATTTGGTGTTTTAAAATGTAGACGAACACTCGAAGGTGACAGTCCCCTTAAAAGTCAAACGCGCTGGTCTTCCCAGTCCCAGGGAAACAGTAAGTGGGGTCAACAGACATTTTTAAACGTTAATGAAAATAAGAACGATCTTTACATCAAAAGCGGGCTCCCCCGCGTTGAGACGGATCGGGTTGATGAGTGGAGAAAATGTGTTTTATTTGCTTTTAATGAAAGAGCGAATAGGGAAAGGAGTGCGTAACCGTAGAGTGTGCGGTGGGGGTGGGGTGAGGTGGGGGGGGTTGCAGCTGTCATTAATGTTAAATACCCAGTGGATCACGCTGCTGCGGCCCCCACAAACACTGGCGCGGACCCTGTTGTGCCAGGCGCCTGCTGAAACGGATTAATGTTATAAACACTTCAAGTTGCTGATTTATGATGGACACCCTAGGTTTCCTGACCTTTGCATATCCCTGTCTGAACGTATAAATTTGTAGTGACACAGATTGGAGGCTTTACAGGGGTTTATGACATGCTAAATCTCCGTAGTGGCCTGGCAGCCTCTTATTTTGTAAGCCAAGTTAGACTGAAAGGGGTATTTACTGATCTGAAATAGCAAGCGAAACAGTTTCGTGCAGAATTGCCCAATTTTTAATACATTTTTTGAGGTTATATTGTGTGTTTTTATAGACATTTCTTTAATAAACATAATTCTGTAAGACGTTTTAGCTTGAGCTATTTGGTTGATAATATCCGTACATGCCAGTGAGTTCTTATTGAGGTTGATTTTAGTATATAATATCCATGTTAATTTGAGAATAATAATAATCAGCTTGATTTGGTTTATCTTTAAATATGACAAAACTTAAACAACTGACAAATAAAATATACTGTCAAGTTAAATAGACTACCATATAGATATTTTAGGTCATAAATGTGTATTTTGTTGAATTAGCAAGTGTGTGTTTGTGTGTTCTATAGCTATGTTTGCTTGGCATACATCATCATAAACCAATCAAGTTGTGCCACCATTCATGACAATATGGCAATATCTCTCCCTAGAATGTGAATTAATTCCTCAGACTTTTAGTCTCAGTCAGGGCACCAAAACGCGGATATTCAGATTTTATAATACAGGGAAGCTTATGTCATAACTTAAAATATACTTTATTTTTTATCTTAACAAATATATTTATACTACTTTTGATACTGCAATAAATATGCATTAGACACCCAAATTTGTTAAATATGATTGTAAATAAACATAACATAAAGTTTTTCGTGTTTAAGAAGTGTAAAAATGCTGAACAGCTAATTGTGTTGACCTTTCGTTTCAAACATCTTCATCTTGCTCCCAGACATCCTGTAGCCCACACATTCCAGTTTAAGTAATTGCCATCGTTACTTTCATCATAAATCATGGCTGCCTTGAGTATTCTGTAGTATGTTGAGGTCAATCATGGCCGCCTTGAGTATTCTGTATTATGCTGAGGCCAAAACAATATATTTTACCCATTTTTTTCCCAGTTGTCAGTCTGTGATACCAAGGACCCACTCTGGTAAAATCTAATAGAAAGACAAATGTGTTTACTCCTCCTACCGTGTGAATTATCACATCTCACCTTTGAAAAATAACAGTGCGAGCTATTCAGAATGGAACCGTTGAGTACATTATCATAGAAATTGCAGCAGCAGAAATATGCAGATGCTCTGGATGTCTCTGCCTTTCATTGTTGGGTTTGTTAAAAGTGCCAGTCAGTGTAATATTTATGAACACAGATTTCTAATTAATCATGGGCCCTGTCATCTTAGATTTCCATGAGGTAAAGCTATTCGTGTTATTCATCGTATCACCTTGTTGCTATGAGGGCCAAAGCTGGTACTTCTCGTACGAATGAAATACGATACTGGGAAACACGTACACAGCTACATGCGGCCATCTTTGTCACGGACATCCATGCCCCTTTGAAAGACCATTGTTCGTTGTTTACATGTTTGAGAAAAGGTTTAGCAAGAGGCGTTAGCTTTAATCAGAATCAGAATCTTTAATCGTTACGTACCCAACAGTACAAGGAATTTGTTTTGGTTCAGTTGGTGGCATGACGTAAACTGCTAAATATAAACAAGATAAAAGTATTAAAAAAAATAATAGAATAAGGTAAAGTGTAGGTAGTGAAACAGATCTGCAAATGATGAAGAAACACAGACAAATAAAGCGAGACAACCAAATGTAGGGTATAAACAGCTTGGGGTTTGTGCAAATGAGCTTATGAAGTCAACAAGAGTATGAAACTCATACACTGGGTGATTAGATTTAAACGCGTCAGGCGATCGTTTCCCATAATAATCTGCTTTATTTTTAATAACTAGCCATAAAATTCTTGCGAGCCGATGTCGCGACCATTGGATGTCTGAGTTCACAGCCACTTTTCACAAAAGTTCTTTGAAAGTCCATTTCGCTTGCCGTACCATCTCAGCCGTCGGCTCAGAATTCTTTCGGAAGACTAGAGAACTGCTGGGACCGAGCTGCAAGCCAGTCATAATCAGCAAAAAAAAAAATGCATCTAAATCCATGCATAAAACATGGTTCCCTATTTCTGAGATGCTCTCGGAGGTATGGGAGAGCATGTTAAACCAGCACCCATTGTGGTCAACCATTAGATAATGTCTCCTGCAGTAGAACAAGGTCACCGCATGCTCAGAACATCTTCCGAGTGCACAGCTCCTTACAGCTGGGGCCTCATTCTCCATGTTTGTTTTGAAAGGGCAAATCCCGTTTCCATCTCGTTCCATTAGCTGCCAGCCGTTCACCTCCAGGGTTTCTCCTGGGGCTCTTGTGAAATATTGATTAAAAAGAGAGAGAAAGAGAGAGAGAGAGAGTCTTCTGGATTTGAAGACTGAAGACATTCCAAGCCGTACAAGGCGGGTGCTCTTAAGCCCTTGCATACTGTATTCGTCTCACAAAGGTGCCTGTATCTCAAAAAGAAAGTTTAAACCGAAAGAAGTTGAGTAACCGCTGGGACAAGACCGAAGGTTCAGTGTTTTTTTGAATAAAAGCCTTCCTGTCTGTGATGCGCCATGAATTTACGACGAAACACATCAGAGTGGCACAGTGTGAGTTTAGCTAGAAAGTTGAGCCGTGACAGCTTTCAGTTGGGCACGAAGAAGTTACCTCTGAAGCAATGGAAGGCCCCTGAGTGAAGGAAGCCAGTGTCCTTCAACTTCAGTGTGATCTGTGATCTTTCTCCAAAGACCTGGGTTGTTTTGTTTTTTTTTTCTGGGGTGGGATATTTGTTTGTTTTATTTCTTCTCGTTAGGACTCTGAAGGTGCTGTAAATTACACCCGTTAAATCCCTGACACATTTTGGTTTCATGATGGAGTATTGATATTGTAATTAACGTTGCCACTGGTGTTCAGCGAGAGGCACATATAACGCAGCGCCTCGAAAAGGAAAAATCTGGAAGAAGGGAGGGAGATGTCAATTAGAAATAGTGTTGTTTAATTACCAGTTAATTGAAGCAATAACATTTGCGTCCTGTGTTGCAAGAATGAACAGGTGAATAATGAAGAAGATAATTACTGTTTATGAGATTGTCAGGAATAGTAGGGTGAGGTAAGGGATCATTGGTAATCTCAAAATGGCAGATAATGAGCTCATTTTTGCTCCCAGCTTTGAGGTGTTTTTTGTGTTATCTGTATTCATATTCTGAATTGTAAATGTCTATTTTTTTATGCGAAGGTACAGAACATACATATGGGTTGGATGTCGTAAAATAGGACTTCAGTGGATAGCACTTTCTTCGGTGTTTTGAATTCATTGAAAATGACTGATTTAGCTGAATTATTTTTTTTTATTTTGATATTATACACTTTTAATAGGCAGTGCTGAAGCAGCAGAGTCCTGCTCTATTCTGTTTACTTTTATATTTGTACATTTATTTTTTATAATCAATCACACTGCATTGCACTGCAGCTGAAATGTACTGGAAAGTACATGTAAATGCTTATTCAGTTCCTGACGTGCATTTTAAACATGCATAAGATATTATTGATTAATAATGCCTTTTGAAAATGTTCAATTTGCTGTCGGTCTACAGCTGAGGCATCTAAATTCAGCTGCAGCAGCAGTATTCTGGGATCTCAGCCCGGTGTAACTGCACCCAGAAGCCGGCATTTTAACTGCTGCTGCAGACACCCATAATCACACGGGAATATGTCATTTGGAATAACACTTAGCAGGACCTTGGGAGAAATCAATTCCCTTTTGCCAGTCAGTGGCCCACAATTGTTATAAACATGAAGTGGGGGGGGACCTTTTGACATAGCTCTCAGTCAATGGCGCGCCATGAATTACAGGGTCCTGCCAGATTTCTTGCTGCTTGTTAGAGGACGCACTATGCAGAGTCATCTGTTTGATTCGCTGTAGTGTCTTAACAATGAGTCTCCACAGCCTCTCTCAGCCAAGATGTTTTCTGTTTGCTTGTCACATTTCAAAAAACGGATTTACAGAGTGACGCTTAAAATATGAATGTTGGAAATGATGCAAAAGCTCGACAAATAAGGGGAATCAAAAAATCTCTCTCGATTTCTTCATAGAATTGTCTGTTTTTTTTTTAATTGCATTTCCCTGTTCTTTTTCAGTGTATGTGCCAGATGACGATGTTGGTGTCCAGGATGCCATCGCAGATGATGACGCAGAGAATGCCATGACAACTGAGGAAGAGGGCCCTGACAAGGCCAGTCTTAAGGAGTCAGAGGAGAAGGAGGTCGACAATAAAAGCAGCTACAGCTACCAGAACTCTCCTCTTAGCATCCTCTCCAATCAGGAAGCCGAATTAGAGTCCCGCCTCAGTGATGCCAGCGACAGACTGTCTGACTTCAAGAGCACCTCAACACCAGAGAGCCAGAGCCAGAGGGACCCAGAGAGTAAGGGCTCCAAGCTAAAAGATGAGATGCACAACAGCCTGGAGAAAATGAGAGCTGCATATGCCAACTTCCTCTCGGATTCCTACTGGACGGGAATTGGCATGGATTTGAAGATGGCCAACAATGCAAGCAAAGGAAGCTGCGATAGCACCAATGGGAGTACCAAAAGTGAGTTTGACTGGCACCAGGACGCACTTTCCAAAACCCTCCAACAGACTCTTTCTCCCAAGCCTGCCTCCAAGCCAAACCTCTTCAGCTCCGTCCACCTTTACAGGCAGAGCAACAAGGCATGCGGAGCCGTCTTCACGGGGGCCAGCCGGTTTCGCTGCAAGGACTGCAGCGCAGCGTACGACACCCTGGTGGAGCTGACGGTGCACATGAACAAAAGTGGCCATTACCAAGATGACAACCATACCAGACAAGGTAGCACCTCCACGTCTTCCTCCAAGATGCGAAAAAGGAACCTGCAGGACATGGAGGGGAAGGAAGATGCACAGAAAGTCCTTAAATGCATGTTCTGTGGCCACTCCTTTGACTCCCTGCAAGATTTAAGTGTCCATATGATAAAAACTAAACATTACCAAAAAGTGCCTTTGAAAGAACCCATTCCCGTTATCACACCCAAACTGGTTCCACCGACTAAAAAACGGGCGTATGAAGTCACAAGACCCTGTTCTCCTGACTCGACCACAGGGGTAGCCAACTACAATGATGCACAAAGGTCCTCCGGCCTCCATGCTCCCCATAGCAATCGTTATGGGTATCAGAATGGTGCCAGCTACACGTGGCAGTTCGAGACATGCAAGTCTCAGATCTTAAAGTGCATGGAGTGCGGAAGCTCGCACGACACCCTCCAGCAGCTCACAACTCACATGATGGTCACAGGGCACTTCATCAAGGTTACGAGTTCTGCTTCTAAAAAGGGGAAGCAGCTAGCTTTGGACCCCCTAGCCGTTGAGAAGATGCAAGTGTTCGCAGAACCCACAAATGACTTGCTCTCCGGCACAGAAGGTGACAAAGGGTCTCCAAAGAGCATGGCCACTGGCAACAATGAGAAGGACATGAGGAAGGAGGGGTTGGTGGAGAAAACTGCAAGCACCAAAGTAGAAGAGAGTGAAGTCAAAGATCACAAACTGGATGGTGAAGACCAAAAGCAAGAAGATAAACCATTCAAGTATCCATACTTGCGTGAAGAGGACCTTGAGCAGATGTCTGGAGGAGGAGGAGACATTCTGAAGTCGCTGGCTAATACAGTAGCGTCTGCCATTAACAAGGCGCAGACTGGAACACCCAGTTGGAGTGCCTATCCTAGCATTCACGCTGCATATCAGCTCTCTGGAGTAACTAAGAGTGTTCCTCTTTCAGTGTCACCACCCATTCAGCTAAAACAGACCTTTAACAGCAAACTGAGGCCCATAGCTCCGAAAGGGAAGTTTTATCAAACTGGTGCAGGGGCTGAGTGTTTTCCAGGCCAGCATCAGAGCATGGACATCAAAAAAGAACTGGGCAGCACCTGCAACAGCAAAGAAAGCAAGAAGTTTGATGAGGCTGAGAATGATGACAGCGATGGCCAAGAAGATTCCTCCTCCTCTTCAAAGCCAGATGCAGACTATGCGAAAGAAGGGAACGAGGTGATCAAAGGGAAATTGAGCCCGGATTTCTCTGACAAAGGGAAGATATCACCAAGCCCTCCTGCCAGCAATGGATGCATTAATCCCTCAGCGCTTGTCAATGACTCCCCTGAGATTCTTGGCATAAACCCACTAAGTGCACTGCAGTCTGTTCTGAACAATCACTTGGGTAAGGCTAATAAGCCTTCAAACTCAAGACCAGAGGCCACACTCACAAATCGCAGCCACTCCACATTCACCAAAGTGAACCGAGGTCTGGAGAAGCCTGCCTTGGCTCTTATTCCACCCAGAGATGGCAGGGTCAACAACTTCCTTTTCGAGAGCAACGACCAACCAATCGACTTAACGAAATATAAACAACACAAACCGAATCCTGCTCGTCTGCAGAGCTCGACGCCAGTGCCACAGAAGCATGCTCTCTCTGATATTGCGGACATGGTCAAGGTTCTTCCAAAAGCCACAACCCCAAAACCAGCCATGCCTTCAAAGATGCCTCCCATGAAGCTCGAATCGGACGTGCGGCGTTTTGAAGATGTGTCTGCGGAGGTGTACTCGGTCCATAAGCGGAAAGGACGGCAGTCCAACTGGAATCCACAGCATCTCCTTATCCTGCAAGCTCAGTTTGCCTCTAGCCTCTTCCAGACATCGGAGGGCAAGTTCTTGCTTTCGGATCTCGGCCCTCAGGAGCGCATGCATATTTCTAAGTTCACCGGACTTTCCATGACCACCATCAGCCACTGGCTGGCCAATGTGAAATACCAGCTGAGAAAAACAGGGGGGACCAAATTTTTGAAGAACATGGACACCGGCCATCCGATCTTCTATTGCAATGACTGTGCATCTCAATTCAGGACACCCTCTGCTTTTATCACCCACCTGGAATCTCACCTAGGTTTCCAGATTAAAGACATGAGCAGACTGCCACTGGAGCACCAGACAAAAGCAGAGCCAGAACTTTCAAAGGCTTTGGGAGCCGGAACAACGGAGGCCCCGTCTCCAGAGGAAGACATAGACTCTAAGTTCAAATGTAAAATCTGCAGTCGGACATTCGCTAGCAACCACGCTGTTAAACTCCACCTAAGTAAAACTCACAGCAAGTCACCCGAGAACCATTCACAATATGTTGAAATGGACAAGGAATAACACAATAAAGGCCCAACTTTTTACTATACATTTAATTTTGCTGATTCTTTACTGCTTAAAAAAAGTTAAAAAAAAAAAAAAAGAAAAAAAAAAGAAAATGTCTCTTACCATGTTTCAAGTAGCATTACTTGCTGTCTCTAGGAAATTCTATTAGTGAGATTCAAAAATAAATATTTTTAATAAAGACCAGTATGGACCTTCTGCCTGAACTATGGACTATTATCAGAAAAAAGAAAATTAAAAAAAAAATTAAAAAAAATTGATGGTCCAAAGACCTAACAGCTCATCATTTTGCACCCTAATCAAATGCATCACCAGTAATGAAATGTATTACTGCTTGAAACATAATTGCTGATGTCTGCATGCAATAGCATTGGCCATGACTACTATTTATTTGTATGATATGCCAAGTTTTAATTGTATTACTTTTAAGACAGACTGATTAATGCGTTTAATTGTAATTTACAATTCTAATTGTGAGTCAGCTGCATAAATGTGCAGGTGCACCATCAGGTAGCCAGAAACCTGTTAACACATTTATGGAAAATGTACAGTATAATGCTCTGTAAAATGTTTGTGTTGCAATGATAGAAAAGAAAAGCACTTTAATAAATGTTTAATCACCCGTTTAGGCTCAGATTCTGTAAATGATCCAACCATTTTAGACAGGCTGGAAATAAGGGTGTCCCATCGATGTTAATAGAGCTGAACAAACATAGTGTGTTTCATGTTTAAAAGATAGGGAAGCGATTGAGATCTGCACCTTTTTTTACCTATACAAATAAAGCGTTAACATTTTCTAACAAACTGTGTCGTTTAGAGTTGCCAGTATTCTGTTTCTTTTGTGGCCGTCTTATGGGTCATGGTTACAGAACTAAAATGTGTGATCGTCACGGCAACCTTGTGGAATTTCACGCATGAAGAAGGCACTTTGATGAAGGCTATATACTTGCCTGAAATTTACTGTGCTTCCATATTCACTAGATGGAGCAATGGATCAATATTTTGCAGGGTTAAAGTTCATGTAAAAAAAGCAGATCACATCATTACCAGAAGCTCTTTTTATATGAAGTCATCCCTTTCATTAAAATGAATAAATTCATCTCTCAGACTTTTTTGCCTCTGCTCTGGCCAGCGTATTATGGTGTAATAATCAAGATTTTCAATAAATTTGTCTTAATTCTGTCAATCAATAATACCTTTGGATGGTTAATTATATCAGTCAGACCAGAGTCGGAAAGACTCTATGCGACTGAACTTCCAAGTAAGATTAAGCGAATACAGAAGCCAATTATTGCATTCAACTTCCTGTACAGGCTTAAAAGACTGTAAACTTATTTTCAGAGCAGAATGCACTGTGCCTCTGAAGCTGTAATGAGCTCTTACAGTCTCTTGACTTTCCTGTGTCAGTGGAAATTTTTCGTATTTTCACATTTTTGGCCGGACAGAGGTTTGTAATGTCAGCGCAGACGTCAAAAGAGGTAAGAACATCTCTTAAAGAAATTAAGAACGCTGGTGACCAAAGCATAATGACGTAGTATTTTCCGTGTAGTGTGCCGCTTATGAAATGATCATGGCCTCTTATTTTTGGGTGATGATTCAAATGGATTCATCTGGATAAGGCAGTCTTGTTTTCTGGGCCAGTCGCTCCAGTCATTATAGGTGATTTTCTCAATATTCAAAGGACGATGCACAAAAAATTTACCTTCAGACATTGCTGTAAAAACAAGTGCTAGCGTAACTTAACTACAAACCGATATGGAAGTATGCAGCCTATGTGTACAAATCAGGCGACGATACCAGGGGATCTGTGCGAAATGGCACATGTGTTTGTGTTTGGGGAAACGCTGAAATTTTGGAGATGACCTGTTAATTACCTCCCGTGAGCCTTGTGCTGCTGTGATTTTTGGTGCAGAGATCAAAGAGTTGCCTGTAAGCAGTTTGGCTGCAAGTTCAGGAAGGTTGCATGTTTTCACTTTTCAGGAAGTTCCCTGCTACCTGGTCTGGATCACTTTGCTATAACTGTACACATGGGTGAAATGTATAAGTAACATGCTGCTTATAGCCTCTGATGTAGTTTGGCCAAAATAAGAATCCATATAAACCGGAGGCCCATATCAAAGTGCTCATTCACAGGGGCGGGGCCATAGGGCCACAGCTGAAAGCTGATTGGCCCCCAAAGTGCCCCTCCCGTCACTCACTAAACCAAAACATATTATTGGCTAATGATATGGTCGGCACCTCTGCATGAATTTTGGTTCCTTTTATGCCCTCTACCTTAAAAAAAGTCCTAGATTTGCCTCTGCTCATTCACTGCCATTCAGTGACCCTGGTCCCCCTGTCTTTAAGGCGAACTGTGTGTCCCATTTCTAGAAGACGTGTGATCTGTCACATAGTCGGTGGCAAATTGTGAAGATGTGACGTTTCAGCCCTGAAGAGTGTAGCTCTTTGGTCAGAATCATGGTCCCCAGTGACCATCAGTCCTCAAATCCCTCGTTCATCTCAGTGACTTAAACAGGAAGAGGGAAAACAAGTGTCTTAATCAGGAATGGAAGACGTATGAATCAACAGGACCGTTTCATCTTAAACTGCGCTTTAAATCATCTGTACCGCAAAACGTGTTACACCAATTAAACATGCACCACACTGCTATGTTTTTCATTAGTGGTGCGTTTGTCTTGAATTAGGCCTGAAGAATTGTGTCATCACTTGCTCTGAAAAAAAGGTTTTTTTTCTTTTATGGCTGTGATTACAACTGTTATTTTGGCAGCAACTGCACTTCTGAAGTACTCCAGTAATGGATGCAGTTCCAAATGTATATTATGAAGCTTATTTTGGAATGTGGACTCGTCAGAATTACAAATATGATTGGTTCCAGGGAACCGCATTGTAAATAAAAAAAGCCGTCTCAAAACCGATGTTGTCATAGGGAACAATGCTGTCCGCCACAGATTACACCCTGAATCACAGCCGTTGCTGTATTTCCATCATATGAAGTAGTGTTTTGTGTCTCAGTCATTATACAGCATGAGGATAATTACCTTCAGCACTTGTGTTGTTAAATAGCAATTGTAGACATTAATGACACAAAAAAAGGCAAGTGCACATGAAAGGAAGCTACTTTTTAGTTGTTATACAGAGTCCTAAAAAGTGGAAAGGTCCAGAATCCATTAAGCTGATTCACACCTTTTGGCTTCTCAAACAAAAAGCTTTAACTGGAGTCGCATATGTTTTTTATTTCATTTCATCATCTGGCCAGTAAAGATTTTACACACTATTAAGTGTTGCATTATCCAAATTAAAATATATTTTTGATCAACTTGTTACTGGAGTTGAATTCTGTTTGTGTTATATAGTGTATTTCCATCTATTGTACAGCTTTAACACCATTTCCTTGAGGCACCTAACAAAAATTTAGTAAAATGAAATTCAATGTTGAACAACATCTCAGAAATTCATTACGCTTAATGTTATAATCATCAGCTAGTCTGTACATTTGAAAATGTAACCTTTTAAATAATCAATTCAAATAATTAGAGTAATAACTTTTATAGCTAATATTTTGTATTTATGTCAACATTTTGCTCTGATCTATGAACGCGAAGAAAATGTATTCCATTTTTTTTTTTTTTCCAAATTAGTCCCAATGTTAGTTAGTAGCTGTTTTCTGCTAGACGACACAATGAAATCACTCCGGCTTGACTTAACATTGCTGTGATTTTATACGTACTCTGGCCGTGACGTTTCCAGCATTTTAGAGGAAACGCTAAGCTCAATGGTTTTTCTGAGTGTTTCATGAAATGCCCTACACCGTTCACTGCAACAGAAAAATTCTGGACCGATATGTGTACCAGTGGTGGATCTGAATTTGCATGCTGGATAAACATAGTGGATCTGCCTGCCACTGCAACTGTAACGCCTTAGAATAACCTTGCTGTAATAATAAAGGCGTCGTGTTACACTGCACCTATAACACCCTCCAGTACAACGATGCTGGAAAAACATGCTTTTATGTGGCCCATTAAAAGCCCAAAATTACTGCTTTAATGTGAAAGTTATTGTTGTTGATGCTACCCTAGTATTTATGCTACACATATAAAATTAAAGATGAGTAATATGGTATTTATACTGTAATCAGGGAAGCTGTACCACATGTATTTATAAATAGCTGGCATACCTTGGCTGAGTTTTTCCATTTTCTCTTCGGTGATATTTTGTTGAAAACCGATACCCACAATGCAGTTGTACATGACTGGAATGCATCCAATTCATTCATGATATTTGAATATTCGCGTGTGGACGGTTGGTACAATTTGAAGGCTGAGAGAAAATAAAACATGACACTGATTCAATGACATAAAAGCCTTAGAAATTCCCTGTTTAATTCACGGGCAACCGGAACCCTTTTGAATGCGCTGCTTTAGGGACACGACTCTGCAACAAAACAACCCGGCTTTCAGATGTAACAAGACCCTCCTTGACATGAAGTGCTAACATTTTACATCAAGCTAGAACACCATGGAGAGGCATCTCCTCACGGCCACCGGCAGCAACCAGCGCTCCTCTTTGAAATCCACCTGCTGTATGTGACTGGTACTTTAATCAATAATGATGTTTTATTTGCAGTGGTCTTGTAGTATGAGTACATGACCATTGGAATGCTGCTTTTTACACATCCCATCTTGCTTTCCCTTGTGAGCACACACACACACACACACACACACATTTGTATTCATATCTTTGTGGGGACCATCCATTCATTTCTATAGGCAAAATAATCCAAACAATGATGACCTTAACTCTTATCCTGCCTCAACCTTAACAACCTAAACAAAATACAAGACCTTTGGTATTTTTAGCTTTTTGATTGCAATCACAGATTTTTATAAAATTGAGTTTCCGCTTGTGGTCCCCACAAGGTCGAAATAATAGGCTTTTATCAGATTGCGGGGACAATTGGTCCCCACAATGTAATATATACATCACAGACACACACATACATATTCATATACATATATATGAAGTTAGAGGACTTCCTGAAGGGCATGAGACCATACTGCTGGGCCCGGTGCTCAAACCAGCAACCTTCTGACCTCAGACTCCGTGGCCTAACCCTGTACGACATGCTACCCTACTGCTGTATGTGTAAAAAAACACAATCCAGCACTTGGTACATATACTTTGTACACGATCCAAGCATTTTTTTTTTTTACGATTACAAGGGGGAAATAACAACAATATATTGGCTTAAAAAGCATCGTTGGAAAGAGACGCAAATAAGTCGAGCCGTACCCAAAAGCACTTTGTACTGAGCGTCCGTAATGGGGAGGGCAAAGCGCCACCAGCTCCACCCCGCAGGATTCCTGGAACGTCAAAAAGGACCCCAGCCCCGTTTTCTTTTTCGTTCCCGTACGGCGTCTGTCCCCGAGTGTTGCTTGTGAAAATCCAGATTACATATTTTTGTGATTAAATCGGCTTTACTTGGTTTGCCGCACTACTGCGGTATCATTACGATTAAACATTCCTTCCTCTTTTATTTCAAAGCTATTAAAAAATAATTGCCTTCTAAATTCATAAACATTTAATGCTATTTCATCTTTTTTTTAAGCAATCAAGGCTTCAATTACCACAACCCATCATATCTCAGTTTTATAACAGGCGACTGACATTTGATGGTAAATGGAAAAAAGCAGACGGTCGCAGCGGTGATTTGAATATTCTGACACCGACTTGCCCTCTATTGTTGGGAATGAGAAGGCAATCACGATTGTTCATCAGATGGTACCTAATGCAGTTAAAGTATTCAGCTATAATTTCTCCTTGCATTTATAATTACTGTCATAGACCACACACCTCAGTGAGCAGATTAAAGCTATAAATTATTTAGGCCTTGCTTTTGCATGGGAACCTTGATTTGTCTGGTGAGCCATTATGCTTTAGAGTATCAACTATTTTAACGTGAGGGGCCCTGGCAAGCGGTTTAAGAAAAGGCAGAACAATATGATAAAATGAGTGCGATGTTCCAGTCATTTGTGTTTTCAATTAAAATTAAATCCAGGGCTTCCAGATTGTCTTGTCAAACCGAAGTGCACCGCAATGCAGATTTCTGTCTCCATTCTTGTTAAATTAAAACGTCTTGAAATACAGACCCGGCAGCCGCACCTTTTTCAATTGTACGGCTTGATTGAAAACCAATACTCATCATTTCAATGTGTCTATCGTCCATAACGCTGTAATTAAATACAATGCGAGATATATTACGCATTCAGATTCTTCCTGTGCCAATACGTTTGAGTTTTATGTTTCTCCTCTTGTGTTATTTTTATTCTTATTTAGGCACAAACGGAAACAAGAGTCTGTTAGATTTGATTATTGGACAAATGTAATTTCAGCATGCAGGACTGAAAGCAGTCTGCCATATGGGTGACAGTATTCTTAACGGTAAGCAAATGCTTGCCAAAAAAAATCATCTGAAAGAATGATAAAGATAGACACACACACAGACACCAAGTGGCCATTTTTTGGGTACACTTAGATTGGGGGTCTCCAACTCCAGTCCAGAGAGCTACTGTCCGGTAGGTTTTCTATCCTACCTGGCTTCTGATGAGCCACGCCTGTCCCTGGTATTTACCTGAGAACAGGTGTGGCTCATCAGAAGTCAGGAAGGATAGAAAACCTACCGGACAGTAGCTCTCCAGGACCAGAGTTAGATACCCCTGACCTAGATAGCACTGGGTTAGACCCAGTTTTTCTTCCAGAGACTAGATGGGTTATACTTTCAGAGATACCTTTCTGCACACCACTGCTGTACTGAGCTGTAATGTGGCGTTCCTATTGGCTGTAAGGAGTTTGGCCTTTCTCCTCTGACCTTTCTAAGTCTTGTGGTCCATCACACCATCCTCCCTAAACTCAAGAAAATCCATAAGCAGGTGGATGTTTCTGAGATGCTGGAATCACCACGTCTGGAACCAGCAGTCGCACTAAATTCAGAATCGCTTAGATAAGGTGTCTTAGCCGTTCTAATGTTTAGCCACACGGTATCTGAGCCTGTGGGCCATGTTTGTGTGCTGTATGTATGCAGTTGCAGCCAGGGCCGTCGGGGGGGGGGGCACACACATCATGGCAGATCTAAGAAGCCCAGCACTGTATAGGGGGTCCAAAATCTACTGAGGGGGACCAACCCCACGCCACCCCCTACTCCGACAAACTGGTATGCATATTTCTTTAGATCGAAAGTGCCAACCCAAAGGGAGGGGGGCAAGGAGGTATTTTATGAATTTCTGTTTGCCCCTAGTGATGAGCTGTTTGGACTTGTATTGTTAATTTTTTTAACTGTTTGTATTACTATTCACAGCCTCATTACTTACTTCCCTTTAGTAACATGCCAAAAAAAAATACTGCCAAAAATAAAAAAAACTAGCTAATTTGTCAAATCGCACATGTACTTATATGCACATATTCAGGTTATTGTGGTTTGCATGCACAGCACACGCGTACTGCAAATGGATAACGGTTCATGATGTGGTCTGTAACCAGCCCTGTATATCACTGTCACTCTGGCGCTTGAAACGTGTCATTGCACTAATTTAGTCTCCATCCTGCAAAACGACTTTCAGCTTCTAGACTCATTTTATGCCAAAAGGGAAGAAAATGCTTAGAAGAGGTTGAATCCTGATGCGGGACGTGAGGAGTGGGTGGGGAATTTGGAGGCTGCCGTGTACAATAATGTAAAAGTCCATGAGGCTGAACAAACATAGTTTTGAATCAGTGCACACAGATTTTGGTAATGCTGCTTTATTGCCATTTCACCATCAAAGAGTAGAAATGGGGAACGATGTAAAACCTGCCCAAGGACGAGAATTACAATATAAACTTTTTTTTTTCCTCATATATGGATCTGCTACCTTATCCCAGTATGGTGTTTCTCGATATTATATGAAAATGTCATTTTCCCAGCTATCAGTAAATTTATGGTTCATTTGCGTCAATTAATTTCTCTCCTAACATTGGGTGTGGGTGAACATTATGCTGCCGACAGCAAAGGACCTCTGTTCCCCGTGTGCCCAGAAGGTTAACTGTGAAAAGCAGAATCGTCTATGGCAGACATCACTTCGACTCAACTGCTCAATAGTAAAAGCAATTTGCATGCGCCATTCCGTTAGAATCCAGCGAAAGTTGCTCCTTCTTTTCAACTTGACTTAATTGTCATTGTGCTGTTTGTGACTAATTTCAGAACAACGCACTGGTCTCTCAGCATGTTTATCCTTCTTCTAAAGATCAAAAATGGACAAGGGCACTAATGTCTGTCCTGTTTTTTGACAGGAGGAAGAATCACCTACTTCTGTATAATGCTGCCATCAATAATAAAATATAATACGATAATAATAAAAACAATAATAAGTGATTATTCACTGATGAGCAGTGCGGCGCAGCGCTAGCAGGTAGAGCTGACAGACCATCTCTCTACACCTTCATGTTTATTCATTTCAGGTGTTTCCATATTAATACACTTAATCTAATATAAAACATGTCCGCCTTAATTACAGCCTTTCTTCTAGCCAACCCAAGGCTGACGCACTTTGTGCACTGGGTATGATTAAAACGTGCCTGGTCTCCCCTTGCGGAGCGATTCGGCAGTTCATCCACGTCGCTCACAGTAGTGTTATTACTCTCTTCCGGTAGACAGATAGAAAGATAAACGCCAGCAAGATGAGGGCGCAGACAGACTGCAGACAAACACCGGCTGAGCTCGGAAGTGTGGCCGCGTTTCATTAGTTTCATCCTCGCAATTTTGCTCAAGCACGAAGAAAATAGGATGAAGGGAAAATAAATAAATAAGCCTTCGCTAACATCAGGCGAGAATCTGTCCTGTCCAAGCCAGTCCATGTTGGTTTAAGGAATTATTCCTGCATTTTCACACAGACGATCAAAAGTAACAGTCTGTCTATACCATTATATACAAAATGTCTGCCTGTAAAATCGTTTTGAAGCATTTAAACCATTTTAAGCTTCATGAATGTCACAAGCCCCATTATTCATAGTCTGATGGATTCGGAATATCAGGACGGCTTAGAGTGTGCGCACAGGCCTAGTCATTTTGAAACATACTCGTAGCTTAGCGCCGAAATCAAATCACGCACATAAGTACACATGCACAGCAGAGACGGCGGCGAAAAGACGAACATAGCGTGGTCGACGCCAGCTCGCGTTTGCAAATCCTCCATCAATCTGTCATTAAACGTGTTATCGAATAATGATAAGTGTTCGCTGCTTGCTCGCATCGACACGCTCCTCTCTGATGTTGATCCGCCGTAATGGGGCAAATGTGTGTTGGAATTTGCCCACTTGAATACACACCCAAACATTTCCTGTTGGCCTTGCTCTGTCCCTTTAGCTAAGGCGGCCTCCTCGTCAGAACAGGAAACCAGAGTAAAAGTCGAGGACAAAAAGCTCATTACACCTAATAAACAAATCTCATTTGTTTCCAGAATGACCATGAAGTAATTACCTGCGAGAGAGTCAAGAGCAATGTAATCCCACTCCTATACAACATGACGTTCCTAAAAGACCATCTACTAAGACCGTTTTTCTTCTCTTCACCTCTTGAATATCTCTCTACTGAAGTTTCAAAACAATTATTAAAAATTCAGCAACAAATGATATCGTGGATCGAACATTCCCATTTTCTAAGTGGTTCCAGATACAGTTGTATTTAATTATTTGTCATAAACCCCAGATCCATTAACATGGCAGCTATATTTCTTGTGTAACACAATAAAACGAATGGGAGTTTGCAGTTTTTCCATATAACTTCACTTGAAGTACTGATTTAATTTTTGTAATGAGACTGGCAGTAATTTTCACCTTTTTAAAATGTCATCGAGGCAGGATTGAGAGCAATCCACAGGCATCTTTCTAAAAATAAATTCAAAGATTTCTTCAAAATGTTACACATATTTTCACAGTGAAGTATATCATGCTTTGATTACTAACTCCAAAGTGTTTTAAAGATCGAAACACATCACCGTAACTCACAGCAGAATTTTGCAGAACTACACCTGTATTTGGAATTTTAATTCTGCCAGACATCTTATTTCCTGAAAGGGCAGTTTCCTTTTTAAAAAAAAACATACAATATTCTATGTATACAGAGTATTGTGCCTGAAAATTTTGAATAAATTCAAATAAGATGAATAAGAAATATTTATTTTAAAGGGTATGTGTAATTTCTATTTTTATATACAGTTTGTAGATGTTTCTTAGTTTTCTTATGCTTTTCAAATTTGTTTTCTGCTAGACATGAGAATTCAGAATAGCTATTATTTAATAACAACAAAACATAAAGAAGTCAAACCACTAAAATGTATTAAATATATGAACCAGTCACTGAAATGGACATCATTTAATATGATTGTGATTGTGATTAAAATAAAGGTAATTAATGATTTTTATGAAATCTAAATAGATTTTCCAGCATGGCAGATCAGAACTTGTATGTTGCTGTACATCGGAAGGCTACTATCCCAGACCACACTTTCCTTTATACACAATCTCATAGCAAAATGTTCTCATATTACTATACAGTCATTATAATATGCATACATTCTCCTGCTACATACTTTTTAAGGAAAGGCCTGTTCCAATACTGTCACCACCACTCACACTCCCACCATTACTATAACTAATGCTACCGCAGCCGCTAACCCGGCTGCTAATAGCACAATTGCTAAAATTACAACCACCACCTCCACCAGGATGCATATGCAAATTTACTTAACAGTTGTGTCTTATACCTATAATTGTATCATATCCCTATTATTAGTAGTGCACGGTGCTGAGAAGGACATGCAAAGTTGAGCCAGGGCAGGAGTGAAAAGTGCAGCCTCACAGGTATGTGGCTCCGGGGTCACCCACTGAGCCACGGCGCCCCCTTCTGTTTGGAATGCGACTCCCAGAGTTTATCTGCTCCTAAGCCACTGGATAGAACTGCTTTTCACTGAATGTGATCTGAGGATAGTAACAGCATGGAAATAAAGTCCGATATCCTCCTGAGATCTTTTTTGTCCTGCATAGAGGCCATTATGTTTTTGGTCATAGCGTATATGCCACTCTATTAAGCCCCGTTGTTCCTTAAAGAGGGGGTGGCACAGTGGTTGCTTTGAGTCTCCACCCTGGCTCCACGCATGGGGAGTTTGCACGTTCTCCCAGTATCGTTGTGGGGTCCCCCCCCCCCCCGACCAAAAACATGCTCAGATGAATTGGAGTTGCTAAATTGCCCATAGGAATGAATGCTGTGTGTGACTTGCAGTGGGTTGGTGCACTATCCTGGGTTGTTCCCTGCCTTGCATCCTTAGCCCCCAGGATAGGCTCCAGACCCCTGCCTCCCCGAATAGGACAAGTGGGTACAGAAGATGGCTCCTTAGATGACATCACATGTGGAGCTGTGACCTTGCCAACTTCCTCTTCTTGTCAAATCGATATTAACAATCTCTTTTCCCTGGATTTCTGGAGGAAATGGAACAGCCTCACACACATCAATACACTTAATCATCACTTAAGAACATAAGAAATTTACAAATGAGAGGAGGCCATTCGGCCCATCAAACTCATTTGGGGAGAACTTAACTAATAGCTCAGAGTTGTTAAAATCTTATCTAGCTCTGATTTAAAGGAACCCAGG
>JAODJU010000108.1:20902465-20924915 GCA_026776725.1 Gnathonemus echidnorhynchus
CTATTAGTTAAGTTCTCCCCAAACGAGCTTGATGGGCCGAATGGCCTCCTCTCGTTTGTAAATTTCTTATGTTCTAACAATCTTCACATCATTGTCATCCTCTTCTCAAAAAACTTTGGAAATATACATTTACGAAGTAGGTGGTGGGTATCTTAGTGCGTTTGGAATAGAAGGTTGCTGGTTCAAATCCCACAATCGGCAGAACGATTTCACTGTTTTACCTTAACCCCAATTTCTCCAGGGACTGTCTGATCTTGTTTTTCCCTTTCCCCCAAAAAAGCACATTGCTTTGGATAAAAATGTCTGCTAAAAAAAGAAACAAAACAGAAAGTCTATTTTTCTTTTATTAACAGGTGGTGTGATGGTTAATGCACTAGGGATATGGGCAGAAGGTATAAGTTCAGGTCTCGAGAGGAGTGTTAGAGAGCGGTGCTTAATCTGAGTTTATTTTATTAATTTCCATCCTCATAATGGATGGCATGTAACTCTAACCAGTGTCGGCCACACTGGTTACAGTTGTCTGCTAACCATAAATAATGATACATACTAACACAACATAAATTTTAAAAATCTCCTGAACTGATTAACATTCCATATGCAACACAGCATTCAGCTGAGTTCATTTTAGAATGCATCAACATTTTGAGGATAATGTTATGCATAAATATAATGAGGTAGATTTTGTGGTGCTTCCTTCTGTGAGCAAGAGGAGAAGCTGAACTTGCAGCCAGAAAGTCTGATGAAAAGTCACCTATATAGGCTTAAGACTTGAATAACTTTATTGCATATCCAGCCATAGGAAAATAGTATACATGTAATACTATACAGATGGTATGCAACCGTAGAGCTGCCATTTCAGTGTAGTGCACAAAAATAAAGACACGATATACTAATAAAACCATCCACCAATTTCTCTCTCACACACACACACACACGTTATATGTTTCATTAAGTGGATAATTTATTTGAAATTTCAAATATGCAGTTAATAATACATAGAGACAGTTAAATTGTTTTCCAAGTATATTACAGAAAGGAGACAATATATTAGTAATTGGTAAAGATTCCAAGCCATAGTATTTCAATAATTTATATTTCTACTGTTTTTGCACATTTTCCATGTTCTAATCTCTACAACACAAGACCGGCTGCATGGAGACACTAAATTATTATGGGATGGTCAAAGTAACTTTACAATGTTCTTTCAGTTCAGTTTCACTGAATTGTCGTTGGCATTAAAACTAACACTGGTGCATCTGAATCTCTGTCAAACTCTGAAACCTGTTTCTTTCTTTCAAATAACTAGTTATTAATCAGACCCAGAACAAAGGATGATTAAACGAAAGCGCATCATTAGAACCACTCTTTGTGATCTGATGTTCCTTCCACGTCATTCATGTGGCAATATGTCCAGTCAAATTTATTGATTTTTCAGATTTTCTTATACAAAATAATGGCAGGTATGCAAAAAACAGCAATGAGACAAAAAAAAAACAGCAAAAAAAAAAAAAAAGAAACTATGTGGTATTTTGACTTAAACATCTTGAGAAAGGGTTCCCTCACTCACTGACAGGCAATTCTAGGATTTATTAAGGTGGGGAGCGTAAAAGAAACTGTAATTCATACAGAGTGGCCAACCTTATCATTATCCAATAATATGCTTTGAATCGATGAGTGACAGAGATGAGGGGCATGCTGGAGGCCAATCAGCTTTCAGCTAAGGCTGCTGTGGCTCCGCCCCTATATACTCAATATAATGCAGTGTGTGATTGTATCAGGTATGCCCAGGTATGGCCTGAATATATGAACGTTATTAAATTGCAGTATATAATTGTTTTTGTAGCAGGGGAGAGGAGTTGGGGGGATGGAGGGGGTAAACACCACAGAGGCAGGCCAGGAGCTATGAGGCTAAGGGTTGGGATTTGTTCAGCTACCAGGGTGCCAAGCCTCAGGATGCCCTCAGGCCAGTTCCAGAGGTTTAAATCGGCGGGAAAACAGCGAGTCACAGGCAGTGACAACACAAAGGCCTAATTGCAGGTGAGTTCTTTGTTAGCACGGATGCATTCAGAATCTTGCTTTCAACCTTTGTGTATAAAAGAGCATAATCCTGGTTTGCAGAAACCTTTGTTGCCAAAAACTGTTTGCCACACATTTAGTGTTAATACTTATTTCAACAGATATTTGCTAGAATTAATGAAAGTTTTAGAATATATAGGTTTCTCATACTGTTTACTAACTAACACATCTAAATTAATAACCTCTATTTGAAAGATCAACTATAAAAATGTTTTTTTTACCAGTTTGAGAATAAAATTATGTTGAATATTTAGCTGGTCTCGGAACACAAACTCAGGTAGGATTCTGTCCGTTCATTTGCAAAAATACAGAATGCAGCTTTTAGTTATGAAAGCTGCAAGTGTAAATAAATAATAATTTAGAGAAATAAAGCGCAAGAGTAGCTATTCTTATCTGCTGTCTACACAAAACAGACCGCTTCATGCAAAGCACAAACACAATGTCTCAGGAGTCTAATAAAGAAGTAACAAAGTCACAAAAGTTAAACATGAAATGAGCTCGTCTTCTAATTCAGGGAATTCCTCATTAAGCAACTCTTTCATGAGAGAGCAGGTTAAATACATATCAAAGGGAGGTAGGAGGAAACACAGCCTTTCATTAAAAATATAAGATGTCTTTCAGGAGAGTGATGACATGTCAAACCTGTAGTATATTTCCTGAAATTCAAATGGCTTTGAAAATGCACAATTTTATCTGGCAAAGTCCTGAAGTTGATTATGTGTGAACAGGGGGCTTGGAAATAGGGGGACGCATCCCCTGCAATATCAGCAGAACCCCCCCCCCCACACACACACACACACACACACCTCCCAAACAAACAAAAGAACAAAGAAGAGCTTGTTCCTTATCATTTATGAATTTGTATGTTATCGAGGCCAATTCAGAGCGTAGAGACACACATATACCTAACGAAGGCTGTAATCCTATATTAGAGAAAATCATTTTATCAAAAGTTTTTGGTTAGGTTTAGTTGTGAAACTGTACCCTAAACAGTGTTAGTTTTATTTTAAACCATGATATCTTTGTTTATTAATCTTTCTTACTTTGTATCCTTTAACGACGTGACTATCTCATGTGTCCCCGCTGTAATGTCAGGATATACATAGCACCCCCCACCTAATTCGGTCCCCCACGCCCCCAAAATCAAACCCCTTCCAAAGGGAGGCCAGACCCAGTGAGGGAGAACTGGGCCGGGCACCATTTGCACGGCAGACTCCGCCCCCATCGGCTCTTGTACAGGCGCTCTTTTCTTCACGGGGTAGTGGGGGGGGGGAAGGTGTCAGAGATGTGTCATTAGTAGAGAGGAATGAGTTGGCGCAGGGAACACGAACGCCGTAATTCGTTCACGTTAGACGCAGACAAAGAGTGGGTCACACTCCGATGAACCCTTCCGACCACCGATGGAGACGCCGAAGCAGTCAGGAGGAGGAGAAGGAGGGAACTGCTGGGACATATATTCTAATTATCCGCCACGTGCGCTTTTGTGGGGCTGTGCTAATGGCCGGCCACTCCTCAGCCATCAAACGAGCCTTTTATGGGGGGGGGGGTAAAGCAGCCCAGCACCAAATCCACAGGAACTGAGGGACACTCCTTGGTGATGCCAAAAGCAGGAAGATGAAACGTGCATCTAAAGGATATGGCGAAGGAGCAGTGCTTTGTGGGATATAGGCAGATGTAGAAGTAAATGGCAGCTAATCAGGAAATCCTGAAAAGGTGCAGGTGAAACCGTGGTGCGATTTCGAAAGATGACCACACTGGACGGACCTTCACGGGGCATACAGACCATCCCACTTCTCCCCTCTGATCTCATGTGCTTAGCCATGCAGATCTGCCTGACAGGACTCTACATCTCTGTCCGCCTAATTGGACGGTATAGAGTTGTTTATGGACATTTCAGGCATTTAAAACTCAGCTGGGGGCTGCGCAAAAATCATTAGAGAAAGGCCTCAGGAACAGTGTTGTCAACCCCACCCCCAACTCGAGTCAATGACAGACACGAAAGTGTTTCCCCACCATTAAGAAACAGGCACTCTGCCTGAAAGCCCTTTTTTATTAAAAAAAAAAAAAGAAAAAGTCTGTTTTCAATAGGAATTTTAAAATATTAATGAGGCACATTTAAACTAATTTGAGGTGGATGGAGATCAGACTTATTTAATTATTTATTTTAAACGCCGAACCTGGGAAACAGCGATCCTGAGTGCAAATTGAGTGGCTTCAGCAATCAGACGCTTCATGCCACAAAAGGCCGTCTGAGAAAGCCATGGCGAGCTTTAAGCATCAGTCAGCTTCGATGACTCTCTGCTCACTTCTGGAGAGCAGATGTGAGATTACGCAGCTGAGGCAGCTTCTCAGAACCTTTTCCACAAACCAGACCCAACAAGGCCAACAGTCTTTTCCTGTGTGGGATTTACCTTCAGGAACATAAGAAAGAAAACCAAACCTATTACACACTCCCGAAGTAGCTGCATGTCTGCTCTGGCCTGGACGCTGTGACTTATGAATCTCCACACTGAAGGCACATTCATTTGCATGGGTGAACATGGACAAACAGGAGACTTAGTCCCAAGAGTCCCTGATGGAGGCTTTCGAGTGATAAACATGCGAAAAAAGTTCAGATTTTCACAGCATGAAGCTTCCGGTTACCTCAAACAGGCAAAGAAACATGGGAAAGTAGCAAGGGAAGGCACACGGGGGAATTCTACAGCATAAGCTTAGGTCTTGGGCTTTGTGTGAATCCTTAGGAAATGGCCTGATATCAAGGGTTACAATTCCCAGAAAAAGTCACCTGATGGACTACATACAGACACGCAAATGTTTGTAATTATATCTTTGCGGGGACTCTCCATTAATTTCTATGGGGAAAATGCTAATCTCAACGTAATGACCTTAACCCCTATTCAGCCCTAACCTTAACCATAAGTAACCAAACATTATACGAGAATTTTCATTTTTTTGATTGCATTCACAGATCTTTGTGGTGACCAGAAAAATGGTCCCTACAATGTCAAAATAACAGGTTTTTATGACATTGTGGGGTACATTTGGTCCCCACCATGTAACATAAACATAATAAATGCATGCACGCACACACACACACACAGACATACATACACACACACATCCATATCTGAGCACAATTAATACCTGCAATGAAACAAACAAAGAAAACATGCACTCTGGCTGAAAACCTGACATGATGACTCTTTAATAGCCCTCATTACCTTACGTCTCAAAGCCAGTATTGCAGTGGAGCAATAAGCTGAAGCACTGAATCAATTCTTAAACCTAAGCCTGGTGTCTCATTTCCTTATTATATGCAGACATCTATTCATGAAAGGGAATGGGAAATTAAATAAATGGGAAATTAAATAAATATGTACTGATCATTACATAAATAACATGGTGAAAGAAGAAAAACTGACCAGGTTCTACATTTTCAGAAAAACAGATTCATTATAAAATTTTAAAAATGAGCCTAACTGGAATTTCTAGTAACACTTTACTTCACGCCATGTTTTTAGTAACAAATAACAAATAATAACGCATTCATAAAGCATAATAAACATGGCTATAAACATTTCTAAAAAGGCATAACACATTATAGCCATGTGTATTATGCATTATGAATGCTTTATGAAGCTCTCATCTATAATGCACTATAGATACCTTTATAATGCAGTACACAGCATCCTTAATGCTTATACTGACCATTGTAATGCATACATAAACCATGTTTATAATGCTTTATGAATGCGTTATTATTGTTATGAAAGTGTTTATAAATTATTAAAAATATGGCCTTAAGTAAAGTGTTACCGAATTTCCTTTATTAATTGTAAATTGTAAATGTATATGAGTAAATTCCTCATATGTAGAAGTACATGGTGATAAATGAAGAATTCTGATTTTACCATAGAGGCTATAGCAAGATGCAAAAACAAGGTTATTCAAAGGGACTAATTGAAGAACACTGGAGAACTGGCTTGGCTTGTAGCTGAAAGTGGCACCTTATCAACTCAGAGGGGCAGGAGCTAATTACTCTGCATGAAGCTTTGTAGACGGCTACTCCAGCTACAGGCTGCTGTGGCCTTCAGTAGGTTCCTCAGTGCCAAGAATTTTGCTGAGGCCTATCTGGTTTTCTGAACACAAATTCTGAATTTAATTTTTTTTTCTACTCATCTTACAAGACATATTTTTTCCCCATTTATTTTGGAAAAAATGGCAAAAATATCTACCAAGTCTAAGCTACCTAGACTTTTGATGCTGTTGTCTAAGATAGAAAATACAACACATGATTTTGTCCTATACATGAAGGCTCAGAATACTATTATGCAATTGAATCATAGTAATGCTGGGTCAGACTGAGATGTGGTCACTTGCATATGGATGAGTAGATCAATAATCCCTGATTAACAGCTCCCATGTGAACCACACAACACCATGATGACGAGAAAATGTTCTGTCATGTCCAGTTTCTTGTCATTTATGTCAAAAATGCCTGTTGTGGCTAGTCATGTGTGTAGGACTCTCCTAATGTTTGATCATACTGGAAAGTATTACTGTACATAGTGAATAATTACTTAAACTGTGACCCTAGTTGAGCCTTTTTGCATCCATCGCTGGTACATTATTTACATTTTCTTCATGACCTGAGATAAAACCATACATGTTCTCCCTTGCTAATAAAGTTCAAACTGTGAAATTATTACCTAATTATGTTTACAGCTGGACATCACAATAATATGCAATGGATTAAGGCCATATTCTTTGTATTATTTGAGCCTGAGATTTTAGAAATACCGGTGCGGGTTGGCTACGCAGCTTATTAGCCTCGAGCTAATACGGATCCAGCACCGAAAGCGTTTGCTGGTGTGGCCTTGCCCTTTTACAGGATGCTAAATGCACTGCTCAGATGTTGACAGAACAAGCAGAGAATAGTGCACGTAAACCTGATTATATGGGACAAAATGCAGGGTCTGTGGAAGCTAATTTATACCCCTGGTTGTCATTTCATGGTTCTTATAGGCAGACTAGTCTCAGAGCTACATTAAAAGCAGAGCACCTCAACCAGGGGTGACTATCATTTTGGCCATTTACAGCAGTATGTGAGGCTTAGCTTGGATGCTGCCATCTCAGGCCATTATTTTTTAATGAAAATTTCTTTTTTTTCCACATAGGATGGATTCCCACGTGGTGCGTGGTTCTCTGGGTTAAGACTCTGTGCCTGTGTTGGGAATTCACCAGTTCAGATCCTGTGGCTAGTAAAATAATGCCACCATCGGGCCCCTGAGCAAGGTCCGCTAACACTTTACTTCAAGCAGTCATCATACTGCAATGCTTTTACTATCATTATAATGCATTATGAAGGTACGCATAGTGCATTATAGATGACAGCTTCATAGAGCATTCACAGTGCATAATACACCGGGTTACAAAGTCTTATGACTTTTTATAAATAGTTATAGCTGTGTTTATAATATTTTATGAATCCATTATAATGCATTATGAAGATATCTATAATGCATAATGATGACTGCTTTAAGTAAAGTGTTACCCAATGCCCTTAACCCCACTTGCTTCAGACACACTATCTGCTGTCCCTGACTTGTACCTATTGTGTAAATGTTAACAATAGCAGGGCTCTACATTTGGAAAATACAGGTATTGTATGTCAGGCTTTTTGTAGTTAGATTTCTGTAGGATATCAAAACATCTCGTCAGTCATGCTTGCCACTCTTACTGCGGTGCAATTATTCTGCACAATGATCTGCTCATTTTCAGTGTGCAAACATAAATCAAGCATAATAAAAGCAATACCAGCAAATAATAGTTCTAAGGCGGTGGCATTATGTGAATGTTGCCAGTCCCAGGAGGGGGCTGGCCAAGTTAGCTAACACAGAATATTCTGGAATAATATCCAGTTTTGTAAATAGGTGAAACCTTCAAGTCTTCTTGTACATAATAGATTGCAAATGCAGCTACATCTAAGTGTAAAAATTAAGAAATGGATACAAAGATCTTTTTTGCATTTACCACAGTTCCTTTTGTCTGTTGTCTGGACCTCCTGAGGAGTAATTCTTCATATTTTTTGCAAACAAATGCATACAGACTCACACACACACAGACACGTGCACGCTGACAGCCAGCAAAGGAATGGTTCATCTTTATCTTATTCCATCTTTATTGCCTGAGTCCAATCAAAGAGAACCAGTACCCAAAGTCCGCACCGTGCTCGGACCAGAGCTCCCCATTACGGAAACGCTGTGTCCCATCAGCACTTTCACTTATCACATCCTGGGTGACATTGAACTTCCTATGCCCCGGCTGACGAGACACGGCTCTGAACCTGCACAATTACTCTTCATCCTCACTAACAATTTAGTAATGAAGTATTGATTTCCAGATTCCGTCTTATGGATGATATTAGATTTTGTTTGATAAACTGTGCCGAACCTCTAATCTCCACTGTCCCTTTTCTCGCTGTCTGTAAAACAAAGTGCCACTGGAGAGATAATGACCAAGGAACATCGATGAACTCATTTCATCAATTTGTAACACTTGACAATGAAAAAGAGGTGCCATTTTTCAAGCGGCAATGTCAAAGTTTATTGCACTGGGTACAGTCTTATTGGAAGCCCGACATCTTGTGCAGAATTCACCCCTAATTTATGGTCCCAGTGTGCCCGTTGGTTTTAAAGGAAATGTTTGTATTCTGTGAAGATATTAGTGTTGCACCTGGACTGTCTGATTTCGCAGGGCACTGGGGATCTATGCGTCATGTCAAGAAAACACAAAAAAACGGAACGAGAAGCCAGAAGCCTTGACCATTTCCAAAGTGTGGAAAAGCTATGTGAGCATTAATCTTGCGCAGATGTGAGACACTAATCATACCGCCGGTGAAGTCACAACTCCATACATAAAGCCTCCTCTACACTTCTCCGTCTGAGTATGCCTAGATCGTGTTGTCCCTTTAGCCGTGTTATATTACAGATCTCAAAATACTTGTAAGCTCTCGTAGACAAGCTAACATCTAAGAAGGTTGTACTACAAAAACGAGACATTTCTTAAAGTCTTAATGTCCCGCTTTACAAAGCAGAACATGTGACAGTCATCTTGAAGAGTTTTACTCCGTTTATGAACTGCACAAGACAGAACAAGAAAAATCCCAGCCCTTACAACATCCCCAAGGACATTTTGCAAACACATCCATAATTTCCATGATATAAGACATAGAAATGTATCTTAAAATGATGTCATTTTTTCCCCCTTGGAAACAGGCAGGTCATAAGGGGCCCCATATACCATGACAATGTCAATAACATCACAAAGCAACAGTAACATACTTACACAATGGAAGATACATGATTAAAACTGATCTACATATTTGTCATATTTTTTAAAAATAACAAGTATACCAACAACGATGGGGAATGTAGGCGGAACTGTACTCCCATAGAGAATGTAAATATTTATGTAAATATTTCAAATCATGTCCAAAAAAATACTGAAAAAATCATAAAATACTTATACATAAATTACAGATAATATTGTGTAAATATAAGTTAACAAACAACTTTAGAGGCTTCATTGTGTAATGGGAGGACTTAAGGTGCACATTTTAATTAGAAACAGCTCTAAACAGTTTTTACTAATTGAAATATCACCCCACCGGGTTTGTCGTTTAAGACGAGGGGCGGACAGTTCTGGATCTCAGGGGCCTTGGCGTGTGCTGGTTTTATTTTAAACTCAATACTCGGCGGCATAATTGAAGTCATTATTTGCATAAAAACTACTCTGAGTCTGTTTCAGGTGTAAATTCACCTCTAACTTTGAAAGCCTTGGTCAGCGGGAGGGAGGAGTCACCCAAAGCCTTGCCTAACAGTTTGTCTCCTGCGCATGAAGACTCGATAATTCTTTTCCGTCGTGGACGGAGTAGGACAGTCGGCTGAAATCCCGCAGAGCTGGGCATGTGCAGGGTAGGGCTGCTTGAAGAAAGTGTGACACAGCCAGACTACGCCTCCTTGTGTCTGACCTTAGTACAGGCAGTGGGCAGAAGCACAGAGGTCTTTACATGCTATTGCCAGAAATCTGGTCTGGGGACAGGCACCCTTTATAAAGAGGCTTTATTATTAAAAACAATGCACAAAAATAGATAAACAATTGCAGCTTGAATGTATATTGACTTCCAGAGAAACATCCAAGATTCTAAGTCCTTAAACAGCACTTCAGAGACAAACGACTGATGCAAAGGAAGAGACTCCATTATCGGCACATATAACAAGAATTTGTTACTGACACTGAGACGCTCCCAAAAGTGGCAGTTTTTTATTATTTGTAAATCAGTCTCCTGCACATGAATGGAAAAGCAGCAAGACCTGAGATGGAATGGAACAATGGAACATTAAAACGATGCGTGCTCTTCAAGTTGAACATCTGATGAAACGCCCGTCCATCCATTTTCTGTAACCGCTTATCCTATTCAGGGTCCAGAGTCTATGGGCACAAGGCAGGGAATAACCCAGGATGGGGCCCCAACCCATTAGAGGGCACACGCACACGCCATTCAGTCACACTATGAGCAATTTGGTAACTGCAATTAACGACAGCAGGTTTTTGGACTCGTACCCGGAGGAAACGACGGCACGGGGAAAACGTGCAAAATCCACACACATGGAACCCTAATGGAGACTTGAACTCAGATCCCAGAGGTGTGAGGCAACAGTGAAGTGAAGGAAAAATAGCCACGAAAATAATATAAAAAACACAGTTAAAAAAAAAATATTAAAACAAAGTTAACATCATAGATATCATATGTAGTATTGGTTACAATAAAACTCCACATTCCCGATTTCAGTTTGTTCAAACAGAAATGTGTGGTGAGGGAGGGCCTCACCTTCTCACATTCCCTAAGAGCCATGTACCCTGCATTTAGTAGACATCTCCGTGGTCTTTATTACTTAGAGCAGGAGCGAGCAGGAGGTTGACATCTCATGTGAGCATCTTATCAACTCTGATGGGTACGCCTGCCCTCTCCGAGACAGGGCAGCGTTACATTCAGCAGGCCGGCTGACAACACAAGCGTATTCCTTCAAGCGCTGCTTTTTTACCTTTTTCTTCTATGCATTGGGAGAAGTTAGGGTTTCACAGGTGAGTGATCACTTCATGAAAAAATGAAAAATAGACTGGAGAACGAAAATAGAAAAAACGCAAAAAGGAAGTGACATTCTTAAGTGCTGTAAGTGCTCTAGAAATGTCCTTACCTACATTAACCCCCCCCCTCCACCCCTCCCCACCCCCCACAATGAGCACTGCATTGGGTATTTCACAGCTGACCTTGTCATTAACTACAAGGGATCAGGATTTTTAAGAAGGTCTAGAGAGGCTCAATTGAGGTGCCCCCCCCCTGACAAGCTAGGATCTAACAAGATGCTTGGTCAGATGCGATACAGAGTGCAAAGTGCATGCTTTAATTTTTCATTTTTAACGTTCTTCTTAATCGCATAATTGAATGCATTTCTTTAAATGTGAAGTCAGTTGTCTCCTGGTCTGGATCACGGAGGTGCCTTTGGAAGCTGAGCTCTTCACAACGGTGTCTGCACTCCTTCTGAGGCTAATCTGATTCCCCACCCCTCGTCGCAGATCTGCATGTGTTGCGCTTTTCAACCTCATTACTGGCAACACAGAGTAATGTAACTCAATCCTGGAGTTAGTAGCTCCTATGCGAATTGTACTCTTACGACATACGAGACGGGGTCTTCCGAAAAGGGGCAGCACACATACACTCTCCCATGAGTCTCGACACTAGAAGAATCAGAATGTTGTTCTTACTAACAAAAAAATGTATAATTAACGTATCCTTATGGAGTCTGGTCCTCACCATGTGACCAAGCATAATTGAAACATTTAGCTAAAATTTAGTCTGTTCCTCTATGTAGTTCTGGTTCCGGACCAAACCCATATCTATTGGTCAACATCAGAGGCACATTAACATGGACAGAGATTCCTGAGACGTCAGAGGCCCCTTTAACTATTTCCTTAGTGCAGTCATCGACTGGGGGGGCAAAAAGTATAGATGGGGGGGGGGTGGAGGCAGCGATGGTAAAAATTGTCAACAGGGGGTCCTTTCTGAGCCCCCTTATTAACGGGGGCCCTGGGCCTCAGCCTGGGTAGGCCAGAGCATCAAAGCGCATCTGGTCGGCATGTACAAGCATCATTTAATAAATGGCATCATTTCTTCCTATTTGGTGCAATAAAAATTAGCGCTGCTGACAGCAGAAGGACAATCCGCCACCACAGCTGCCCGCTGGGCCGTGACCTCTGTGCCAGGGGGCATCCCTGCATGAGAATGAACATTCGGCGGGCACAGGCACCAAGAACGCATCCCCACCCCCCCAGTCTGCTCCAGGATCTCTCCCACATGTTTAGGCTCATTATGTAGGGCCTCGGTCGCACTGACATTATGAATGGCCCCAGCGTCCTCGCAGTTCCATCACGCGAGAGGTCAATCCTACACAAACGAGACTGGCAGTCCCACAGAGGTGATTATTGATAACGAATGACGTGGCCAGTGTGTAGACACTGGGGAAATTCACATGGTGGTCCAATCACTTCTCCCTCTCGCCTGCCCAGCAGGGGAGCTGCGTCTAATGTATAAATATAGAAGAGAGGAGGAAAAAATGAAGTGATTCATAAGGAAAGAGAATCAGCTCTTCCCAAGCCAGGAAAAAAACAGGCCCAGGAAACTAGGAAGAGTAGACAGAACTATACTGCCATAGAGATGCTGCTTTCTTCCAAATTTCCTTTGCAACTCGCTATAACCACTCAAATAACCATCCTCCAACAAAGTCATTTCTGCTGCATTCTTTGCTTGCTGTGATGCTGAGGCTCGTGACACAGTAGAGTGACATACACATATGTGCATGTGACATGCCTGTGACATGGCTACCGGCTCCCCTGTGTGAATTTCTGCCGCTCCACCCGGGAATATTAAAGTTTTACTGTCTTGTGACGCTGTGTGAAGTTTGTAAGAGATGAGACACGACCGCAACCGCTGCAGTTTCCAAAAATAACCGAACCGAGGTTACGGCGATGCAAATGGATATGAATAAGTGTGTTAACAGCAAGCTTATTCTTGGCGTGCATGCATGTATTGTGTTGAACGTTGAACAGACAGAAAATGCAAATAAATATTTGCATAAAAAACACATCAGCCTGTGTGGTGATATTCACGCATATTTCATAAAGGCGAGAGTGTTCTTAGTTACAGAATATCTTGAGTTAAAAACAGATATCTTTTTTGCGTACATGTTGCATGATATATCAAAAGTTGGTGATTCTTGTCACTGTTTTATGTGCTCCATGATAATGTCTTTCCAAGTTTCAGAATTAATGTTTTTGATGTTAATGGGGTTTTTTTTTTACACTTTTTTTCTTGTTTATTAATACCTGCAGTTCATGCTATAGAGGTTACTCTGCATTATCTTCAGGCAACACCTGCATCAATTTCTTACAATATTGTAGCAAAAAAGGAAAATTAAATTTAATAATTTGGTGGCTGTAGTTTATAGCATTAATTAGTGTATGGCATATAGGATTTAGAGAATCACTGATTTGGTTGTACTTATATATTTTTTTTAACTTGAGAGGACATCTGTAAATATCTATCTGTATAAAATGAAAGAAAAAAAAATCTAAAACTCTCCAACCTGGTCATCGCATAAGTATGTATCTTAGACTTGTAAATATTTTACAAGTCACTTTTTTAAAAGCACAAATGATGTTCGGCGTTGTGCCTGTGGATAGAAAATTTACTATATTTCATTGACCTCTTGATTTGTTATACAATTCTCATACAAAATTAAAGCTCAGAGTGTTCCAGTAGTGAAAATGATATTTAATTTGGGTGTTCTAAATGAGTCTGTTGGCAAAACATTCATTTACATATTGGTACATTTAAAATGTAACAAATTTACCATGGGGGATTTCTTGGCTAAGCTAATCTAACTGTGTAGCCCCTGTTAACCTCATTCATTCTGATTTGATGTGGTTTTTTTGCATGTCCACTGGGTCAAAGAGAACATTTCCTAAGAGACTGCTTTTGGTCAGTAACTCAAAGCTCCAGTGGAGTCACTGCAATCCCCACTGATAACGTCTCCAAACCAACAGAAGTCACACTTCAGAATTTCTACAGCCAGAACCAACATAGAAACAAGTAATTCTCTTAGGTGGGAGTCAAGGAATTGCTGCAGATCATTGAAACAAATCAGCTACAAGTCAAAGACAATGGGTCTGTGTCATCGAAAGGTTTTCTGAAGATCCTTGGTTGAGTCAGTATTCAAAATTTCTTGCATTCCTGATTATTATTGTTTGATGAAATTTGTTGCAAGGAAACAGCTTCTGCTGGGAGGAGTTTGTGGTCCTTTCTCAATGTCAAGAACATGTCTCTCTTTAATGGAACAATGACATTTGGGTTTGGAGAACTGTCAAGGCAGACACGTTGAACCATGAATGGCACTGCTAGCTCCGGTGATGTTTTCCTAGGACAAATTCGATTAAAAATCTTTACTGTTAAATAATTAACATTGTTTAATAACCAGAATTAAAACCAGTGGAGCGGAGCTTTATGAGACCTGAACGCTGCCACTGAGTAATTTGACACAAAACCCATATATTGCAGACAGCAGCATCACTAAGACCATAAATCATAGCCTAAACAAAATGATATAAGTAAAGAATGGCATGACTGTTTTTATTCGGTTAAACAGTAGGTTGAAATTTCACTCCAGCTACTCACTGAAATTAGGCTGATCAGCAGCAAAACTGACAAGACCAGACAGTAAACAGGACAGCCAGCGGCCACATATCGAATAACAAAACACGGAGACACTCGCATATTTAAGTTAACGGACGGCCAAATTGCTAATTATTGCCTCTCCCAACAAGCTAACGAATAGAGCCAAGAAATTCATTAGGAAACATAAAAGTTTTCAAATAAACTGCTGTGTACACAGCAAAACATGTTTTCCTCAAATAAACACTTATTTATATTACAGCAACTACATTTGCATGTTAAGTGCTCCTACGTACAACACAGACCCACAGATGTGTGTCACTATTCATCTAACAAATCACATAGCGAGCGCACAAAAGTCAAATTCGTTACATTTTTAAGCAGCAAATGAAGTGAGCGCTCATCTGCCCTGAATGCGTGACGTTATGCCGGCCAGCTGTTTTTTGTTGAGTTGCTGCTTCAGACTATGATTGATATTTACCGTGAAACAAATCTGTCAACAGTGAGCAGGTAAGGATGTGTTTTTTGAGGCGTCCTGCTCAGGAATAATGAGGAAGGGGGTCAACACAAAAGAAAGAAGCGGAAAAAAGGAGAACAAGCCCAGGCAGAGAGTGACACACATGAAATAAAGCAAGCAGCAAAGCTAGCTCTCAGCACCCGGGGCCTGCATCATGAAGCAGGATTTCTTGCTTAGCTGGATAATTTGTCGGGTTTAAGGTAATCTGGGATATATGTCAAAGTCCTTTTAAACTGGGGTGCCTTATATCTGACAAGTTATCCGGCTAAACAAGAAATTGGGCCTTGTGATGCAAGCCCCTGGTCTACCCTGGGGAACAGGTATCTGAGAACCAATCTAAGGTATTTAACCTAGTAGGCTATCAGACACAGCATCATGGCATTCCTGAAGCTTATCCCGGGACGTGACGGTAATGAGGCAAGTAATACCATGGGTGGGGGGTCTGCCACGTAGGAGGTTATAGCTTACACAGTTAGTGAGAGACAAGCAAAACTAACCAGTAGCACAAACCACTGACACCCAACCTTCCCACCCCAAGGATGGACACAAGCAGCAGCTGCATCTCCCCCATGTAAACATTTATGTAATGTGGTTAAAAGTAAGTTTCCAAAATCCATTGGGGCTAGCTACTGTTAAAAACAAATAACATATTTACAGACACCACACGCATGTATTTTGTTATACATGCTAACATGGATAGTTACACTGATACTTTTATCCAAAGCAACTTACAATTATTCACCCACAAAGGCAGCTAGATATTTGACAGAAACAATCCAGATTATACACCTTGCTCAAGATCTCTACAGGAGGAGCAGACATGTGATTTGTACGCATTGCCTTCAGGTTAGAAGCCTGTGTTAGCCATGTAATTATGTCACATTATAAAACTATAATGGGTTACACACTTCAGAAAACCATCCGTGATGGATTTATGTTAAGCAGAGTTAAACATACATCATTTAGAAACAGCATATGGCGTTTTTTTCTGGAAATTCTCAGCTTTCACTTTAACAAATGAATGTTATTTACTTCATTTATCACAAACAATGTGCATTGGGAAAGGTTTATCCTAATTACACATGCTTTATCCCAAAGAAGTGCTTCTTTACGTTCTCTGTCCACCGGATGACAGGTTTGAAGGAAGACACATAGATGGCAGAGGGTAATTCTTCAGTACAACTTTTCAAGGTCACTACACGGCGTTGGACCTTTTTCCGACTGCCAAGATCAGAAAAGAACCCAGTCAGCCATAAAGAGGCAAGGAATAATTTTCAGTGCATGTGAACTGTACTTAGATTAACAATAGGATTTTGATATCAGGCTGTGTTTAGGTTTCTTGCTGAAACTGAACACAAAACCACTAAGCTAAGCCTGTCTTTAAAGTCAGGATACGAAGCCTATCTTGACTTTGACCATTGGTGCTCAAAGACAACTTTGGAAAAGCTACACTAGACTACACTCAACCAAGTGCATTAACCATGTCAAAGTCAATCATCTTCACAAATCTATTAAAATCACCTTCATTTTCAGTTTTTTACAATCTCTAGCAAGATGTACTTTAGTACATTTTGTAACACTTTACTTGAAGGAACACTTAGTAACTTAGTAACTCAGTTCTTATTCAAGTACAAATCATGTACAAATATCGTAACTGCATGAAATACATGAACCGCTATGACTGCTTAATGATGAACGAACATGGGATCAGTAAGTAACTAACACATAGTTACTGGTTAATTAATTCATTAAATAAGAGTGTACTGCTACATCTTACATTCCCACAAGTAAGATGTTACCATTCATTTTGTAGAGTGAAAAGGTTTTATTCTCCAATGGAAGGGAAAAATCAAACATACTTCAAAGACAAAATGATGCATCACTTACTGCTTCCTGGTGTTAGTGTTCTTTAGGTTATTATGTTTGTCGTGTTAGAATTTTTGCCTCCAGTTCATTCCGAGACACATTTTCAATGTTTTGCTGGTTTTAGCGCATTTTGGAGTTGATTCTAAATGTTGGGCTAAACTCCATGAAGGTACAATCACTCCTTGTTTATCGACTGAGTTCTGTTTCGGCAACAAAGTCGTTATGCGAAATGGTCACTAAGTGAAAATCACGGCAACCTAGGCATAACCGCAATTGTGCTTACGACTTTTCTTCAGCCTTCAGTTCAGTTTTTGTACATTCTACTTCAAAGATCTCTCCCCGGTGTGCATTTTTGTCAGGCATTTGAAATTTGGTTGTAAATGTGTGCATCGGTTGGAAAATAAATTATTTTATTACCGTCGTATTTGCGAATGGTCATTGCTAAATGAGAAGTGGTTGCAATGCAAACTGTGTGAAGAGTTTTGCCAAAAATTACTTCACTGTGGAGAGATGATTGTTAGCAATCGTAAAAAACCATAATCAGCCAGCAAAGATGGGGGTGAAGATCAGGAGTTTTCCAGAGTTTATAGTAATTACATTGCAGTGGTAATTGCAGTGGTTCATCCACCCAGCAAAACCAGAGCTCTGAGACTTACATTATCTGAAAATTTGTCAGCTGGGCCCATGGTTTCATGGTCTCACATGACAACAGTGGTTGTTAACAGAACAGCATGAGGATGTCTGTTATCCTGCAAAAAAAAAGAAAAGTTTTCATGTCAAGATAAGCTTACAGGAAGAACAACAAGTGAGATCCCAGGACTTTATCAATTTAGCTCTTGCCATTAATCACCACAAATGGAGTCGCGTTTTGGCCAGACACCCCTGCTAAGGTCATCACACCCGGACTCCCTCATCAGCTGGTCTTCCAGACATCCATTAGAGCAGAGGGTGCAGCTGGTGGTGAGTCTGCTAATGTTTTGATAACACCATCTCACTCTGTAGAGTGGGCGAGCACTGGTGAGCAGCCGGCAGTGCGAAAAAAAGTCAAATACAGAGAAAATGATTTGCAGCATCGACGAAGCCAGAATGACCATGTGCAGATTTTTGCGGCTCTGCACTTTGGCGGGAGCGGATCTGGTGGTCCTGTTCACTGCAGAGTCGTGCTTCGTGGCTTCCCCTCATCTTGGCATGTCACCGATCAACTGGGTTTGGCGGCGATGTCTCGCCATCCCCGTTACTGGCTGCCCTTTATGGCTGGCATGGTTCCTTTGATAAGTGGGATGCGCTGATGTTATTTCCGTGTGTTCCTTTCTTGAGCTTCACAGGGTCCTGTGTGCAGCCAGTTACATCATCTCATCACCCGTGCTAAATCACCTGTAGGACTAAAACGCCACAGCATCATACATACATACAAATATACTGTCGTGAGCGAGGGGGCACGGACCGGGGAAACAGGAGCAGGACTTGAAGAATCAGGTGAACGTGGGGTTTAATCAGGGAAGATACACTCAGGTACACACAACCACTACATAACATTGATGACCAGACTAACTAAAGGCATACAGACACAGACTTAAAAGCACAGAACTAATGAAACACAATGAGCAACAGCTGATGACACGGGGATTCCATACGAGGTAGCGAGGGGGGCGTGGCACACAGGAGGATCGGCACGAGCAAGGCATGACATATACAATATACTATATGCTAAAATATTGTATATAAAAGTTATCAACTATAAAAATAAAGATTTATATCAATAAGTAATATATAATATAAATAATATATTGTAAAAATCCAGCAATACATATGCAATATTTTTGTGGAATAATGTTAAATGTTACTTGCACAACCAATAAATAGGGAACATTTATGGTGCGGAGGAAAACACAATGAGTCATTCATGGTTCATGAACACAACATGGAATTAGAGGCATGTTTAGGCACCAGAACAAAGCAACATAAAGAACTTACCAGCTAATCATTGGCAGGGCTCCAGATTCGGCACCTGCTGAAATTAGAACGAAAATGGCGCTAAAAGCAGGCCGGTCCGGAGTGACAGGATCAGTGTCGGAAGCGTGTGTGTGGTCATTTGGAGGGCAACCAGAGGGCAGCCATAGCTCGTATGGGCGGCCATCTCTGACACATCACTCACTTACCGTGAGGAGGCTCCGATCGCACCTAAGGGCCAATCTCACGGCTGTCCTTTCCAAGAGCCTGATAGCTCCCCACCATCTGCTCCTCTTATGAGCTAGAAACTGCAATGAGGATCCTCAATTCAAGTTCTCAGTACAGTTCAGGCAAATATGAAGCGTCCTCCCAATCCACAAAATGTGTCCTGCACTCTCATCACCGAATTCAAACCAAAATGTCAAATATTGTGGCATAAACCCCAAAAGGTTGGTTTTTCCTAGCCCAGTCTACAATCATTTTTTTTTCCTCAGATAAAAGCATCCGAGTGTCTATAAAAAGGTATAGCAGTGGGTTCCTGCTTAAAACTCTTCCTGTAAATAAGTTCCCCATACCTTTGATTTTATTCATTTGGACAAATAATTCCAGAGCTATCCGGTGCCAACATGAAATGGCTTTACTTTATGGAGTGCGAAAAACAAAATAAAAGGGTCGGGGGGGAGAGAGGAGGGGGGAAAGAAATGGAGAAAGGCCGACGTAAAAAAAAAAAAAAGGTCCTTCAGGGAACATGGTGTAAATGAACTTCCAGGAATGACACAGGCGAGCAATGAGGCATGGATGGAAAATATACGCTGCACATCATCGGATAGAGATGCCAATGGAAATAGCTTCATTGGAGTGTCAGGCCTCATCCATCAATCAATCATCCAGGAGAAACAATAATGCCAGCCCCGATGGCGCGGCTTTCACGGCGCTTACTCATGGGTATCGGAAACGACACTTAAGTGTGGTCCTGACAAGAGAGGAGGAGGCGACGCAGGCGAGGTGCCGGGCTTATTTCGCATGCAGGTGGAGCGCGGGGGTAGGGGGGACAAAGGTGAGGAAATGGGGGGGACCGCATCCAGCAGCACTGCAAAACTGCTTCCCCATGCCCCAACACGCCCCCCAAGAAAGTGCCGGCAATGTGGTTTTCCAGCCATTTCCACCTACGGTCTTTCCTGGTCTGGACCTGGAATGTCACTGGCTTGTAAAAAGAAAATAATAAAAATAAGGAGGAAGGAAATGGTGAAGTTTTTCTGCTGAGTATGGCGTTACCCTCGTCGCTTTGCAGTGGAATACTCAGGTTTTCGTGGGCCTTTCATATGTCCAAAAGTTGCAAATATTAAAAATTTGCATTACCTCGTTAGAGAACATGGACCTGTGCACTACATTTTTCTTTTTTTTTTTAACACCTTAGAAAGACCTTAATTAGGTGTCATAAAGAAATTCATTTGTTGCAAATAAACAAACAAACAAATAAAATAAATAAATAATACGAACAAAGATTTCAAATGGGCTTCACAAAAATAAGGATTATTTGGAAATATTACGGTATTCTGTGTTGGAAGTGTTGTCATCAGCATCATGTGCCTCGAGATTCAAAACAATTTCATTATTAATATCCTACAGAATCAGCATGTACATTCTAGCCTGGGCATCTGCTGTCTGAATATTTAACATCAATGATAAGTTGTCCCTGCTGCCAGTTTTTGACCATAAAACCTCATGCTATTATTCCCAGCCTGTATTATGGCAGTGAATCAAAGCAATAAAAAAGAAGATATCAAAGTTTGTCCCAGAAAATGCAAGTTATATTAGCTACCAGAAAGCTTAGTTTGCAAAATATCCAAAAATAATCAATATAACACAGCCAAACACAGACTTCAGGCAAATAAATGCCTCCTAAGCATTAGGTTACATCTTTAAATTACGCAAAAGTTACTTGGAGGGAAAAAGCACTGCAAAATGGGTAAAACTGCTAAATACAGCAGGTCCTGTTTGCTGTATGCATTTCCTTTGATTTCCCTGAACCAAATCTCTTGACGGCTCCTCAGCAACATGAAACATGACACGTCATCCATTATTCGGTACGTATGTCTTGCCATCCAACCCCACTCCATATGGCCTCAGTTGTCTCCAGACACTCAAATCCCTTTCCTGAAGCCAGGGGCTGTTTTTGTGGAAATCATTACATTACTCTTCTTCCACAGGGGGATAGAGTGACAATCATGAGCAATCACACCCAGAGCAGAGTTTCTGCCCCTAAATCCAGCAGACGACACCCACAATATAACCGGCGTAGCTTCACTGACCTGATTGCTAATTCACGTAAGTTAACGACATGGAGGCAACAATTACGAATGACGGCATTACTGAAAATAAGAAGCTGGAACATTTGAAGGCTGGCCATTTTCACAAATCCAAATGTTTTCAGCGAAGGGGAACAGTTGCCTTTCACTGGAGGGGGAAGGAAAAAAATTAGGGCCATTATTCTGCCTGCAGAGTTTGACGTGGTGAGAGGCACCAGGAATGAATCGAGTCTGAAGGTAACTGAGGGACATTACACGTCATTGTACTGTCCTACGATAAGTGAAGTAGCATTCAGAATTAAGAAATCGGCACTTCCTTCCTCCTCCAGTCCTCTATTGAAGAAAATGAGATCTATTCATATCCTTTCAGTTTGACTCTTTACAAGTACTGATACTTGTTTAATGATATAATGCTGCAACAAGTACTTGCAATGAACTGATTGTTTGTGTGTTGAACTTACATGGGGGAAGGAAAAAGGCCTTTCGAGGGCTAAATGTAAAAATTCGGTGTTTCTAAGCTGTTTTTTTGTTCATGTTGAGTGTTTGCAAAACTACACTCTGTGTCAAACGAGGGATTTATACAGATGAATGATTGTTAAGGTGGCGTGAAAGAACATTACGTGCTGAATCGTGCACTAAATTATAGACCTAATATTAATCATAGCAAAACAAAGATTTAAAAAATGACGTACTCGAAGGTAGCGGCAGAAAAGTGAACACAGAGAATCATTATGTCAGAATAATGATGAAATACTGTCGTTAAAGTTGTATCACACTCAGAAATGTTCCTTTTTGAAAGCCTGGAATGGAAGGGACCACAGGCATATGGTTCAGAAAACCTGGACATATTCTCTAAGGATGAGAACCAGTATATGTTCCAATGATGAAGAAATTAAAGAAGTTTTGATCATTATGCTCTAACAATAAATAGTTTAATAAGTT
>JAODJU010000108.1:20940935-20955748 GCA_026776725.1 Gnathonemus echidnorhynchus
TGAACAATATTTGAGAGAAATGGGTATTTTGTGTATGTAGAAAAATTTTCCGATGTTTGAGTTCAGCTCATGAAAAACGGGAGCAAAAACAAGAGTGTTGCGTTTATATTTTTGTTCAGTGTAATTACAACCCTACTAACACAGTGAATCATTTATCCCCCGGAGCTACATTAATTTTATAGGTTTTTCAGTTAAAGGGCCAATTTAGTAATTTAAAACTGAATTAATCTGGAAAAGCACGACAGCTTTTCAAAATACAGCGCAGTCGATTCTCTTTGCAAAGCTACAAAGGGAACTCTGGCCCATGGACCGCAGGGTGCTGAGGTGCGGCCCTTGTCCCTCTGGCCCATGGACCGCAGGGTGCTGAGGTGTGGCCCTTGTCCCTCTGGCCCACGGACCGCAGGGTGCTGAGGTGCGGCCCTTGTCCCTCTGGGTGAGACTGACACTGCAGGGTTCGTGGAGGCCAAGGCCCTTACCTGACTGGCAGGCATCAGCCGGCCCCCCCTCCTCTGAGCCGTCCTCTGAGGCCTCCTCGGCACGGTCCAGCTGGCCCCCCTGCTTTCCATCCACAGACGTGGTGGGGCTCTCGGCGCCGCCCCTGTCTTTCTTGTGCACCCTGGAGTGCAAAACCAGCTGGTGATAGGTTCGAAATGTCTTGCCACAGTCCTTGCACCGGGTCGGCTTCTCTTTGGCCAACGACTTGGGGTCTGGCTCCGGCGACGGGGTCTCTCCACCGAAGCGCTTCGACCTCAGCTCGCGCTTGAAGCTGTCCTTGGACTTGCCGCTACGGCCCCCGGACCAGATCTCTCCCAGCTCCTCCTTGTCCGAGCCAGAATCCTCGACGTCGGAGCCGGCATCGGGACCCAGCTCCTTGGCCAACCCCGGCCCCACGGCGATCTTGCCCTTCGTGGCCAGTTGCCAGGCCTGGTAGGTGTTAAAGGGGTCCAGCTCGGCGATCCACCTGGCGGGCCTCTCCGAACGGGCGCTCGTGTCTGACACCGGCGGCGGACGGAGCCCCAGGAGCTTCAGGAAGGACTGCTGGGAGAGCGAGGCCTCCCGCGAAATGCAATGCTCTTTGCACGCACCCTCGTCTTCGTTGGGGTCCGAGTCTCGATTGTGCACCTTGCTGTGCTCTGCCAGAACGTCCTTATTGGGGAAGAAGAAGCCGCAGACCATGCACATGCGATACGGGGAGCTGACGGCTGGCGCGGCTGCCTGGTCCAGCACCACGTGGTTGATGGTGGCCGGGCTCTCCAGGTCCTGCTGCGCCTTGTTCCTGGCGCCGGCCTTGCCACCGTGAGTCCTCATGTGGTTCTTGAGGAACCAGGGTTCCCGGAACCGCCTGCCGCACAGGCCACAGCTATAGGTGAAGGAGTCCCTGTGCTTCCTCATGTGGCCCTCTAGCTCGCTGGCGTCCTGCACGGCCTGGCCGCACACCATGCAGCTGAGGTCGTCGTCCGCCTCCGCGGCCGGAGCTCGGATCCGCTCGCCGGGGCTCAAGAACTCCGCCTCCACGCGCAGCACCGCCGGCCCAAACAACGTGGTGGGATGCTGGGTGAGCACATGCGGACTCAGCTCGTCCTGATGCTGGAACGTCTGGTCGCAGAACATGCAGTCGGCCGTCGGGCTGCCGTCAGCGGGCTTCTCGGCAATGGCGCCGTGCGGCGTCATGCTGGAGCCCATGCCGGGCATGTTGGCGTTGGCATCGTTTAGAATGTCCTGTCCCAGTCCATCGGGACTCTCCATGTACGATATCAGTGGGTGAGTGGGCATGGCTCACAGAGAAGAGAAGCAATAATTGTCTGAAATGCAATTCGGAAGCCTCAGAAAAAAAGACCCAAAAAAATTAAGCAACTGATTTTGACCTTGCGGACAACAAGAGGGGAAAACTGGCCGGAAAAGTAATTTTCAAAAATCCTTTTGGCTTCCTGCTGCACATCACCGGAGCCCCAATATATAGCGCCAAAAACCACCGCCAAAAACTTCACAGACGGCCATGAGAAATTCCACGAGTCCCCCGCGAGAAAGTCGAGGCTTGACTATTAGTTATACCAGAGTCTGGCCTGACAGATTCTTATCTTGACACAGTCAGCAGTAGCTTGTCACACGTGGTACCTGTAAAGAAAAAAAAGGGAGGGGGGTAAAAAGGCATTAGTTTAAGCCCTGCAATGCATTCATCTCGATACATCTGGAGAAAAGAAACTGGACACTACCGGTATCATCTACACACACTTTAAATGGAACAGGAAATAACATTTAACAAGTTTAACAAGCACATGTATTTCCTTAATACAAAGCATCACAAAACTGAACTGACTTGTGATGCTGCACATTCTTTTGCAGGTATAAGGAATCCATGCAGCATAAACGTTTAGCACGACTGATCTAACTTCACACTTCCCCTGGTGTCGGGTCGGGCAACTAACTTGCATACTACAGAGTGAAACGACACCACAAGGGGAACGACGTAGGTCATCTGCTCGGATGCGAAGTTTCTTTAAACCCAAGAAAAGACATCAACACTGCAGGCCAAACAAAGGGACAAACAATGAGCAATGCAACCAAAAAAAAAAAAAATCAAAAGTCCCGACACCAGAACCCTGTCTGTAAAAAGCCACATTTATGAACTATTGAGTTCTGGCATAGACATATGAATAAACTATTGGGAATAAACTACAGGGAATAAAAAAAATTTAATAAAGCACTACAAACACAAAAACACTGAATTAACTTGCCAACGTAAAATACGAAATACTATCATTAAACCAGTATCATAAAGTAGCGATTTCAGTACATGTGCTTCATTTAAAAAGTCAATTGTCAAGACAACGGGCTTCATTTCTGCTTCTCTGGCATCTGTACTGCATTGTGTTTGATCTGAGAGACTTAATCCTACACCTTCTGGAAAAGAGGAGGCGGCAAAAGACATATGAAAACTAGGATACCTTCTCACCACATTTCTATCAAGGCAATGAGTTTTTACATAACTGTTTCACCAAACTACTGCTAAATCTAGAGACAAAAATCCTGCAAACCACATTTGCAGTTTGACAAGGCCACAAACATCTGTTTCTGACTGAAGACCACAACAGAGAGGCTACTTCAATCCTGCACCCAGACATCCGAACGGGATGAACTAAAATGCGCAGTGAGACGTTTTCAAGTCAGATATCGCACCGCTTAAAAAAAAAAATCAGATATCACAGAAAAAGATACAAATATCCTGACTAAGGTTTCAATTCTACTGGATAAAAATTCCCCCCCCAGAGGGAAAGTTTTACTCAAAGGGGCTATTCTCTATGGTTATAAAGCGGCAGAGACAAAAAAAGGGCAGCATTCCCATTTTAAAACTTCCTCAGCGCCATCTTCACAAAGCAGAACTACACCAACAGCTACACACAACACTACATAAAAAAGAAAGTGAAAGACAGACAGAATCTACAAGCAGAGAATGCAGCTTCCATTTTCATCCCAGGCCTTATCCAGCAGTTTAACACAAGTGCTGACAATACACACTCCAAAATGGCATTCCTCATCAAGCTTGACAAGGGCTGCAACATTCTCAAAGAATACTTCTGCTATGAAAAAAAAAACAACTATCAAGAATTAAACCACACATATTGCTTGTGACTGAAATATTCCATTTTTATAAAAGTCATGTTTTACTTTGAAAAACACTGGGCTTTTAACACTTCATACAGGATCAAATAATCCAAATACCATGCTGTGGGCATATCAAACACTCAGACAAAGCCAGTAACAGTCATTTCAAAACCTATTTTTCCAATCCTCCCCACAAATGAATGACAAGCATGTTTACTGCCTGCCCGTTAGGTGTCTGCCCAGGGATCAAGTAAAACAAGTTTCTCTCTGCTTTCGCCCTCAACCTGGCAACCAGCCAGCCCTATATGAGAAGCTCCAGTATCCATCCCACCTTCCGCTTAAGTTTACCAGATTATCACCAACACACAGAGGCCAGAATTCAGCTTTCACACACGTCAGCAAGAACACGGCAATAATCTTCCTGGAGATTTTTTTTTATTATTATTTTCCATCTAAACATTTCACGTCAAAAACTACATTCCTACTTTTTAAGATCACTAATCAGTATTATCCTAGGAAGCAGAAAAATACACCCTGACTAATACAGAAGCAACTGAAAACTATTGCGATCCCAAGACACTGGTTTCTGCTGCAAGCAGGTCTAGGGGCCAGCTGTTGCTTCCCCTAATTCTTTTGTTGCAGGGCTCTCCATGAATCGCCTGGGACCCATACAAAAGAACAACGGCTTGTTACATTCTGGCAAAAATCATCTGAAGCTTTCGAGCATGATCCGAGAATAGAAAGAGAGAGAGAGAGAGAGAGAGAGAGAGAGAGAGAGAGAGAGAGAGAGAGAGAGAGAGACTCGTTATGCACAGCATACTGTGCGGCCAAATGACTTAAAAATCCCACACGCCGGAAAAAAATGATCAAATGCTCCACCAGGTGCTAATTCAACTAAGGAAGGAAGAAAAGAAAAGTCATACAATGTGAATAATGCAGGAAAACAGAGCAGGGAGCGAAGTTCGCCATTCGCGCATAGATGACACCCCTACCGTTTAACCGCAAACTTCTTGTACTTCTCGTCTAGATAGTTAAACGTCTTAAAGCCCAACGTGGTGTTTTTTTCCAAACAATCCGCAGCAGCTTGATATGAACTTTAAAAGCAAACGGACTCACCCTTCATTCCGCCTAGGCAAATAATTCAATCGAAAAGATTATTTTGTGTTATTATAGTATATGTAGAAAGTGCATGACACATAAAACCTGTTATTCTTGACGCGGCCAGGGAGCCCAAATCTAAGGGATCCTCAACACACCCATACGGGCTGATTGCGTGGATGCTTACGCTGTTACTATTGTTATTCGTGCTCTGATGGCTTTTAGTAGACTTTTAGATACCAGAAAGCACTCATTCATTACTCGGCGAGCGTTTACCTGCCGTCGTTATACTTTTAAAACGGGCTTGCAGTGTAACTCGCTTCGCCACGCCGAACATTACGCTTCACCCGAATATGTAGTAGGAAATGGAGCGTTATGACATGGAGATTTTCGAGCCGATGTGAAAGAAAGACGCTTCTCCTTCGCCTCGAAACATGACCGCCAGGAACCTGCGAGTCCCTCAAGGACAGGATCCCACTGCTTTCTGCCAGCCAGTGAAATATCGCTCATTTCCTGACACGTGTTTAAGCTTTTACTTTAATTTCTGCACGACTGCTGTACAAGTCAGTACATAATGAGTCATATTGACAATCACACTCATACTTTTCATGTGTAATATATGAATACCTATATAAACATGTATGCATTGGGCATAAGTGCATATAATTATCATATTTGTGGAAAAATACATTCGACGACCTTTAACTGAAAGCTATCAATTAAGCCATTTTTAAGTTTTAAATTTTAAAGTTCATATACAGTTTTGGTGAAGGAAAAATATTCTGAGAAATTATTCTATATTATATAAAGAAAAACTAATTACCCATTATGTTCCAAAATCAAATGAATACTCCGGGAACCCGCCTCTAACTAGCTGAAACTCAGAAGATAATGGCTATAGTGGCTCTTCAGATGCTCCTAGTACAGCAGGAGTTAGTTCATCTATCAGTTAACCAGCTAGCCAACTATTTCCGTATGTCAGCTTCCGTCCCAACTACTCGTTATAATACTTACGACCCACTTAAGCTAATAGGTAGTGATGGCTATATGGGGAATATAAGCCAAGTCATATGAACTAATGTACAATACAAGGCTGCTTTGTTACCAGCATATTACAGTAGTCTGCTCAATAATGTATAAGGCATGATTCGTCGGTATTGCCCTCCTGTCATATGTCTAATTGATTTATTCGTTAAAATGATGCGTATTCGGTTTGCAAGTGAACCGAGGCTCGCCGGCGCCGCACGTTCCGCTCGCAAGAGTGAATGAAGAAGCGCGCGGTAGAAAGTTACAAACAAGGTGCTGCGCCTCGCGAGGATGCACCGCTCGCCTGTTAGCTAAGCTAGCTACCGATAGAAGAATGGCTCACAAACCACATAAAGAAAAGCACTTACCGATACCCACTAGCATTTTAACAGACCACATCGAGCACGCCCTAAACGAACACGAATAGCTCTCTCACTTCTCTTAAAGTAAAACAACAAACTTTTTCCCTTCTTCTCTCCCGATGTATACTTCAGCCAACTTGTAGCTAGCTAGCCTTAGCGACTCTGTGTTTGTAAATCTCACACTATGCAGCTGTTGCACTCCTAGGCGCGCACTCCCCAGCCAACGACCGTCGCGGCGCGTGCACATCCACCGCTGCGGGGTGATCACGTGTCCGCAACTTGTTCACCGGTGCTTAATTATTCCATTATTCTTTCGTCTGTTTCATTTCTACGCTTCTTTTTCAGTAGAATGAGGTGGAGTAATAGAACATACATCTGGCGCACAATAGTCGTGTTTGTATAAAGTTTGGGAGACACTGGTTGGCATGTCTTCACTATACATAAACTGACGAAGTGCAATAATTTTGTGTTGCAGTTATTCATAGATATAGGTCATACTGATTAACGTTATCTAATCTATTTATAATGCATAAGATATTGTGTGTGTATATTATATATAGCAGAATATATATAGCGGATTATATATAGAGTGAACTGCCCACGAATTGCAAATGAAGAAAATGCAACGTTATAGAGAAAACCTCAAAAATGACTCGATTAACATATAACTTGGTGTACAACTCACTATTAAAGATAACCTAATCTTGTGCTATTATTTCAACAAAGGCTTAGTAAATGCTACCTGTTTACAATTATAGCTTATAGTGTTAAACCTCACTGTCTTTTCCCTCTTTAATAATCCATATTGCTTGTTTTAAAACAGCAGGAAACTATCTTGAGAATGGGGCAGCTGATGCCGTTTACATGTACACGGCACTGCTCCCTTAGCACCCCATGGGGGGATGGGGGAGGGGCCGGGAACTGTGTTTCTTGCAGTTACATGTGGGGTTCCCAACATCAACCACGTCCAGCTCCTTAAAAGCTACCTAATGCATGTGCCTGAGTAGCTCCTTTCTAAGACGCATGTGCTTTGTTGACATTTATATTTGTTTTGGAGGTTCATTCCAAACTGACTTTACGTCTTTACATCTCTGACAGTATTAGTAGGGATAAAAAGTGGAAGAGGAACTTTGTCTTAAACGACTCGTCTTTATAGCGCTTTTATGGTCAAATGAACAATAGCACAGCAAAGTGTCACCTTACTTTCTGTTAGTAAGTGCATGTAACTTCACAAAGCAGTAGAACTGAGTAATGCTTGTTTCCATTTAGTTTTGACTCGTGCTTCAGGAAGTATCTGGGTTTCTACCAAGAGATTAACATTTCCTCTTTGGCAGCCTTTAAAATAGTAAGAGTTGCCTTCTGAGAAATCAATCATATATAATTATCAAAGTAAGCAATATTTCACTTGAACTTTATTAACTTTAAGTGAATTACTCCACTAACTAAAAAAAGAAAAGATTACCCACGATTTGTACTGTAATTAGTCATATCTATGTCTTTATGGGATTGACTTATACCTGGTTTCTCAGTCACGATGTTATACAGCAAGCAGCCTTATAAAATTAGAAGAACGGCAGTCGTGAGTCGGATGAACGCTGTTCTGTAATACGCTGCTGTTGTAAAGTGAATGTCTGTTTGGCTCTTTCTGTCTGCTGGTTAATCTGCTTTCTGGGAACTCGCCTGTACTGCTAGAAAGTGGAGACGGTGACCATTCAGTTCAAAACAAAATGAACGTATTTATGAGTCACAAAACGAAAATACTTTATATCAATGCTATTCGGATTCGTACATAGCCTACAAGTATGGAAACAAATTCTGAATTTGTCATTTATTTCTGTGTTATCACTTTCTGTTATATGTACAACAAAATATCCGAAGATCCCATTTCATTTTAAAATAAAAATAACGACATACTAATTCGTTATTGGTACATAATTAGCCAAACCCATGCAACAAGTGATTTATTTTTGTAATACTATGCTGGCATTCCTGTTCTATGTGCAATACATAAAATTCATTTTATACCGTGGTTAGCCAGAATTTTAACTAAACATTTATTTATATGTTTATATTTTATTTTCAGATTTATATTACTTTCATGTTTTTTTTATTTATTTAGGTAAACAAAGCCTTTTATCAAAACGAGAGGTAAAGTGAACATGAAATTTTACAACTTGGTACAATATTTAACAAATGAAGCCGGGACACATTTTTCTTATCGGATTAATCACATCATCGTTATAGAAACTAGCAAAACTCTTTCAGAAGTGATTGCTTCTTTTTAACCAGTTGAGCTTTACTGTGATTGATTAATAAAGCATATCTGGATACAGTTTATCTTGGACACAGAAGTTCTATGCTCTTAATCAGATTTGATCACAACTGGGAACTGTTAGGAACTGCCCAGTGTTTACAGTTAATCACCCTGGCTGCTCCGCTTAAGTGGTATTCCATGCATGTCAAAGCACAAAAGGCCCATCCCCCGCACCAATATGCAGCTGACTGCCAGAAAAAGACTTGTTTCGAGTTGTCTATGTTGTTCATTAGTTTTACTAATACCTATTTTTTTACACAAGTCTCGGGCACCTTGCTTCCACCTCCTGACCCTACAAATTTCGACGGCCACCATTTTGTGTGTGGTAAGAAAGGCTTGTTTTCCAATCTCTCCAGCCAAGAAAAGGCCATCTGATGAAAGAAAAAAAAATGTTTGTTCCTCACAGGAGACTTTGGTTATAAGTCCCCCCTTTTAGCTTAAACAGCACTTTTCCTGACAGCAGCAACCTGTTCTAATGTTCAATGGCACGCTTCCCCAGTCTTCAGGTTCCAGTGAACAGATAAATATCACTGACCAATTGATGAGAATCTTAGTGAGAATCTGTTTGGGGGAGGGCACAAGTGTACCTTGCATCATCCAGTCATTTAAAAGAGTATTATGATTTGGTACATTTCTACAGCAATGCAAAACATTATATTTTTGTGGTATATATATCTGCAGTTTTATAAAATGCACAAGGAATGATTTTAAGACCTGGCAATCAACTACCAGATAGCACAAATAGATTACATTTTAACAACTAAGTAATTATATCGAGTGAAATTGCGTACTCTGTGCCCTCCGAATGGAACGTTCCAGTAGGGGTAGGGCTTGGCTTGCATAACACCATCACAGCACCTAATGGACAGAGCCCTCAGCTGAGGTCCCCAGAGGCCTACATGAGGAACCATGGACACCCGTCAGTCTACACTCAGCAGACACCTCCAGCACCTCCAGCAGCCAGCTGGAGCATCGCCTTCCCATCTTCTCGCTTTGAGAAAACGACGCCCTGTCTGCTAGCTGACAGACAAACAGCGAAGCCCACACCCGTGTGTGTGTGTGTGTATATATATATATTCTGCCTCTCTCTATATATAAAAATATATATATATATATATATATATATAGAGAGAGAGAGAGAGAATTATTCAGTTTTTCAGTTATAATTTGCTCTGGGTATATGGGTGCAAGGCAGAGAATTAGCCAGAACAGGGGGCCAACCCATTACAAGGTACATACACACCATTCATGCACACAGTCATACCTAAAGACCATTAACTTCAGCATATATTTGGACTTTGGGGGGAAACCCAGAGTATAGGAATGAAAGCCCCTGATGACATGGGGAGAACATGCAAACTCCACACACACAGAGCTACTGAGACTCGAGCCTGAATCCCAGAGGTGGGAAACAACAGCACTAACCAGTGCCCCACTGTGCTGCCCCTAATTTAAATCAGTTTATTTAACTTATTTGTTACGTAACTGTGTAGATAATTTCTCATTTACTAAAATACAAACACATTATGTAGAAATATGTACTGAAACAATGGTTCAGTTTAAACTGAAACAATGTAAGGTTTCCTTGATTTGGGTAAAAGAAAAGTAAATTCTAAAACAAATTTACAAAATAACAGAATAGCGATTTTCTCTACAGATAAAAGTAGGGCTTGTTGGGTTGTACATTATACATGAACAAGCTTAACACAGAGTATTTTGCATACACCCGAAGAACAATTTCATTAACCAAGGGTCCCTCTAATGTGCTCAGAGGTCAAATTCACTCATTACAGATACGGCTGTGTTAATATAGCTGAAGCATGCCAGCACACCTTGCGTTTATTCTCCCCCGGAAGTCTTGTTTTTGCCTCCGTTTCTATCAGCCAGGCCCGTCCAGAACGTTAATCAAAGTTTGCATGTGACAGCTGAGGCCCCCCGCTCAGTTCCCTTTGTTCTGGCAGCACAAAGGCCTGTGAAGGGCTAGTAATCTGGAATGGCATTGTTATGTCTGAGGATGATGGAACTCCAGAACGGGAAACCCTGCATCATAGCAGATAGTAACCCTCATATTTATACACTTTTAAGCCATTTTTAATATATGATTCAAATGTAAAGTAGGGCAGCTTTTTTTCTTCCTCATGCACTCTATTGCTTAATTCCTGCTTTCTGATTTCAGGGCACAGTCAATAGGTGTGTCTTCCCCAGCCCCCACCTGCCAAATAGCATTTTGTAAACAGCAAGCAAGGTGAAGAAACTCTGCCATGTTTGCTTTACATGATGAAATTAACCTCTGATTTGCAAGGTAATGAGGTGATAACAAGTGCATATATACAGATGTACAATTAACTTCAACCACTGGCATATATATATATATATATATATATATATATATATGGCATATGGCATATATATACTACACACACACACACACACACATATATATATATATGCATACATACACAAGAGTTATGTTTCAGAGATTCAAGCATTTAAAATTAAATGTGAAATAAACCTTACAATCCGTATTGCCATGGTACATTTACACCACATGTTTGTCATACATGCTGCATTACATTCACAGTTGTTACTTAGATTGTCTGTTGGTGATTAAGTGTAAACAGCCAGCCAGAGTGTTTCTTGTTCAGCCTGCAAGTCGGGGGATGTGGGGCAGGAGGAGGGGGGAGGGGTCGTCATATATTTGAATAAAGCCCCCAAAGGACGGTGGTATCCGTAGCTGGTAGCAATGGGAACTTGCGGAGAGGACCGTCTGCTGGTGACCACTGCCTCAAAGCCACTGGCGGCCACTGGTGCCCTTTACACACCATTATTCAGTTCATTTAGAGTCAATTCAATTTATTTTTATATAGCGCCTTTCACAACAGAGTCGCCCCAAGATGCTTTACATGGGTGTGTTGTAAACCCCTATTTTATATATATGGAATTGTCATTACGTGACGTTCCTCCACAAACAGCAAGAGGGCAAAAAGAACACACACACACAACAATGGAAAGGGGGAAAAATAGGTCAGATAACGCTTCCATGGGCAATTTACGTTACAGAGGCCGGGAGGGTGCTCCTGTGTGATGGCGGTTGGTGAGAGGCTGGTGGAGACCTGTGGTTCTCTGCGGTTCTCTGTGGTTCTCTGAATTTGTCAGAACCAGCTGACTACTTTGTGGAAACTCATTAATAACCTGAGTAACACCCCAATACGCAATATGTACTTTATTATGTTGATATATTGTTGTTATACATAGTTTAATGTTATACATAGTCCCTTTAATTAACATTTAAAGTAGAAAATTGTATTTATATATTTTATTGATATGTTATGACAGACCAAATATTTGCAAGCCTTTTTTTACCTCTTTATGGATGATTTAAAAGATGTCCTTCACTTTATCTCTATAGATTTCCATTTTCAGACACATTCCACTGTTGTGCAACATTCCTAAAGGACTGAAAAGGTCATTGTTGCAGCAGCCTTTGGATTGGCCCCCTTGGTAGTGAAGGGATGAATCCAGGCAGTGCGCAGTGAAGGGATGAATCCAGGCAGTGCGCAGTGAAGGGATGAATCCAGGCAGTGTGCAGTGCAGCCCCCACACCTCTGAGGCCCGACCCCACAGGCCCCACATGATTTGGCAGCGGTGCCGCGATCTGAGGATGCTGACTGTCACCATGAGTGAGTCACCACAGACATGAAGGGACCTGAACACAAACCGGATGCTCTCTGTCCAGCTGACACCCTCTATTGACTTGCTCAGTCTCAGCACATAAACACGGCAACCTGCTGCAAAGCAATAAAAGAGTAACACCCTGTAAATAACACAATCTGATCGTTCACCTCTGTAAAGAAATATTTTTTAATTTAGATTATATACTATATACTATTTTAATGTAGTCATTGAGAATAAACAAAGCAAGCAAATTATCATCATTATTGTTACTATTATGTACTACTATGATTGATAATACCACTACTAGTATTAGTACTACAACAGCAAGAACCACAACAATAACAACAACTACAATAAAAAAAAATAAAAAAAATAAATAATAATAATAATACTGGCATGAATAGGAAAGTGTTATAGCATTTTGTTGATTGTTGTTCTGAAAAAATTGTTACCCAACAAAGACATAATCACACTTAAAGCAAAATATTATGGAGGCAATAATTTTCCTGATTTGTTGCTGATTTGTGGGTATCTCTTGGGTCAAGAATAGAGAAAGAACAGAGCAAAAAATGAAACGATGCATCAGGTTAGGAGGAGAATAAGTGCCTTTGTCCTGCAGATCTGCCACTGAAGCCTGAACTAAAACCTGCTCAACTGCCAGCTTTTGAAATGGAAACGGTGCTGCTGAATGTAACACGACAACAGGGCAGGCCATCGATCTGAAGTGTCATCCTGTTTTTATGTTACCATTCACATACCAAGGCAGCACCCAAGATGGCCACCATACTACTGTATATTCACCAGGGCTTCAGAACATGCTGTGGCTCGGCACGAGTCTACCTAATTAACGTATTTACGTCACACAGTGAAAGAATATCTGCTCATAGTTCAGGGACTTCCTGTCCGGGGAAGATGGTTGATTAGGCAATGTTTTACCAACCAAGTAAGAGATAGGAAGCTGTTGCTAAACTGTGGTGAGTTTTAATTTTTATGCCAGAATGTCACTAATCAAACTGAAGTAATTATCTGTTCTTATATTAAACATTCTAGCTATAGGCTCCAGTTATTCAATTTATTAAAATATAACATAATCAATGACAAATATTTTTTACTACAAAAATTCTTCCCTGTGTCTTAGACTGTTGGAATTTAAAGACTGAGATGCATTTTAAAAATTTCTGATTGTGGGGAAGGTTTTTTATAGATAGCAGTCGGACTACAGACTGTCTGAGATTTCCAAGGAAAACCTGTATGTGTGATGATTTGTATCTTAATTCTTCGTTACCATTGAATATGTGACAGTACAGGGAGGATGGATTCAGGTGGTAACTGCATTCTCAGCTCCAGTCTCCATGACATTTCAGGACCCCTGGTGGCAGAAGATGTTAATGTCTTAAATAATAAAAAAAAAGATATTCGTAGCAGTACACTTTTTGACATCCATATCACTGACCTTTATTGGTTTCACATCACCTTCCTCAGGGTTGATCAAACAACGTTTTCATTCATTAATGTAATTGATTTTGGACACACTGTAGCCTTTTTTAATCAGTTTGGCTCTTCATAGTGAGCTCCCAGTGATCGCTTGTAAAGACTTGTCCAACGTGTCTTCAGATCCCAACACATCAAAGCATGCTTCAGTATCATAAGTGATGCAATAATTTGCATGCCATTCTAAATAATGTCAGCTGGGTTTGGTTCTAACAAGAAAGCAGTCTTGGAAAATCTTGTTCTTCAAAACTTAAGTGTTCATTGTCCAAAGGAAGGTGTTGCGTGTTGGGGAATTTTTGTTTGTTTTGCTTTGCTGTGGCTTCCGCTTTTTGGAATTTCATCCACAAAGGAACTGTAGTTGGTAGACATTAGAAGAAATTCTATATGTGTCAACAATTTTATTAACCTAAAGCAAAGGCATTATGGTTTTTGTATAGTCATAACATATCTGTGCTAACTCATTGTGGTAAAATGAACTGCATTTGTTGTTAAACTGAATTGCATTTGTTGTTTAACTTTGTAAGCACTCTGGTATTTGCCAAAAAACAAATCAGTAATAAGACGTTCTTTGGGAATATCATAAATACCAAGATCCATTCCAAGCTGTAAACTCAAATGATTGACTTATTGACAAATTAAATACAGAAATATGTAAGAAACTAAACCAAAGTAGAGTGTCATATTAATTTAATTATTTAAGTTGTTCACAGTTTTCATGAACAATGCATAAAAAGCAACAAAGGAAAAACACTGAGCATTTTTAAGATGTTCAGGTTGAAATTTACTTCGTATATTGCATATAAGCGCATGGGCGTATGCAGGGCTGGTGTGCTGGGTCACCAGGTCTCAGTTGGCAGCAAACAAACTCATCCCAGAGCCCCTGTTTTCACCAATCTATGACGAAGAGCAGCACAGACTGGGACAAACATTTCTGCTGACATTTCTGCCACCCCTGTCCCTGCCCCAACCCCCCTCCTCCCCCCACCTAGAGACCTTCACACAGCTGTACTCATTGTCCTGTGCTCAGCCGGAGTGGCATGTCTGCGGTTTAGATCTCAGATTTAACTTTGCATCCTTACGCTCTGTCAGGCAGCCGCCATGAGCGCCGCTGGTGATACGGCGCCTCTGAGTGGCACATCGTTTGGAAAGGCAATCAAACAGACAATACAAACGAAACAAATGAGCATCAAACGAAAATGTTTAAAAATAAAAAGGCTTCCTTTTTCTTTGGAAAAAGGTTCCCA
>JAODJU010000108.1:20999706-21016960 GCA_026776725.1 Gnathonemus echidnorhynchus
TACCTTTATTTCAGTGGAACCCATAAAATATCTGTACTTTATATTTCTGCTTCCTGCATGGATTACCTTACATTTATGTGTTAAATTTCATCTGCCAAGTATCAGCCCAGTCGCTAATTAAATCCAGATCCCGTTGTAGCCTCTCTGCATAGTGCAAGGAACAGTTATAGATGGAATATATATATTTATGACATTTAAGCACAACATACTGATGGACAAAGACAGAAAAGTACAATCAGAAATACAATTAGCGACATTCTTCAGCGAGTGCAGCCCCGAATTTACTGTCTTAGCATAGAGAATTGTGTAGGTATTCCCTTTGATGTCCTGCTACAAGTCTACAAATTATTTGCAAGTCTAATTCTGGATCTCTTCCTTGTCGGTGTTACCTAGAAAATGTATCAAATATCCAGAGAATGCACAGCCAAAGTATTGCTGCACCGTTGGTGTAGCCCACACAATGCCAGGCAATGTAGAAACAAGATGAATTTTGGCGATGACTTGTGAGTGGAGTTGACATTTCAAAGATCCCATCAGCCTAATATACGAGCTTCGTACAAAGAGAAACAACAGCAGAACTCTGTTTTTTTTTGGTAATGGGCTACAAACTGACTGCATAATTTTAGCATCATGAATTAATGTAATAAAAATAAATAATTTGGTTTTTATATTCTGATGTGTATTTCATTGTATATTTCTGACACTGTGATACAGTCCGATGTCCATGTTTTTCTTAATCTTGCAGTGATATGTAATCCTATATGTATGGCCATGAGTATTTATATTTTTGCATATAAAATAAAACTAAACTCAGATGGTATCAGTATTTGTGACTAAAATGGGCAGTTTTTTGAGAATGGTTTTTACACTGAAATGACTGTTTTGGTAAATAAGATAAGAAAATGACTCATTTCAGCCATGCAGACGGTTTCATTCCATTCGTTTAAAACTGCAGATTAAAGCCGCCCAGCATCGTGCTACCGTCCAATAGGATTAGAGCTGTGAGTAGCCATAGAAACAAGGCTTCAGCAGACCTTGGATTCTCCAAATATCAGGAGCATTAAGTTGCTTATAAAATGTGGTGAAGCTGCTAAGCATCTAGCTATAACCTAATACCGATAATGACAATTTCAGTGTGCATTATAGCTTGTTTAATACAGAGGTGGATCTGTATGAGGAAGGTAGTGTGGCTGCAGGACAGAATATAGAAGAATGTCTTCCTGAGAGATGTATGAAGGAGGCATTCTGTGTTAGAAGAATGTCTACAGTGAAGGTTAATGATTATACTTCATTGATCTATTTTTGTTGTCTCCCGTCTTCCTTCCTGTAGATAAGAGCAAGCTTGGTTGTGAAAGGCAGCCTCCTTTCAGGGCACCCAGAGAGCTGGGGGTTTAGGACCTTGCTCAAAGCTATGCCAAAGCCAGGTTTGAACCCGTGACCTTCTGATCCTAGGCATAGAGGCTTAGCCCACTGAGCCACACGCAGTCCCTGTTTATTGATGGGTCTGTATGTGGAAGATAGTGGTGCTGCAACAGCACAAATGGAAGAAAATTGTGAGAGGTTTTTAGTAGGTACTCCATCTCAGGCAAGTAATTCTATGTTAGAGGAAGCTCTCTTTTATGAAGGTTTGGCCAATAATGTTGGTAGGTTTAGATCTGTATACAGATAATAATAATAATAATACATTTTATTTATAACGCACTTTTCATTTACAAAATCTCAAAGTGCAACATTAAAACAGCAAAAGTTAAAAACATCCATAAAATCTAAAATATCATAACTACTAAATATAATATCTCAGATCGTGTCGTTTCTGTGAAAGGTACAGCATGTCTGCGTAAGATTCCTTGTCACGCAGTTGCTTGTGCCGAATGCATATAATCTTTGTCAGATTCTGTGAACTCACTTAAGTCTTGAATAAACTCGACTCGACGGATTCGGAGTCCTTCAGCTGGTTTTCTGCCTTTGCTAACCATTGTTGTACTGTTTGACAGTGACTCTTACTTTTCTGACTCTTAATTATCCTCGTAAACAGGTCACAGTAGTATGTGTATAGGATCACGTTTTCCAAACCCAAGTTTCGTATCCGCTATACATGCATTTGGAATGGGTGTATAGCAGTGATCTGGGGTTCCATAGTACATCGAGCACAAAACACAGGACTGTGTGAAGAATGGGCTGAGCACAAAATGGGCTGGTGTGCAGCTCAATGGGTTGGGAACTTGTGCATATATCCAGAGGCTTGTGGGTTCTAAGTCCATGGCTGGTTATAATAATCATATTAGCGCTGAGCCCTTGTCTAAAGCCCTTAACCAATTGTTCCAAATATTTTAGACTAAAGTTTCTGCTAAATAAATATGTTTTTACCTCTGGTAGGAAAATATGCATGCTGGACATATTTCAGGAGAGTTTTCCTCAAGCTATAACAATTTAAATTTCATGCAATTACCGAGACTGCATGGGATTGTTATATTCCATCTTGATAATCACATCGTGAAGCCTGTCCAGGACCTGCCCAGCCCTGGCACATGGTGCAATAAAAACTGCAGTAACCAGCATCAGCTGTGACCTCAGAATTTAAGTCTCTGGATTTAACAGAGACATCATCCCAGTAGGTTTCACACAGTATTTCAGACTGACATCGGCGTACCATAAATTGTTAGTGAACAAGCCTAGCCCACCTCAGAGATTTCCTTTGCTCTCTCCAAACTTGGTGAGGACAGGTAGGCAGTGCTCTCCTCCATCGCTGTTGCCTCAAACCACCACACTGAACATGATTCCCCTTTGTCTCCTTTAAGGAAACTGAACTAAGACCCGCAGGGCCTGTGTGTGTGACTTGTAGTTCTGGGGCAGGGCTGGGCTGGCCAAGGGCTGGGCGATATGGCAAAATATTTTATCACGATATTTCCCCCCCAAATCAGTCGATATCGATTATTATCATGCCATCGTTTTTCATTATTGCTCCATTTTTGTTTAAATTAGAATTCCCCTTAAACTGCTTCAGAACATGGAAAATGACAAATGGACTGCAAATTGAAATCTAATTTTAATAAGTAGCATTAAAAAAATGCCGGGAGTATGGTTTGTTGCTCAGTTTTTCTTCTGTCTGTCACTCTGCTTGATCCAGGGAACAGGTTTGATGCTGTTGGTAGATTTACCGTCTGTCCTGTATTTTACAGGATCCTCCATTTTGAAAAATAAAATGTTGTGTCTCATTCATGAGCCACATTTAGTCCCACATATTATGACAATTAGTATATCATTTATGTATCCCAGCCCTAGGCCAGCCCAACCCTTTTTGGGCTCCTACTGTAAGTAAAACGTGATTAGCCAAGCTGTCATTTGTCATCTTCCTCCGCATTCTGACCGGCTGATCACATGGGGGCCCCCTGGTGGTGCCTGGGCTCTAAGCTGCATACTTTGCCTGTGCCTTGGACTGGCCCTGATCTGTGGGCAGGGGCATAGGAACCAAGGGGAAATGTACTCCCCAGTATTTCATTTGGCTTCATTTGTCCCCACCAATAATTGACCTGTACACATGTCACCACACTTACGGTAATACCCATAAGTATTTGTTAATTATACATCATGTACACATAGAGGCGATTCTAGGGAGTCCGGGGGTCCTCTGGCTCTCCCTCCCCCCGAGATGGTAAAATTTATTACCTTTATTTTACTGTTAAGTGTAAATTAATAATGTCAGCAAAGAGAGTTTAATAGACCCCTGAAGAGCAGAATAGACAAATAAAGCAGATTTGTCGTTGCAATGTAGTATGTAATTGGCCGCCCTCGGGGTCCCCCTCACAGCTCGGGGACCCCAGCCATTGCCTGGCCTGCCTGTCCTGTCTCTGCGCCTCTGAGTATACATATGTGATTTGCAAATGAAAGACAGATAAAATATTAGGCATAAACACATACATACCTAAAAGTTCAATAGGCAGTGGTTGAGACGAGTACCATCTTAAAAACCTCTACCTCCGTACTTCAGGGAAACCCTACGTCATGCATGTGTTAATGGTTTTTCATTGAATTTTTGGTTTATATTTCAACTTGAAATATCACATATGCCCAATGACAGCACACATCTACAGTCATGCTCACCATAATTACAACAAGTTCGCCATTCAACCTCAAGATGCCTCTGATGCTAACCTGGTTCATTACTCATCTTGACTCAATTTTCCACATTTCTTTTTTTAGCTGGGAGGCTATAGATGGAAATACTAGGAATGATTCTCAAAAGACACCACTAATTTTGCATGGATGGAATTGGAATAAAATTTAGCTATTTGTCTGTGCTCCATTCCAAATGTTTAATTGTTTTTAATTTGTGCCAAACATCTCTGGCAAGCTGGAGGGCTCCAGATTTTTTTTGCTTTTGTTTTCACCCTACACCTCTTTAATGTGTGTGAGATGCAAGCCTGAGTGACTAATTTGAATAAGTATATTTATAAGAAGTAGACGGCGCCCTCTCATGCCACCACAGGAAGTGCGCTTTGAGACACAACATTTCCTCTGTAGATTTCATCTAAAGGTGGAGCACATGAAGCACGTGAAGGGCTGTGCAGGTCGTTTTAACACAAATGACAAACAGGCCTCTTGAAATCCGGTGTGATTACACAATATACTCCTAAAATATACTCTAACAATACGTGGAATCTGAATGGCCAGACAAACAGCAACTGTACCAACAGAGATGAATTCTAAGCACATTACTTAAATATAAAAATATGTATTAGCAAAACCAACAGTATAATTCTTTGATGATTAATTGTGAGCCTATAATTAGGTCAATAAGCTTTTATGCTTGCTGAATTTTGCACGCCAGAAAATCCTTCATCCGGTCTATGAATTTAGCTTAGTTTTTTTTAGGTCCTACCAAATTCTTTGGCTCGAAAGAAGTGATTCTCTGCTCAATTGAACATTCTACACATCTCTCATTTTTCTTTTACTCAATTTTCTTTTCTTTTCTGGTTTTTAAAGCGTTCCAACTTCTATATTAATAATAATTGCAGCTGTTCTGGTGTATTTGCCACCTCGCACCTCCTGGGCTGCGTGTTTAAATCCTGTCCCTTGAACTCTGTCTCTCTCTCTCTGGATTTCACATGTTCTCCTCTGGCTGTCTTGTCATACGGTTTTCTGTGAGTGGGGTGCAGCTGTCAGTCAGGTGACTGGGGTTCTTGCATACTGGGTAGTTCCATCAGTCTTTCGTATCCTGCAAGGTGTATAAATCCTTCTGCTCTCCTTTGTTTTTGGCACATAACTTCAGCTTTACTAGTGATGCTTGTCCTATTATCTGTAGTTAAAACGTTTTTGTCCGTATTCTTTTCTTCTTCCTGCTGACAAAACTATCTCTTTAATTTTTTTTTAATTCACTGCAGCAGATGCCACTTTACCCAGCCCTCCCCACCTAAAAAAGTGGAACCCCTCCTTACTGATAACCCTCAAATTCCCTTCCTGGTCCCTGACTGGTCCAGTCTGGCTTCCTGACTGAAGCGATTCCCACAATGCCTTGCTCACACTTATGTCTGCATAATATGAAATCTAGCAAATATAGTGTCCTTCACACTGGGGATTTGGCAGCTTATACACTGGTCAAGATAACAATCTTTGCTGCCTTTACCTGTGTAAACAATGTAATTACTGTATGGATGTGTCCTGTAATATATGTGTGTGTGTGTGTGTCTGACATATTTCCTATATGTCAGACTATGTGCATGCTGCCTGAATAGGATGTCTTTGTGCACATTCTTCTAAACGATACTGATCTCATTTACCAAGATCCATCACTGCACCGTGCAGTGGTTGACTGTTCCGTTAAATGCAGCCTAACGTTGCACATGGAGAAGTGACAAGGTTTATTTCCCACGCGGCCCTATCTCAGTATCTGTTTTCTCTCACCCTTTAATTATTGTCCGTGAAGGAGGAGAGTGTGGTCAGGATATCGGTAAACAGGGACCCGCCGATTCCTAAACGCGCGAGAGCCACCGGTACAGCTACAGCTGCAATTCCCCGGCATCATTACCCTTTCATACATGTACATACTTAGAGCTTATCTTATGCACCTCATGACAGGAAGCCCTTGTTTCGCCTCAGTTTTTAAATTGCATTTCTTTTATAAGACCCTGCTCATTATAGCATTAAAATGCATGATGGTTTTATCGCGTCTCAATCTATTTTCGCACTCCTACACGCAGCCAGCGCCACTGACTTTTGCTTTGTTCGAGTGCCCAGTCACTCAAATGTCTGCCTTCTGAAAAGGTCTCGCCAATTTATATACATTTTTCATCCAGAAATAAAGTTCGGCAGCAGTTGTTCACAAACGTTCTCATTATGTGTGAACAGATTCACGATTACATTGAAATATAGGTGACTAATAAAGGGTTTCTATTGCTCCTATCGTATACAACCCATCTTTAGATAAACAGATATAGAGATACAAAATCTCAAAAAAAGTTTTTAATAAAGACGATAGCTGAATTAAACGACGTTCTGGTTCAGATATGGTTACAATGAATGGCAGATGTTGCAATTATTATTTAATTTAATTAATCCACGGTAAGACATTTACTTTGTAATCCTTAACAGGCGTCAACTGGATGAGTATTGAACAGCCAGGAAAAGCCAAAATTAAGGTTGGTCAAATTAGGGAAGCTCTCTGGGACTAAGGGTGAATTCCACTGTCTAATCAAAATGTTTCATCCCCTGATTATCAGGAACTGGACGATGTGCTGATTCAGACTTAACGGTTAGTATTTACCTCACTTAAGTAAAAGCTGCCGGGCACGTGCCGTTTAGGGCTGGATCTGGGCTCCTCAATAAGATCTTGAGTGCTGCAATGACATTGGCGTACCACAGGGTGTCCCCATCTATTAAATAATGCCATCAGGGATGACAAATCAACGTATTATTTTGATTGCATAGCAGTTGACGTTTATGCTATTGTATAATAATATAAAGCTATGTAAACCACTATTATAATCACTTTGAAGACCATAAGCTGTAACAGCAACCTGGACATTGGTGAGTTACAACTGGCAACATTTTGACCTTCTTCTCACAATCAATCGATCCATCCATTTACTGAAACTGCTTGTCCTGTTCAGGGTCATGGGGGGGTCCAGAGCCTATGGGCACAAGGCAGGGAACAACCCAGTCAGGAGTGCTAGCCCATCACATGGTGTGTGTGCACACATGCACATGCCATTCACACCTACGGGCAGTTTAATAGCTCCAATCAGCCAGTCATGTTTTTGGACTGTGTGTGTGTGTGGGGGGGACCTGAGCACCTGGAGGAATCCCCACAGTGACACAAGAAGAACATGCAAACTCCACATAGAGGGAACCCTGGCAGAGACTCGAACCCTGGTTCCAGATGTATGAGGCAGCAGGGCTGCCCACTGCACCACTGTCCCACCCCCTTCTCACAATCTCCACACTTATATATATTCACAGCTTTGGAAAGTTTGCTAATTTGTCGGAATAAACTTTGTAAACCATTTCAGCTGGCAGATGATGCCCCTGCTCTCTTAGAAACTTGGTGTTTAAACAGATGTAATTATTGCCCCAGTAGTGAAGGAAGCCACACTAATCTGTTGGAACAGCAGGAACAATAATGTTGCTTATATGGCCTCTGTGCCTTCACTGCTCAATCTCCAAGACGTGGGCTACTCTCAGGGGTATAATCATCTATAATGGGGTGTGCGGTCACTAGAGGGCGACTCCGAGCCATCACTGCAGTACATCTTGTTCACAAAGTGGCATCCTTTACATTTTCTTTGACAAAACATTCTGTGTGTAGAGTTTGCAGACCTACTAAACATCAAGGGGTTGCAGCAGTATGGGATTCTGGTTTTTTGACTTGTTGCTCATATTAACACCTCTGGTGAGAGACACACGTGATTCTGGTATTTTGCTTAGCGCGACGTGATGCACACAGGCATATCTGACATCCAGTGCTTCTCTTAAATATGTAAACCTGAAATACAGGTTTTTGGATTATTTTGTTTGAGCTCCTGGCTGTTAGATGCAAAAGTTTAATACATACATTTTAAATGATTTTACCAACTAACTGTAGTAAAAAGGAACAGCAGCTACAGACCAGATGGTCCAACTAAAGAATTATTTAATTTACTGTGATTTTTCAAGATGAATTAATTTGTATATAATTACAGTTCTTTCCATTCCTGTAGACCGAGGCTGATTGCTGTATTCATCTGACAAAAGTCTTTATTTTTTCACTAAAGATGAATACTGCATGGTCTTGGTTTCAGTATCACCCAGAACGACCATAAATGCTCACATTGCCACATATGACCTCCTATTTCACCAATGGAGCAGTTACTTGCTGATATACAGAATATTTTTGATAACATGTGCAGCCTGTAAGCTATTGTATGTGTATTACTCTTTGCAGAAGTGTTCTGTATCGAGAATAAAGTGGAAGACCAATTTATAGAAGTGGTGCAAGTTCTTTTACTTGACATCTCTACCTCCCAGCACATGGAAAAACATATTTCAGCTGTATAACTGACGAGTTCTAACTCATGAGACACTGAGTAACTCTGGTATCATTGAGTAAACAGCACAGCAAGATGAAAAGTTGTTTTTTTTTTTGAGGAAAGATGCTTTAAATGGATGTATATTTTTGCAGTAGAGGAGTAGCTATACTTTACATGTACTCTACAGTCGACATATGCGGTAAGATACTGTCAGGAAGTGCCCTGAGCTCACTTCCTGTCACAGTGTGTTATTTCACATAAGCAATATGCCTATCCTGCTGCATGACAGAACTCTACGTGTCGCTGGCAGTAATTAAATGAAGGCTGAAAAAAATACCAGCAGCAGTTGATCTGTCTCTTTCCCTCTCTTTTCCTCTGATCCTCCTGCCTGATGGGTACATAAAATGCTTGGTCTCTGATTATGGGTTTTGCAAGATGTACTTGAACCAGTTGCAGAGTCTGTATGTTACACCGTTCCTTCAGGGCAATTATAGACTATTTAATTGGGGGGTGGGGGGGGGGGGGGGCTGATGGAAACTGAAGCGGACGGACACAACCACATTGGCCAAGGGGTCACAAATGGTGGCTTCAGGCCCCACACGTAGTTTCCTCTGAAGCATTTCTGTAATACAGAAGTAAGGCCCAATTACAGAAATCTTATTTCTTTAGAAATGTTTTGACACGCTCACCAGTAATAAGGTATATTTACATATCATTTAAATGCTCTAGGTAGACTAGGCAGCATTGACAGTCAGCCTTGTTCTTGAAGGAAAGCATCATTGAATCTCATTCACAGGCTATAGTAGTAGAAGGCAGAGAATCACACTCCCTTGAATACCGTCACACACGATAAATCATAAATCCTATTGATTTTTTTTTTTTATTCGGGGGGTGGCAAGAAAAAAAACCATTGTTTCAACAAATGGATGGTGGACTGGAGGTGGGGGCGACATAGAAATTTGACTGGTTTGCTGATGTGAAGTTTATTCAGTATTTCTTGCTAAGAATTTGGAAATCAAAGGCAAAACTGTGGTTTATCAGCAACAGAGCTAGACGCAGCATTCCAGATTAAAGCCCTAGTCCAGTGCTTCCCCAATCCGGTCCTCGGAGACCCGCAGACAGTCCACGTTTTTGCCTGGAGCTAGGAAGGAGCAAACATGTGGACTGTCTGGCAGGGGAGCTCAGAGGGAGCAAAAACATGGACCAAGTGTGGCTCCCCGAGGGCCGGATTGGGAAACACTGCCATTGGCTGTTACAAAGGAGATGAAGGCGGAGCAAGGAGGGCGGCACCACTTCCTCCATTTATGCAAATCTGATTGGATGGGAATAGAAAAAGAGCAACATTATTAAAGAAAGAGCAGGGGGTGGTTAACACAGCAGCCATGGAAGGAAGGAGAGCAGAAATGAGAAATGAAAGGGAACGTGAGCTGAGAGTCCAGCAGCTGAGCTGTGAGGGGTTTATGAATGGGATGACTGGGATGGTTAATGAAATAAAATGGAATCGCTTGCTATCACCTACATATACCTATACACCACTTTTAAAGGAGAGAACAGCCAGTATTTTCTTTCATTCAGATGTGCACGTGTGCAATGTGGAGTTAAACAAAAGCTATCCGTCACGCCACACTGGAAGAGCGGCCCGCTTAGCAATGAACGCTTAGGCAAAGGTTGTTCTGCCTGAGTAGAAATGGTAACATTTTCAGCGCCGTCCTGTTCGGAAGCATTGGATCATCAATCTGCAAATGGGGCATCTGGCTATAGCCAAGTCGCTGGGATCTGGGCTTGTGACCTGACACTTAACAACTGCTGAGAACAGTGTTTTCACAAAGGAGGGACAGGCCTATATATGCAGAGGTGTATGTAAACAAAGGTGCAGGTCATGGGAAGATTTTCTGCATGGCCCTGCAGAAGCTTCCACTGCCGACCGCCTAACCCCAGAATAGAGACCGGGGTGTAGCCCTTCTACTCCTGGAGGAAATCAGGCCGATGACGTACAGCAATATAGCCTATTCACTAGTAGAAAAGCTCCAGTATATTTGACTAATGACTTGCATCACAATTGCCTCTCCTCATCACTTATGTACTGTACCAGACCTTCTGAATAAAATATCTCACTGCTGACAATTGTTTTCATGAATAATATTATCCAAGAATGGGTGACAATTATACACCGAGGCAGTACCATTACGAACTCAAGAAAGTTTGTGAAATGCAAATCACACTAGATTATATTTTTGTTTTTCTGTAGGAAAAGCTATATATGTTTCCAAACCTTTTGGAATCATTCTGTAGGTGTAACCAGAAATAAATACAGTGCTTTGTTAATACATGACATTTTTGATAGCTAAATACAATGAAGACGTATTTTTGAGTTTGAAAATGTCTATATTTACCATCCATTTATGCGTTCATCTTCAAAATACTCTCCTTGTCAGGGTCACAGGATGCCCATATTTGCAAGCCATTATATTTCTCTTCTGGTATTATGTTTTTCATTTATTCCTCATTGCATTCTTCGTCTGCATGGATTAGAAGATTAGACGGACTGGAATCCCTCTGTGAGTAATTAAAAGAAGACACAAGACAAAGCAAACAGGACCAGCAACATGTTTAATTTGGTGCATTGTCTCTTACATTCTTAAATAGTTTTGTCTGTGTGCAGATTTTTAAAAAATATGTCTAGTCAGACATTAGTCTGCCAAAAGTCAGCTGATAATACGATTTTAATAAGCACACATTTTGCCTTCTGGCTAACTAAAATGAGTCTTTCTCTTATGCTACGTAATAAACTATTAAATGCGTAACAACGTAATGAATTAGTTAAAATATATTAACTACATGTTGTGTGAGCTATAAATAGCACAAGTTGCAGTACTGGCAGTTAATGGAAATGGCTTCATTCATTAACAGCGGTCGTCCTGTGAGAACAGACCATAATGCTCGTGTTGGAAGCGAAACAAGCTCTACATCTGCAGAAAACATTGTTTGGCGGCTGTTATATACCAGCTTTTCAGTTGTAATTGTCAGCTTAATCAATAAACATTACAAGAGAATATGATTAATGGATTTATGCTCTGATGAGAGGCTGGAAACATGTACCATGATATAACGAGCCAATAAAAGTTTCCATGGTGGTATGAAACGCTGTTACGCACAGAACATAATAAAATGTTTTAAGCGAGTTGAAAGGAGCGTTACAGATACTCTGCATTGATTTTGTGTTCATTCTTTAACATTCTTAATCATCACACTAGTGAAGAGGAAAGCAGGTGCAATAACTTCTATAATGAATGACACATTATGACAAGGGCGTAGGTTTGGTTTGGATATTACCCCCACCTTCTTAAACACACCTGTACCACAATGGAGGTATGGACACATCTCTACCATCTATACCCAAATCTGCACCCATGCACCTGCTGGGTTTCGCCTCTCTGTTTGTGAGCCACAGGTTGCTGGTTCAAGCCCTCGCCTCAGTGCACTAGTCACATCGTCTTTGGCCTTTCAAGGAAGACCCTTGCCCCCCTCTAAATATTCCAGGGAAACTGCCAATTGGGGAAAAAAAACATACAATGCATTTTAGCTTAACGTGTCATTAGACATGCTTGTCCTTTATTCCTGTAAAATACATATGAAATGTATGTTCTATCAAACATATGTCCTACATTCATGCACAATCCATATTAAATGAATGTCTCATTAGTCATATGTGTACTTTATTAATGTAAAATGCATATGAAATCACATGTTTTGACAAATGTATCAATTCTACATTGATTAACAATGCATTTTAAATGAATGTTTGGTCAGCTTTAGTTTTTATGCATAATTCTTTGAATGAACTCAATTGGACAGTGGTTCCACATAACTGGAATGAGGATTTTGAAAAGGAAACAGTTGATGCGTTCATTTTGTGTTCTGGGACATTGCTAAGTTAATCGCACTTCGTTTTCTCATGTCTAATTAAACCAACTGAACATGGAGAGACCATACATGTCTTTCATAAGAATAATATAAAAGCAATATAAAATTTTATTAATACAAAATAAGCAATAAACACATACTAAAGCCATATGTTATTACTTATGGTAAAATGTAAAATTCATGTACAAGTTGTATGTTTTTCCTGCAGGCTTTCCTCTTGAGTGCCTTACATGTCAAAGGTGTTTCTTGGTATGGGGGGGGGGGGAACTGCCATCATGAATGTCTCTCTAAATTCTTAATGTCTGAAAAAGTGACAGTTGAAAATTGTAGTGCATTTTACCTTTGGCAATGGTAAATGTATAAAAATTGAGCAGGATTACAGATTGTGCAGCATTTTACAGACAGCACCCCTTATAAATGTGCCCATAATCAGACAAGAAAAAACTGACTTGCAGTGAACAAATAAAAAACATGATGTGTTGTCATATATAATGGAAATTAGAAAGATGCTTAATAGCCTTATATGAACCATACTGTTTTCTCATATGGGTAGACATTTGTACCCCATGTTTGCCCTTAACTGTATTTATCTGTCTATGTCTGAAATAAGAACAAGATAGGATTTGCACAAAGAAGCATTCAAATGTAGCTAATAATCCAAATACAGAATCTTTTCATTTCATTCCTATATATTATATATCGTCATCTGTCAAATTGCATTCTATAAAATATCATCCAATCATATTTGCATCCCATAAGACCCTTAATAAAATTTATTAAGAGATCCGAAGCAGGTGTGGTTGATGTTAGTGGATGCGTGGCAAGCTGTTTTAGCTGTAATTAATTTCTAGAGGATATCAGAAATTCAGTTCTAACTAGTTATAATTTAAACTGAATTATGACTATTTACAATTGAATTCCTGATATCAGAAATTGGATTTTCAGCTAGTTAAAATTTTATTTCTGATATCAACAACTGGCATTTTTACTAGTTAAAACTGAATTCCTGATATCAGAAATTGGCATTTTACCTAAATCAATTTCCAGTTCCCACTGAAATACACGAGAAAAGCATTCTGAATTTCACTAGCTAAAATAGAATTTCTGATTTCAAGAACTGGCATTTTAACTAGTTAAAACTGAATTTCCAATATCAATTATATCAATTTTATCTAGTGCTAGTTGAATATCTGATATCAGAAATACACATTATAACTAGTAAACTGAATTTCTGACATCAATAATTTGCATTCTAATTAGTTAGAATTGAGTTTATGATATCCTCTAGAAATTAATTAAAGATAAAATAGCTTGCCATAATTGTGTGTGGCATGAGGCAAGAACCAAAACAAACCGGTTGTGCTGCCACTACAGAGATTTAGTTAAACGTGTATGATATTGTATCCTACATTATACAGTATATCTGATGTGATCAAGATGTGTCCAGATTGACATATGTCCTCACTTGCAGGACGAAACTTGGACGTAAGTCAATGGATATCTGTATATTATGCATCAGATAATAAATCTGAATATGTTTGATACATATTGCGCTTATAAAAATCTTAATCTGAATATGAGAAGCTGATGCATTGATGTTAAAAGTCAGATTATTCCTTTGATTTTGCTTCTCTGAACTACCTCAGCACACCCTGTGCCATATTCACTTTGGTGGAGAGGACACAGAAAGCACATAAAAGCTGCCATTAAATTAAGTGAAGACCTATTCTTAGGACACCTCAGGTCCGAGCACCCAGAAGGTGGCGGCTAACTGTGACCAAAAATAAACGCCATTCAGCGATGACTTCATCGTCGCGCATCAGAAGAAAATCGCCACAAAGTGCACTCTGCTCATTTTGTCTTTTCAAATATCCTGGGTTAGACAGGATGAAAGATGCGCTCCTTCTGACTACTTGATAATATAGGTCCCTTGAGTGGAAAAATGGCACTTCACACTATATACGAAGCAATTGTTATCCAATTTATCTCAATGGCAAATCATTCATTGTGTCCTGTGCCTAAAGTGGAATGTATTCCATGGAATTCAGGTCCAATGAAAGTTTATATTCTATCTTCTAAAAAATGTTTGTACAAACTACACAAGTTCATTGGCTGGTGATTAGAATGCGTACAAAACAGCTGGTTGAAGTTTGCAGTTTGCATTGTCATTCTACACTGATCCTATGTTATTTCAACACTAATTTTTCTCCAAGCACAAATGTTTACCAGTACTGCATATTCATGTCTACAGACACAAGTGACCAAGTGACCCTTTCTGATTTCTTGTGACCTCAATATTATTGAACATCTGAAGCAACAGCTGTCGCCTCATTCCAGCACTGACTCCAATTTAAATAAGAAAGGACACGATCATAATTGAATCAAATTGCTTTAGTTTTTTATAGAACTCTCAGAATGGAACAAATAACACTACAAACGAATGTTCCTTGCTTAACTGGTATTTCAATTAGTTTGTCTTTGAAAGAATATTAAATAGACACTTAAATGATGTAAATATAGTAGTGTGGTCTGGTCTTTAGCTAGCTAGATTCTAGGTCTATGTTCTAAGTTTTCCAGTAGACACACAAAACCCAATACATTTATATTTAAATGTATTCAAATTTATGATACTTGAAAATCAGATCATTTCACAAATTCTACACACACTTAAATGATTCAGAGGTACAAGTGTCAGGACTGATCACTGTCTTGTCCTGATCTGTCCATCATTTCCCCCTGTGGCCAGCAGGTGTCACTGGTCATCCCGTTCTTTTCTCTGTGTTTCCCTAGGCCGAATCCATTCCACAGTCCCGATTGTTTTCCTTTGCTCCATAAGCTGCTGCATGGCTGAATGGGCTGAGTGTGTGGCTAAGTATTGTATGTCCCTAACTGTTGTGGCTTTGGGGCTGGTCAGAGACTAGTCTCAGTAGTATTGGGCATTTTGTTATCTGTTTTGTTTTCCCCAGGTTAATTCTGTTGTCACTTTTGGTTCTGTTATTTCAGTTTTGGTTCTTGTTTTGTACATCTAGTACTAGTATCTAGTTTGTTCTAAGTAGCTCCTAGTGTTTGAGGTATCTCCTGATGCTTGTTAATCACCTTCATCTATTCCCTGCAGCTCTAAGTTCCCAGTGTGTGCAATTAGTAATGGCCCACACATGTCCCTCATCCCACCCTCGTTACCTGTGTATATATTGTTACGACCGCCTGGCTCAAGGGCAGCGCAACATAAAAGGAAACCACACGCAATCAAATAATCAATTAAGTTATTTATTTAAAGAAGAAATAAGTGTATGCAAAGTCAGTAATATGTAAGTAAAGAAGCAAAAGTGTTGCAAGATGTCCAAAAACATAACCAAACAAAATGCCAGAGGAGGGACAAGGGGGGGGGCCTCCAGAGTAGCCCCAGGTCTCTTCATACCCCTCCCAATTAACGCTTCACACAGCACACCTGCGCCTGATCACCTACTCAAACCGGGACAAGAACACAGGTAAAAAGTGGGCGGGACTGACAGACCGGCAGCGCCGTCACACCCTCCCCCTTAAAACAGAGGCCCACTAGTGGGACTCTGTCAAAATATTAAACATGAAAACAATTCAAACATGAGCCATACCAAAACATCCACCATACCACTAATGCAATTACAAGATCCGAAAGACAAGATGGAAATGTTAAGACTCAAGACTTTTTTATTGTCATTGTACAGTTGCCTGGACAACGAAATTAGCTGGCAAGACCACAGAGATGCAGGAGATATAAGAACAAGATAAAAACACAATATACACAATGTACAGGTACAAGAGACATTGGGGAGTATATGCAAGGGTATCATAAATATAATAAATAAGGGGGAAGGGCTTTAGTCAATGGATAAGTGACATTATTGGGAAGGTTGGTAATTGCACATTTGATTGTGCAAATGTCCAGGCCATACATCATCCCCACATCTCCCTGCTACCTCCTCAATGTCCCGAACTCCAGCAATCCCGGCGCCTGGAAAGCAATTTAAGGAGGACAGAACCTAGGAGACGAGAGAGTGAGACACGACAGGCAAACCTACACTTCAACAGCCGGGGTGCGAGACAAGGCATCTGCCAGTACATTATCCACACCACGGATGTGGCGTATAGTTGAAGCATATGGCTGCAAAAATAAGGCCCACCGCATCAAGTGCTGGTTTGGGTTCTGCAGAGAATGCAAAAAGGTAAGCGGGTTATGATCTGAGTACACCACCACCGGATGCAAACCGCCACCAACATAGACATCAAAGTGCTGCAGAGCCCAAACCAAAGCCAGTGCCTCCTTTTCAATGGTGGAATACCTCAACTGGTGTATATTAAATTTCCGCGAAAAATAACTGACAGGCTTGTCAACACTCTGGTGGCCCTCCTGCAAAAGCACAGCCCCTGCTCCAACATGGCTTGCATCCACCTGTACCTGGAAAGGCCAACACAGGGGCTGAACTCAGCAACATCTTCACCTGATCAAAAGCTTGTCGACAGGCAGGAGACCAGGCGAACGTGGCATTCTCCTTTAACAGGTCAGTTAGAGGAGCCACAACAGACGAAAAATTGGAACAAAAGCCCCTGTAATAACCTACCATTCCTAAGAAACGTCGCAACTCCTTTTTGGTGCTAGGAGGAGGAAAAGCATCAATGGCCAGCACCTTCGCACGCACAGGCCTCACCTGCCCCTGTCCCACCACCTTCCCCAGATAGACTACTGTAGCCTGTGCAAACTCGCATTTAGCTAAATTAACTGTCAGCTTGGCCTCCACTAGTCGAGTAAACAAAGCCTGTATCCTGCTTAGATGTTCTTCCCAGGTATCAGC
>JAODJU010000108.1:21021812-21074422 GCA_026776725.1 Gnathonemus echidnorhynchus
GCTTTTAAAGACTTACAGATGAGTAATAAGGTCAGTTTTAGGGGAACGTTAATTTAGTCTCCATTAATCCAGCACAAGAGAAACATTTGTGACAAGGAAGGAATTAATTTTCTTTGAAATATTCAATCAGAATCAGTGTGAAAGCATACCTACGCCCATAATAAGTATCTTGTCTCCTAATAACAGGTGGAGGACTGTCATCAAGCACCTGCTAGTTTCACAGATCTACACTCTGGAGATAATTTGCCAGAGGTGCAACACTAAGTCATTATGCACACACTGGAAAAAGTCAGCACTGGTACAAGGGTGTCCTGGACATTCTGGGTAAACCACAGCCAGTGGACATAGGAAGCCAGCTGCTCCCATTCCAACAAAACAATTATCTCCTTTTCAGTGAACAGCAGAAGTATGATTACAGTTTGTAGGTCAAGCCCCAACAGGGAGGATGGGAGCATTTTCAATGCTGCTGTTGTTTAACACATTAAGGTATGAATGTCTGACCACAATATTCACATCACAGGGTCATACTGCAGTACCTGGATAGCATAAGTCACTGGAGGAAGCAAGTATTAACAAGAGTTACCTGTTACAGCAAGATCTACAAGAGGGGTAATGATCCACCCTCAATAAACCATGTGCTCCTTGTCTATGATAACATTATATATTTGTATTTATTTAGGAACCTGGTTCTAGGATTTAAACATGCACATCAAGTTGGACTTCATATTGCACATTTTGTAAATATTGATTTGTATTGTTGCTCAAACTTTTAAATATTATTTTATTTCTATTTTTAGAATAATATGCTTTATGTTCTGTATGCAGGCACCAATATTGCCAAGACAGATTTTTGCTGTAGCACAGTAACTATTTTCCCCCCAAATTATTTAATATATAGTATTTAAATAGAATTTCAAGATACTGGCAGACATTTCTGAATTAGTGAATTGTCAGAGGCAGGTATAGCTGGCCAATAAAGCAAATTCTGATTCTGTTGAGCTTCAGGGTTTAAAAACACCTAAATTTGAATGGGAATGGGTGAAATGTGCCCAAATTCTAAGGCGGAAATAATGTCAGCATTCTCCTGATATTTGTCACAAGGTAAGTCACCAAAGTGCATCACGGGTTTTAATTTCAAGGGCATAAATAATCAGCATAATATGAAGTATAACACAATACAAGAGCCCTCTATCAGGAGAACCACCAATGTCAGCAACTGGGGCCGTTACCAAGGCTACCATGCACCAGCAGCCGTGGGATTATGGGTAGTAAAGTGATGGACACAAAATGCCAACGAGAGTCACCGTCTTCAGGACCTGCATCTAAGAACATGCCATACTGGCAGACTCTGTCCCCTGCTACGAAATGTCACGCTCGTGGTTAAAAAGCTTGGTCGAAAAACTGTCTGGATGCTTCTAGAAAGCTCTGAGTTTAAATTGATTGGGAGCAGAGGACTTAATGAGGCAAAGCCATTTAATCTCACAAGGCAGGGGGACAGTAAGAAAAACAGCCACCCCATGCAAATGAGAGACGCCTGAACTCTGAACAATTGAGGTGATGTGTGATTTGACTAAATCCTGCACCCACGGGGTAGGACTCACTTAAGTAAGTCAGTGACCAGGGTTCGCTTCCTCTTATCAAAGACAAACGGCAAATTTCTAGGTGGATGTACTGGATCCGCAGGCAGGCAAAGGAAAAAAAAATATTTCAGCCTTACAACACCACCTTGATCCTTGATCAAGAATCTTTTTTTTTTTTGCTGTAGCACAGTAGCTATTTCCCCCCAAATTATTTAATATATAGTATTTAAATAGAATTTCAAGATACTGGCAGACATTTGTGAATTAGTGAATTATCAGAGGCAAATTCCTTTTCACGTGTTCCCCATTTGATTTTTACTGTTCATTAATTGTAATTTTTATTTGAGTATCTCTTTCTAAAGTGCAATAATTCTGCAATACATATAGTACACATAAGTGATAAATGTACATCCATTATTCTTTCCCTTAACAAATGCCCTAATCTGGTATCACATTTTTTAGGATCAATGAACACATTTTGCTCTGCAGAGAATTTACAGAGAAAGTCACTGTGCGATAAGTAGAGATGCAGTTTGTATTATATGTTATTAGTTGCACATTATTCATTGCAGAAGAAGCTCCTCTCTGTTCCTGTGTCCGGGCCCTTGCAGTAATCACAGTACTTGTAGCTTTCTGCTGCAGAAATTGGTTATTTTTCCTCACATAATAGTTGTGCTTTCTCCACCGGAGTGATGTGCTCCATGTGCACATAGCCGCATAGCATTTCTAGTCATCAGATAAAGTTGTTGTCTGGTTTATAAGGTAAATGTAACTGGATCTAACTGTCAATGTAAAAGAGCAGCATGATAACTAATTCTGATGCAATGACCTGTTTGGGCGCGTGATGAAAAGTGAAGGTGGGGTCAGCTTTCTGCCATCCTGCTAGAAACCACAATTACAGCCTCGTTGTAGCAGAAGACATTACATCTCTGTTAAATACTGATGAGGGAGCGGCTTATTCTGTGTATATCCAACAAAGGTTGCACTTGAAATATCCCACACAATTACCAGGCCACACAAATGCACGGTGTAGCTGCTCTACTAGGTATACAACTCAAGAATTAGGGTGTGTTTATGATATAATGCTTGTATTTATCCATTCTGTATTCATGATGCTATGTGTGAATGCAAATAACAGTGACCTTTTTTGACATTTATAATATGTTTTGGAATTTATCATTCAAGGTTTCATTTGTATGCTATGAACGATGGCAAAGGTGGAAAACAATGAAAATTAGGGCTTCTTTGACCAGGTAATTTGGTAGCGCTCCAGCTCGTCTACGTGAAGGTGGGACAGGGGCAGCTGGTTTTTTTGTCTGTCGTTTTCCCAGCACTGGCGAAGGAGGATTTCTGACGTCTGCTCTCCAGCTAAAGCTAATGCTCCTGGAGCCCGACTCCAGCCAGAGGAATGTCCGGATCAGGCCCGGAACACACCGGTCTTCCCTCGTGCTTGTGAGGGGCTGAGAGAGGTCCCGTAATTTCAAGCACCCTTTGGGCCAGATGATGAGAGATTTACCGCATGAAAATATTCCAGTGCCCGGGAGAACTGGTGCAGGGATTAAGTAGACGCCAGCGCTCTGAGTTCGACAGAAATCATGCTAGGAATCGTGAAGGAGTCGTGTTAGTCCGTGACGGAAGTGGCAGGCCAGAGCTCCACGGTATATTTGCTGACTCCGAACGAAACCCTTCCAGCAGGGAGGAAGCACTGGGAACATACAGGTACAAATGGTGCAGGACACACACAGGCCATCATAAACGCAAACCCTTGTGTTGAGGAACTACCCAGCCAGTCCAAACTTAGCTATATGCCGCACCTTTCTGAGATCTTTGACACTTTAGGGGGAGCACTGTTACACTCCCAGCACGTGAGAACCAGTTAATTTCCCAGTTGCACAACACCGTACAGTACCTTTAAGAGAGCCATTACTTGCTCCCCGTGGCGCGTGGATTCCGCGTTCCTCCCCCATGACAATCAGTGAAGATCCACTGAAACAAGCCTGTCACTAACACGCCCCCGAGATAACCGACGGCCAATCAGAGCCTGGGAGAACCCCCTGGCACAGTTCTACCCTTGTCAATAATTGTCCTTAAACAATAGGGCCCGGTGAGAAACAGGGGTGGCGGAGAATTATCATTGGCCCAAAGATATCTGCCTGGGGGGAGCAGTCAGCCCACATGACCAGGGTGCCACAGCCGAACCCTGATCAGCTCAGTTTAATCTCTGGTGCCTGCAGCATATTGGTGGGGGTGCAGAGGTGGGTGGTTCTTAAGTGTGATAGATGGAGTTTAGTTTCGTGCAGCCACTGGCTCATTTTCTGTCCCGGCACTCCCTAGGGGTGGGGTGGGGGGGTTGGTCTGAATTGCAATATTGTTCATTCTTCCCGGGAAAACAGAAAAAAAAACTGATTGTTGCCTTTCAATCCACACAGGCATTCTGCTCAGGTTCTCCTTCTCAGGCCTTTGAGGTGGGGTGAGGGGCTGGGGTGGGCATCATCGGATACCTGCCTGTCTGCTGATAATAATGAGACTCACAGAGTCACACGTGGCTCTCAGGGCAAAAATGAGTGAAACAGTTTCCTTTCGGGAGTGAATGTAAATATTCAGCTGAAACTCAGAAAAACACACAGAGAGAATGTCGACTTGTCCTCCACAAGTGTCAGTATTTAACTGTGTTAAGGCTGAGGAATGAAATCATGCTCTATTTGTCATTTGTACAAATACAAGCACAGGTATATGGGAAGGCTTCCTTTCACATACGCCATGTAATTCTCCTCTGAGACACACACACATATATAGTTGATGGCGAAGCTTGGGGTCCGAGTGCAGGATTGGTCATTTATCCGCCAACCCCTGGAGCATTTTGGGGTTAAAGGCCTTGCAGAGACATAACTATTCTGCAGAGCACAGCATTTCAGCTGGTGACCTTCTGATCATGGGCATATAGACCTAACCCCCTGAGCTTCATACTGCCCCCAGGACGCAAACTATTAAACTTAATTGTACAGAGGTATATTTCAAGCTAATTAAAGTTTGCTAACTAACCGTCCTGCCGCAGTTATACAATACTAAATCATATTAGTTAGGTATAAACAAGTCAGAAGATATAAAAATAATTAAGAGATTATTCAGATTGTTCGTAATCTCTCTGTTTGTGTATATATAGTTTTGAAGGATATTATTTAAAATTTCATATGGGATAAGAAAATCAAACATCAAAGGGTGAGTCACATAAGTGTCAAACTGTCATATAGCACTTTTTAAACATCAATAATTGTTTTTACAATACAAGAATATTTTATTTGAAATATCTTTAAAATACCTGTGTATGTGGCATAAGGTTGCATGACTTACAGGGAAAACACTATTCAGTCTATTATCTGTACAAGCTTATTTACCAGTATTATAATATATATCAACTATTAACCAATGTAATATTAAATATTACATTGAACATAAATTTGGGTAACACTTCAGTTCAAGGTCTGCTCCTTAACTATTAGCAAAGTGTTAGTATTAATTTGATAATATATTAAGAGATAGAAAGAATCATTCACAAACAAATGTAGATAAATATTAACATGATATCTTACTCCTGGTATTTACAGCACAGCTTGTCAAACACTTGGAAATAAAATACAATGTGTTATAACTGAGAATTTACAAGCTCTTCAGTAAATACTTTGTAAGGCAGGACTAAGATATCTCTGTAACACATTTCTAAATTTAATGGCAAGTAAATCTTTTTTATTTGCTAATATATTATCAAATGATTAATAACAGGGTATTAATAGTTAAGGAGCAGCCCTTAACTGGAAGTGTTACCTAAAGTTGTTACAATAAACATTGCATACAACACAACACACAGACACGGGAAAGACGTAAAAACGTATTGTCAGTGATTGGGCTATCTTTAGTGTGTGGGAAATATTAGCTGCATGTGACATCCTGTTTTGATGCTGGAAGATGGATTACTTTGGGCCGAAATGTTTGTGGCCTGATCCCACCAAGAACTGTGGCAAACAGACGTGTTGTGCGTAAAGTCCCACAAATAAACCAAAGGCAGCAGTAGCAGGCCCTATTACGTTCACATTTTTTTGCATAATTATATTTAATTATCCATTTATTATTTTGATGAGCGGTTTATTGTTTTTATGAGAGTCATGTAATACAATGCATATGACAAAATAACAGTCACACCTTTTCAGAGCCATGCACATCAAAATTTCCCCTTGCAGTAATCAAGTTTTTCTCTTTTGATTTATTCTCCCTATTACTCACCTGCTGGGACACAAATGTTAAAAGAGTGCAGTGCAGATTAATAGTAGGGGCCAATCTAAGATTTTTAAAGGCCTTTTAAAGCACAAGAAAGGTCATAATTCATACAGAGGGGGCAACCTTATCATTAGCCAATGATATGTTTCGAGTTGGTGAGTGACAGGAACCAATCAGCATTCAGCTAGGGCCAGTGCCCCCATGGTTTCACCCCTGTGTACTCCCCCGATTAATAGAGAGCAGCCAGACAGCAAAGTAAGAAAACATGATTTTAAAACCAACTGTGTCAATATGCAATATTCATTGTTCAAACATGTTACAGTGGAAACCCAAAGACACACAAAAAAGTAAACAGCAGTATTTTTGCAAGACAAACATAAGACCCAACTAGCTTAGCACAGAATATATAATGCAGTTATTAAAGGGAAAAGAGTGAATTATTTATAGTCACTTGCTATTTTGTTCAATGACAAGGTCGCCTTGGAAGTGTGGTATTAAACTTTAATATTTCTACATTTTCAGGATCAAGAATGGCTCAAAAATTGATTATCCCCTTAGCCATGGAAGAAATGTGCTTGGTGCCACAGCGTACACAACAGTGATGTTAGCAAGGGTTAGCCTGCATACTGCAGCGTGAACCACATCGCCCGCCTCCCTCAGACACCGAGCCAGCACATTACCAAGGAGGCGACACACATTTGACGGATGTGACTAAGAAGGAAAATGCATTTGGAACTGACCCCTAAGACAGAAGTGCAGCATTGCTGAGCTTCTCAGATGCACATCCTAAGCAGAGTAAAGACAAATGAAAAGAGCATATAGAATGTGACTGACTGAACCCTGAACATGACTATTATATTTCTAATTAGATTCAAAACATTATTATTAAGGTTTTAATATTAGCTTTTATAGTGATTTCTATACACTAGTGGCAAAAATTGTGGAAACATCTAGCATTTTTGGCAACACGCATTAAACATTGCTACATGATTACAGTATAATGCCATTATAGTGGACTCGCTAATAACGAAATATCATCTATAACGGACGAGGTCTGCTGATCCCGGCTATTGCCTTTAAGAACATGTAGAAAAAGCATCGGATATAGCGGAGTCGCATATAACGGAATTTCGCTTATAACGGACAAACAATGTGGTCTTTAGGGCCGCTTTTAGCTGTAGTTTTGTTCGGCTATAACGGACATGCAGGCTTCGCCTACAAGGTGATTGGTGTGCCGGTGATATCCAGCGCAGAGACATAGTCGGGATTATTAATAGTCACGCTCTATAAACAGGCATGGTGTAACACTGATTGGTCTGTGTGGCTGTCCATCACCAGGCAGGCTGTGCGTCGGCAGACGACACTCACCCAGCGTTTGAGCTTCTGCCAGGGCTGCATGCTCTCTCCATGTAGTAGTGCTTATTGTTCAGCTACCAAAATGATCGTGGAAAAAAGTGTACAATCATTCATAGACACAGAATTCCATAACACATATGTGTAAAATCTTTTCTTTTTGCTCAGAAAAGTGATATACAAAAATGTATAATGCATTATCTTCCACAGCTTGAGATTTTCATGAAAAACAAACACTTTTGTCTGTTTTAGATCAATACCAGATCAAATGCTTCAAATCAGATTATAAAAATGCACCGACCCAGTGCTGCCAGGGTATCAGAAACATGGATATTTTGATGAGTATACATTACTGTACATCCCATTCCTTTGTCAACAACTTTTTTCTTCTTTTTTTCCTCTAAATGTGATTAGACAGGAAAGGTGGGAACTCATCTGGAATTCAAATTCAGCCAGGCCCTTAGAATCATTTCCAAGGTCGCGTGACCTTTCATCGCTCTGCAATTCATGAGCTGTTCCTATTGATTTAAACAGCTGTAAGGGGTCTCCATCGGTAGGGGAAAATTGAATCTCGTCAGCGTGCTGGCGGGTTATTGCGGATGGCACTCTGGGAGGTGCTTCAGGACCTCAAACTCCCTGGGACAGGGCATTATTCATTGCATCTCCCCACATTTCCTTAAATACAGGCTATGCTCACTAAAAAGGTCACTATGAAGAGGGGCCGGTCTTCAGCATTGTCACCTAACAATCCCGAAATATACACTCAAATCCATTAAGTGTGAGGCAGATTGTGAATTAATTTTCGACTATCTCCGTCGACTCTGAAATACAAATGCACGATATGATGGAATGCGAGGTGACTTGAGCATGTGTTGCTTCCTCACATCTAACAGGCTATGTATTTATGGAACTCCTGTTCAGCTCACCCCTTATGCTCTAAGGAAGATGTACGGGGGCAGGGCCACAGGGGTACTGACCCCAGCTGAAAGCCTGTCCGAGTGGGCCCTCCCCTGTCACTCACTGATTCGAAACATATCATTGGCTAATGATAAGGTTGGGCCCTCTATATGAATTATAGCCTCTTTTCTATCCCCCACCTTAAAATGTCCTCGAATCACCCCTTCTGGCGTTGAACGAACCTCCAGTATTCAAGTACAGCTCAGTTTGCTGCCCGTCTAAGTGCCTGGACAAAAGTTACTTTCACAAAGCAGGTGCCTTCTGAATACATATAGGCTGCTTTTAGACTTTGAATAGAAATTCATTGTCATGATATTGTATTCATGCAAGACATTAAATATTCTTATTGAATACTTTAGTAAGACATTTGTACTATTCTTCCTTCAGTAAAAACTTCTTGGCACTTCTTGGTATTTCTTTAGTTTTTAATTACAACAATTGAATGTTAAATTGTATACCATTATTATATAAGATATTTTGATCAGTTAGAATATTACTTACTTTAAACCACAAGCTCTGTAGGTTACTGTCTCACATCAGCTCTGATTGAGTTTGCTTTCTCTATATTTATATTGCAATTAAGGCACATTGTTCCAATAAAGTTCTCACAGTGCATGTAAATTTCCAACAGTGCGTGTTTGATCGCTGCTTTGGTGTGATTCCAGACCATTAAAACCCAGACAGAGTGAGCAGTTATTTAAAATAGACTGAATATATGGTCAGTGCAATATTTTATTCCTTTCAAAAAGTGCAAAATAGTGAAAGGATGCACCACAGACGGTTATCACTGTTATATTTTATAATTGCCAATATAACATTGATTTCTGTTAGACTCTCTGGGTAAGATTTTTCAATCCAGAAAGTGTTTTGCCATTAATGTTTGATTTTGCTTTACCTCCAGTAATAAGAGGCCATAAATCATTTGTTCTTGGTCTGTGTGATGTACTCAGAATAATTGACAGCTGTTTGCTCTCTGTATCAATTGTGATTTTGATTCCTTTGAAAGGAACAGACAGTGTTCCTCGGGAGATCTCAAGGTGGCTGAATAACAGCCCAGCAGAGACGGGTGCGAGGCATTCTATCGCCACGGCGGTGTGAAGAGCGGGCAGCTTTCAAGTGGGGGGGCGTTTTGTATAGACTGGACCGAATGTTGACCTCCCGGCTTTCTTTTGCTTAAATGGCAGCATTGCTGAGTGGAGTATAAAGAAGGGCGATTCTAGAGGAGGAGGGGGTCAGCTACGATAAAATTAGCTGAGATGGAGTCCCTGACAACTGTATGAAATGTGCGAAAATACGGGACAAATTACTTAAACGGATTTAGAATAATAATTTTTCAGAGATGGGGGGAGGAGGAGCTAAGGAGCATGCACTGAGGAGAGCTGTGACAAAAAATGTGGTGACTGATATCGCCCTAAATTGACATCCAGAATCGCCTATGGTATAAACCCATACGAGTGACCACAAGGCAAGGCAATAACTTCGGGTTATTGAGCATTGGGGGGTTCAGGTTTCCACCCATTTAAGGGGGCCTGGCAGGTGTATTGGCTGGTTTTGATTATTGGGAGGTTACAATCCCCCCATAATTTACTCCCATGCCCCAAAGCACTGATCTTGGGGCTGAACCATAGCTTGTGCTGGTGCCCTCATTCACTGAATGTATCCTTCTTATCCTTCAGTAGCTGCTGGGCTGTATTGAGTAGATGGAGTCATGTACAGTAGCGCTATCATGAAAGGACGCTCCTTTGTGGTACAATGCACAGACAGCTCAGCTCATCTCCATTCCCAGCCAGCTGGATAATAAGCATAAATACTAACGCAAGCAAGGCAACTCTCCAAATAATCTCATACGGTTTCCCTTCTATGCGTCTGATAATGTCAAGGCTACCAGCATCGTGCCATATTAATTTATAGAGCCAGAGAAATATGTAAATGTGAAAATACACTCATATGTCTTTAAGGAGTTCCCCACATAAGGAGACCTGTGAGTATTTTCTTATCAGTAATCAGCTTTTTAAGCATCCATCTTACCACCCCCCAACTTCCAGCTATTTATCATGACCAGGGGTACTCCCCCTCAGTAGATTACGCTGACCCACATCAGTGTTTTATAACTTCAGCCGTGACATACCCATTCCCCCCCAGTAAAAGACTGAGGTACAGTCAGGACTGTGCATTATGAACTGTGGTCAGAGGTGGATAGTTCAGATCCAGAAAGTAAAAGTACAGAAAGTATAGTTGAGCATAAAGAGTCACAGTTACAGAGTACTCCACTGGTTGGTTGAAACAAAATCTTGGTGTGGATTTTTAATTTCTGGACCTGAACTCTCCACCTCTGACTGGTACACTATTGTAAGTGTGAGACTGATTGAGTTATTTAGGTTATTTGACGAAGGCTTAAAATAAATCTCAAAAGTTTCTTTGCAGCATCTGCCTATAAAACATACCAGTGATGCAGAGGCAGGCAGAGTGCCGGCGTGGTACGAACCACGGTTTTAATGACGTTTTTGTCCTCTGGTGGTCGAACAGAAATTGGGGTGATAAAACTAGCATTTGCACCCATATCTCTACGGCACAAAACTGCTCCAATTCTCATGCCTAGTTTAAGATCCATTATTTCAGCCGTGCCACGTGCCAGAAGCTTCTCAACACTGCGATATGGCATGCATATGAATTGTAATCTTCTGATCAGACTTGAAATAGTGCATCCCTGTCGCAGGCGACGTCGCTATATTGCGCTTGTTCTCAGCATGCGTATCATTTTTCGTCCTTCAGGGATGCCGTGTTGCTCTGCGATAGCCGTCTCGTTCGAAGTGGAAGCTGTCATAATAAATGCTTCATTCTAGCAAGCGGAAATATACTTTCGGCGCTGCGGCTATAATATCCATTTTCATCTGTGCCGAAAACACACAAAACGAGCTATAGAGCTAGCCAGGTTCGGTTACTAGAGATTTCAGATAAATAGACTGTCATTATATCATCCGGCCTTGCAATTCTGTTCTTTTCATTGCATTTTCTACATTAAACATTTTTTTTTCTAACCTAGGAATTGGCATTATCCGGCAAATTAGTTGAGGAAGCAGATGAATTTGCATTCTAAGTGCGGTATCACACTCTAGGTAATAAAATCAGACGTATCAATCAGGGATGTTGTGCTTTTGTTTTCATTCTTTTTAAAGAAGGACAGCATGAATTGTTTTATTGTTGTTGTCCTTGAAGCTAGTGAGGCAAGGATGATAAATTCACATTGGGATTGGGGGGGGAGGGGGTGGCATTCAAACTTTAGCCTCTAGGGACTTCCTATAGCCACCCTCCCTGGACAAATGGAGACAATCCAACACCCACATGCATATGCGAGGTCGCAGGTACAGTTTCTAGAAGCACACTGATGACTGGAGTCGCCAAAACCATACGAAGCAGTGGATCTGTGGGGTGGGAAACGGCCCAGTGTCAAACAAGACCTACAGCAACCACCGCTGCTAGAGGTCAAAGGTCAAGTGGCTTGCTGCAGGTGAGCATGTGATGTAACATGTGACATCAGTAGCAAACCAATTCAAATAATCCAAAACCAGAAAGATGAAACAGAGAGCATCTCCCGCTAATGATTACCGCACAATTACTAAAATGAAGTTTGTAATTAAACTTGAAAATGCCTCTTGTAACAGCTCCAGTGAGTCTTTAAGCTGCTGAAATTTCACACTATATGGGACGCACTAATATTTCTTAGCCTCATCTAGCTACCCCCGCAGATTAGGTCGGGCTTCGCTGAGATATGGTGCGATGACGAGGCCGTCTTCCCCAACCGAGGTGGCTGTCCTCCGTGATCTGACCTCAACTTGGAGGATAGCACGAGCACCAAGCCCATCCCGTTATCAGTGAGACCACTCGGGCCGACATAAAACTCATTGACAACGACAGGGCTGCTCACCAGACTGGGGAGCCTCATATTTTCTCTCTTCATGTCATCTCACAGATCAGGTAGCCGGCCTGTTTACCGTTCCACATTAAAGAATCTCTTCAGCATTGCTCTGAAAGAGGCTGGGAGATTTTGGGATTTATCTGTTGAAGTTCTTTCACACAAAGGCAGCATATTATGAAACACAGATTCTTATAAGCCGCCAGGAAGCATCCCTATGCATCCAAACAGCAGTATAATGAAAACAAATCCACTCATCAGAACCTCGCTGGCACCATGACACACAGCGGGGCACTCAGGGGGCGCTAATGTCACAGTGTATTTAGTACGTTTTTTTTTCTAAACTCAAAGATCTCTCTCCAGACTCCACTATTTATATTTTAATTTCTACTCTGCTGACCCCATCTAATTTCGCAGTTCAAAGCCTAAGCTATTTCTGGTTTTGCGATGGCTCAAAAATGCAAATTATTTACATTCTCGACGGTCAAATTATGGGTAAATACGATGAATTTATAATACGCCCTGGCCTGTCGTGTATGACGCTCGCACGATGGCTGTGAAACCCCCAAAGCCTGCTCACATCTCAACATTGCATATCACCCTCCTGTCCGTAGGTGGCGTGTGAATGGTCCGTGCCTTTTGCCATGGTTTCCTCACACAGTCCAAAGACATACAATCAGACTCATTCATATTCAACAATACTGTGCCCTTTTCCACCTGGGATTGCCTTCGACCCCACACCCATACTAGATAATCAGAATCAGCGTCTCTGTTGCCTCTCAACCTGCACTGGACATGCAGCTATGGAAGTAGATGGATGGGGAATCTTTATTGCCAGAAGACCAAGTTCGTTAGTTAACCAAAGTTAGGTAGTTAGTATACATATGTGTATATAGGTTCTGATTAATGGATTTGTTTTCAGAGGGACACAATGCAAACAGAGAGAATAAATACAAGTGATACACAACACAGAAGAGTAAATACAAGACATGTGATACATACAGTAGTCTGAAGATGGATGGATTGATGGATGGATGGACTGTTTGATTGTGGGATGCATATAAGTTATTACAGGTCAAAATCCAGACTGAGTTTGCATGTTCTTCTCAATCTTTGATCCATTTCATGCTCCCGGCTTCCATGGATTTCCCTGGATAATCCTACATTTGGATGAAATAGTTCCTCTAGCCTGAGTGCCTGCCTGGATATGGTCTGAATCACAACAGCCACAGTGGCATAAGGGGACAGAAAGATAAGTATATTTTTAGGGCATGTTATCTGTCTCATCTGTATCTGACACTGAACGCTGATCATTTTACTGATAATAATTAATTCTGAAAGATGTTAAAAATAGATCCCCTGCGAATATTGTTGTCTCGCCTGCAAATTTCATGGATGCTTCTGTGTACAAAGACTGTTCGTAACGAACATTTCAGAAAATTTTTTTAGGAGAGACATTTTATAACCGGCTTTGGATAGAATTATCTTTTATAGGCAGCTCTTAAGGTATTTCTTTCTAATGGATGAGTTGTGCAGTATTAATACTATCAAAGAGAGTCTCGTTTCATTAGGCCACAGAATAATCCACTGCATTGTTTTTATTTTAAAATGCCCAGCGGGGATATTGATACCTGTGATAAATACATTTCACGCCGCCCCATTTGTCTCAGCATTCCATTCTGTGAGTGCATTCCATTCTGTGAGTGCACTTCCACATCATCTCAACTGCTGTTTTCTTTACTATCAACATTCAGGAAACTATTCTATGTGTAGAGATGAATCTGGATTTTAATGGTTTTATCAGACGGTTCATAAGGCTTGGAATTCCTTCTATTCCATCAGGAACATCCACTTGATTGTTCAAGTGCTTCCATTTATTGAAAGGTTAAAGTCAGAGGGACGACTAGATCCGTGTGTCATGGTTACTCAGCACTATTTGTGTCCAAGATTTATTTATTTATGTTCTAGTAGGGGCCCAGACCTTGCCGTGTTTGATGTGAATAGCGCTTCTTACAATGAATCGTATTTCGCCAGTGCAGTTTCGCACTTATTACTGGGTCATTCGATATTCGCTCAGGCTGCAGTGCTTATGGCTCCTGGGCAGCCTTTGGCTGGCCTTGTACGTCACTTTGGACAAAGGCGTCCGCTGAGTAAATAAAGGCAGAATGTAAAAGGTCACCGAGAGAAATGACAAAAAGGGTGAGATTCAGCCAAGGGTCGGGCGCAGCTGGGGGGGGAGGACAAAGAGGGAAGAGAAGCAAACCTGAGGGAAAGTCACTGCAAGTGAGTCCTCTGCTGTCGTCTTAGTGTCTGACAAGCTGCACATTTATCAGCTCTGTGGCCTTCTGTCAGTCTGACACGGAAGATGTTATCGCTTGTAATGAAGCAGTTTCTGAAAACTTTGGAAGAGACTCACGTGCAGTACAGCACCTGTGAATATTCACCTTTAAAAAGCAGTTTTGTTTCTTGTTTGTTTGGGCTTTCTGTCTTAAGACTTCGTAGCTCTTTTATCTTATTTTTAATCCACCCAGCCCTCCATCTACCAAGCACTTAGTTAGTATAGGGTCATGGGGGTCAGGCTAGGGCTATCCCAGGCAGCACTGGGGACAAGAGTGGGGTATTTATTATATACTTCACTTGTATATATAGTCAATATTTTAAATATTATGATGAATACCTGTGATCTGTAGTAGAGCAGTGTTTGGAAAATGGATAAATGGGTGGAATATGATAATAACTAATAAATTAATTAAAATTAACAATGTCATATATGTACATGTATACACACAATAGTAATTAGCTTTTTTATTTTATCATGAAAAAATGTGTATTTCCCTCAGATTTATATGGCATTCACTACTCTTCTTCAGTTGTCTAAGAAAGTTACTTTGTTTTTGCATTTTCCGTATAAATTTGCATGCTCAATAATCCGGCAGGAGGAAGCGTTTAATCAAATCAACTGCCATGGCCCACTTTAGCTCTCAGTGGAGTGTGTGATTCGGAATTACAAATCGTCAGACAAGGAGTCTGTTGTCTGGCTGGTATCGTCGAGGGCTCCTGCACCTCTGCTGCCGCGATCGGCCTGCTCATCAAAGGGAAGCTGCAGACGCACGAAGACGAGGGCTTCTGCGAGGTCCCAAGCATGGCCATGCTCTGGATGGGGGCCACAATTGGGCAGCAGACCTGGGAGTAGCCAATAGGGGCATGTCTAGAAATTTGCTGAAGTAAAATACATCAGAATTGATGGGGGGGGGGTGTATAATTTTCTTCTGCAAGCCAAGATCATCCTGCCATATGCAGGACAGGTGGCAACTTGACCCCCATCCAGTTTTACATATAATTTTACCTATTCAGGGCCCCTGTAAGTACTGGGCCCCCTGAATCTGCCTGGGTGTCTATGCCCCTACTGCACCCCTGCTGGGGGGGGCAGCATGACAACCCCTGGATGGAGACAGGGGATCTGGAGCTATAGGAAATGGGAATGTTCTGCATGATCATAGCCTTCCCTGTACTGCTGGGAGGGGCTTCACTGCTGGATAGTAAAGATGGCGGAGACTTTCTCCACACAGTCTGGATTTTCTGGAGATCAGTCTCAATACAGAGGGCTGCAATAACTCTGGGAGAGAAAGACAGGCTTCAATCACACCTTCAGCCACAGTGATATCTATGTACTAAGGAAACATCTGGAGGACAGACACCATCAGGGCAACTGCCGACCATAATGTCCATGTATTACAGATGGGATGCAGGCCAAAACATTTCAAGCATTTATGCATTTCTGATTACTTATACAAAGTAGCACTGACTTAGCTAGCCAACTTCACTATGTCTCATCCTTGTAGTGACCCAACATACATGTGTACATAAGAATAATAATAATGATAATAATAATAGTCACAGTCCAACAAAGAAGGAGGCAGGAGCAGGGATGAGAGCAAACAGATAAGGGGTTTCTTAAAGGAACAGGAACAGGGCAAAGCAGACTGCGTGGGATCAACAGAAGGCAGAACTAACAAAGGGGGAAACCACTGGAGTGTGCATGCACACGCACATGAGCTTGCGTGCACACACACTCACACACACACACACACACACACACACACTAGGGTAACATCAATGACCGGACTGGGGAGCACAGGACTGGGAGGCATTCTCATACTGGACTAATGAGGGAGACAAGGGGCAGCTGGAGTGAGCCACACGAGGACTGAAACGAGAGGTGAGGCTTGTTAGAGCCAAACTAGGCTGAGGAGGAGGGAGTGGGAATGCGGGGCATGACAATAATAATGATTATTATTTTAAAAAATTAAATTGACATAATGATTCTTTTTCTGAGACGTTTTGGGATCTGCTTATTGGCTCACTGTGAGCTACCACTGATCTAAGATGTGTGCCGGCAGTTTGTGAAAATGGTCAGGTTGTAGACCATAAACCCCTTTTTACACCCAAAAAGGCAATTTTTAAGATGAACACATGCAGTGCTCTACTGCGCCACAGAAAAAAAAAAAAGCTGCACAATCAGATGAATCGTGGTTCAGCGTCTTCTCGAGATGTGGGAGAGAGCATGTGTGTGGCGTGCCAAGCTCACGGCTGGAGTGCCTCTTCCCCATAAAGAGAGGTTTTAGGAGCTCTGCCGTTGTGTGGGGTAGATTTTCCTGGTATATTCTCCGCCCATCTAAAGCCCTCAGAAGGATGGCTTAATGCCTGGGTAGATAGGCAGATAGACAAGTAGACAGATACAGAAAAGTATTGGAACACAATTCTTAATCATTGAATTCAGGCTTTTCATTCAGACCCATTGCCACAGGTGTTAAAAAACAAGCATCTAGCCATGCAGTCAGGTTTACAAACATTTGTGAAATATTGGGTCGTTTTGAAGAGCTCAGGGAATTCAAGTGTGGTACTGTCACGGGATGCCACCTTTGCAATAAGTCAATTCATGGAATCTCTTCCCTACTAGATATTCCACGGTAAACCGTACGTGATATTATTGCACAGTGGAAGCATTTAGCAACAACAGAAACCACGAAGTGTCAGAGCATGTAAAGTAACACAGTGGGGTCGCCGAGTGATGAGGCGCATAGTGCGTTAAAGTCGCCAACGCTCTTTTGACATAACTGCGGAGCTCCAAACTTCCTCTGGCATTAACACCAGCACAGAAACTGTGTGCTGTGAGCTTCATGGAATGGGCTTCCATGGCCGAGCAGCTGCACGCAAGCCTCACATCACCATACGCAATGCCAAGCGTCAGATGGAGTGGTATAAAGCACGCCCCCCACTAAACTCTGGGGGTAGTGGAAACGTGTTCTGTGGAATGACAAATTACATATCTCTGTCTGGGATGAACAGTGTGGGTTTGGCAGATATCAGGAGACTGTTACCTGCCTGACTGCATTGTGTGAACTGTAAAGTTTGATAGAGGAGGGATAATGGTATGGGGTTTTTTCTCAGGGGTTGGGCTAGGCCCCTTAGTTGAAGAGAACTCTTAATGCTTCAGCATACAAAGATATTTTGGACAATTCTATGCTTCCAACTTTCCGGAAACTGTTTGGGGAAGGCCCTTTTCTGTTCCAGCATGACTGTCCCTCAGTGCACAAAGCAAGGTCCATAAATACATGGTTTGGTGAGTTTGGTGTAGAAGAACTTGACTGGCCTGCACAGAGCACTGACCTCAACCCTGTCAAACACCTTTGAGATGAACTTGAGATTGGGAGCCAGGCCTTCAGGTTCAACATCAGTGTCTTACCTCACAAATGCTCCAAAATATATTCCAAAATCTTGTGTAAAGCCTTTCCAGAAGAGTGGCAGCTGTTATACCAGCAAAGGCTGGACCAACTCCATATGGATGCCTATGGATTTAGAATGGGATGTCATGAAAGTTCCTATAATGGCCAGGTGTCTCAATACATTTGTCCGTATAGTGTATACATAGGAGTAGAGCTGTCATTGGACAATTGGCTGCACCACCTAATGATGGCTCTGCTCATATATACAACTTTGTAAAAAATAGAGAAGAGACCACAACTAAATTTTCAGTCTCACTCATTTCTCTATATATGATTATGTGTCTGTGTAAAATATACATATTTTTGCCAACTGCAGCCTGGCTCTTCCCTGCTTCTCATTGATGAAGGGCTTCTTCCTTGCTTTATGGGTCTTCAGTCATGCTTCTAGGAGCCTGTTATGAATTGTCCAAGCAGTGCACTTCACACCTGCACTTAATGTTTTCCATTCTTTTTGAAGGTCACTTGAGGTCATCCTCCGATTTATGATGCACTACCGGATAAGTTGACAGTCATCTCTGGCAGTAGAAAGTTGCTTCTGCCCTCTACCTGGCAGGTTTTTGGTTGTTGCCCGTGTCTCCTACCTCTCCTGCCTCTCCTATTCTTGTGTACTGCTGTCTTACAAACTTTGAGCCTGGAAGCAGCCTTCTGCCAGCAGAACCAGGCTCAAACCAGGATTTAAAAATGCAGATTTGTTTAAAAATATAGATTGGTCTGTTCATTTTTTCTAGAGCTGTATATCTGTTCTAGAGGGTCTGGCTCAAAAGGAAAATTTGCCTAGATATTGATTGGCTAAATAATAATAAGCTATTAAAAGAGTGATTACTCATTTTATGTTCCCCTCGGCTGGGGCCTTAAGGGATTTAAACATGCAGACTTTTAAATGTATTATGAGTGATTTCTTGAATAATTAATTTTTTATATAGGAGAGTTGTGCAGTTACTTTTAAATAATGGATGTGTATGATGTAATATGCTCAATCCCTATAAAATTACTGTCTTTTATGCCACAGAGCCAGTCCGATGTAATACATATAAAATAAAAGATGAATCCATATGTAGTGTGATGAAACTTAATTCTCCATAATTAAATTAGAATCATCCATCCATCCATCCATCCATCCATCCATTTTTCAACTGGTTATCCTGGTTGAGGTGGTTCATGGGGAAAATTAAAATGAACATGAATGAAATTTAATTAACAGCAGACTGAATCTAAGGATGATTTAAACGTACATATAAGCTGGTGTGTACTTCCTACATCATTCATGTTTATTAAGTTTTAATACGATGCATTTTCCTGAAAAAGTCTGGTTTTGGGATTGCGGGGCTGGTGGCACTGGTTAGAGAGGTGTTTAATCGCTGGGTGTGAACAGCAGCGAGTCTAGGATGGGGGGCATAAGAGGGGCTATAATTTACACAGAGAAGCCAACCTTATCATTAGCCACTGATATGTATTGAATCTGTGAGTGATCGGGGGGAGAGGTATTCCAAGGGCCAATCAGCTTTCAGCTCATGGGAGTTCCCTTGTGGCCCAGCCCCTGTATACAGCCGTGGGTGAGAAAATAACTCTGAAAGTCTACAAAGGCACATACAGTTCACCAAAAAAGAAAAAGCTACTTAAATTTGGTCAGGGCCTGATTGCCGTTTACTTGCTGGTCTCGTTACTACTGAACTAAGGAAAGGAAGTCAGGAAGTCACTAATTTAAAATAATCACCAGACACAAGGGACAGGTGAGGCACAGTCGAGTGTCATGTGTAACACCTGGAAATGTCACCCTAACCCGACGAACAGAGCAAGACATGGTCATCACCTCCCACCTGAAGAAGGATGCACTTTGCCACCCATTATATGAAATGATTTTTGGAATCTAAAATTAAAGATGTTGGATTATGTGCAGTTGATAAAAATCTTAATCATAAATCTTAAACTATAACAAAAATCTTTTTATGAATATAAGAGCTATATCCATATAACCCTATTGATTTATTTAATTGTTTCTATGGTGACAAGGGGCAAGGCACACGCAATAATATTGTCTTGTGCATCTGGTGGACAGAAAATGTCAATTGCTTCACTGAAGAAATGACCACTTTATTAGAGGTCGATCATAATTCCCAGAGCTCACACTTCCTGTTAAAATGAATCTTCATCTCTTCGTTACATTCCTTCCACTAGCCTCGAATCGGTTCTGAATTTACAGCGAATAAATCCTTCTGCACATATACATATATACTGACAAGGAAAGTATGGATTGAACTCAATGTGCTGTAGCATTGCATTATGGGGAAATAAAACTTCATTACCTTTGCAACATAACAGGTCTTGTTGAAGGCACACTTTGTAAATACCTCAGATTCTGAAAAGCACTGACACTAGATTGATCACTTTTATCATGAATCTATCAAGTCCTTAATATATTCACTTAATACTAAATCTCAATACAGTTCTTATTTATCCTGTATGCCGATTTGCTTTGTTTTCCTTTTTAATAAGGAAAAATAAGGATCCAGAAAGGTGGAAATGTATGTGCGAATTCTACAAATGTGCTTGTTGAGTTTTCAAGTGATTCTGTTCTGGCTCCATGTCAGAATATTCTCATTATCCTAATTAAAAGTGGAGTGTTAGCTTTAAGCCGGCTGATTGCTTGCACCAGTCACGGTCTTATTATAGCACGCTGTGGTAATTCACTGGGATCACGGCTCCCACACCTTTGCTCTCTCTCACTATCACGCACAAGCGCCGGCCCACTGAGGTGTGAATCCGCGCCGGATAACCGTCTCCCTCGTCCCCGTACAAAGGACTGCAGAGGCCGATAATAAGAGAGCTCACAGTTGGTTGTGCAGATGTCACCAGGTAAATCCTCACTAGGAAAAAACCAACCCCCCCCACCCAATGAGCCACTACTCAGACCGCTACACAAGTCAGTCTTATCATATTCAATTCAAAGAGGCCGCATGTCTGTGATTGGAAGGTCGTCAATTCAAATTCCATTAATTACTCCAGACTGATCCAGCATTCTCAATTGTACAATACTTTGGATCAATGTGTCTGCTAAAAAATGCATGCGATATTCAGAAGTAACCCTCACAGTTTAAAAGCCTACCCAGGCCTTAATCTCTGTTGGCCAAAATAAACCCTTCAGTATTTAAATATGTTTTGCTTCCAGCAAACATCTGGAATAAATTTTGAGTTCCTAGTTGGAAATTTCAACTGGAACGCCCCCTGATGTCTGAATTCCGACTCATGAACTCGGAGGAATCAACACAACCCAGAGCTCAGAATCCAAGATGGCTGCGCCCTTTATCAAGAAGTTAATTTTATACTGTTTATTAGCTTAATTCTTATTTGCGACTCACTAAATTGGTCGTACACACAATACTGTCGAACTTATCTGTGGACATGTTGCTATGGAGTATTATGTGCAAAACACCATGTAATGTGTTATAATCAACTGATATTGCTAACAATCGCTAGCAACTAACTGGGTTAGAACTGGATTTCATGCTTAGTCGGTCTATTTGTTGGATTTAAAGTAGTCCGGGGTAAATGTAAGTGAGCGAAGATAAAGCCCATTTAAACTGAGGTACCTTAAATCTGATAAGTTGTCAGAAGAAATCTTGCTTTTTGAAACGGATCACTGGTATTGTTAAATGGCTTTCCGACTTGTACTGGAACGCTGTTAACTCGTGTGTGACGTCATTACAATTTCTGAGTTCCGACCTCCAAGGTAAATGGAACATGGCATTAGTCCTTTAGCATGGATACAAGATTGTTCCAGGGTATTACCAGACTCCAACCAGCAGGTGTCAGTCTAGCAAGAGGCGTGGGGAAGAAATGTTCTCATTCTCTGACGTTTGTACATTCAGGTCTACATTCAATAGAACTTCAACTTGAGGTTAGCTGGTTTTATGATTAATACTTTCCTGACAATGTATCCGTGAAGCAGGAAACACAATTATAACCTATATTTAATGTGATGACAATTCGAAAACATTTCTAAGACTGCATTCTGCACAGCAATACTTAAGTTGGTTTTGCCATAAAGCATGAATATACCACACTCAATGGCATCACAATATAACCGTCAAATGAGGCCTCTATTAGTACTTTCAGTCACCATCCTTTTTCCATTTGATCTTTGTCAATAATACTTCAGTTCCTGACCAATGGGGACTGTAGAGGAAAATTTTATCTAGATATATGAGACAGCTATTTAAATAATAAATAAATCCCTACTTCTTAGAATGACAAAGATGAGATTTTTTTATTCATAAATTTTTGTCTAGTTTTCATCTCTCGCCATTCCAGAATATTCTAGATTGGGGCTTGTCCACTGTAAACTGCACAGGATTTTTTTTGGAACTCTTTATCATCTATTGACCAAGGAGATAAAAGTAAACTCTGACGCTTTGGATTGGTATTTCCTGAATCGACTACAGCACTGATTCACAAGAGAGCGGACAAACTAACCCTCAATGACATCCAAGCGCAGACACTCACACAGCAGGGAACGATGATGAAATTCAATTAGGAGGAGCCATGACATTCATTTTCTCTTTAAAATAAAATGGTGGAAAAGGAATACCAGCCAGCTTAATAAAGAAACATTTCATGAAGGCTGGGTGAAAGAGATACACCCTAAATGCAATTATGTTTTTGAAGCACATTCAATAAATATATTTGTTTTAACATATTCTGAGTATACTGAACACATTGACATTTTTAAGCAAATATTGTAAATAAGTGTGAAATAATGTAATGAGGAATAATTATGATTTGAAAAAAACATTGTGACTCACTGATTTTTTATTTTTTTTTGAATAGCTTCATATACACACATGCTGTTTTAAAGAGCATTGCAATTTAAATAGCACTTACTGAATAGTTTCTGGGCGGGAAAAAAAAAAATCTTTTTTTTTTTTGTAACAAATCAACAGAAAGCTCCATTATCCGGTTAAAGGAATAGTCTTTAGCATTTGACAGAAAAAAAAACGTGTTTTTCATCAGTTGATCTCACTTATGGAAATGCTCCTATAAAATGTGTTTTTTTTTTTCACATTAAATGCAGTGTTAAAACCCAAGACCATAATGGCCTCACCAATCTCAGTTTCTCACAAAGTGCCCATTAAAACCCAAATTTCCACCATCTTCTGGGTTTTTTGAGCAAGCGTGTGCCGTGCATTCCAAAGAGATAAATCTCCGGGATCAGTGCATTCTGTTCCGTAGATTGTTTGAGATTCTACAGTAGGTCATTCCACCCAAACAGATCAGAACTTTTTTGTCAATGAAAAATGCATCAGCTAATCAGTGACATTATTCTTAATATCCTACATGCCTTTTTGAAGATCGAGTAATTCCAACTGTCTCTTTCCTAGGCACCAAGTAACGTGAGTCATAAGTTGTACAATGCTCGGAAAATCAAGTCACCCTTGTTAGCAAAAAGTTCCGCATACCTCATTATGGCTCCTTCCATTGAGATAAATTGCTAATTTTCACTCACTTAATTGCATAATTTTGAAAGCACATTGGAAAAAGAATCAAATCTGAATGGTATCTATGTCACAAGATAATATTTTTGTTCCTGTATGTGAAAGCGAGATTGTCTGAAGTGGAGAAACATGGCTGTTTGTGTACTATGTTTATTATTACTATACTCGGGGCTGGTCATTAGGTGACATAGGTAGCAGCCCAGTTTTACTCGTGAACATGTAGAATGTGCAAACTTTACACACATGGAGTCAAGGCAGAGACTCAAACCCACATCCCAGAGTAGTGAGGCAACAATGCGAACCACTGTGCCACCGACCCAAGACCCTGAAGTTAAATTTACATGCAATCATGAAAAAATAACACATTACAGCTTTAAGATTATCGCAAATGTCTTAATGTGTTAAGTTTGACAACCGTTATTCTTTAATTTATTCTTACAGTCCTACATTTTTGATTGGTTATGTTATCTTATGTTATGTTATCTTAAAAACATCTGTTACTTAAGATATCTTATTATTTTGTAATATTTTTTATTATATTGATATTAATTACTATTACTTTTTATTTATTGTGTAATAATATAAAATTGAACAATCTTTATTTCTTTATTCCCATCATTTGTGTGTCTCCTGTGGTATCAGGGGTAGCAGACTATGGGGGGCATCAGCAGTGAAGCTGGTTCAATATGTACTACAGGCAAATACACCACGTCGGATTCTTTGTACGGGGAATAAAAATGACTCTGATTCTGTGTTTGTGTATCTTACGGCCTCAGCTGGGTTTCTGTAGGCCGACAGCTTAATGACACATGACATGTGGCTTTTGGCTTTAGCCAATCAGCGAGACAAAACTACCTCCACTGCACGCAGCAGTAACTTTTTAAATGACTGAACACTCCTCATTAAACGTCCTGAAAGCATGAGGCACAGAGAGTATTGAGGACTCGATAGAGGGGGCTGACATAAAGTGGATACCGTATGAAGCATTAAAAATGTATGTGCAGAAAAGTTAAGAGTTGCTGGAAAGTAATGACGGCTCCTGGCTTGGGAGATGGTAAATATACGTTGAAGTTGCATTTCCAAAGTGTTTTATTTCCCACACCACCTAAGAAGTTGATGAACGTATGATATTATCAATGAATATTTAATGCTCTATAATTACCTCAGAAAATAAACTATGTAGCATTTAATTTGGTCACTCTTACATTGTTTACTCTGAACAACTCCAGTCCAACATTCTGACTTAAAAAATCTTTAAGCTGTTATGCTTGTATTTATTGTCAATACAACTACTAAAAGTATTTACATTTCACAGTAAAAAATGTTACCGAACTAAATGCTAAGACTAAACGAGGAAAAAAAAAACACAAGAACAACAAAAGAATCTTTGATGCAGAAGCAAAATTAATTGTACCATATTACAAGCATTTGGAAAACATGCTTTTTAATGGAGACATCACTAGTGTGTCCCAGAAAGACTCAAAGAAAATATTCTACTGTTTTTCCCCCAAATCTTTTCAAATGCCTTCAAAATATTTAGATCATAGTGTATTGAACATCCCACCACAAAATAATCCATTAAAATTTGGATTATATTCTCACCTTTCTGGAATAACAGGTTAATCATAATTTTCATGATAATGCACCAATTTCATAATAGGTTTGTTATATAATTTGCTAATATAAAACAAAAGATATGAAATATTTTGAATATATTTAATATATAGAACGGCATTGTGGTTTAGTGGTTCTGTAACAAGGCGAGGGACGAGGGACTTGGGAGCAGGCGAGGAGGTGAAACAAATGGGGTTTTATTAAACCAAATAACAAGCTAGAAACAAACAGGATCATAAGGAACCACTATAGGACCATGGGAAGGCACAGGCAACACAAGGGTTTGCCATCAATGCCTTAACTGGGGAGCATAGGCCTGGGAAACAGTTAGTATATGACTAACAAGGGAGTAAACAAGAGCCAGCTGGGAGTGATTCATATGAGGTTTAGGAATGGGAGGTAAGACAACAAGCAACAGGCGTGACTCGTTAGGGCCACACTAGGGAGGAAATAGGAGGGTCAGATGGTTTGACACTTTCATGGCTAACTCAGGGATGGGCAATCTTATCCGCAAAAGTCCAGTGTGTATGTGGGTTTTTGGGATAACCTTTAGGTCAGCTGTTCAAACCCATGTGTGAAACTCTTCAGCCAATTAATCCACTAATTAGTAATCTAATTAGAGAGTTCCAAAAACACACATACACACACACACACAGCGGCCCTTTCTGGATAAGATTGCCCACCCTTGGGCTAACTGTTTGCCTCTAAATTGCCCATAGTGTTTGATCAAGTATTTGTGTGTGTGGATGAGGGTGCTGTTCAGGGTGTCCTTGTGCCCTATACTGCCTGGGATAGACTCCCCCCCCCCCAAACCCTCTACTGGACATCAGATTGGAGGATGAATGAATGTTAATATATTGGTTTCTTGAACAGTTTAGCTCTTTGACAGGTTGTGTTCCTAGCCCATATATCATTATCTGCTTTCACCAGAACCCTGTGGTTATGCAGAAAAAAATGACACCTTACAAGACCACCTTAATGAATGAAACAGAGGCAGACCATGATACCTCATCTTATCACATGCATATACAGCAAAAGTACAAGCTGCTGTCTGTGTTTCAACCAAGATATGGTATTGCTCAAATTGGAAAATTCAGAGGCTTAATTGGATTATAGTGATACCTTTTTTTTCCTTTCAATGTAAACCTCAAAAACTGTGCTAATAATTTGCTCCGACCCAGAAAGAGAGAGAATTTACATAATTATTGAGTTAGCTGGAGGTTTGTTGTCAGTGGAATGTAGCCTGGCGCATCACCTTCAATACAAAATGCATTCTTCTTGTCACACTGTGTACATGCTCCATTCAAGGTTCTTTTTTTAATAAGGAATGTACCTCCAAGCTTCGGCCCCAACAAAGGACATACACGTGTAGCAGACATTTCCAAGGAGCTCAATATCCGCGTTCCCAATCTCAATCCCTGCAGCCTCTTTCATCAACCTAGAAAGTATTGACCCCCTAACCTCTATGACACTATTATGAAATACATGGGGTTATTATTTGACAGGATGTATACATTAGTTTTAAGGTTTGATATCAGATACGATACAGAGTCAATTAATCTACATATTACATCACGACTTACGAACGCAATCATGCCAGGCAGCAAAAAAATTACGATAATAATGAATAGCTCGTCCCACAGCAGTCCCTCTTGCACATTTAACGGCCTGACATAATGCGGAATCTGCACTTTTCTTTTCCTGAATAATTGGTCAATTTGGCTATTCCCAACACAACCAGGCAATGATAAATATGTTTTTCTCCAAGAGGCACACATTAGGCCATAGAACACATTGTGTAGATCCTAACAGGTAAAATATCCTTTCAGAGTAAAGAGAGTTCTCACAGCTACAGCTATTTCTTACAGTGAATGCTATCTTAGCAAAAGAAAACAAAAATAGAGGCAAAAATATTTGGAATGTATGCAATGCGTGAATCCTGCATAGCACAGATTAAATGACTATTAAGATCTTATTTCAGTTAGTAAAAAGTCTTCCCCTTAATAGTATAGTTTTCACTCTTTAGAAGAAACTCATTTTATTCTAGGCACCAGAGGTTAATAAAAAAATCCAAGGTAATATCATCAGAAAAAATAACTCCAGAGATATACCAAGAGTACTAATCCTGTGGCTTAGAAGTTTGTGAGTTCCAGACCCCAAAAAGGGCATTGGAAATTTTGACCATAGAGAACCATAATTGCTCACAGCTGTTTTCAATTACTGAGAAATATTTAACATAAATCTTTTCAAAGAGCAAATGGATTCCATCAATCATAAATCTAAACCACACTATTTAAAATACTGTCTACTTGCCACCTAAAAGGGATTTAGTAACTATCGTGACCATTTGACGAATAGTATTGTATATGAAAGAAGATGATTATGCTCTTACTGCTGGGAAAAGAAGTCCCTCTTGCTTTATGAAGAGTATAAGTTGTTTCTAACAGAAACCAATGGGTCCACGGAGAGCTGAATGAGGAAGAGTCACTTCAGTGAAGAGTGCGACTTCACACCTCAAGCCTGTGGGGTTTATGTCTGTCCCATTTGTGAACATTTGTTGTTTGTAAATTCTGCCCATATTAACCTGGGATTCCATCAGAAACTCCATCCATCCTGCCCAATATTTCTTGGGATAAACTCTATGTTCACTGTGGCCCACCACTATGCAAAAATGAATATCTCTAGCTTTGGTTCTTGCAATTCTTACCATTAAAGGTTATGATAAAGATTGTTTTTGGTGTTGGATTCATTTTTTACATTGTGTCAATGGTTTCATGGCCATAGACTGTGGTAGCACCTCTTCATTTCATGTGTAAATTTGAATTGAATAATGAAATGTGCTGCTCAACTATGTCATTGTGAACTGTTGTCTAATTGTGTATATCTGTAATATGAGTTTTCAGACTTTTATTTTGAAACATACTTATTTTGAAATGTGGAGCATGGGGGGCACAGCAGATAAAGTTTTGAGTTTTGGAGCTTCTGGGAACAGTCATGATGGTGTGACTTGAGCTGCAAAGTCATATAATAAAGTTCTTTTTAAGTTACCCTGTAATCTGGTTTATTTGGTAAATGAGGACCAACCCTGTGAATGGCAAAATATCAGTATATAACAAAAGTCCCAAATTAAGGATTACATAGCATTATGCAGGGGTGGCATGGTAGTACAGTTGCACTGTTACCTCACACATTTGGGACACGGGTTCGAGGCTCCGCCAGGGTTCCATGTGGGTGGAGTTTGCATGTTCTCCCTGTGTCATTGTGGGGTTTCCTTGGGGTAACTGGTTGGTAACAGGTCAAAAACCTACTGAGGTTAATTGCCTGTAGGTGTGCCTTGTGTGTGGGTGCCCTGTGATGGATTGGTGGCCCATCCTGGGTAATTCTCTGGCTAGCACTCGTAGCCTCCAGGATAGGCTCTGGACTCCCACACGATCATGAATAGGACAAGCAGTTACAGGAAATAGAGGGATGGATATCAATATGCTGATGAAGTTCATCCATCTAAAAAAAAAAAAAACGTACTTCTAAAAACCTTGAACATGAGATGTTCTTCCAGTTTCATTCACCATGTAGGCAATAAAATTGATTTCATAAACTGATCAAGTTTTAAAGTTTTGTTGTTTGTAGATCACTGGCCTCCGCTTTTGTCTGAGCAGTGCTAAATTAAATCTTACCAACTGCAATGAAAAGGGGGAATTTTATTTGCCCATCAACAGACGGGTGACACATTCTAAGGAAATTGTGTTACGTTCTCTTAGAAAATAGCCAGATGTAATAGAATAGGAATGCCTTCGTTTTATGAGACATGCCAGCCGTCTGTCCGAGTTCCAGGTTTTATTGGAAATCTATGGACAGTATAGAGTGTTCCCTGAAATTATCAGTATTAATTGGATGCAAGTGTGAGCAAGAAATGTCAACATGGGCCATTGTGAGGCTCAACAGGACAGGACCTGTGTCTGGAAGCTGATGGGTTTGAATCCCGTGACCAGCAGAGTAATCAAATCACTCAAGGGCCCTTGAGCAAGGCCCTTAACCCCTATTGCTCCTGGAACTGGGGTTGCTGGCTGACCCCGTGCCCTAAACCTTCCTCACTTGTACGTTACTTTGGACAAACGTGACTGCTAAACGAATTCAACATCGCCTGTATTACTAACTGACCCCCGTTAAAGCAATAAATAAATAAATAATTTGGGTTATTTATATGAAGACCACAGTTTGACTTGAAATAGCCATGTGGGATTAGCATGCAGGTTCAAAGTTGTGATGCAATTTTGACTTTAAATCAGGAAACTGATCTTCAAACCTGGCTCTCGAAGTAATATTTAAAATTAGTTTGAAATTGCTATGTAACAGAACTCAATTCAATTTTTGATTCAATTTTTCTTATATAACACCCCCTCCAACACTCCTCCCAAAGAACTTCACACAGGTTTGGAAACAAGACCAGCATCACAGATTGACATTAACAGGACTGCTCCCCTTCGCCACAGCCTTACACATGTGTATAACACCATACATTATGGCAACGGTTAAATCTTGACTTGTTGAACAGACCCATGAAGCATGAGGATGGGAGTATACTGGTCAGTTTTAGTTTTAGCACCCCTGGGATACTTTGGGGATGCAGATTGGAGTATACGTAGTACGAGAAGGTGGAGAAAACCCAACTCCCAAGACTGACTATGCCCCTTCTCTATGGGATCTTAGGTGGCTAGCTTGGTCTCCCCTAAGCAGGGACAGTCAGGCAATGAGGCAGGAATTATCACAAGTGAGTACCAGTGTTAAATAAAATAAAAAAAAATAAAATGTGAAATTGTGCATGATTAAGTAAAGTGCTTAACTTAAGCCGTAAAACCCTGATACAATAGTTTCTATGTCATATATTTTAGTGTTCATGGATTTAAATATTGGTTTCGATAATCCCGCACTAGTAATAAAATTAAAGTGTCGTTTTAATATAAATACATACGAACTTATCACTTCATTCGATATTAGAGTAGGAAATGGGCGGTCATATTATTCGGAAAGATATAAAATGTGACATGTTTTTCCCATATTAGCTTTACATTTGTCGGAGTAACAACGGAAACGGAATGACAAGCCGTTTCAGACGAAAACAGCGCATTTTACTTTTCATTTCAAATAAAACGTGGGGTTGCCAACTTCAGCCAGCTGGCTGGAGTGAGATTTTCAATTCAAAATGTCTGGACACATATTTAACAGTTCTTACCTTGTAAAGAGTTTGCTTTTGTAGTTAACCGGGTAAATACACTTTTGACGTAGCTAATTTTAGGTTTATATTTATACTTTACACTTTTAATTTTAGTCAACTAAATCTTATATTTAGTCAACTAAAACTAGACAAACTAAAATAGTTTACATGACTAAATTATGACTGAAACTAAATTACATTTTAGTCAAAAGACTGACTAAAACTAAAAACTGGTAAGTACAAGTTTTATTACGATACAGAATGTACAAGATCATATTTAAAAAAGGCAGAGGCAGTGGAGATCCCTCCATAAGAATGTTAAATGTCTGGGTAGCAGTTATCGAGGAGACAGGGAACCCTCACCACACATACGCCAGCCCTCACCCTCAACACACAGATGTGTTCACTTACTACTACAGTGTATCACCAGCGAAGGCATTCTCAACTCACCACTACAGCCACTGCCATACAGTGCTGCCCTCCCAACAAAAGTAATGCTTTTTTTCTTTAATACTTTTTTGGGCAGTGGACAATTCCATATATTACTTTATAGTTTGCTGCGATGGGCTGGCCCCCTGTCCAGGGTTGTTCCCTGCCTCGTGCCCATTGCTTCCGGGATAGGCTCCAGACCCCCCGCGACCCAGTAGGATAAGCGGCTTGGAAAATGGATGGATGGATGGACTTTATAGTTTGATGCCTTTATAATTATTCTAAACTGTAGAGAATAGCACATTGACCTTTCTATGGGTAGGTGTGTCCAAACATTTTTCTGGTACTATACATACATAGGTCACACTTTACTTGAGGAGACATGAATAATGTAGTAGTACACACTTACTTAATGCATCAATTAACCAGTAACTAAGTGCTAGTTATACTGATCCCATGTTCATTGATCATTAATAAATCATGACAGCACATGTATTCCATTCAGGCACTTTTTTAGTTAACAGTGAACTAATTAGGTAACAATGGTAAGACTTCACTTGAGGGGGCACAAATATCTCATTTACTGCTTAAGAACAAATCATGAACAAATATAAATTTCTCCATGAAATACATGAACTGTCATGATTGGTTAAAGATGAATGAAGATGGCTAAGTACTTAAACACTTAGTTACTGGTTAATTAACACATTAAGTAAGCATGCACTACTACATTCATGTCCCCTCAAGTAAAGCGTTACCCATACATACATACATAAGTTAATCTCACACCTAAATACTATTTAAAACAAGCCACCAATTCCAGTGAGAAAGAGCGCCAGCACAAAACAGTCATACCAAAAACAACAACAAAAATGAGTCGTAATGAAAGAAACCATAAAAAAAAAGTGGCTGGTCTGGTTCATTCAAAGAAAAGCACATCAACTGCAAGTCCAAAGAATTTAGCCAGCACTTAAAAGCAAAATACACTAAAACACATTCTAGAAGGGTTCTCAGTTCCCAGTGGTTCTCAGGGTCTGTACAGCAACACAGCAGCACACCCGTGGATACAACCTACTGAAGGCAAATGTTTGCTGCGTTCCTCCCTGCAGAGGGTGGAAACCACAGCCAAAGTACCCTCTGTGAAAAGATAAGTTATGCATAATAAGGCTACAGATGTCCTGCCACTATTAGAAACATTACACATTATCCTACATACCTGTTTCAAAGGGGAATGGGGCACTGAGCAAAGCCTGCAGCCTCCTCTGAAGTGATCATCGAATTTCAGTGACCCATTTATAACCTCCAGCTCATGCGACTGCCTCAGTCCACCTGCCCCTCATCACCAATCACCTAGATCCCCACGGTAACTACCTCCAAAACATCGTTTGCACCAAACTCATAAATACACAACATTGAGCCCATTACTTCTGGCCTCTCCACCTTCTACCCTTCTAACACACTGAAAACTGGCTTCATCTTCTTAATAATTAATTATAGGTGATTAAAGGGGGTGGTGGAGGGGGCATGTTCTCCCTCTATTGACATGGGGTACACCCCCCCCCCCCCAGTCCAAAACTATGGTAAGATGAATTGGTTGAGCCAGCTTGTCTGCTGATGTGAATGTGTGAGTGAATAGTTTGTTAGTATGGCCTGTGATGCGTAGGTGCTCCGTTCTAGGTTATTTCTTGCTTTGTACCTGTTGTGTCTGGGATACAGTCTGGACCCCCGTGACCCTATGCAGTATGGAAGATGGATGTATGGGTGGATGAAGGGGCTGGTCCCCTGACTTCATCCCTCCACCTGAAGCTCCAGGCCCTCTGTATGTGTTACCATGGGTTTATGGTTTTCCAAATGAGCGGCCAGGGGTACTCAGTCTGCCATAGGTGGAGCAGGTCTGGATGCCTGGTGTGATCTTGCTCAGCTGATCTCCACTCCTGGGCACAGAGGCACTCCTGCGTGCGGGTGGAATATGGGCAGCAGCAGGCAGAAAAGCAGCACGTTATTTGAGCCGCGCTCTTCGGGATTTGTAAACCGACACTGAGAGAGTGTTATTTACGTTAGCTGGTGGTCTGGTCTGAAAATAGGTGCCGTATAACAGAAGGCTTTAGCGAAAATGGTGTATTTATTTATTCTGCAAATGACAAGATGCCCCCCGTCCTACAATATGAGAGCATCTCCGTGATCGTGCATTTTAATCAGCTTGGGCCTTTGTCAGTGAGGACAGCAATTTAGCCCTGAAATAAACAGGCTCAGTAAAGTCTGACTACAAGACTACAAATCAGTGATTTCATATTCCCTAGTCTTGGTTGCCATTCCAGCTGTAATATTTACAATTTTCTGCATAACAGATATAGTATGATTCATACTTCAAGAATAAAGCACTGCAGAAGTACAGCGATCAGCCATAAAATTGAAACCACCTGCCTAATATTGTGTAGGTCCCCCTCATGCTGCCAAAAGTGCTCTGACCTGTAAAGGACTCCACAAGACCTCTGACGGTGTCGTATGGTATCTGGCTTGATCACACTTGTTTGTCCAGCACATCCCACAGATGCTTAATCGAATTGAGATTTGGGGAATTTAGAGGCCAAGTGAAAACCTTGAACTGTTTTTCACGTTCCTCAAACCATTCCAGCACATTTGTAGCACATTATCCTGCTGAAAGATACCACTGCCATTGGGGAATACCGTTGCCATGAAAGGGTGTATTTGGTCTGCAACAGTGTTTAGGTAGATGGTACATGTCAAAGTAACATCCGCATAAATGCCAGGACCCAAGGTTTCCAAGCAGAACATTTCCCAGAGCTTCACACTGTCTCCGCTGGCTTGCCTCGTCCCATAGTGCATCCTGGTGCCACCTCTACCCCAGGTAAACGACCTCATGCAGTGTGACTCATCACAGCAGTCCGCTTCTTCCACTGCTCAATGGTCCGTTTCTGATGCTCACATGTCCGCTGTAGGCACTTCCGGCGGTGACCAGGGGTCTGCATGGGTACCCTGTCTGCACTGCAGATATGCAGCCACATACACAGGTGTTCTGTCACCTTCCTACCATAGCCAGCATTAACTGTTCTAGCAATTTGTGCTACAGTAGCTCTCCTATTGCACCAGGTCAGACAGGCTAGTCTTCACTCCCCAGCACATCAGTGGGCCTTAGGTGTCCATGAGCACATTGCCGGTTAACCGATTGGCCCTAATTGAACCATTTTTGGTAGGTACAGGCCACTGAACTCCCCACAAAACATACCATTTTGGAGATTCTCTGACCCAATTGTCAAGCCATCACAATTTGCCCTTGTCAAAGTTGCTCAGATCTTCACACGTGCCCAATTATTCTGCCTACAACAGATCGAATTCAAGAACTGACTGTTCACTTGACAGGTGCCATAGTAACAAGATAATCACTGTTATCCACTTCACCTGAGTGGTTTTAATGTTAAGGCTGTTCAGTGTATAATCTGCTATAGACAAACATTGATTTAAAGACACAGAAAAGTATTGCTGCCCTTCCACTTATTTAAAAAGAATCACAGTAGCCTGTAACATAAGTTGACACTGACAAAAGAAATTGCATCCACCATTCTTTAATCCATATTACTTTGAGTAGACACTGTACTTTTGACTTAAAATATTACAAAAAAAAATAAAGGGTAGCGGTACAATTGGTTCACACCTCACATAGCGTACGGAAAAAAAAGTGACGATCCACTTATGCCTTCAAGAAACAGGATTTATTAACAAAATACAAAAAACAAAGAACCAGGAGGAATCAAACAGATGGGGAAAGTAAATAAGACTTAACCAGGACACTGAACTAACAAGGACTAACCACAAAATGTTTAAACAGGTAAGGGAATGCAGAAAAACCAGGAACAGAACTATAAACTGGCAAAAGGTGAAAACAGCAGCAGCAAACTCATAAATCTCCTTGCACACATTCTGACTAAACAACCAATTAAGGAAATGAGCTAAGGCAGGAACATAAATACACAAACCAAACCGGGATAACGAAGAAGCAGGAGTGAGACATGGAACAATTAACCAATCAGAGAGGGCACAGGACAATGAGCAATCAGGTAGAACAATCATGAGGCACTGGGAAACAGGAAACAGGTGGGTCTAATAAGCTTAATCATGGAACCAAGAGACCAACGGGGAAACTGAGAAACAGAATCAAACACTAAGAATCTAATAAAGACAATACATAACCACAAACACAGGTACATAGCAAAACCCAAAACAGAACGCAAATCAAAAATTAGGAACAAGAAAACTAAAATAGAAAATAAACACTGGGGAACAAAATCCAGCAGTTACAAACAAATGGAGGAGATCATCCTTGAACACACGACTGAAGTGTTTACAGCCACAGACTTAACCCACAGAGCTACATAGCTGTCTGGGGAATATGGAAAACGCAATAGGGAAAATAGGAACTTAGACGGGGGAAGGAGGAATGGCCAGCAATGCCTGCTGGCCAAATGGGGAACAGTCACAGAGGGTGGGTTGGACAGTAAAGAGCCTGACACCTCTGGGACCAGGGATCGAGTTTCCACCATGGTTCCATGTATGAGTTTGCATGTTATCCTGGGGTGTGCTTTGGGTTTCCCCCCACAGTCCAAAAACATCTTTATAGTCAATGGTTATTGGGACCCCTAACCTAATATTTTATAATACACCCTTTTGAGGCAATACCTGCAATCGAACACTCTCTGTAGCTCTGAATGAGACTTCCACACTTCTCCAATGGTACAAGTTTTGTGTTGCAGGGAGTGGGGGGGGGGCTCAACCTTTATTAAGCAAGGTTACTTGAGGCCCCATTTTAGTGGAAACCCCTGGGCTCCAGTGCATTAAAGTGCCCCCCACCCAGATGGGTCTCTTTTCTTTGAAACCATCATTTTGTCTTCTGTGGACACAGAGCTGCAGTGACAAAAAGCTCTAATTTTGTCTCGTCTATCCAAAGGACAGTCTCCCTGAAGAACTGTGGCTTGTCAACCTGTATTTTCATAAACTCTACTTGGGCTTCTTGGATTCTGTCTTTCATAAGTGAGGTCTTCTACCATGAAAGCCAGTTTCATCCATGCAGCAATAAATAGCGGAACTGTTGCGCTTCGATCCTGAAGGTCCGTCTGAATCTGTTTTTTGTCTGAGATATGGCTACAATCCACCTATTTCTTTTAAATGATAAGGGTCCAAATTATTTTGTGCATGTCATTTTCATTTGCTGCATTATTTAGAACAATATGTTGTCATAAGTCATGGAATGTGACAGCTATTACTTTTTCAGTTGCAACTTATTTCAAAGAACATTGTAGGGCCGCCACTAATTACTATTTTTCTATCAATGAATCAATCAACCATTTTACCATTTGGTTGATTAAACTAAATCCATCTTCCTCCAGAAAATCAAACTGACTGTTTCATTTAAGTTCATCTTGTTTTGACGACAACAAACTGTGTCATTGCAGGGCTTTAGATAACAGACTCTGGTCTTTCAGCACTATACAGACCTTACTTAAGCCCACGACTCAATAATCATATTAGTAGCAAGCCTAAAATATTAATGAGAGGCATATTGTGATGCCCAAAAGTTAGTAATCTGTATAAATTCACTGTATCCTTATGCCTATTAAATTCGGTTAGCGGAGCACGCCACATGCTCCTGTTTTTGTAAATCATGGAAGTGACAAGTACTGAAGTCGCGGTGAAGAAAGGGGACAGCTTAGCAAACACAACATCTTTTAAAAGAGGAGATATTCTGTATAAACAGTAAATAGATGTTGGTGGATAGCAGTAGTTTTTGCAGTCTAAAGTCTGACTTTTTTTGGTAAACACAGTTTGCATTTTTATTTCATTTCACAAATTATAATAATAATAATTATTATTATTTTAATTTAGTGCCCGTTTTCGTTTTAGTTTATAATAATAACACTGGTCCCAACAAGCCTGACAGGCATGTACACACACAGTGGCACCGTCAATCAGTGTAGAATAAGCCCAGAATTTAGCCTAAACACTTATTCAATGGAGATTCTAAGGTAGCAGGCAGGCAACTTTATGGCTTTATTAATAAGGTTATTTAGCAGCTACAATGACAAAGGATGTTTAATAGCTCTCCATACTAATGGAAATTTAATAAACATAAATAAACAACATTTCAGGTGACTTTTCTGGTGGTCCATCATTCAGAACAGCGCCTATGTGTTTTCATTTCAGGTGCACATGTATAGCCAGGGGCGTCAGAAGCATTTTGAATGTGGGGGGACACACTGCCATAAAACTAAAATTTTATGTTAAATGTGGGGGGGGGTCCAAACGAATAATTATGATTATGATTATGATTTAATGGCGGCAACCCCCATGTGTACAGCCCTAGTGCCAAAACTTTGCAGAGTGTAAAAGCACCTTTTTGTTTTGTGAAAATTTGAACTCCTCCCACAGTTACATAGTGATTTTGAAAGAAAACATGAACTGAAAGGTTTTAGAAATTTAAAAGGTAATTTCATTAAAATTTTTTTTTTAAAAAGATACGTCAATTTAAAATATTGATGTCGACACATTTTCAGTGTTGATTTCATTGATTATGTTGACTAATTGTGGCAAACCTAGAACACTGTGATTTTTTTAAAGGGTACCAATACTTTTGGCTATATTTATATTCAATGCTTCATTCAGTTTTTCAATTTTTAAAATGTATATAAAGCACTTGATTTTATTGTTTTTCTGTACCTAAAAAAGCAAGCAGTAACCTTTTTTGCAGTATTTCCAATTTATATGGAACGTGGTTTGGATGATAAGTTGTTAATAAGAGTATTAAAGTACAGGAGCTGAAAACATTGTTTCTGAAACAATTCAGAAAAACATGTGTTTGAATTGTGAGTTGGTGATGATGTCCTGTTATCACAGTGTTTTCCTCCAAATACCTCTAGTTTTTAATTCCATTTTCAGTCACGCATTTTCTATGGAGGCCATGGGGTCTGATTTAAAGGTAAGGTTGTGTGTAGTTTTAAAGGGAATGAAAGAGAATTTGCTTCTCGGTGTTTGAATATTTTGTTGGCACAGCAGACAGAACCACACAACCAGGGCAGGGAAGGGAATCTTTAAATGGGGAAATCCGATGTCCTTTTCAGGGGGAGCAGGGCGGAATAGGAGGAGATATGGCATAACACTCCAAGGAAATGTAAAAAGAAAAGTGCCCTTTCAGCAGGAACTGAAATGAAACCAAATAAATGGATTGGAGATGGGAAAAGTGTAACCTTGTCAGGGGACTCAGACACAGACTGGCAGGGTTTTCGACGTCGAGTTTACATCCAGGTTACTAAGAGTAAAGAAAAAAGAGAATACGACAATTTGTACAAAGGGAGAAAGGTAGAATCAAACAGCACAGCACGTCGGGATAACTGATATTCCCTCCTAGCAAAACTCATCCAAAAACCATATCTGGAGAATGACAATGTTGATGCAGAAAGGTTAGATTTCTGAATGTGACAAACATGACTGAAGAACCACACAGACCAATATAGATGTCAAGCCCCTGAAACAGAAGGGAATGATTAACGACACCAAATGTACTGCTGCGAGTATCGTTATGGATACTGCTTGATTATGTTGCTTACAGCTCTGGTTAAAGCCAGACTTGAATATTTCACATGAATTTTGGACAGTTGAATATTTTTTTTTTTTTTGAAAGAAACATACGTGTAAAAAAGCTTGCTGTTCATATTGGTCCGCAAAATATTTCATGCCAAGTACCAAACACTTCAAAAGCCACGCTAAAAAATTGTTTGTCTGAAATAATAATTTAATCTGACATCCAGAGCCTGGCATCCGAGCATCCCAGCAGTGTTTTGACAGAAAGTGCGTCCTTGGTGAGTCAGGTAAAAGTGAGAAGACAGACCACAACTAATTTACTTGATCTTGGGCAGAAAAGGGAGAAAATCATTATTAAGAGTTAAGTGAACTCAAAAAACCACATTCCAGTGTGTAAAATGGCGTATTTAATTCAGATTGATTTCATTTGAATTCAGTGGTTTGCAGCATGCTACCTACATGAATACATACATTAATAGATGAATACATACATTAATAGCAGTCAGGTTCATTTATACATTACGGAATGCCAAATAGTCCTTTAGATAGATAGATAGATAGATAGATAGATAGATAGATAGATAGATAGATAGATAGATAGATAGATAGATAGATACTGTAGAACAAACCACCTGTGTGGAAATTGCTTTGCCAATAATATCAGCTTGCAGAGTTGATATTATTTGCTTCTTGTGCAGTGTACAACATATTTCTGATGGGCTTTAATTAACTAAACTAATAATTTTCTCAGTGTCCCCCCCCCACCTCCAAAAACATAGAGAGATACCTTTTGGAAGGACTTGGCCCTTGACACCCCAACCAACTTGAAGAGACGATACATTAGGCAGAATAACAGTCCCATTCCAATTATGCAGGAAGTAAATAACAAAGCTCAGGAGGATCCCTTACATAACATCAACAGCAAGGCCTGCTGGAGGCTCGGGTCGCTACATGTTCATCCAGAATGTGAACCAGTCATGACTGCTAGAGACTCACAGCCCATATTTTCACAGGGGGGCTTAAGGCTCCTGTTACGCAGTGACTTCACTGTCCAGCATCCATTAAAATTACTCGTTGCCATACCCCAACGCAGTGTACCTGCCGCAGAAACTGAAACCGACGCTTAAAAAGTAGTAGAGAATCATCTGAACCAGATGAAGAAATACATTCATCATAGTTTCATCATATATCGTAGCTTTTCAAATGATAACCTTTTATTTTTTTACTATATACAGTACAATAATTGAGATAAATAGTTCTTTGTGCTAGGAAAAAGAGTCCAAGGATAAAGAGTTTGGGTGATTTCATTATTATTATTATTATTATTATTATTATTATTATTATTGTCTATTAATATTACAGTTTCATTGTCTAGCTGACGCTTGTTTGCGGCAGTTCAGCTTTAGTGTGTCAAGGTGTCCTGTAGTGGTCTGTGCCTCGTCTACAGGCTGCCCAGCCTCACACCCTTTTCATAATGTATCCCTCCCTGCTGATTGAGTAGTACTGTACTGTATGCTATAGATTACATCAGTAAGTGGGCCATAATTCTCACAGAGGACTTGGCGTGTCAGCCACAGACAATATAAAAAAAAAAACATTGCGAGGTGGAGCGTAAAGTAAAATACCACAAAATCCAGGCAATCGATACAGATGTTTCACAATAAATATTTTGAACAATAAATTCAGATGATTAGCCCTGATAAAGAATGTCGCTATGGTCAGCATCTTAGTTTTATATTTTGCGTTTAATAAATCATGCAGTGTGTATAATGGCAATAATCAAACTCCATTATTGTATGTGTCATGTAGCACAGCATTGTCGTAAATATATTTTACTGGTTTTCTCATTCTCGTTGTATCAGTGGTAATAGTTTGGTGCACAGCATAACATAGTCATCTATGGAATAAGGTTACCCTGACAGACTTTTACACAAAACTTGAAACATATTTACTTGCATATTTATTTTCCTTCATGTCATTAACATTACAGCAATGTTTTCTGATATAGTGCATATTGCACAACATAAAAAAAATGTTATATTATCATCATAAAAGCAAGGTAGCTGGGAAAAGAAACAGATACGGGGTTCTAACACGGTTTAAAGTTTAAACAATATATCAAATATTTGCCCATATACAGTAAATATTGCGTTTAGGTACTAGTAAACTCCAGCAGAATAAAAGTGAATAAAATATTAAAGCATGAAAATATCTCACATTAAAATATTTAGGTAAAATGCATATGACAGTTGCCAATAACACAATGGCATTAAAGCATATGATTATGCTGGAGAGGTGTTATGATAATTTTCTGTATATTACATCCAATACCAGGGGCTGGTTCTCAAATACATCAGCTAGCCTCAGAATAAAAGCAACACTCAGCCTTTTCCAATAAATGGATGTCTTACTGTGTCTGTATTTTTTACATATAGAAACCAATCAAGTGTTGAAGAGTTTAAAATAAATAATTTCATTTGATCATTTAAATTGCATCCTTCCATTCATCTTCCAATCGCTTATCCGTGTCAGACCATCATGGGCGTAAATTATGGGGGGATGGATATCTATCTTGGAAGAACTTGACCCTATCATCCATCCATCCATCCATCCATCCATCCATCCATCCATCTATCTATCTATCTATCTATCTATCTATCTATCTATCTATCTATCTAATCTCCCCCCCAAAGTTTTACCCAAAGTTATGCCCTTGCAGACCATAAGGGGTACAACGCTGGCCTTCAGCCTAGTTAGGATGCCAGTCCCTCACAGGGCACGCACACATGCAGTATGTGCAGTTTAGGGGTATCAATTAGCCAAACTGCAGGTCTTCGGACTGTTGGAGGACACTGGAGCAAACACTGCACTCCCAAAGTGGAGGTGAAGGCGACAGCGCTGCCCCTTAAACACCACGCTTCCTGTGTAAATGCTGCACGAAATTACATGTATTTTAGGTATTTAGACCCTCAAATGGAATTCTGTCTTGTTGTTTGGCAGCTAATGGTGTAAATCTGTTGACCAGTCAATAGTGACACTACAGCAGATAAGGACCTTCCATGTTCTCCGTCCGCCCGGACTGTCTTCTGTTTCAGCCGACGGACACGATCGGAGGTAATGGTTCTGCTGATGTTGGGCCAGGTGTTACTCCTGCCCAGCTGCCTAGCGTTTAGGAAGCGTAAAGGAAAAACGCATTAGCGCGGGCCTGCTGCGATGTAGTACCTGCGGCTTGGCATGGAATGCGCCAGAAAGTCAGTATGTCTTTAAATGGTCAAGTGGGGCAAAGCGGGAAAACTAAGTGTCCTGCTTATTATGCAGGATGAATACAATTGCAGAGGCAACAAATGTAGAGAAAAGGATATGTCAGTCAAGGTCGCCCGTCGATTGGTTCAGAGGCAGAACAGCAAAGAGAGAGCCGGGGGTGGAGTTTTGGGATGACAGGAGGGGGGCAGAATGATGCCGTGGGCAGATGTATTGTGAAATTGCAGACCTAGTCGAAGTGCTTTGTGTGGGGATACTGTGGTGCTTGTTTGTTGTGGTAATTTGGTGCCACGTTGTTATCTCAGGATGAGATGCGCAATCAGTGCACTGTGACTCCTCCCCTACAGAGCTTCTGTGGTGGTCTGGGACTCGCATCCAGAAAACAAGTGAACGGACAAGGAAGATGTTTTTTAACTCCAATTTCCAGTCTCTGCTGCAAAAGCTGATTAGGGAATATCCTGTTGTATTCGAACCCCTTTCTTTTTTGTTTCATAACCCGAAACTTGATTGCAAGGGCACAGGGGCAAGGGAACAAGCAACGTCTCCAATATATCAGAGCACAAATATTAAAGTGTATCCACTTCACTTGGCATTTAACAAGGTCCCAGAGGAGGAAAAGAGTAGCAATTTGCCATTCTTTGAAGTAGGAATTTTAGTTATTTCTGTCAATGATTGAAATGCATTGAGCCAGTCGGATTTATTTGGGGTTCATATTGATCAAAAAGTAGCCGGTGCGATGGCCAGCATCTAACTTATGCATTTTGAGTTTAAAAATCTTACAGTACCTACATTACTAAAAATAAAACCCCATAATTCCTATAAAGCACATATTAAGCGTGTTAATTTGGATTTTCAAATTACCAGTAAATCCACTAATTGTCTTCTTTAAACAATATGAAAACTATTACTCATGTCTTTTAAAAATGCTGCTGCCATGTTACTTTGTTCTGCTGGAAGAAGGAAAATAAGAGTTTTTTCAAATTTAACCTTTTAAAGAAAAGCCCCCTTTGAGTAAATATATGGTAGTCAAGAGCAGACCATTTCAAATGAAGATTTGTTGGGGGTTATCATTAAATTGAAAATATTTAAATAAAAGTAAAAACTGACTTATAACTTATTCAACAGTCATACTATATGCAATTTCTGTTATTTGTTTAATATATAAAAATAACTGGCTAAGTAACATGTGTGTTCTTCATGTTCAGGCAATATACCAGCTCTTTGTCTTTCTAAAAGTCACATTGAAGTAATATTCCTTATGGGACATGAATTTTCTCAATTGTACATACAGCCAACTTATTAAAATCCTTGCCCATGCCGTAGCAGAATAATTAATTATAAAATGCACTGTCAAGGAATACAAACAAGGCCAAGAATTGCAAATACGAATCAACCCCGTTTTCACACATTATTCTGTATACATTATTCTCATTGTGTATTATTTACTTTCCAGCGCTCGTTATCTTGTTAATAAGATTTCTGTTTTTAGTCAGTGTGCCTAATGCAACTGAAGTTTTGGGGACAGTTCCACCATAATTAGTAACAACTCGGCAAGCTGTAATTCTCTTACAAATGGAACATGAAATTAAATTAAATAATTTCACATGAAAAGCAATTTGAGATTATTGACATTCTGTATCATACTCGGGTATAATCTGTGTAAGAGAGATAGAGTGTGAAAAACAACCATGTAAACGCGTTTACATGCAAAAGCATTACAGTGTGTACTGACATCTATATGAGTAATATCGAAATGCCCAAACACTGTCAGCTTCCACAGAGGAGGACATAACTAAGCTAAACTTGAAACTAACATGACAGCCAATTAATTGCTAGCTTGAAACAAATTAAAAGTGACCATAAATCTAAATTCAAAGATAAAACATTTTGAAAATAAACAAAATAAAAACACAAAGAAAATGGGCTAGATAGCAGCCCACTCTCAGGAGACATGCCTTTCTCCAAAAGGCTTTCGACACTATATCACAATGAAACCCTTCCTACTTTGCAAACTTTTCAAATTCAGTTACTGAGGAGGCGGTTTCTGGAGTTTGGTCTTCAAGTCAGGTCTTGCAATGATACTGAGATCAGGGTGCAGACTTGCTCATTCCAGGATATTTACCTCCTCTGCTGAGAAGGTCATTGTTTTTCTGAGGCAAACCTCTTCCCTAAATTTCAGTTTTGTAGCAGAGGGAAGAAGGTTTTCTTCTAGAATATATTTAACACCTCGTGGCTTTTCTTCTCTCCTTGCCAATATTCTTTGGCTTGTTGACAAAAAACACCCAAATAAGAACCAACTGTAACACTTCACTTGATGGGGCACAAATAATATAGTATTGTGCTATTACTTATGTATTAATTAACAAGTGAAATACTGATTTCCTGTTTGTTCATCATTGATGAATTATGGTGCATCTTTTATGTCATGTAGCAACTATATTTATTCATGATTTGCACATGATTTGTACTTCAGTAGTAACTGAGTTATTAATAAGTATTTGTGCCCCGTCTAGTAAAGTGTTACAAGCCAACTTGACGCCAGACACAACACGTTGTATTCAAGTTCCCTTGTATCAGTTTGTCTTTGAACATGGCCACAGAATGCCGAGAGTTTCTCAGCATCTGCCTCCAGATCCCGGAGTTGTCAGTGAGCTGGTTATTCTTCTAGCATGCACAAGCTGACCATCCTTACGATGCAGCCCACGGCCCTGATCCACCCCCTTTTGGTTGCCTCATGCAGTCTGGTGAGACATCACATTCAGGCAAGGCCATATGCTTTCCACTCCTTAATGAAGCTCTTAATGGCATTCCAGAGGAGATATTTAAAGCCTTTGCTTTTTCATACCCATATCCTGTTTCTTTTTATTACTTTCAATTTTTCTATCTATCTATCTATCTATCTATCTATCTATCTATCTATCTATCTATCTATCTGTCTGTCTGTCTGTCTGTCTGTCTATCTATCCAAATAGACTTCAGTTTTTAAATTTTAATTATTTACTTGTTTGTTTGTTTATTTTGAGAATGCAGGGACAGTCCGTAGCGCAATTACGGGTTAAAGGCCTCTTGCAGGGGCCCAACGGTGACATCATCCTGCTAAACCAGGGAATTTGAACCGTCCCCTGGCACGACTTCCTAACTCACTGAGCCACACGCCACCCTCTGTTCAATACATTTCCATGACTTCATTCCAAAGATCTGAACGTTCCTTGTTGCCTATTGTACAGGCTATTTACAGGAGCTGAATCACAATCATTACAAACTCAGGTGGGAGTTAATTAGCTTCCTGCGTCATCTGGAATGAAATTGGTGATATAAAGCTTATTAACAATGGCTACTACTGAGTGGGATACAATTACACGACAAAGGTTTCTTAATTTGTCATTTTTAATAAATTTTCAAAATTAATTGCTGCATAAAAAGACAAAAAAAAATAACTATTTCACAATGTCAGAATGCCAATGTAACAAAAGTTACTGAACTGGAAAGGGTTTGTGGACTTAAGGATAGATCTTAGCTGCCTGCTATAGCTTCCTGCAAGAACCACATTTAGCTCAGTGAGCTAAAGAAGATCAATTATTATTATGACCCCAGCACTGTGAAAAACTGAAATAATCAACAAATATCTTGCCAAAGAAATTGTCAAAGTAAACACAACCACTAGGGGTTGCAGAATGGGTATATAAAACATCGTAGATAAAGATGTCTGCGAAACAATCAATCCATCCTCTAATTGCTTATGCAGGTCACAGAAGCCCATTCTGGGCAACCTAGAACACAGGGCTCATACTGACACACGCAATTATACACTATCGGCAATTTAGAGATGCCAATTAGCCTGACTGTATGTCATTAAACTGCAAAAAGAAACTGGAGTAACAGGAGGGAACTTGCATGGTCCAGGAAGAAAATACAAACTCCATAAAGAGATGCAGAGGAGCTGGATTTCACCCCCTCCTCCCAAGCCCTGCAGCTTTGAGATAAAGTGTCCCGATGGTGTGGCTTCCAATAGCGACGGCACATCACATGGCACAAATGGCCGTGCTGTAACATGCTTTTTGATCGCGGTTTATGCTTTACAGACACTCCACACTTAATGACCTACCTGTTTTACCACCTTATGACTTACGAGCAGCTCGCCCCCCAGTCGGTATGGTAGGAAATACAAGGTGAAAAAGAAAAGGGGAACATTCCAGCCCCGAGCGCTGCCCTTCAGATCCAACATGTATTTAGATGTACAACTGGCCATTATAAGTAAGGGAAACACGAAATATCCAAAATACAACGGTAATCCTTAAAGCAACAAAACAACGTAAAATGGTAGAAATTATTTGAGTTAAAAGTGTTTTATGGGGGTATTTTTGTATGTTAGGTGCTTATATTTTTGCTTTTCCCCTGCTTTTATTTGTATCATTTTAAATCACGCCCCACTTGCATCATAATTCAGTAAGTGTGGTTACTGCCTGAGTAGTTAATTAGTTAGCTGTGTGCAGAGCCAGTTATCCGCGCTTGTGAATACGGTGCTTGCTGCCTATTTGTCTTTGGCTTGGTGCCTAATAGGGTGGCTGTACCTTCCATAGTGGCAGCTTGTGAGCCCTTATTAGGACATGAACATGGAAAAAAACAGTGATGATCTAGTAGAAGAGTGATGTTGTGAGCAGCTTGGATGAAGCCCCAGAGGTTTCTGGGTCATTAAATGCTTTTTTGAGAGCAGGTTCTGGCGGTTTCTTGCTTGGTGACAGTCTGAACGTATCTCCCCCTGAATCTTCTTACTAACTTTAATCCGATGGACTTGGGGCGTTATGATTGAAATGCAAATATCACAATGAAATAGGATATTATTAGTCAAGTCCAGTGAAAGATTTCAAACAATGCAATTTGCTGCTTCCAAGCGAGGCAGTTCATTCCATGTACAGGAGGAGTTTGTTCGCCAGTGTTTTGCCATTGAAGGACGACTTGATTTTAGCTTCACTGGCTCCTCACATTACTGGCCACATTTTATGTCCAGTGATGAACACGCGTGAACATATATGTTTTATTACCTTTTAAATAGCATGTAGGGCTTGTAAACAACCCCTTCCTGGTAGCTAATTTTAGGTTTGTAATGGAATAATATAGATTTGCAGTAAGATGCACGCTATTGTATGAGTGTGAGAGTCTGAAAGTGTGAGAGTCACGCCAGATGTGTCAGAGCTGCCAACCCTGATAGTTGTTTTCACAAGGATATTTTTTGACAGAAAATGTTTTATATAAATAATGCTTTCACCCCATAAAATTTGTTTGTTATAAAATTCTTACTGACTGGTGTGTACTGTACATGAGAAGATATAGTATATCTTTATTACTTAGACGCTAAAGCAGAAATTCTAGTAGATATACTGTATTTTCTAACATACAGTATATAGCTTTCAGTTGCCAGAAGGTCATAGGTTTCAATCCTGTCGTTGACAGGGTAATGATACCACCATTTGGGCCCTTAACCCCAACTGCTCCAGGGATGCTGGATCTTGGCTGACAATGGGCTCTTACCCGAAGCCCCCTCACTGGCATGTTACTTTGAATGAATGAGTCTTCTAAATAAATTAACGCAATTAACTTTATATGCCCTATTTTTGCTGCAGTGATGCTTGTAACGGTTAGGCTATTGATCAACACTGTACTTTTAAGACTAAAGGAGACACACCTGGCGTATTGGAGCACTAAGGTAAAACATGCCCTAGCCAGCAGGGGGCAATCACTGATTTACCTGTCTTACAAAGGATAATATAAAATATAATATAAAATGTTTTTCTATGTGTTATAACTCTGCTGAAAAAGAGTTAGCTTTATTAAAATACACACCACTTCCTGGCTGGTCATGAATTTTTGTTATATTTTAATTCAGCATCGTACATGACTTTGCAAATCACTATGTAGAAGAAAAGAATAAGACTTAAGCACCATATTCACATTCTTTCCAGTGTCATGTGTATCGATCCTAAGCAAAAATAACATTATATACTGTTCATAAACATAGGAGGTTTGAGATTTTTTGTGCTTGAAAATTTTTTATTTATATATCCTGCTAATATGTCATGGGTGTTGTCGTACCTCATTGTTTTTTTTTTTTTGTTTGTTTCTTTGAGTGTATAGGATGTTTTCTGCAAGACCTGCCTTGTGACGAAGACCAGAAATGCTTCCTTCTTTCAAGCAGGGCCTTTAGTAAATACAGGAGCGCCGCTGGGTACAGCTAGTAAGAATGACACCGTTGCCCTCCTAGAGTCCAAACCATCTCAAATCAAACACATGTAGCAAATGGCAGCTATCCCTCTTCCTGATGGAAGTGGGGAAAATCCCCTTTGCAGGTTCTTGTAGGATAAGTGGATATACTTCAATATGTGACTTTATTCTGCTCCCTTTACCTTAATTGAAAAGACAACACTTAAATTAAATAGGTGTACTGCTTTTCACTAGACAGACAGATAGATGAGCAATCCATCCATCCATTATCTATATCGCTTTATCCATCTGGGCCGTGGGGAAGCTGGAGCCAATCCTAGCATCATCAGGGAAGAGGCGGGGTACACCCTGGGCAGGCCGCCAGTCCACCACAGGGCCAACAGCCACACACATTCACACCTAGGGGCAATTTAGAGTAGCCAGTTGACCTAATCAGCATGTCTTTGGACTGTGGGAGGAAACCAGAGCACCCGGAGGAAACCCACACATGCACGGGGAGAACATGCAAACTCCACACAGAAAGGCACCCTGGTTGACCCAGGACCTTCTTGCCGTGAGGCGACAGCACTAACCACTGCACCACCGTGATGAACAATTCAGCAATAAATGCAAAAGCTTCCTGAAAGATAGGCGACTCTTCTAAAATGACTTTATACTGTATTTAAGCTTATTTAATGTGTAAAATTAAAACTGTAGATTTAGTGAAAACTCAGACCATGTTGTTAAAGCTTTTTATACCAACATGTCAAATTCTTCTAAAATTAAATTTACATCTAGATATTTGTTTTGGGGATTTTGTTTCACAGCTCTGGCATTTTATTTATCATTTGAGAATTCTGATATTTGTTCAGGGAGATGAGAGGGCAGACAAAAATGGAACGACATGTACGAGGGTATTAGGATTTATTCCATCCAACCATCTTCCAAATGCGTATCTTGCGGGGGGCTGGAGCCTATCCCAGATAGCACAGGGCACAAGGCAGGGGGACACCCTGGATGGAAGATCAGTCCACTTACCCTGCATGTTCGCAGGAAGAAACCAAAGTAAACAAAAACAGCACGGGGGGGCATATCAACCCTGCTCTCAGCGCTGAAGACGGATTCAAAGCCCTGAAGCAACAGTCCTGCCCACTGAGGCACCTGGCCACCCCTTACTCATTATTCTGATGCTCAAATAGTGAAATGAGTCATAATCAAAACTTTGGAGTTTAGATGGAGGGACAATGAGCAGCCCATATATGCATGTCCATATACTGTGTATATATATATATATATATATATATGTGCATATGCACAGAACCATTGAGAAACCTACTGGTCAGTCAAAAACCTATTGTTATAGCTGTTCTGCAGGAGCACTCATTGGCTGCTTTCTCAAAACTCAAGACCATTTCTGTGTTTAGGTCAAGTCATGATTGCTGCCTATTTGTCTTTGTCAGATCATGTGATGTGACACTCTGTCATTCCCCTTTGTATGCAGCTTGGCATGTCCAAACATTTGACTGGTACTGTATGTATATCTTCTGTGCACTGCTCATACACATACACACACACACTACAGGGACAAAAATACTGAATATTGGTGCTTCATTCAGACCCATTGCCACAGGTGTATAAAATCAAGCACCTGGCCATGCAGTCGGGTTTACAAGCATTTGTGAAAGAATGAGTCGTTCTGAAGAGCTCAGTGAATTCAAGCATGGTGCCGTCATTGGATGCCATCGCTGCAATAAGTTAGATCGTGAAGTTATTCCCCTGCTAGATATTCCACAGTCAACTGTAAGTGGTGTTATTGCAAAGTGGAAGCGTTTAGGAACAACAGAAACTCAGCCAATGAATGAATGAGAAACTCAACCATGAAATCGACCATGTAAAGTAACAGAGCGGGGTTATCAAGTCTTGAAGCGCATAATGCATAGAATTCACCAATGCTCAATTGATTCAATAACCGCAGTTACTCCTGCATTCCTCCGGCATTAACCACGGCACAAGAACTGCGCACTGGAAGCTTCATGGAATTGGGCTCCCATGGTTGAGCAGCTGCATGCTTCCATTTATCACCGTTGCACCAAATGTCCAAAAATCTTAACGTCATCATTTCAGCGTATGACCCCTGGATCATTCAGTGGAAGACGGCAATGCGATACTTTCACTTGTCTGTAAGTTAGTCATAATGCCAGGATAAGCCCCGCCCACCAACCCAGGAGATGCCTGGCAACGGTAGGAAATCTGCAGTATCTCCAGACAGCACCCGCTCTCCTCCATGTGGCATTTAGTATAAACATAATTTGCTCTGTTAAAAAGGTAGAGTCACTAGAGCAGACATTATACCGCTAGGAAAGCCAGTGAAGCCTAGTGGTGTGAAAATTGGACTGAAAGTGTCAAAATTAAACTGTTAAATTACTATTTAAATTAAATAAAAGTATTGACCAGTGCAATATTTATTAGAAAAATAATAATAAAACACAAGTATATTTTTGACAAACAGTTTATATATGGTATATTGTTTATTTAAATACAGTATATATGTTGTGTATTCTGTTTATATACAAATAAGTTTTTTTCCTGTACTGTATATTCATGTAGATGCAGTACAGCTGGTCATGTTTTCCCTCATAGAGGTTTACATTTGTATGCTTGGTCGTTTTATTTTTTACTCTTTTTCTTACTCTTATTTAGTTATTGAAAATTCCATAATCAGTGAAGTGATAAATACTAAGAACAATTAAAGAATCAGTCATTCTCTTTACCTCAGTTCTCTTCATTGAACAATTTTTAATTAAATGAAATAGATGATAGTTAGCTCACACAGTGATGTGACTCTTAGTCGTTTTAAAACACTTTTTGGTGTGAACGAGGACTACAAAAAAAATGTAGCAATAAACACCATATGTCAGTGTGAGAAACAGAGAAGTTTTTTTTTCCTGTGCACAGAGTGAACATACAAGGGATGAGTGTCTGTAAACAAACATCTATGTAACTACTGAGTGGGGAAAGTTACCGCAGAAATGGTATTGGAATGCTGGACCACATCCAGGGCTGCTTTGCTGTTTCTGGGGCCTTACTCAAAAAGTCCCCCCAATCCTTCCCCCCCAAGTGCAATCGCTGTTAGCAGCCAATAGGGGATCTCCTGACTTCCAGGGCCACACGAATGTGTGGTTTTTGTGGTGGTAAATATTCAGTTGACAGCATCTCAGTAATTCAGAGAGAGTAACAACTATGCAAAATATTGGATCTTCTGGTTACTTTAAAGCCTTTTGGAAATCTATTTTGACAAGGACAAATGGGAAAAAGCCAGTAGTAACCTTAAGCTATTCTCCTAACGTGACCTGCCTTGAAATTCCAATAACTGCCTTAGACCTCATCCAACTTGTTAAGAATAATTAAACACGTATTTGGTATTACAAGCACTGACTACCTGTGCGATTTAGCATAAATCGCAGCAGATATTAGAGACTTAGATCAATTACAGTGCGTTGCTTAAAGGTAAACTGCCATGAATGTGGTGGTTGTCAGCGGTGCAATGGAAGAAAAAGATGCAAGCCACCCGCAGACGGCTGCGGGGATTAATGTGAGAGCTTTTCAAATGTCACAGTTTTCTCCATGGGCTTGGTGCTGGATGCAATCTGCTCGAAACAAGGCGTGTGACAAGAACGTGTGTCAAGGTGAAAATCAGCATATTTAAATGGGAGAGATTGAGCCGCTTTGGCGGTTGCGACAGCGCGACGGCTTACATTTTTCATGAAGGCGTTTTGTGTGGCGTACAAATCACAGACGATGTGACAAAACAACGTGACGGCTGGAAACGATATGTGGAGTTACCCCAGTTCCGCAGATTGCAGCAAAGGCTTCATCCGAAGCACGAAGATGCTTTTAGAATGCACTTTTACCGATGCGATTGCCTTCACAATACTTTTGATGAGGATGCACACCCGCTGTCCCCACAAACTCCATATAACAGACCGCACCGTATTAACTATACGAAAGAATTAAAATCAGCTTTGTGGTGTGATGAATCCTGGTAACTGAGCAGTTGCATTCCGAGCACAATTTCAGCAAAAAGGTGATTACATACTTTTCTTCAGATATAAAGGCAACGTTTAAAAATGACAGTTAACTTTGCAAAAGGGTACAGCTTTGTTCCATGCCTACATGCAAAAACCAGCACGGGAACAGTAAAATAAATGTGCATTATAAAAGATTATAATTTCATGTATCTTGGTAAAAGTCTGCAGATCTTAACTTTGGAAGTCTGACGGATATAACCAGTTGTTCAATTGACAGGGTTTGGGGGGCTTACTCTGCATCATTAAAACCAGGTGTTTTTTTATGAGTCTTAGGCCAGCCTAGCCTGTTAATTAGTTAATATTCACGACTGGGTCCCTCAGTCTCAGAGATGTAATGGGTGTCAATAAGTTCAGTCAGGCAGAAAAAAGGTTAACCAGATTTAAGATTCCGCCAGTCGTCTTGCATCTACTTGACACAGCCCTGAAGCATCTAGCTGTTGAGCATGAGGCTGCATCTGCGGGGACCGGAATCAGTTGTTTTTTTAATTATCTGTCTTCTATTTCTAAATGAGTTTTCATAATAAAACTAATAATAATAATAGACGCTGCTGGATCTTGAGAAAATTAGATTTGCCAGAGCATTGAGGGAGTCAGTCTGCTCTCGCAAGAGACTGTCAACCCCACCATTATTTAAAAAAAATAAATAAAAAACTTGCACATGCAATCATATAGAGCGGTTCAGCATATGCATCGACAAAACACTATACTAAACAACCAGAGGAAATGCTGCATTATATAATTCTTAATTAATTCATTATTATAATTATTATTGAATATCTGTATTGTGAAATATACACTATATTGCCAAAAGTATTGGGACACCTGCCTTTACAAACACATGAACTTTAATGACATCCCATTCTTAATA
>JAODJU010000108.1:21082129-21098539 GCA_026776725.1 Gnathonemus echidnorhynchus
ATAAAATAATAATTTAAAATATCCTCATAGTTTTGTGCTTGACTTTTGCGGGACTTTCAATTTGGTCTTAAATTTTGCTTGAAAATGGTATTAAAAAGTCTTAAAATGTCTTAAATTTAACTTGGTCAAACCTGTAGACACCCTGTATCCAGCCCTATATCACATGGTTCTGTTAATCAATATCAGGCAGTTACACAAAGTTAATATTCAGACAATATTAAAACTGTCATAGAGCTCATCCATTGTTTTGACAATAATGGCGTGTTCGGTAATGTATTGCGATGCTGAAGACATTATTTTGACATCTGCACATCTTGACCAATGCGATTCGAGCAGACACCAAAGGCTGGGACTGAAGGCTATAGATTGTCCGTATGGGAGTTTTACCAACATCATTCCAAGTTCCTAATGTATTTAAGTAACTAATTAACTGGTTATTTTACGTAAGTCAAACATACATGTTGAACTATTTTCTGTAAGACTTTCATAATTTTCAGTTACTTAATTGCTGCTGAAAACTGTCACTGGATTTTTCAGACGTATCAAAACACTGATACTATTTTAAAATCTGATGAAAAGTGACAAGCATGAACCAGGTGGCAAAATCCTCCCAATATATTTTATGTGCCAAAACACAAGTGTATTAATTTTTCCTCTAGTTTAGCAGTCATTTCATTCTATTTAAAATGCACTAATTTGGGCAAAATTTCACCTGTCAAGGTCTAATTTTCATCTGGAGTGTTTCCCAAAAGCTTTGACAATAATTTGTGTTTTTCCACAAACTCTTTGTGACTGACATGGGACATAAACTTCCTTCTTAATTAAAATGGTACAGTACCAACCCACTCATTAATTGTAAAATGCTTCTTAAGTCTTGTCTCTATTTTTTTTACTACATAGAGTAGCCGCCACACATCACAGACAAATACAAGACACATCATGGACATGCACACAGGCTATTATCTAATAAGTTTAGATATGGAAACCTGAAATGGATATTTTATCCATCCAACCATCCATTTTCTAGCTGTTTATCCTGGCCAGGGTTGCAGAGATTTTTCATCATTTTCAGAATTTGTATGGTATTATGTATTATAATATTTCTGAGTGTGTATATTCTTAGAAACATAGAAATCCTTACCCATAGGCATGTTGCTCTGTGATCAAGTCCAGTTAAACCAGAGAAATTGATTTGAATCTATAATTTCAAGCAAGAGAACTAGACAAATGTGACAGCGTGTTTTTATTTTTTGTACCAAAGGTTCTCTCATGTTTTAATAATCTATTGTTCTTCCCTACCTCTTCTTTTGGAAGCAACAGTTCTTTAATAAAGTGGTATGCTTCTTAAACATTAACTATACATTCGTTTATATGTTTATTTAGGAGTGACTTACTGGCCAGGTTGGGGTCTGTGAGGAAATTAGGCCCACAGGCTGTCAGTCACAGGAGAATGAGTCAGGTCTCCACAAGGCTTAGTATTTTTTTAACATGATTCTTGTTGTTCGAAGCTACTTATGTGTGAAGAAAATGCATATTAATAGTAGTACCAAAATAAAGTCTGGGTCAACACTCCTAGCTATTTACATGGTACCGTCCCTAAGTAGGGATATATATCACTTTCATGGTAAATGACAAGTTTGATGGGTTGGTGCCCCATCCTGGGTTATTTCCTACCTTGTGCCTGTAGCTTCCAGGAAAGGCGACCCTGCATAGGACAAGCAGATATGGAAATGAATAGATAGATAGATAGATAGATAGATAGATAGATAGATAGATAGATAGATAGATAGATAGATAGAATCATCAATTGTTAATTGATTATCAACTGCAAAGCACTGAAATTATGACTATATCATAACACAAAACATATACAATGATTTACAATCAGTGGCTGATTATAGATTTGTGATGATTTCCTGTCACCAATTTCAAGGTGGAGTTAACAACTACAAAGTCAGTCACTTAAAATACTCATTAAAACTTTACATACGTTCCACCAATCCATCATAAGGTCCCCTGTGAATCTCTAATATTCATCAGTTTCAGGATATTCACCGCTGTGCATGCATGAGCCATTAATGAGTCTACAGTTTTAGCATCTTAAAAACAAATGTCATATTCATTTTCTGTCAATCACTTCATAATGACAGGTAGATGTTGGATAATGGGAAACTAAAATCTAAAATCTCTAGAAAATTTGATTCAAGATCTTTACTGGCCAAGCACTGTAATGCTTCCTCATTCAGACTCACTCGGTTACACTAAAGACAGTGCAAAGCAATACAGTCAGTCATTCAAAACAGTATAAGACCGTGGAAAACTGAACAAAAGAGTGTACAAATGATATGAGAAGAAAACCAGATGATATGTAGTCAGTGGCTGGCTTTGAAACCTTATACCAGACTGCAGTAAGGTTAAGAGTCTTGTTACAGTGGTCATTAAGGTACAGTTGGTCAATGGAGGGTAGTTAAATCCCTGTGATCTTCTAAGCAGACTTCACAAGCCTCTGCATTGTCTGCCTATCATGAGGTGCAGCTCCACCCCACCATACCATGATAGCTGGAAAAAACACAGTTAGTGGTACTATGCTAGGAACTGGTAAGTGTGGCCTTGCTCATACCCCTGATCCTCCGTCGTTTAGGGGTGTGAAGTGGCTTTGATAAGAATGGATGCAGTGTTTTCTATCCACCTCAGCTTCTCTGAGATCTGGAGACCAAGGTACCTAAAACTGCTGACCGTGTCCACTGGAGAGCCATCAATGATGATCAGAGGGAAACTGCTGCAGTGCTACCTAAAGTCCAGAAGCACCATCTTTGCTGTCATTGCAGCGCTCTCCCAGACCTGCCACCTCACTTTCTCACCAGCAGGTTCATCCTCGTTTCTGATGAGACCAATTACAGATATATAAATAATGCCCAAACACCTTAACAACTTAAACACCTGAAGGTCTTAATTTATATGCAGCCATCTTCCAACTGGTCATCCAGATCATTGATGCCTGGAATATATCCCGGGCAGAATAGGACACATGGCAGCTGGAACACACTGGATAGGATGCCAGTCCCACATAGAGCCAACGTACAGGAGAGTCAGGGGCACCTGTTACCCCAACTGCATGGATTTGGACTAGAAGCAGAAACAGAGAGAGCCTGTAAACTCCACAAACTCAGAACAGAGGCTGAATTTAAACCTACCAGCCCCGGATGTTGGAGGCAATAGTGAAACCATACTTATTTTGTATGTGATTGAGCTTAAATCTCTTAAAAATCAAAGACTGTTTGGCTGCTATATCTGCTATGGTATAATATGAATGCTATTATACAATTCAATGTGATCATTTTATTACTGAGCTTCTGGAGAAGAAATAACTTGATTGACAATTTAATCACGGGTTATAAATCACTGATCACAGGGAGGGTACATAGAGGCAGAAATCTCACTCTTTAGTATAATATTGTGCCAACTGAGGCCTAGGTAATACCTTAATAAATTTGCAGTCTTACACTTAGATTTGATTTTAAGTTAATGTAAATATCTTGTAAGGTTTCAAATCCGAAACTAAACACAGCTGAGCCAATCCAAAACGTCGAGAAATTATTATGAACTTTATTTATACCATTTACATTGAAAAAAATTGCGTAAATCTAATCTGGCATTGGAAAAAAAAATATTAAGGAAAAAGTGGTACTGGACGTGACATTTTTACGTTATGGGTGTGATGTGTCTGACCGAATCCGCAGACTATAGAACTCACATCCTTGCATGGTTAATTTTCATATTAAATAAATTGTAATTAAGAAAAAAAAAACATCCATAACAATGAAATGAGACATATTGACATAAGTGAACATTTTGAAAACGTCTCTGTTCTTGTGTTCACAACTTTATTTGTCCAAAGTAAGGTTGACCTTTGCATGGAATTGTCCAGCATGTCTAACAGCATAAGGTTCCACACCACCGCTTCACTAACCAAACCGCTCTATACTGGCTTTGCTTTACTTACCAACTTACATCGCGTATTTCTTAAAAACACAGCATCAACAAAAACACGGTTTGTTACTTAAATTTAATCGAATAAAAAAGGATTGTTTCGCTATCTACGTTTGGTATTCATTCTAAATTGTTTCAGTACAAGGCAATATCATACACGTAGCGAAGGAAAATGAAATACAGAACAAGTTAAATAGACTTTGATATTTTTAAATATTATTTTGATATTTATATATGCGTCCCATGCATAGGAGATATTTTGCTGTTACATTTTCTATAAACAATTTACTTAGGAAAAAAATATATGTACTGATTGAATTTGTCAGTATACTTGAAATTATCTTGCATTTTCTATTTGTACAAGGACACTGGAACGCTTCTTTTCACAAGTCCCATCTTTCTCTCTTTTGAGAGCCATTGGAGGTTAAGAGGCTGACACAGGGACCCAGTGAGTGTGTCCATGTGACGCCCCTGGGATTTAAATCAGCAGTCTTATGGTAATCTGCACAGTTCTAACCAGCTGAGAAGACTTAGAACATCTTTTTTTATTGACAGATTAAATGTCATGTTCTGGGGTTTTGTGAGTCCTTGGTATACACTCCATGGGTAAATATATACCTCATAACTAGTGGTGCCACATAAAATTTGCCATAAGGTTAAAAGAAGTCTTTTCCCTATAACAATGCCTTGTTATGACTTGCTTGTAAAACTGGGACATTGGTTTTATGAAGGGAGGGGGGGCACGGCGGCCTCATTCCTCCACATCTGGGGGTTTGAATCTCGCCTCTACGCGGTGTGTGGTGTTTACATGTTCTTCCTGTTTCTTGCAGATTTCATCCACCAGTCCAATAACATGCATCTCCAAATTAGCCATGGTCTATGCAGGCATTGAATTATACACAATAAAAACTCCAAGCTGAAGTAAGTTGAAGTATTAGGACAGAATGAGGTAACCAGGTAAACTGGGTGGTGTGCGGCTCAATAACGTAGGATGTTCAACCCCTGCTCAGAAAGTTGCTGGTTCAAATCCCGGAGTAATTTCACTGTTGGGCCCCTAAGTAACTTCCTGAAACCTCACTAGCTCTGAGGACTGTCTAGCCCTGCTTTCTCAATTATACGTTGCATTGAATAAAGGTGTTTGCTAAATAAAGTGTTATAGAATGCTTTTAAACAATCACAACCCACTGAGAAAAAGACCAGATGCTCTCATCTACACTCCAAAGATGACCACAGCAGTAATTTAGGCTGTCACTTTGAGGCAGCATGCGAAAAAACATTTTGAAGCTTTTATCAAGCAGATAAGTAAAAATAAAAAGGAAATACATACCGTTAAGACACTCATTACTGTAGTGTAGTGTTTTGTTGAAAAGCAACTTACAGTATAAACCACAAGTTTCAACGGACAGAGTAACACTAAGCAGAGAAAATCCCAAGTGCTTCTCTGTCATTGTCAGCTAGCAGTATTATGTCTCTGAATTTCTAATCAATTTTGTTGCATTTGCTAGTTTTTGCGATGCACGCAAAGGTCAGCATTATCAGAGTAATCGGCAACTACTCACTTCAGAAAAAGAGGTAGTTTGAGTTCACAGGGTGCTCTTTTGCTTTCCCTCGCTTCTCTCTTGATTACTATGAAGTCATTTTTATTCCTGCAACAGCTGTTGCCCATATCGTTCACCTGTCTGCAGTTCACATTTCTGCTGATATTGATAACGAGGATTAAGTTTGTTGTAAATGGGTGATTAATGAGCCTCCAGGTACTGACGTTAAACATAATCAATCAAATTAGAAATATCTGCTGTTGGAATTCTGCACATTATGCCCAGTTTTAACTGGAGTAAAGGATTAAAATGTATGGGATTTCCCACTTGACACTCTGTGGAGGATAATTATTTCATATGGCCAGCTTTATTGGAAGTTAAATTACTCAGATGATAATTTGAATTATTTATGCAATGCTTCAAGTTGTTTTGTAATGAATAATACGATTCATTTCGCACTTCATCCTAAATACTACATTTTCTTGTACTTAAAAAAAAAATGTACAACTAAACAAAAAGCTACTTCTGTTGGGGAGAAGTTTTTGGCAGGTTATTCCTCTTAATCAAATGTCGTACCTCGCAAAACTTAAAACTGATACTTGCGGCAAACTGCACATATAATTTTGGCCCATCCAAGTCGTTCTTCTCTATATCTGCTTTTCACAATATATTTATTACTCAAGCTGTAAGAACCCAAATAGAAGGATTTAAAGAAAAATTGCATGTGACACCACTGGATATCGTTATCTACCGGATATCGTTATCCACCGGATATCGTTATCCACCGGATATCGTTATCTACCGGATATTGTTATCTCCATTATCTACCCAAAAACAAAATCATTAACATTCTCCTCACAGAGGCCTAGAACTGGATTTCCTATATTGATGGATTTCTATTGCAGAGTTTCTGCTAAAATGTTCAAGCAGAACTCTAGTAACTATTTACTTCTGATGTTGACTCCGAAGTTTTTGATTCCTCTCCTCCGTTGTCTTCCTCTCCCTTTTCCATGTTTTGTGCATCATTTTTGATGCAGTAAAGTATTACAACACACTCTTACCGAGTGCCTGGGCTGACTGTGTTGTGAAACACACTATATTTTTTAACAAAAATAAGAACAAATGTATGGTGGATGTACGGATGTATGTACGGTTCGATGGATAAATGTATGGCAGGATGAAATCACCACTTGGTGGAATGGAAATTCCAGTAGGGTTCTGAGCTGAGTTTCTAATTATGGTTCATACGATGATTAAAGCCAGGTAGGGTGTGTAACAATGTAACATGAGCTTCCCCATATAATATAACTCTGTGTGTATGTGTGCGTGTGTGTATGTGGGTTTGCATAGATCACATTTGGGGACCAAATTGTCCCCAAAGTGTAGTAAAACCTGAAATTTCCCTACTTTTGGGGACATCTTTTGAGGTCTCCATTTGGATAACCTCAGTTTTATAAAAACCTGTGAATGCAATCCAAAAAGTAAAAATGCCAAAAGTCTTGTATTTGGGTTGGTTACTCATGGTTAAGGTCAGGGATGGGTAGGGGTTAAGGGTGTCATGATTAGGATTAGGGTTTTTCCCATAGAAATGAATGGACTATCCCCATTTAGATAGGAAGACCAACTTGTGTGTGTGTGCATGTCTGCCTGCGAGGGCCTGTGATCGGAAAAGTCGTGGGTTAATGTCATGGATGTGATGTCATTGTTGAGAACTTGACCACCCCCCTATGTCCCAGCCAGAGATAAGCTCAGCAGGTTAGACCTGTAGGTGTTCTGGGTGACCCAGCTCCCTGACAGTCACTTGTACGTCACTTTTGACAGACGTGACTGCTAAAATAAATCAGCGTCAACTTTTATATATTTATGTATGCGTGTGTGTTTAGATGTGTGTGTGTGTGGGTGTGTGTGTGTGTGTATATATCTGTCTATATCATATATATTGTGGCGCTGGCAGGGTTATCATGTCCTATCCTACTTCACCAGTCATGTATATGTAGCCCTTGTGTGTGCCTTGTAAGTTATGTATTTGTTAGTGCACAACATTTGTTCTCCCACTTATTGCGTGTGGCCTTACCTGTGTTGTATGTGTAATCCTGATGTGCTCTGGTGTTGTGTAATGGTCAATGTGTGACCTCCACATGTTTGCTTGCCATGTTTGTCAGAGTGTTGTTGCTTGTGTTTGGTCCCTTTAAGGACCACAGTGAAGAGCAACTTTGTGTAAAATTGTGTCTGTTACTGCAGAGATATAGATACAGTAGATAGATAGATAGATAGATAGATAGATAGATAGATAGATAGATAGATAGATAGATAGATAGATAGATGTACACACATTTTTATTAAATATAAGAGATATAGAATAATATGATATACCATGCTTTAGAGCAGTTATAGAGATACACTGCTGTACATGAAATGCAGGCACCATCTTCTCCAGAGAGCAAGAAGACAGGTGAACAGAGAGCCCTGGAACAAGCTGGAGTCTCAGTCTACCAGCACTAAGGACACATATTGCATGTAACAATGTGTTCACAACAGACTACAAAAAAAATAAAAATAAAAAGTCAGTCATGACCAACCCACCGTCTCTCCCCGATGACCTGAATGCAGTGTCTTTGATCTTGGAAACAAAGATCCTTTCATGCAAGCTTCCGTAGCGTCTGACAAACATAGATCGTGGAATCCGGGGGGGGGGGGGGGGGGCAATTGTGGAGTATCATTAAAGATGAAGTGAGAATCATGAAGAAAATACCTACAAATAATTGAATGAAAGCCGATAAAACTGTATTCATGAATGCCTGAATTATATCTGCATTTTTTTACAGCATCTTGTTCAGATGCATTCTGCAATCCATGCTGACAGTACCGGCTTCAACGTCTCCAAGCAAGATGTAAGAAGAACTTTTTGCTTACAGAGTTTAATGCTCACAAGGCAGCTGGTCCTGACAGGATTTCAGCCTGCGCCGACCACCATGTTGGTATGGACATTTTCAATCTTCCTCAGAGGGAGCTGACCAGTTTAACAAACACTGCAATCATTTCAAGCCCACAGAAAAACAAAGCGGACAATCTAAATGACTATTGCCCCTGTGGCACTCACCCCCATTACCATGAAGTGCTTTGAAACACCAGCAACAGAACACAGAGAAAGCAATGTCCCAGGCTTCTGCTTGTAGGATATAGTTCAGCATTTAGCAGTGCGATTCCCTCAAGGCTCATAACCAAGTTACTGCCCTTGGGACACTTCCAGGTGTCGGAAGCAAAACCTCCTGCACCTCGAACCTCAGCAGTGTGTTGAGCTTCCAGCCGCATTACTCGCTCACACAGGTCTGACTGCCAAGATATGGCTCTTATTCCCTCATCAATGTTGGTGATGATAGTACCATCATGACCAAGACCATTACAAAGATCTTAAGACATCCAGGGTTTAGTCCAATTACCTAATTTGTCCGAGGGCTCTCAAACTGAGAGTGTGGCTATTAAAACTCCACAACCAAACAAATCATTAGGAGCTCCTTTGGAATCTTTTGGAGGTTCAGCTTCTGACACGTCTGCTATTGATGATGAGGTTAGGCTCTTGGCAGAGCAGTGTTAGGGCAACCACCTTTACCTTAACATCAACAGGACTGAGAAGCTGGCCATCGATTCAGGAAGCAGGAGGCAAACCATTCTCCCATTTTGATTGGAAGGAAAGCTGCAGAGATTCAGCAACTTTATGCTCCTGAGAGTCACCATCACAGACAACCTCACACGCCAGCATCAATCAGGAAGGTACATAAAGTCTTTACATCCGTAGACACCCCTGGAAGTTCAACAGCAAGCCTCACCAGCCTCTACAGATGCATGAAGGAATCATGCATCCTCACCGAATGCATTTCGTTGTGACATAGAACCTGCTTAGCTGGGAACTGCAGAGCTCAGCAGAGTTTAGTGAACATTGAGGAACATCTTCCTTCACTTCTGTACATTTTTACCACACTCTGCCTTAGGAAAGGCGGGTAACATTGTCAAGAACTCCAATCACCTTGCCGGCCACTTTTCTCCCTCCTCCCTGCTGACAGATGGCACAAAAATATCAGATCACAAAGTTCAGAGACAGTGTCAACGCACAAGATATGACTCCTCAACAGCAGCTGATACTTAGAAAGAAGAACACAACACATTAAACTGCTGGCCAATGACATCTGACCTCTGTCGTCACCTCTCTCAGTTGCCCATTTGTTTGTGATGCAATTCTTAATTTACTTCATGTTAACCGCTATAAATTATATATTATGTTACTTATACTTTTCCTTTTGTCGTCCTTGTTTGATGCTACTATATATTGTTGTTCCTTGTTAATGAATTCTTCACTGACACTCTTCAGAACTAGTTTCGTAAAGTATTCAAGAGTCAAAGTTTAAAGACTTTCTGTTTCCATTTCTCTCAGCATCCGATCAGAAGCCAGCAACTTGCATCAATGGGTTAGGCAGAGCCATCTCCTGACTAAGTATAGATAATTAGACAGCTAAGTATGGATGAGTGTGTTCAGACTAGATAGATAGATAGATAGATAGATAGATAGATAGATAGATATACATTTGATGTATATAGACATATAACCACACCACCACTTTTTAACTTCTGAAATACAGCTGAAAAAATATATCCAAGAACCTATATAGGCGTAGATGTATGTAAAAATGACCTCGGGGAACAGCTCGACCTGTGAAATACAAAGTTAATGAAAGAGTGAAGTTCAAAAGCTCCCATGTCACGAAACATCATAGCACAAAAGCGACGACAATCGGAAACTAATGCCGTAGTCAGACGAAGGCCGAAGGCAGATGAAGCCACGGTCAGAAGTTATAAGAAGGTGACCAGAGAGCAGAGGGACCTCCAGATAAAAGATGCAAACGTGGCTTTTCAGCTTTTGATGGAAAGAGGCGAGGCAGCGGCCCGTTCACTGGATGGTGAGGAGCGCGTCGGTGCAGGACGTACGTGCAGAAGTGTGAGAGCGTGGAGGGGAGAGGATAACCTTTCAGTTTAAAACAGATGAGATAGAGTTTTTGTGAAGAACTTGGTTCTTGAGGATAGCGAGCAGACCCACAGAACACGGAGGTGGGAGGGTGGTGCGGGGATTTTATTACCTTACTCGAAATGAGACGGGCAGGCAACCTGAGTCACATTCAAAAGAACCACTTCGCTTACTCACCAACACATGCACGGTTCTAACCCACGAGAGCAGGCCCGTTGCTTCTGGGCACGATTGAAACTTGCTTTATTTCTTATAAGTATAATAGTATAAAAGTATAATAAGGCAACTTTGCAATAGAAAAATGTTAAAACTTATTACATGAATTAATTTAGCAGACACTTTTATCCAAAGCAATGCACAATTGAAATGGGGGGGAGGGGGTCAGCCAGTCCCCAGAGAATTTGGGGGTTGAGAGCCTTCCTTGAGGGCCCATGGGTGAAATCAGTCTCTTGATCCTGGGATTTGAATCGACGACCCTCTAATCATAGACGCATAACCTGCTGAGCCACGCACTGCCCTTCTTACCAGTGTCCTCTTTATTGCACCCTGTCCTCATTTAGCAACCATGTTCTATTACACCGACCAGGTCAATAAACAAGTTGGTCACTAAATGAAAATCTTGGTAGCTTAAGCGCAAAAGTGACTGTTTCACACTACGAAGATCACTGGCTGCTTTCGTCTCATTCAGATAAATTTAATGTACAGTTATGCCAGTGTTACTCTCATACTGGCATGCATTGTTGTCAGGCATACAGAGTTTGGTCAAAAATTATTATTTTTAATTACCGTTGTATTTCCGAATGTTCCTTAAACAAGGCAGTCACTAAACAAAGAGAGACTGTAATTATTTTACATTTTATTAATTAACCTCAGTATGTCTGTGCCTTTGTCGTCAGGAGAGGACATACCCGGCAAGAAAGACTGCTAATAAATTTTTCACCATGTTAAATAAAAAATTTCTAATTCCGGTCATATGTGGTCATAACTGTTTACCTCAGCAGCAAACATCTCACGAAAGGTGAAATCGAGTAATCGAGTCTCATCTGTGGAGCAGTACGAGAGACATCCTCACCGGTGTCTTGCAAGATAAGCTTTAAAAAATCATGTAGCATCTGATGATACATGGGGTGTATTTGTCATCTGTGCCACCTGGACTAGCCGAAGGTGTCCTGTAATTGGACGCACTTGTGATGTTGCTTACTTAGAACAAAACTCTGAGCCGCTGGAACAAAGCCATAAAAGTCCATATTAAACCAAGCATACAGAATAACAGATAAGGTGATGTTAACACAGATGGTGATTGTTTCTACTCACTTCTTTTCACACTTCATTTTAATGTGCTTCATTTCTTGAACGGAAGTGGAGTTAATACATAATAAAATCTTAAAATAAACTGGGAAAATAAAACCTAAAAAGCATAATAGTTATCATAGCAATATATGTTATATACTTTAAATTTATAAGAATGAATACCCTCCAATAGTGAGTTAGTGCAAATCTCCATCACAATATTACAATCACTAATAATTTATACTACCTTTATTCTACTTTAGGTGATGGAACTAAAATGACAGCTGTTGCCAAGCAACTAAACCAGGAACTGAAAAGGAATTCATTGTGTTCTTTCCTGTAACAAAGATTTCCTTTCATTCTGGGCACAGCTTTATAACAAGTACTAGAAAATGAGTGGTATAATCGTTTTCATAGTAGTGAAATTAGTGACGGCAAACTTAGAAGCCGTTCAGGCCTAGATAGACCAAGCAGAGGACTTCCATCACAATGAGAGTTCAGTGAATTCATGTATATATTACATTTTATTCTGGCAGGTAGTTTTTTGCATGCATTTATTGTATGTATTACTGAATATGTCAGACTGAAATATTTTACACTTTAGGTAGAATAGTATGTAGTTCATTTTTTATTGCCTTTCTTGTGAACTAATGAAACAAATCAAATATCGACAAAAATACTCCAACTAAAGTGTAAATGGTGCAAATATGATAAATTTAAAAAGAGTAAAAATATTTACAATTAACATTGAATTGATAACGCTGTGTAGGAAAGAAAGGGTAAAAATATTACATATTAAATATTAAAGAAAAAATATGAAACATTACATGAACATAATGAGAAGCTGGAAGGCAGGATTGTGTAGTTTGGGGCTAAATGGTTAAACTTGAGAAAGTAACACACAGATTGTTAGAGTAACAGTCTGATGCTAGTAATGTAGGAAAGGTCTCATCTGAGTAAATAAAGATGCTACCCGAATTTCGTCACGCTTTTTCGATGTTGCACAGTAAGACACTTGGTTTCTCTGCATGCAGATTCTCATAAGAGTTCATAACATTCTTCCTCTTCTGCATTGTAGGACTTTATGGACTCCTGCTGATAGACCACAAAGCCTTTTCATGTTAATCAAATGTACACAGCTGCTGTTAAAGGAATAACACTCATCCACTGGGACCAGAAGTATGTTTGCCGTGAAAGCAACAAGATAGAATTTCTTAGCATATATATGTGTGTGTGTGTGTGTTTGTATGTGTCTCTGTATGTGTGTGTGCTTGTGTAATTCTGTAGAGATAGATGCAGGGGGAAAGAAAAACTAGAAACATATTGCTCTGTTCTTTGGTGTACTGACCTTTTAGAAATGCTTCTTAGAAGTACATCATCACCAACATAGGCTAACCTGGTCTTAGCACACCTGCAGCAAATATTACACAGCAATTTCTCATGCTTAATTTTTAACGAGCCATGCATACACTTAATGGCTATAACTCTAGTTCTAATAGTCTTCAATCCCCGTTAAATTCAAGGGATTTAACTGAGAATCAGTTGAGAATTCTCCAAGTAACAGAAGTATGTAGCACCAAATTTCATTAAATCGAAACATTCCAGACTGCATGTTCTACATCAGAGATATAGAATTCTTAAATGTACAATCCACGTCATCAATCATCAGCACTATTCATGGTGGAACTTTTGCCTGTCAAATGTTTTAAACTAATTTTGGTGAAAGTACAACAACAGTTAACTTTATTATGGTCAGAAACTGGTGTATCTATACATCATCTAACCGATTATCCTGATAAGGTTATGGGGGGGGGTTGGAGTCTACTCCATAGGATACATCCTGGACACAATGCCAGTCCATCCCAGGCGGAACACATAGGGGAGACAGATTAATGAGTAAGTAAATAACAGCTTTGCTTCAGCAATTTTCCCTGGCCTCCCCAAAACAGAATCAAACCGTTCAAGCACTTTCGAGACACCAGATATACTTCGTACTACATGAAGAAAGTGGAGTATCAAGAGAAAACCCACTCCACACACATCACAACCCTGCTGGTGCAAAAGACACAGTGCATCCTACCAAGCCAGCCCTGGTCCTCCTTTGGCAAACATAATCACACAGATGTGTATATCAGTAAGACCAACAATGGCCTTCATTGTAGCAGATAGCAATAATGAGATGCTTGCAAACACATTAAAGGTTCTACATCAAAAAAGCCCCCCGCCCCTTCCCACCAAAGAATATATTTTAAGGCTCTTGCTTTTTGGTCTTTGTTGTAATTACAGCAATCAACCAGTAACGCTTAGAAACTCGATGGTGTGCCATGTGCCAAGTACTCCGCCAGTCTGCTTGACAACGTCTGGACTAATCATGTCAGTGCCTTCCCACTGAGAGGCATCTTATAAAAAGCAATTTCAGCACTTATCTCAGTTATAGAAGTGCTAAGTGTGCTTTCCGTATTTAAGCTGTTAATATTGTGGTTTGTTAAAGGCCTTTTGGACTATCCCTCAGTGCACGGTAATTTGCTTTAAGAGTATTTCCAAGTAAGTCTGAGAAACGCCTGAATTTCAGCACCCTTTCGTAGTGTTACGTGAGCTAGTATGGAAAAAAGAGCCTAAGGGTTGTACTTCAAGGTCACTCGCAGCACTTTTAAAACGGAAAATTATAGTAATTCGTTCACTGATGCATTCGCTTCAGCTTTACTTGAATTGAGCCAAATGCAAAAAAACATAAGAAACCAGAGTCTCCAGGAGCAGTGCAGAGAATGACAGATTTAAATTGCTCTCTCTGTTTCTGTTACACCCAAGATTCACATACGATCATAGTTTTATTAAGCTAAACACACTGTGCGACGTAAGACAAGCAAAAATATGTGCAGAGGATGTTATCACTGCGATCAGTAGCATTAGCAAAATTAGCGGGGCGATGTACCCCATTGGTGGGCAGAGAAAAGCTAAAACGATCTTCCACGTGGCTGTGGTCGAAATTAAGAATATTGTAGTGTCGACGATATGGCTCTGCATAGTGGAGCCCAGTAAGACTGCTGAGCATGCTGGGAATATTGTAAATCGCCCCTGTGTGTGTTATTGTAAATGCTTGTGTTATATTTCCTATTGTCACGTGTGTCTTTGCTGTGTTCAATGTGAACCCTGTGTGATTCTTGCATGTCTTTAGCCATTGTATAAATTACCGACCATGTGTGCCTTATTGTCTGGCGTCCAGCCTCCCTGCTTTTCCACATTACGTGTGATTCGGTGATTGTTTAATGCCTGTGTTATTAATGCCTTTGTTATTTTGAGGGCATTCTTTTGGCTAGTGAAGACTGTCTGAAGAGGAGTGCCTATAGGCTGGGTAGGAATAGTTAAACCACTGTGGAGAGTCCAGTTAGAACTCTGGTGTAAATGCAAATATAATACAAACAGAATAACACAATGCAATATACACTTAACATAACAAATACAAATTGTAGACATTCCACTAAAACAAATACCCAGTTGGGAATTGGGGTAATTAAACTCTTACTTGAACTCTGACTGAACTTAATCCGTTTTACCGTGACTAGCCAAACTTGAGATTGCCTGTGTCATTTTGTACTTCCTTCTTCTACATGGCTTCTCCGTTGTCACAGACTTAAAGGGACGGACAGCCTTTTCAACACTGTCAGCTCGGCAGCCGTGAGGAGTCATGCCACACGCTGAAGGCTCAACTGGCTCAGGAGTGGTGAGAGCTCAAAGAGCAGCGGTGGCAGGGCCAGCAGGACCGGGAGCAGCTGCATGAACAACTGGCCAGCTGCAAGGGCGACCACCAGAGCCAAGGCCCGGGGTGACCACCAGAACCCGCTGGCTGATTCTTTCATGGGGACTAACTCAGTCCTCAGTCCTCATAACCCACCCTGTCAGAGCCAGTGGTCACAATGAAGTCATCCATAACTGGAGAAGTGTCACCTCATGGGCATCCATCAACAACTGAGCACAGCTGCAAATAAAAGATCTCCCTCAAAGAGAAATCACTCACTGTGGTCAAAGCATACACTGAGACAACAGACAAGACACCCAGCGAGTGAACATGGAACAAGCAGGGACATCGGACACCATTGGGAGGAGCCGATCCACCACAGAAACAGCTACTCCCTGAGAGCCATCAGGGCGTCAAGACCAATAATTGGTGTCCCCACTTACAGAGGTCTGACCACTCCCCAGTTTGAATACCCCAGAGAGTGGTGGCACTGAAATGCAGAGCTTATGAAGCTCCTCCAAATGCAGAGGAAGCTAGTCATGATGCCGCAGAGACGAGACATTCCATGCGGGCACCTGGATGGGCCGCCTCAGATTAGGACCCGAGTGCTGCCATGCAGTGGGCGATGCCTCCCCACCACACCAGCCCCAGTCCCCGACAGACCTGACGTCATCGGCTCTCCAGTGGATTTGACTCTTCCGGGGATGAGGCTCCTGAGGGCTTCCCCCATCCCCTTCATCATGCATGCAGCCTTCCCAACCTGGTCTCACGAATTTTCGTGCAGCCATCACGACATAAAATCTATTTAAACGTGCTTTGATCACGTTTTCAGCCTTTTT
>JAODJU010000108.1:21120170-21131978 GCA_026776725.1 Gnathonemus echidnorhynchus
TATATTATAAACTGTCACTTAAAAGTGTAACATCCTGTTGCATTCTGCTTTATATCAATGGCAAGGAGAAGTGACACTGCAGGTTTCTTGTTTAGTGCAGTGTATGTCTTTCACGTGAAAATTATTCACAGCTGTAATTTCACAGGAAAAAACAAGCACTAGCTGGGAAAGAGCACGGCTTCAACGAGATAGACGAATGAACGATGGAAGTAAGACACACGGCCATTGTTACAGGTCCAGTCTGATTTTAAAATGTCAGATTATTGCAATTTTGGTGAAAGACAGACCCCGGTTAAAATGAGTAGTTTTGAATATGACATAAAACAAACTTTTTTGGCCTCTGATTTTGCTTAGTCATTAACAGCATTCATCAAGTGGAACCTAGCATTGCTCCTTAAAGTATACAATCATTATGGCAGGAAATTACATTTACCTCAGAACAGAAGACTTTCTAAGTAAACATCAGGTTGCCTAGTGAAGGTCGTTGAGGTCAAGAAACCTGCAGGTGTAAGGAAGTCAATTAAAAATAGTGTTTGATTCACACTTAAAATATCACACGAGGTAACCCACTGTTCAAAGAATGTTTCTAATATAGCAATTACGTTAGGGTAAACAAAGAACCATTCAGAATCAGTGTCAGTTCATAACCCCAGATCGACAACGTAAGGAAAGCTGCTCTGGGAGGAATCTGCATATCAAACCCTGGTGGGTTGTTTACATACAGTTTTTTTGCTGCAATCTTCATCATAAATTACTTAATTAGTTCATTTGCTCATGTGTGAATTTCCTACTAAAAGTATGTCCCAAATGCAGCAAAATAGTTATACCCTTAAAAGGTAATCCAGAGGAAAACAAACAGACAAATCACGGTCAAAAAAATATTCAACTTTTACAATTTTTCTACACTGTTTTGGCATATTTCTCAAAGGGCAATTAGCATTTGCAAAATGAGTGTATTCCCCACACCGTGAAGTCAGTTGTGCCAAGCACATAATACATAATTTCTCATTGTTTCACACAAATTGCAAATGTTTCAGGTCATGTAGGTAAATGGTGAAGCACAATTATCCTTATTTGGCCTAATTATCAGTTGCTTAAGTTTTGCCGGTCTGAGCGCATTATGTAGTTTCCCAGTGAAATAATTTTACACTAATAACGACATAGGTTCATGCTCATTGTGTAGGCGAACACATGCAAAACTGTTCCCCAAACTTTCAGAATGATTCAGTTGACTGCGATATAGCTGTGTTATGCAGTGCTGTGTGACTTTTTTGTTTGCTAATGTACTGCGTTGTGAGACCGTTTCAGTGAAGATATAAGGAAGTTACAAGTGCATGCGAGTGCTTTTTCTTGCCACTGAAGTTTACATACTGTAATTTAGAACCATGTAGTGTTGAAACTAGTGTCTTTGACATGAATAGCAATCAGTTTGCAAAAGAAAAATTGTTAATGTCAGTGAGAAAGTGGGGAATGACTGTCATTCAGAATTTTGGGGCTCAGGAGCAATCTTACAGTGACATTTTGACAATATATTTAAGAATCTTGACTCTCATGGTTGAAATGGTAATGAAGGTGCTATTCATTTTAGAGCCATGAACTAATTCATTGATAGAATCATTTGCTTTTGAGAAATGTTAATTGCTTTCAGTGAATTTGCAGCTTAATCATAGTGTTGTGCTGTATGCATTTTGAGAAATGCTCTTATAGTTGTGAGAATGTTAAGTATGGTTCATGAAATATGTAAAAGCAATTGGGAAAAACTGTAATCAAGCTTGTCAGTGAAGCTGTGAAGTTGGACGAGATCCATGAAATCAACTCCTTGGGCCAAAAAGTGCAACTGTGATAAATAAAATGCCATGAAACTTTAAATATGTCTTTATTCCCATCATATATTTAAATAGAATTAAAAGGGAAAATATGCCATACAGTCAAATAGTTTCTTTTTCATTTACAGCCCTAATAAAAAATGTCAGCATTCGGGACCATTTTAATTTCTTGGGATTTTTACTATATGGCAGCAAACAGACTCCACCATATTGGCACCATTCGGGGTCAGTGATGAATGGAATCCAGCCTGGTTAATAACAAACATCTAAGTTACTATATCTACATCATTGTGCTCAAGACTTAGTTTCAGGTTTCTTTCTTTTGATGCTTAATGCCTTGCATCTTTATTGAATATACAATGAGATCTCTCATCATACATTTGGACAATGAAAGCCACTTTCACTTATCTAATGATCACACTGTTCACTGGATGAGTTGCACTGTACATGAAGATACAACTGCAGGATACATGATTGCAAAACCAAAATAAAATGAAATGACTAATGGAGGTAACTTTTGTCATCCTTTCAGTCGGTAACAGTGGTGATTTTCTGAGTAGCTAAAGATAATGTGGGACCAAGACAAAACCATTCCTAGGTTCTTTATGCTGCACTCAGACTTTTGGGCTTATGCTAAATTTAAAACTGAGGAGAATTACTGTCCTTTCGTCTTGATTAAAGAATATTTCAAGAAGCTTCACTAACTCAATTCATGTAAATGTGTAAGTTTTGAGACTTGAAAAACATGGAGAAAAGTCACTAATATTCTGTGAGATGATGAACTTGTCCCCCAATATTACAGTGCAAAATAAGTGAGCAAAGCTTTCACCAACAGACTTCCACAGCCAAAATTAGGGATTACATATTGTTTTAAAGGATCATTGTTCATGTTTTGTGTGCAGTTCATCGACAGACATTTGACCAATTTATTAAATGACACAAGCATTTGACATATGATTAAAAAAGGATGTGATATTAGAATTAATAGTGACAGGAGACTGGCACCACAACAAGTGGTTAAAAAACCATATTCCTGGTATCATACCATGTGTTAAACCTGTGACCTCACATCACTGGCTGTGAAGACGCCCACTCTCGTCAAGAAATATGAGAAATAGTGATTTTTAACAGCTATAGAAATGCAAAGTGTAATCTCCCAGGTACCCCATTACCGATATATTCCCTCAATTAACAGTTAAAGGGTCTTAAATATGCATTTGCCGATTACATTAAAATAGAATTGATATCTTTTATCATTGTGCCTGTATTCCAATCTCATGTCAGCAATGCGTAGCCATTCTAATATGCAGATTCCTAATAAATCAAAACAATCTTCCACTTATCCAGTCATATTATCCAGTGAGGATATCACTGCATGACACCTGCTGTGTGACACTGTTGATCTGGACAGCTTGCCGCACAGTAGGGCAACTTACACGCAATTGAATAAAGTGTTCAAGCCACTGAGAGGTTTGTTCCTTTTGTGTGCCACGCTGAAATCTGAATGGGAGGCTTTTAAGGGCTTTCAGAAACAAATAAAAAGCTCATAATTCACTTTCACTATTTCGCTTTTCATCCATGAAGGCAATACTTGCCAGCAGAGACACGGAAAAAAAAAACAATTTAAAAACAGATGTAGGGATCAACAAATGCACTAGAGCTGGCACTGAGATTAAAAAAACGCAAGCAGGGGATGTATAGTGCACCCAATTCCCCCAGCAATTATGTCAATGCTTGCCAGGGTCGTTTTTCAAAACAAAGAAGTACATACAGTGATACACCTCCAAGACATTTTTTTAAAGAGCAAACACCCAGTGGATCGCACAGACAAGTAGGCTTTTCAAATACCAAATGTCATCTGGATTCATTCCTTCGCGTCGACATTTTTAATCTATATAAAAATCTAAAATCCAACAACAAAAGCAATGCCCCAAGACCAATGATAATTATATTCAAGCACTCGAGAACGTGATTGTTGCAATCCAGCAATTATCAGAGACAAATCTGCTGTTTAAATGACTCCACAGATTATTCGCTTGCCAGTGAAGGCTACTGCATTCCCTCCTACATGCATACACTCATTCACACACACACACACACACACATTCACAGACACACACACACACACACACACAAAAGAGGCAATGAAATTAAGGAATGGATTCAAAGCATGTTTAAAGCTAGAGGGCACTCATGAGAATTGAAAGCAAATGTTCAATAAAATCAGCCTATTATGATAAAACTCAGATATGCATACTTAAAATACAAAAAACACACACACACACACACACACCCGTATTTGAGAGTTTATCTAATAATAAACATTCTTACATTCCATCACACATTAAACAATATATCTATATTGGCACCTACAAATGAGTAAAACAGTGCAGAGATCAAAGGGAAAACTACACCAACAGATATTACTGAGGCAGTCCTTGAATTTTAATTCACATTTCATCAAGGACGCCTCCAATTCCACGGACTCACGTATTCCATCTCCCAGCCCCGCGCTTCTTTTCAGTCAGCCTCTGCCCTGTAAGTCTCGCCCACCATGTATGCGTGTGATGGAATGCCATCATTTGACAATGACAGTTCCCGTACAATGCCACACTCAAAATAAATAGCACATAAAGATGGAGAGAACGACGGATAATGAATCTCGAAACATATTACCATGATGTGCCTCACATACCAATTAAGTAAATGCACATAGGCGCAAAAAAAAATAAACGTAATGACAAAAATAAAAACTTTATCAGATTGGGCATGATGAACACATTGCAGGAGAACATCTTTCTTCTCTACATTGAGTAACAAGTTAGGGAGGATAATACTGTCCTTTCAGGCTTCGGGATGTTTTCACGCTCATTTCGCAAACCATGTCTCTTCCACATTCTGCATATCTGAAGTGACTGTAAGCTTGGAAAAATAAACACTGAAACCATCCATTTGGACGACTCCGACTGAAGCGGTAATGAATTTCGGTTATGAGACGACGCCGTCGTAACTGTTGTTGAGTCAGTTTTGTTTCTGAGCTGCTCCCCCGTTAAGCTCACACTCGTTATGTATTTTCTTTATTTATATGTATTTATTGTTTTCTTTTTCTTACAGCGGGAATACGAGGAATCCGGAGAAGGTGGAATATTGCCAACCACCCACCAGGTTCCCCTTCTCCAGCTTTAGATACACCTTGTCCTCTTTATCCAGGTACAGAAGGACCCCATTGGTGGCAGCTTCACGCGTCACGTCTTTATCGCCCGCAAAGGCTGAGATGACTGGCTTCCCGTTCAGCATGAGGTTCACCTGGAAAATGGAGGCAGGTCAATGAACAAGGGCCAGCGAGTTAAAATGGAGTAGGAGGCACCAGAGCCAACTGCTGAAGCAAAACTGCTATCTATTTACTCATTAATTGGTGTATTTTAAGTCTGACATGTTTCATAAGTGCAAGAATTGTTGTTAGAAAGCCTTAAGCTAGCAAACATGGAGTCCCACACAACTGAGTTTAGTTAATGAGGTGTAATAGAAGTCCATCAACAACTAACCCCTTTCAACAGTGGGCCAGGTCCCCCTAATCACATGCGTACGCAGCAATAACTACATAGTTTCCTAAAAAGACTTCCTACAATAATGACTGAAGTGAATTGTGGGAAATATATCCTCAGTTTTTCTATTTGCTGATAAATCAATCATGTAAAACTAGAGAAAACTAGTTTTCCTTTGCTAAATTATTATGTTATTACTGTTTGACTTGATTCTGTAATGAATTCATCTAGTGTTACTTCACTGATTTAACTAACATGATATTATCTGTAGTTATAAATACTTACAGTGAGAACACTGCAGTGTGACATTGCTTTGATTGCACCAGCTCAAATATCAAATACATACCAACTTAAATAGCCAAAATGAAACGTTTGTATAATTCTGATGTGTAATACACATTTCATTCGATATCTTTGCAAACAAACATTTTACCCTTATTTTCCAGACAATGCAAAAGGGTACTTTTTTATTTGATTGAACAAAAAATCTTTTATCTGACATACATATTGTTAAAGTACCAACTATATTTTAAAGTTCTGACTATTTGGCTGCTGTATTTCTGTTCTGGATCCCCCAACAACCTACCTGTATGGTCTGACTCTGATAGACTTTGATGACATGAAAGTTAAAACTGTAGATCCCTTTGCGGGGTGACAAGAACACTGAATCCAAGGTGAAATAGTTGCCAATGTTGACAAGAACCTGAAAGCAGAACATTTGACAGGTTAAAAAGACGGCAGATCAGAGTCAACCAGCCAGAGAACGTAAGTCAGGACAAATTCTTCAGACCAAGACTTAACGTATCCTGTACTTTAAACAGGAGTATGATTTGGAATCAAGGAACCAACTATGGCTAAAATGGAACCATTTGCGAGTAACTGGAATCACTCCAATCTGAATCTGATTACGAAGCCCTGAAGCTCCATGATGAGTTATACTTTCAGAAAGTATTCATCCCGTAATGAACGCTAAGACGGCGCGCCATAGCTTGACGTCAGTGGCTCTTTAGCTGCAAATGATCTGATGTGTGATGAAGATAATTAACAGACTAGCTGTTCTCCATCATTTCACCTTTTTGTGAAGAACATGTTGATGTCTAATGTACTGGGTATGTCAGACTAAATTAAGTACAGAGTGATAACATTTTTTTAGACTCTCTAGTGTCTAGTGTTTCTGTGACCCTTTACACTATTGTTCATCTTTCGCCTATGGCGCAACTCTATTTAGTATAATTAATTGCTCCAAAAAGATTCATCAAAACAATCTCTCAGGTGTTAAGCTTTTAATTATAAGCAACCTAAGGTTACCCTGAGACACCTCTTTAAGAGGAGCCTACAATGAAGCCATATGAAGCACAAACACAAAGAGTTCTTGAGTTAACCCTACAACATTGCTACAAACTATGGTTCTTGCTATAAAGCATAGACACACGGAAGATTCACTTGGAACATTTTCACTTCCTGTTTCACACAGTTTATATTGTGTCTAAGATCCTCACACCATTGCACATTGAATAGCAGCAAGAATGCAAAGCTAACTAGCTTTGTTTGCCTTGTAATAAAGAAGTGAACTGCTATGTAAGAAGCAGCATGAGTGCGCCAAGGAGAGCACAGAGCAATGCAATATGTTACTGCGATTTCCCGGCTCAGACTTCCATCTGATCCATAACCGAGCCTGTACTTCTTTGACCTGATTACTGAAGGCCTTCTAGTCGGTAAGTAGAAATCATGGTTTCCTTTCAGACCCGGAGAGAAAGAATCAAACGTTGAAGATTCTTTAAAGAAAAGATCATTTTAGCGATTTATAGAATTTATTTTTTGTCTGTGTTGCTAGCTTTTTTCCAAAGCATATTTTTCCCAAGTGTATTTTTTGTGATGACCAAAATAAAATAACCATTTAACGATTTTGTAGGGCTCTAGTAATCTAGAGCTGTTTCCTTGTAGCACAGGCTCCTAAACACACATCATTTGCATGCTACATTACAGGAAATGATTGCATTGTTCTAAAAATATATATCACTTAGCACTGGTTTTCCTCAGTATAATGTATATCAGTATAATGATTATCAAGACTCATTTTTTCTGTCATAACAGATATTCAGGATTAAAATATACCAGAAACAAAACCAAGATTTAACTTATTTAAATTAAGTCTTTTGTTTAAGTTTTATAACCTTCATTCATCAATGGCAGTGCCTTTTTCTTCCTGAACTATGTGTGAAACCCCACGGGGCAGCAAGAAAACAATAAGGATTGTGATAGATTTCCACCTTTGTTGTAATCAAATCACAGTCAAATACAAAACGTGCGTTTTTATTCAGGGAAATTTAACCCTTTCAGACCCATAACACACCAACTTTGGAAAGCCATGCAGCGATTATAAAGATCTATACTGTTGTTTTGTTAAGAAAGGAATAAGTTCATCGACAGTTCAGCAGTGAATAATCCAACACTCTTCAGTGAACAAATTCAAAATTTACCAGATGAAAATCTGGCACCTAACCACATACTGAACTGAAATTCATGTGATGAGTAATTATTAAGAGTCATTAATCTTTTCAGCATTAGGTGGATAAAATACTTTATAAATCAACACAGCTATGCTCTTTTATAGTGCAAAAAATTATGCCAATTCCTACAAATGCATATTTTCTGGGAGGTACCATTTTAAAACCGTTTTTTTATCTCTGTATTTCTGTAAAACTGAAACAGCAGTTTAATGTAGAGCAGTTTTTACGCTTTATAACATTTTAATATAATAAGTACATTCAAAACCTTAAAACATATCCAGATTAAATAATATTGGGAACATCATTGTGAACCCACCAGATTGTGGATAATGCACTGTGTTGATTTATATGTCTTGGGATGTTAGCGGTGCTGCTGTTAATTAATTAATTAACCTACAGTTGCAAAATGAAATATGGATACTATTATCATCCCAAGCTATTATTTTCAATTTTTTTCGTCTTAACTTTACATATACTGAAATTTTAACCGAATTGTGCGTTTGCGCGTATGGCAAGACTGCACTTTTCCTTCATCTTATTCTAATTGGAGAACTGGTATATATATTTTAATGTTAAATATGCCGTATAAGAGGTGATTCTGGAAGGTCTGCTAATGTCGACTGACATTCTGCGAGTAGCAGGGCAAATCCGGGAACTGGGCTAACCTGCATTTTAGCCGAGTGGTAACTCGTAAATAATGTTACGATTGTTTCCTAAACCTTATTGCACATTATGAAATTGCGTTTTCTCCGCAGGTTAAAAAATCTTTCACATGTAACTGGAGAGATGAACCATTTATTTTGTCATTTCTATAAAAGTGAATTTATATCATCCACAAAAATATTACCTGCACCGTTCCCATCTACTCGTGGTTTAAAATTAAATTAAGGATGTTAAGTTGCCCCGTGGCATTCAGTTCGCGATTGCGTGCAGGCGGCCCTTCTGTCCAATAACCCTTATTTCGGTGAGATTCCATTACAGTTCCGCAAAAAGTCATCTAAATCTATAATTGTGGATGCAAATGCTGACAGTGAACCATACATAAAATGCAGAAAGCCCCTGCAGGCTCGGAAAAGCATAATCTATTTCACAAGTTTTCGTTCAAAGTACCAGCTTAATCAAAATATTTTATGTTTGTGCGTTTATAAACAATCCTTCCGAGCCTTGCATACATATTAAGCAAAATATCGCATTTTCTACGCTTTTCAGATGTTATTTTCACCCTGTTTAAACGTCACTTTTTATTGCTCCTTTGCAATAAAAATCTCTTTATGGACGATCATTATATGTGAGATAGGTTGGCGTGGCTCCGAGAGGAGCGCACATAAATAAACCGAAATTTTCAGAAGATCCAGCAAAATACTTTGCAAGTTTATTCCGATGTATTAGCTTTGGCGCTTTGACTGCATCTGACTGCATCAATTATGCAAAAGCACACAACACTGATGGATCCTTTTGAGTAAATAATAAATGCAGAAGTCAGTTCATTTGTTTGGCTTTTCACTGCGTTTCCAGACAAATGCTTCCTGGTCGCATTCGCTTACTGTCATGTGCAAGATCACGTTAAAATCACAACCGATCACGGATCTCGCTATAAAGATCTAAGTCGTCCCATTCCACGGATGAATTACATTTTTAATGAATCATTGGTCCTTTATGGTTAGTTTTCTCTTGACTGGGGGCCACACATGAAGCAGTATACTACTGTTTAAAAGCTGACTGATTTCAGTAGGCACCGTTAATATTCTATTAAGTAGGTGTGCGGGTTCAATAATTCGGGTTTTCAAAGCAAAACGTAAAAATCTGTATCTTCGTGTTTTTCAATCATGCGTCATTATAATTACCAAATGAATGATCAATTTTAGATTAATAACTTTTGCGGGGGTTGTTCGACAGTTCCTAAAATTGAGACAATTATAGTGTTTAGCGTGTTATTTCTTACTCCATCTAAAACACTTTTGCTTTAAATGGGCCATCTTTAACCTTACCTGGTCGAAGTAAATAATTCTTGTTTTATTGCTCATTTCCGACGGTTCGTGATTGTTGCTCCTGACCGCGGAGAAAGCCACCTTGGAGTTGGCTGCGCGCACCGAAATCCCGAGCGGAGAGGACGACCCCTTGGAGTCCATAGCCGGATTAGAGTCACACACCACCAGGCATTTACCCTCCAGGACAATGGGCTCTGTGTCATTCTGAGCCCCGGCGAGCTTCACGAGGGTGTCCACCGCCATCAGAAGTATAAAACACGCGATTATGGTTTTCTTGAGAACCATCATTGCGAGGTTTTGTAAAAACGATTCCCTCTGTACCAAGTTCCAAGTCTTTTTCACCGGTTCCCCCTTTTTCCAAGCTTCTGGTGCGCTTCTCCTATAGGATTCACCAGTACATGAGTGAGGGTAGAAATCTGCGGTCCAGTCTCGACATCTAAAAGCTTATATGTTAATTATTGATGAAAGAGCACGAGAGGTGACAGAAAACATCCGATAATGCCATTTTCGTTAATTTCCTACCAGTTTTTCCAAGCTCGGCAGATTTATTCAGCCTGCGTCAGTCGTGCTGTTATCTGAACGCAATTAGATAGGAAGTGGATGAAAGGGTTACACCACCAGGCAGGTCTGAAGCTCCACGCTTTTCTAGCCCGGCTCACTGCAGCTAGGGATTGTATAGGCGCTGCTCCTTCAGTACGCCCTCAGTACGATCGGAAACTAATCCGTGTCCCACAACTGTCCCGTTAACTGTAATAAAGGGAAAAATCTGAATGCATGAAAATGGAATAAAAAATAAGTATTTAAGATCCTGTAGTCGAATTTGAGGATGCATGCGCAAGTTGAAGACAAGTGACACGCAGCGCCAGTCCTGACCCAGCGTCTGTAGCCGGGGGATCTGGCGGCGTAAAAGAGCAAATAAACCAAGGGGGTAGCAGTGAGTTAGTTTTATAAGCGTGGAACTATCGGAAGAGTTGACGCTGCCGATTCATATAAATCGGGGTAATGCATCAAATTATGCACAATTATGTCACCGAAGTTCAAAATACACGGAGTTAGTTAATATAGTTGGCGGGTGTTACCACCTGCGTCAAAGTTACAGCTCTCCCATTCAGGTTAGAAATATGAATTGGATTCTCCCCCGTTTTTAGGACTTTTCACAGTTCATTGTGATAGAAAATTGACCCAAAACACATCACTCAGCAGTGCCAAAGAGGTAAAATAACGCAGCAAGCCAGCGTTATTCGGCTGCCAAGCAGAATATGAATACGCTATTGGGCTCGGAATTTATTTGTATAATTACTGAATGCGTTTTTAGAATGACAAAAGACTGCAAACTTATCTGAGACAGTTCACGGGAAACACACACATAATGGCACCGTCTGCAATTTACGGACCCCAGTTAACTTAATTTTGTGCCTTTTGATCACAGGAGGAAACCAGAGTACATGGAGATAACCCATGCAACTGAAGGGGAACACGCAACACTCACATAAATAGCACAGGAAGGATTCTAACACCAACCCAGCGGGATGTGGGACCTGTGCTACCCACTGAGCCGCCCTGTAAAGACATTAACTGAGTGGAGGTTCTAGACCATTTCAACTTGGGGGGGCCAGGCTGGGGCCAGTTGTTCTATTAGGGGGGCCAGATGCATTTGACCTTAATGTCCTCGAACTATTACATGCACTACATTACCAGCATTAAGAAGCAAAAGACAATTTTGAAAATCAATAAGATACTTATGCAATACTTTGCAGTCACATTTTACAGCTTTTACAAATGTGTAACTCACTCTGATATCTCCTTTATACCGTCTTGCTTCCACAAGATTGATTGTTTTTTTTTTTTGTCACACTCTGCTTTTCACCGACTGAAGCCACTCGACCACCCGGCGCATCCATTTATTATTATTTTAGAGTCGAGTAGCATATGTATTTTG
>JAODJU010000108.1:21132917-21150465 GCA_026776725.1 Gnathonemus echidnorhynchus
TATATATATATATATATATATATATAGCTATATAGATTATATAGATTATATGAAGAGCATGTCTATAAAAAGGAAATCGAGGTATTACAGTACATATTATAAATGATATCAGAGTGATGCATGTTTTGCAATGCAAGTACTTGTATATAATGGTTATTGTATATAGATGATTATATTAAGAAACTAAAGCACATTATGGATGTTGATAGGGGCAGGAGAGAGACATTGAGTGCGTAAGCGTGACGTCTGCGTGATCTGTTAAATAAAGCCACAGACGTTCACAGTGTCCCTTTGTCACCGCTGACATGGTGCAGAGGACGGCCTCCATCTGGCCTCTGCTATGCCACTGCTTCTCAGAAGAGGTCACATCCTGACATTGTGCCGGGCTTTTTGGGTACCCGATTATTTAAATTAAAGGATGGCAGATGCGTGGCTATGCAGTCAATGAGAAAAAGGACTTTCCATTTTTCTTGGTTTGCCATTAATTCAATGACTTGCCTATTAAATTTTAATCGAGTTTAAGGAATGAAATGTTTAGACCCCTCAAACCTTTCTTGCACGTGAAAAACTCCATTCACATCCCTGGTTTTGAATCAGTCTTGAATCAGCATCTCTGTCCCACTGGATCTCCACCTCTATTTCCCGGCATTATGACATCCCAGTGGGATACCAACAGCCTGAGGTGCGATTCCCTTCAACAGACTCCAGTCCAAACCATATACAAGCTGTTTGCACAAGTTATCGCACACTGCAGCAATAAGAACCTCGGTCTGCAAAAGCTGCTGAAACAGAAATAAATGTCATAACAGCATCACACAACGCTGAAATACAAAGCTATGAAAACAACATGTCATCCAGTACATAAAACAGTCACTAACAGGCATGCTATGTTAATTATATTTTGCTTGCGAGTTATATGACTGCTCAGAGAGCACCATGTCCTTCCCGACAATGCCCTGAGGAAAATCTAGGCCAAAAAGTCTATTCCTGGGTGAGGACAAGGCGAGAGGAGTATCCCTCCACACAATGATTCAACTTTCCATGACCTATATGCTGTTCAGTTCATCATCCAAGAGCCAACTCTAATCTGACCACTTGAAGACTATTCATTGCCAGAGAGGTCTCATCTGGAAATCACCTAGTGATTTACAGACTGCTTTAAACATGGGGGGGGGAGAGATAAAGACAAATATACTGATTTTAGATCAATTAAAATTATTTCTCAGAGACAGAGTTAGGGTGTTTCTCAACATGCATATTGACTGTACTTGTGTTCTCATGTAGCCGTTTTATGACATCTTCCATCTTCAGAAGACCAGTTCCAATACTCAAGAACAGGATGGTAAAAATCCCCGCATGTCACTCTGTTCATGGGAGAGTTACTCACACAAAAATGTTCTGAGGGCAGAATGAAAAATTACTGATTCAGAGAGATAACCAATCAGATGTCTTGATCCCGCTTCCTCTAGTTACTTGGACCTGCCTCCTCTGCAATATAATTGGTTATCTCTCTGAACGAATCATTTTTCCATCTGCCCTCAGAACATTTTTAAGTATAACTCCCACAAGCTGTCACTCTTGCCCCGCCCCAAATTTCAGAGATACATCGATTGCATCCTAGCCAAATGAGACCAGTCCCACCATTGCACCCCAAGTTTGTTTTTGGGAGGCAAGTAGGCAAGACTGGTTATGCCAAGAACACAAGAACGATCTTTGCATTCTTGGTACTGAGAAACACCCTTAGTCTTTGATCTTAATTTTATGAGTAAATACACAAACTCCATTTTGTTAAAACAGTTGCACATAAATAATATATTACAGCGGACCAAAGATCATGAATATTACCAACTCACATTCTGTCCTCTTCAGTTCTGATTTGTATTATTAAGGGAGCCTGAAGGGATCAGGTTGAGAGCCTAATAAGTATATCACTGAGTGGAGATACTGGGACATTAGAACTAAGTAAACTGCTTTTTTTTTTCTCGATTACAAGACTACGTACTGGCATTGATTCGTGAACAGTAGTTATGCAAAAATATTTAAATTTAGTTGACAAGGATCCCTATCGGATAACTTGTTACCTGGTGACACTAAAGCCCTTGTCCTTGGAAGAATTTGATGAGCCATCATTGGAGGTGAGCATCATTAAAAAAGTGATGGATAGAGGGAACATTTACAGGAAGTATTTTGAACCTGGAACCCGCTGGCTGCCTCTCAAACTAGCTAATTTTCAGCTGATGCTGAACCTGGAAATTAATCTAAAGGGTGATGGTTGGAATTAGTCACGATCACAAAGAAGTATTCGCTGTGACAGATGCCTGACAGGTAGCGAGTCAGCCTGCGTGCATGAAGCTGTGGGAGGGAGTAACCGCCCGGTGAGACCATTTAATCTCAGCGCAGTACAACGCGGACAGCCAAGACTTACAGGAAGCCTCGTCGGCGTCGACATCTACACGTCGCTGGCTGATAGGCAGAGGAACTGATCCTTTCTGCAGTTCTTGGTCCTCTGCAGACCTGACAGGGAAATTGGTCAATTGTAAACCATTGAAAAATAGAACACATCTTCAGTCTTGTTATGGAAAGCATAGAAAATGCATCTAGAAATGACCCTGTCCTCCAACGAAATATGGCCCAGACGCATTGTAATTTCATTCGAGGTTACAGCTTGTTTTGTCTGTGACTCACTGTGCTTGCAGATTAATTTTGTTAATAATAGGTTGTGCATTTAGTTGCTTAGATGACACTTTTGTTCAAAGACATTCTTCTATAAATCTGGATATTTTACTTAAATACCATGGTCAAAGGGACTATAGCAAGACTCTTCCCAGGACTTGAACCGACAGCATTCAGCGTACAGATTCTTGACCTTAAATATTCTATTTTTTCACCCAATTAAAACTAGAGTAGCTACCGTGAATAAAACCTCTTGGAAATTCATTAAGGGCTAGGGCAGTGGGAGACGGGAAGTGTGCCCCTGGTGGCAACAGTGGCATATGCTGGTCAAAATTGCTGATAGTATATTTGCACCATATGGACAAACATTACAAATCCCTTATTACCTCGCTTACTCCCCGTTTCTAGGTAAGAGATCTTACTTAAAGTGGAAACTGGCGGTGCTTTGATGAGTTCATTTGTGGTTCCTCATGTTTGCTGTATTTCAGCTCCACTCCTTTTACAAAATAATGAGCATCCTCATGATGATTCTTCTGACAGTACCCAAGTCTGCAAAATCCCAAAATTCCCAGTCAATACTTTGTCTGCATTTTTAACAGGAAAACTGAGGATTACCAACTGTGGAAAGAACAAGGAGACCCTGTTTCAGATACAGATTTAACAGGCTTAACACATGGAGTGACAGCAGATAACTTTTCTGAGATTTGGCAGGTGTTGATACTGACATCTGACAAACAGTGTCTTGCTGGTAGAGCATAAGAATTCTGCAGTCTTTTTATGTCCCATACAAATCAAAGCTCAAATATGGCACGACAACACAGACGGGCAATGTCACCCTTGTCTAAAAAGACTCTCATTTCATGTGGTTTCTAGATAATTGCCCATTGATGACATATATATGACACTATATACATAGAATATGTATGTGTGTGTGTGTCTGTGTGTGTGCTCGTGTGTGTGTGTGTCTGTATTGTAGGTGAAATTCCCATCCATTCACCCATCCATCTATCTATCTATCTATCTATCTATCTATCTATCTATCTATCTATCTATCTATCTATCTATCTATCCCAGTGTTATACTGTAATAGTTTTCATTGTGTTTATTTCATTTCTCCTTGCCACCCTGAATACAAGAACAGCAGGTGTAGAAAATGAATGGATGGAGATTTTAATCTTATACTGTTTTCAATTTTCGTTTTAAACCCAGTTTAATTTTAATTGGTTTTCAGTTTGGCTTCTTGTTAGTTTTTGTCATTATTTGGCCCTTGTCACAGTCACTCAGATCTTTATCTGTCGCAATTTCTTCTACATTCAACATGGCGGCTAAAAGTATCAAAAAAAAAAAAACTAACAGTAGGTCCTTAATAAAGATACTTCACACTGTGATATTAAAGTCTGCAGGCTGTAGTAAACACAACTTTATTAGACAGCGTGTGTTAGATGGATGAAACAACCTCTCTGAAAACCACCCTCTCCCAGTAACACACATCAGATACAAGGGAACAGGTGAGAACAGGCATGGGCCCAATGAAAAGGGGTCTGTACTTCAGCTCTCCACAGGAGGACTGCTTTCCCTTTTAATTCTGCAGCCGTCAAAGAGGATGGCTGGCTTGTTCTCAGACATCGCGGACTGATTAAAACGAATGCTGCCGAAATGTTCCTACACAGACGTGGCTTGGGAGCAGGTTTTGGTAAATGAGAAGACTTGTGGCCCGAAATCTCTAACAGCTTTGTCAACATCTGTGACTCATGTTGTCATGCATCCATCATAAACTAGCTGCTTTCTTAACAATAAAAACAAACCCCCTGGTAGAAATATGCCTGTACCATGCAGTCTTAGGTCATTTTTAACAGTGCAAATTATATATATATTGTTTATATGAACCAGTGGTTTCAAACATTTGGTTCACACCTTACATTATCTTCACCTTCATAATGCCTTTATAACACATTCACAGAACATTCATAAGCAGCATGTAAGTATACCTTGACATCCTAACATGCCTAAGCAAATTTAATATACATTAAAACAAACATTATACAATTAAATGATTATATGGTTTATTTTTAGTCATATAATGTTAGTTATTAATGTATATTAAGCTATTAAGGTTTGTTAGGATGATAAGGCATACTTACATGCTGCTTATGAATGTACTATGAATGTATTATAAAGGCATTATGAAGGTGCGATGAATGTTCCATGAATGCATTTTAAATGCATTGTGGAAATGCAATTAACGTAAAATATAACCAAACATTTCATCCCAGATAGCAAACACCAAATTAATTGACCACTTTGACCTCAAGAATGATGTATTTCCGATTCTGTGCATGGATGTCCTTATCGCTACAAAAATCATTTCACATGCCACTGTTAAGAGCTTCTGTACTGGACAATGGACCACATGCACAGAATGTCTGGACTGGACTGACTTAACAGTAAGGTGTAAAAAATGAACAACTACATGCTCCAGGCAATGAAACCCAACCTTTTAAGGAAAGAACACCAAAAAAAATGTGAGCCCATCTGTTCAGATAACGATCATCACAATTTAATTACGATTTGTTTCATACCTTACATGGCATAATAATATAAATACACGTACCTAATAATCTACAGAATTAATGCTAAATAACCTGGGAAATGCATGTGGCATGCTTGATTAAAAATAATTTTAAACTGGTTACACAGACTCGTTTTAATTCTGCACCACAGATTATTTTTTATAAGTAGAAAGATTTCATCAAAACCGCGTCTTGATTGTGTAAATGTATAAGCATGTCTCATTGTAAAGAAAAAAAAATCGAAGCATGTTTTCTGGGATCATTATGCCACCCCTTCAAACTAAAGCAAGGCTTTTTTTTCAGACCTTTAATTAAAATGTCAGACACAGAGGGGCTCTCTCTTCAATCTCTCACAAAATCAATCAATCTCAAACTCTGAGACTCTTTTCAAGCAGTGCGTTGAGTACTTATTATATTCCAAAAGCTGTTTTGGGGGTGGGGATGGTGTGGGTTTAGAGATGGAAAACTACAATGAAAATTTGTTGTTTATCCTGAATTAGAACAGTTCTCGGTAGACTTAGGCCAAAGTTCCTGAGAACCTATTGGTAGCTTGAGACTCATGTTAATGTACTGTGCAACGTGGCCTTCACTGAATCTAGACTGGATTTTTTTTGTCATTTTCCCAGTGACTATCTTCAGCTGACACACATACCTAGGGGTCCTGACCTGTCTAGGTGCCAAGTTGGCTGTGATTGTGTGAGTTGTGCTTCGCTGTGCTTAAGTAGGTTGCTTCCTACAGAACACTCTACAGCACCTTCTACCTGCCTAAACATGCCACAAAAAGCTGTTTCCAGCAGTAACACTTACCATAAAACACTAGATATGTTGCTTTGTCTTCAGGCCTATTAATTTCCAAGTGAGTAAATCCTGGCTTCCTATGTATGGGCCTCTCGTGCGTCACCCCCGGCGGTGGGGTGAGAGTCTGACGTTAAATCAATTTTTGTTACATCCATTTAGTCTAAGGGAAAAATGTCACAGTGCACTGCAAAAAGCCAATTGAAATGTGTCACGAGGCCATGTCCCGATATCTACAGTTTTCATCTGGTCCTTGAGTCTCCCTGGTTGATGTTTACATCGGCTTTGCTAAGGGGCAGAAACCGGTACTATTTCAAAGCCACTGAGGCACCCACAGCACCAGAACCCCACTGGCAAACTTCACTGGCCAATTTAACTTTGTTTCGAGATGCAGTTAACCCCTTAAAGCAGATGTATAATTCTGCGTCGAGTCTACACAGATACGCAGAACCTACACCACAGCCTCTGCAAGTGGCCTATTTATACCAGTGTGCGGTCTGTCACCGTGATGTGTTGTTGGTGTATAATATCAGACCATGGCATAGCGTATGGCATAGGGTACACAGCTATACCATGGTTACGCTGTAATGACGGGGTAGATCCTACACTAGTGGTGGGAAACCTGATCCATGGAGGGCCAGTGCGGGTTTTTTGGATGACCTCTCAATCAGCCAATAATAAAGCAGTCCTTCTCAACTCCAGTCCTGGGGATCCACTGTTATTGGCTGATTGAAAGGTCATCCCAAAAACCCACACCCACCCCGGCTCCCCGTGAATCAGGTTCCTCCTCCCAGCTCAACGTATAAATCAGCCCTAGTGGGGTTGACTGACTCTGGCAGCAACTTCAGTATTCTGGCTTTCACTCCGTTTCTGCTCCAAATTATTTTATTGCAGCAATTATCTGAATCATAAGTGATGTCCCTTGACGTTTAGGTGTAAACCAGGCGGTAATTATCCCGAAAACTGTGTTTCCTGAGCACCGTAGCTGTCAGAGTAGGAAAGCTGCCGCCATATTTGAGAAAGTGAAAGGGCACCTCTTACCCTGCCAGAATTCCCAAGGAGTCTGCTGGGAGTTGGAGTGACAGATTATCAAGGGGACACCAAGAAAAGCGTAATATGGAGTCAACGCCTTATCAGTCACAGAAGACCAAGGAGCACCACAGACACGGATCATCTGGGGCCAAATTCCCTCCCAAGCAAGTCAGTTTAGTTTAGCTACAAACTACATTGACACATACTGCAAAAATGCTTAACTAAAGACAGCATAGCTATGCGAAATCCAGCTCATTAAACTGTTTTTTCAGAAGAATAAACCATCGTTTATGTTAAAATCAATCTTGTGAAAACTATTGGAAATTAAGAATGTGAGTAGCTTATTCATAATACACCATGCTTAGTATGATAAATATTCAATTAATTTTTAATAACTTCTTCTCAGTTTAATTTTTTTAATTAAGGTCGTGGAAGTTTTATGAGACAGGAAGTGCAACGCAGACCAGTTTCTAGACCTTTACACAGACACGCGAATATTCATAAAACTCTGCAGCATTACCAAGTTAAGCATTCTCATATGTACATAGCACGAACGTATCTACCGAAAAAATATTGTCAGAATGGTGTTATAATTGAATAAACATGAAATAAAAGCAAAAAATGAAATTAAAATTTTAGTAACATTAAATAAAATGAAAATTCAAAAGTAAATATTAAAATGAAAATAATTTTTCATCTCAAATGAAGTGTCAGTCTGTTGTTCAGAGTTTATGTAAAACACATAAAAATATACAGTTTAGTGCATGTAAATACAGCTCTAGGAAAAACTCCAAAATTTTCAGTTTCACTCATCTATCAATTTACGGCCGGGTGTGCATCTGTGAATAATATTTATTTATATATACAGTGGTCCCCCGCTATATCGCAGTTCAGCTATCGCGCTCCCACTATATTGCGGATTTTTCCCTGACGCGTCACAGTTCTTTACGTATTGCGTACCTTGCTTGTGGTCCAATTGTTGTGAGCAAACTTTTTTGTGAACTTTACGTTTTGTTTTAAGCCCTACGATGGCTCCCAAGCGTCCTGCAACTTCTAAGCCTTCTGGTAGTAGTGAGCCCAAATGCCAGAGGAAGACCTTGGCCATTTTTCACATTCCATTACGTATACAGAGAGACAGAGGGAGATGTACATATACATTACATATTATTATCATTATTATTATGTTACTCATATCCTTAGCCCAACATGTACATATCATATGTGTTTACAAAGTGTGTTTTAATAAGTTTACATGTGTTTGAAACATGTGGGAGGGGTATTTTAAGGCTTAAACTATAAAAAAAAATGTTTATTTATATGGTCTTTCTATATCGCGGATTTTCACCTATCGCTGATTAGTCTGGAACGTAACTTCAGCGATAGGTGGGGGATCACTGTACACACATATATATTTTGCACACTGCAGCCTGGTTCTTCCCTGCTTCATATTAATGAAGGGCTTCTTCCTTGCTTTGTGGATCTCCAGTCTTGCTTTTAGGAGCCTGATACGAACTGTCCTAGCAGTGCACTTCACACTTGGCTTAATGGTTCCCATTCCATTTAAAGGTCACATGATGTCATCCTCCGATTCATGAGAAACTGTCAGATAAGTTAGCGGTCATCTCTGGCATTAGAAAGTTGCTTATGAACTCTACCTAGCTGGTGTTTGGTCACTGCTAGTGTCTGCTGCTTCACATTTTATGTACTGCCATCTTTGAGCCTGGAAGCAGCCTGTCTCGCAGTATAGGCTTCTGCCCGCAGAACCAGAATTAAACCAGCATTTAAAAATGCAGATTTTTTTTAAAATACAGAGTAATCTCTTAATTTTTTCCGTAACTGTATGTTCAACATTCTGTCTAGCAGTAGCTTATTTTGCCAAACTCCCATCACTGCAGATTACAAATTTGCAAATTAATATTTGCTTTGAGAGAAGCGAGCTCCCTTTCTGAACATTCACCCTCTTCGTACTTTCAGTTTCGGTTCATCCTGCTGGTGCTGGTTCCCAGTACTGTACGTGCGGCCTGATGCCACGACGGTGTCACTGCATGGCCTCGGCGTAAATATTCCGGAATTCTGCGATGAAGGAGCCCACCCAGCCGAAGAGTTCCTTGGAATCCTGCTCCAGTGGCTCCCCGAACTTCACCTGAGACGAGGGAGAAGCAGCTTAGCGTAGCGCCGAGGAGGTGATGGGCTCACACCGCCTTCAACGCCTGCCGTCGCATGGAGCACATTGCCGCAAACCCCCCCTGTAATTTGGTTATTTATTTCAGCAAAGTCCAGTATCACCCGGGATCCCCGACGTCTAACCAGAGGGGAAAATGCGATCTGTCTAATGTCTAATGGCAATGCTTGGTTTAAGATTCCTTTTTAATTAATAATAGCATTAAAAGCCGCAGCTCTTACTCAAGTAAGGACTTTTGGAAAGTCATTAAAAGTTGGGGGGGGGGGGGTATTTGCACTCTTTGTCTCCCCAGCGAGGGGGGTGACGTGCCCCGGTTTAAAGTGCTGATCCGAGTTCAACCGAGCCGGGAAGAATCCGCAGTGCAGTGGGAGAGACGAGACAGAGGGCGAACTTGTGGACCCCCCCCCGCCCCCGCTGCATCCTACCTTGCCGATGCCAACGTATCGATTCCATGGGGACAAAAGGGACGATCCTCGGCCACCCTGAAAGCGGCTCTTTTGGGGGGGGGCGGGGGGGGGAGCACAGGATTCGTGAGGGATGTGTCAGCGGCCACACTGCATTTCGCCTGGACAGCGGCGGTACACGAAAAGCCAGCGGGGGGCAGGTTTAAGTGTGGGGCAGGGGTGTTACCAGGATGCCATCCTGGGATGGGCATTTGGGTATGTCCGGTGGGCACCGATGCTCAAATTTTCTTAGCGGTCTTGGGGACCCCCTGGTGAGTGATCTGTTGGGTGCACTGACGATCCGTCTGGGGGGCACGGGGGCCCATTAGAGTAAAGTCCCCACTGGATCGAGGTGCATCCACTCTATCTGTCAAGTCCAGCCGCTCGCCCATGCCACGCCAGCGCAGACATTCCTTGCGATGATTGATCGCTTTCGCCAAAATCGGGACATCTAGAAAATGCAGGTGTCCCACGGGGAAATTGGCCTTTGCTCACCGGCACTAAAGCTTTAACGCACAACACGTGCGACGCACGCAGTAAACCCCTGCCGACCCAGATGGTAAAACGTGAATAAATGATATTCCCAACATATAGGGATGGGTTGTTTTAGCGAGCAGTGGGTGGGCAGTTCTGAAGGAGTCTCACGCATCCTTTTCTGACACTTTGCCCGCCGTCAACGCCACCTTCCAGCTATTTTAAAAATGACGAAAAAGGATCTCGCAAGGATCGACCGTCCCATACTTGATAAATTCTGTCGTAAGTGCAATCCATCAAAGCAATTAGTATTTCACTGCTCAGCAAGTTTGCCCCCACATGTGCGCTTATCTTGACATCCCACCACCATTCCGACTTACTAACTCCGATACGACCGAGCCGCCAGACGGTCCCTCCGAGGACGACGCCCAGCAGCTGCATCCTTTTCTGTGACATTAACAGAAGCACAGGTGGCACGTTTCGCAATAACGGAAAAGACGGAGGGAGTCCGCTTCCATCTTGGCTCCGAACAGAAAGCAGGCCCCGTGGGATCAGAATGGCAGAAGCCCTCGAGTATACATCAGTCTGTAATATATGTTCTCCTGCTCCATTTTCACCAGATTAAACTATGAAATAACAGGACAGAGCAGGGCCAAGCATTAAGGCCTGGAAACTATCTATCTTTGCCTGCCAGGCGGTACGACACAGATGCCGAGATGATAAGTCGGGAATTACCAATATATCAGCGTACAGTTTCTTCATCTCTTCACACTTCTTTGTCATCTGGGAGAGGTCAGAACTGATCCTTTCGATCGCCGCCTAGAGAGCAAGGCACAAGGGATTATTGGCTGGCTCAGTCATTCATTACTGCCCTGGAGTATATAACTGTAGGGCCATTTGGGAGGTAAATGGTGCTCTTGTTTACCATTACGCAACACACACTGGTCCTATAGATGGATATTTGTTATTTTAGTTACATAAATAACATGCAATGGTCCGTTCCTTAATCCTTAACTCAAGAGAAAGGTAAACAGATTTACCTTCAGATCTTTCATGAACTTTTGATGTTGAGTTCCCTGGTTTTTTCGCTTGTATGTTTTTCTGTATTGAATGACCTTCTGCAGCTCATTCTTCAGAACTAGAAGGTGAGAATCACTGGCACCATCAATCTTCTCTGGCTACTGAAGCAAATCTCCTCCTTAAATCTTTTTTTTTCCCTTTCATGGCTTTATCCACCCAAAAGAGGAGCATTAGTGCATGTGTCAACTGTCTTAACGAATAAATCAAGTCATCTGTGTACATAACTGGATCTAAAATTACCATTTCCACAGAGTTTAATATAAGCCAAAAAAAATCTGAACTGTCACTTTAAGTCACAGTTACTTCTTAAAGTCGAGTCATCATTTATCACTTTACAGAGATACAGAATATATTGTCAACCATTTAAAGGGTACATATGTGTCTTTAAATGTACATTAATGTTACATGTCCCAGAGAACTAATTATATAAAACTCATGTATTGAATGTCCTGTTATCATAATAGACTTACCATCAACCTCTGCAGTAAGGCCTTTAATTGAAGCTGTGGAAGACCACAAAAAGTTCATTCCCAAGGGGGTCACAAGAGAATGGCAGCAACTTTCAGTTTTGATCAAATTTTGATTAGCTTACCCCCTGGAACAGTTTCAAATTCCGCCAGCTCCTGGAAAAACATTGCCACCTGGGGACCGTGTAACCTGATCTGCTCTACGAGGGCATGCATCAAGGTGAACTTCCTGTCTTTCCCACGGAGCTGCGAGAGCTGCAGAAGAAACGCACCGGGCTTGAGTGTGATCCTGACCCCCACTGCTCAGAGCGGGGCCATACGACCCCAAGCACGAGCAACCATCGGCTCACAGTGCCTTTAGACAGCCACCGACAGCCCACCAGCAGGGAATCGAAGGGCCAGATCCTGTTTACCGACAGGAGAGCCTCCTGTGTAACTGAAGAACGTGGAAGACGGCCATTGACAAATTTTCAATGACTTTGACATCACAACTTACTATAATGACCTTTTGTCAGTTTTAAAAGGAATTACATGTCTTTCTGTCCCGATCGTTTATTTCACCTTTAGCAAATCCTGCCTTGACTGTTTTTGTTAAAGTACAAGAAACAATCCTGTGTATGATAAATATTGATTTATAGCATCACATTTCAGCATCTTTGCAGAGACTAAAATAAAAAATAATACAATTCACTCTTACAGATTATGTCTGCAGCTTTGCAGTACAATGATAATATGAGAAAAACTAATAAACTCAATGTAACACAAACATTCAGGAAACCTATTACGGTTTTTCCTGAGTACTATTTTTCAGTTTAGATGATAAAAAATGCAAATGCAGATAAAATACTTTTTTATTTATGCAGCAAAAACACTTCTACTCAAAGCAAAAATCAGCTCAGAAAGCAGGGTCAGACAGTCCCTGGAGCAACTGTGATAGGGGCCTAGCAGCCAAAATAATCATCCAGGGGAATTGAACCAATGACCATCCAGACACAGGCACAGTCCTAACCCATAGAGCGACACTCCACGCATCAAAAGGTAGCATAATTTAGTCTAACTAGCTGTAATGGGTTTTGTAACGCCCACTTTTATACCAATAAAGAAAATATTAAAAAACCTTATTTGTCAGTCATGTTACCATGCTTGAGAGGTGGGTAGGTGGTCAGATACCTCTAGGGTTCGGAACCTGCTTCTGCTCTGTGTGTTATGGGCCATTAGAAGATAGACGGCCACGGTTCTGGTCCAATTAGTTTTTACCCAAAGAACCTTCTGTTTACATTGTAAAGGCATTTTGAATGATAAGATCCTCATTTTTTTAATCTGAATTATTTAAACAGAAAACCATTCTGATCAAAGCAGGGTTCTGCCTGATCAAGGCACATTTAAGATAATCAGTCTTTTGATGTTTTAGTCTTTTCTTGACTAGGTAGTAATAACGACATGGTTAATGGTTAATGTCTATGGAAATCAAGGGTGTACTTGTCGACATTGCTTAATTTGAATGCTGGGAGAGCCCCATCTAATGCGGCAATGGGATTTACTGACTATTCTGCTTCTCAGCCTCATGATGTTGATATCCAGGTAGCCTCTGGAGGAAACAGCTAAAACACCTGCACACGGCATGAAATGCAGGCATGGATACAAGCTCATGTCTCCGTTTGTTTGAAATAAACAAATGCAAGCACGCCAGGCAAATGCTACACATCACAAACTTGCTAACTTTTATGCAGATGAGAAATGCCAGATTGGGCTATGTCACAGTCATTTCACTTCCATAATCTAGCCCAGGGCTGTTTAAATCACGGTCCTCAAGGTCCAAGCACTGCTGAATTTCCAGCCTTCCTTTACCTGTGAGCCAGGTGTGAAGCCTCTGACCAATCAGAATCAGTAATTATTAAAATAGCTACCTGGGAGAACTGAAAAAAGGGTTAGGGTTAGGGTTAAGTCTGGATTTGGGATCGAAGTCCAGACTTGAAGAGCCCTGGTCTAGCGTTTTGTTCAGTGTTCAAAACACTGCATGTTCCCCCACCCCTCGAATAGTTTTTCATCATGAGAATAATTCAAAGCTAACCTCTTACCTAAGATTATTTAACACAAAAATACTAAAGCTGGTGTGTGATTCACATCCACAGTGAGAGATGCATGATGGGAATTTCCTGAGGCTCCATTCCTGTTCACCTTATAACTTGTCTGTCACATATGCACTTTTTAATTTCTAAGAAGTGGCCTGCTAACTGCTGACTGAACAGTCTCCGGGGACTCAAAGGGGAAAACAGAAAGTCGAGGGAATGAACCTGCACACACACTGACGCACACTCTGGCCCGTGGTCGTACCCTGTCAATCAGAGGTGAAACAGCAGGGGGAGCTAGCTTACCTTGGTCAGCGTCGATAGGCGGAATCCTTTGGCCTTCTCTTTCCCAGCATTCTCGTTGAGGTAATTGCCAATGGCAAGAAGGTACTCCAGCACAGTCACAAATGATCTGCAGTTGTACAGCTGTGAGCACATCCTTATTTTCTGGCTGATCAGCTGAAATGCACAGACATGAACATTAGCTCTTCCTGAAGATCTTTGAGACTAACATTACGAGCCATTCGGAATACAAAGTCAACCATGGACACTATATTTTAATATATTTTAATAGGTGAAACCTAAACCTCACAAATGATCTGCTGTTGTACCCCAGATTTCTATAACCATTGAACACAATTTTCTGAGATGTCCATCCTTGGTTACCATTGGATGAGAGTTTAAAAAGCTTAGGGTTTCTCCAGCAATAACAATAGGGGTTTCCCCTGGTACACACAGTACTGCAGATACAATTAGTATTAGACTTAGTCTACTCAAACTTCTTGAGAAGCCTCAGAACCAATACAATCATTCTTTAAACAAGCATAAATATTTCTTTTATGCAGTATATGCCATGTGTTAATTATACAAATTATATTTGAAGTCACGCTTGCTAATTTCAAATGTAACTCCAGAACACCGTAAAAAACTGCGTCTCAGACATTACGAGAAATTCATGAAAAATATAATAGATTATGGAATTTCCGGAAATGATTATTAATGACTGTAATTAATTTCAGCTAATGTTTACTTAATCATTTAGTGGCAAAGCTAAGCAAAATGATAATGCTATCGGCATAAATTGACATGTGTATTCAGTAACAGGTGCAAACAAATTAAAATGTAAACAAGCACACACACGTTGGCGGCTGGCCGCGCCAGACAGCGAGAGCGTGACCTGGGCTTTTACCAAGCAAACGTCCAAACAGCATGAAGCAAAAATCCAAACTCCAGCTCGTCTTCTGACGGTGATGTATTACGGTCTTTGCCAGGTCTCATTGGGTAGGACAGGAATCCCAAGGGTGCAGGAGAAAGTTTAAGGGCTGTGAGAGGCGTTGTGGGATGTATAGGGGAAGGCAAAGTCTTTGGGCCCAATGAATGTTGTGACAGCACTTGGCATTAATGGTAGAAAGGCACTAGAGAAGGTGGAGGTGTCGGTCATTAATCCGTTCCCGATGCAGGACCTCAGAGCCCTTTGCAGCTCTGCACATGCCTCTGCGATGCATTGACTCTGTACCCATTAGGTTCCCAGACACACGATCCAGCCCGGCTCCCACGGTCTGCTAGAAACCCTCCCACCTTCACAGTCAAGGAAGCCAGTGCCACCGTCATACAAGCAAAGCCCACAAATCCATCAAGAACGGTGGCTCACAGAGCCAGATAATCAGCCCTGTCACAGACACCCCCTCTTAGATTTCTGCCTAGGTTGTCCACCACCATACTTGCTAGACAGTGAAAAAAAATCCTCTTTAATGTTCCCTGGCTCATGACGTCAGGAAGGACCAAGCTTTCAAGTATTAATGGGAAAATTCCTGAGTGTCCCTCACATACTTGTAGTGAATACCAGACCTTATGCTTTAGCCGTCTAACATTATGCTTGAGGATATTTCCCAAACTCTATAAAATAACAAAAATCTGGGGCACAATTTTTTTAACATTCTCCCAATCTGAAAGATCGTCCTCCGTTAATTCAACGGCTCAATTTACCTGCAACTGCACAAATGAAACTAATCTGTTTAAATTCTGTATAATGAATTCAAGCATCATTTCATCCTCCTCATTTTTAGACACACTTCTGCTTCTATATCATTCACACATTGTTTTCTTCCCCTTTCAAAATGCCCATAATTAGTTTTAAACATCACTGTGCCAGCTAGACAATACAGACAGAGGTCAGTTAGAATCACTGTGGACTAGGTATAAGGGATTTCTGCTGTGCATGATCAAAATAGTCTGCAATGATTTGTTGCCCTAAAGATTATAATAAACTTCAAATTAAAGTAGGCACGAAAAAGACTGATTTTGCATATATTACTCAGTAACTGTCTGCTATAACAATGAACAACTGAAATAATCCAATTTAAATGGGAAGGAACATACCTGGGTTGGAGATGAAAACCACAAAAAAATAGCATTATATGACGGTGTCATACAGAAGACATTCATCATGTTTTATGTGACTAGTTAATAGTCCCTGGGTAATCAAGCACTAAATATCAAGCGTGGAGGTACAATTACTTCCGAGACGCTGAATCGATTCACAAAATGGCTCAAGAGAGACACTGAACCATTGAACGCATCACACATAAACCAAAGATAACCTTTCATTAATCAATGCCCTTTAACACTCCATGTCTGTTGACAGTTTCCAAACGCTTCATCAGACTGTTTTGTATGTATGTTTGATGAAAAGCTAACCAACTTCTTCGCCTTTCTTATTTCAACTCATAAAGTGCTTATTTGCTTCTGTTCAATTCATCAGACCTGCTCAGGTTTTGTTTTGTCTCCTGTACATGCAATTATCATTTCATCCCTGAAGGTTACCATGGGAAACTGGTTGAGGATTTCTCTTCTACCGGAGGTAACCCAGTTTCCTGCCAATCAAAATACAGTCGGCCCTGCCTATCTGCAGGTTACGCATCCGCGGGTTCAACCAACTGCGGATCGAAAATATATGAAAAAAAAAAATCCATAAAGTTCCAAAAAGCAAAACTTGAACTGAATTCACTATGTGGATGATGTGATGTATAGTCATACTCTGCTGCAGTCTCCTGTCAGTGGAAGGAGAATGAATGAATTTATATTTTCTCTATGTATAATTATATTTTCCATATGTACCTGTATTTTAAATATTCTGTGTTTTATTGTACTCTTTGTTCTATTCTCAGGTCATTAAAATGAAAGCATGATTTAAAGTATATGGCAGGATGTGGACTTGAATGTCGACGGATTCCGGGCTTCCAGGAACCAATGTCTCGTGGATATTGGGGGCTGATTGTAGATCTTATTGCAGTCAGTAACGTTTAACAGTGAACAGTGAACAGTGCCCCGGCTTGTTTTTCCTGACACTCTGATCACATCTTTTGCACAGATCAGCGCACTTGGACCAGCGAAATCCCCTGTGATCTTGGCCATATGATTGTATCAACTGCTTTGTCAAGCTTTTCATTTTTTCCTGAGGCACTCTGGCACACAGACACACACCATCCTCCTCAGCAGCCTGCCTCATGACTCCCTGGGGATTCTGATGGTTGTTTTTAGGTCCAAAGGCATTAGTGCAAACTTACGAAGTGGGTGGGTGTGACTCTGCAGGTGAAGCCGCTGGGCCTGTGATTGGAATGATGCTGGTTCATGTCTCTGGCTCAGCACACGACCCCCGCAGCACCAGAGGGCACTGCATGCGGGCTGACCCTGTGCTGTGACCCCCCCTCCCCCAGAACCAGAGGGCACTGCATGCGGGCTGACCCTGTGCTGTGACCCCCCC
>JAODJU010000108.1:21158966-21170551 GCA_026776725.1 Gnathonemus echidnorhynchus
CCCCGCCCCACCCAGAACATGTACCATTTAAAGCACGTCCTGCTGCAGACGGGAACGTGCTTAGCATCAGAATCGGATCAGATCACAGACACAGAGATGGCGTATAAATCATGAGCAGAATGCACTGCTTACGCTAAAGGCTTGTCGATTGTTACCCCACACTCACTGCTAGCTGGTGCTACAGTAGCAAACCTGTTTCATGGTCAAAATACATCAAAGTGTCATGTTAACCAGTAGTGTTTCAGGCAATAACAGCAAAAGTGACATATTAAGAAATTTAATTTTTTATATGTGTGTGTGTGTGTGTGTGCGTGTGTGAATTCGGTTAATATTACATTGTAACAATGTAACAGAAACAAAAAACCAAAATCTATGTTCTGACAGAATACAAAAGACAAACATTATATTTTGGGAGGGATATCATTTGAATAGAGAGCTGAATTTCTGCTGAAGGAGGCAGCTGTAAACTTACTGAAGTTGTGGGCTACTTTCTGGTTTAGCATGATCTGCAGATTGCTGTTGGACTCCAGCCCTCCGGCGTACACAAATTCCTGGGTGCCAAATTGCTCGTAGAGCCGGGATGTGTCAATCTGCACATTTCCCAGGTCGCGGCGAGTCCAAAGGGACTTCCCGAGCTATATGGAACACAAAAAAAGTGTCAGCTTGTACAGAGGTCGGTGCTACTGACAGATAACCGATCAGACTATCAGACAGCAAAAACAAAAATCACACGTGGTACATGGAAGGTCAAAGGAAAGATCAACATGAAAAGGATGGAAGTATCATTAAAATTTGCATGAATATTTAATAATTTAGAAATCATTAGTTTCCTAACAATTTACCTTTAATACACTAAAATGTTAATTTATAAGTCAAAGAAGGGGACATTTATTACTTTGTCCTGGTTGATCTGGTCCCAGTGAAAAGCTTTGGTCCTCTTGGATATTGGCTTGGAGCTGGACTTGCTAGGAAAGGGGGGTGGAGCGGGGGCTGTGGGTGGGGGTGGCGCTGGCATGGGGAAAACGGGCACAAGCACTGGGGGCTTTGGGGAAGCACACGGCTTGGGACTCAGTGGCGTTGCTGGCAGAGTCAGCGTGCCCGTGCTTTTGTCCTCGTCGGAGGAGCCCACAGACTCAGCCTCCTCCACCAGGAGGGTGAAGGTCTTCCTGAGTCCGTCTATCTCAGAAACCTCAGGTTTCTCCGCCTCCATGATGCTCTCGTAAATGGTCTGATCCTCCGACTGGGAACAGCGTTTCCAGGCCGCACACTGCTTATCGATGTCTTGCACCCACTTGTCTCGTTCGATCGTGATGGCATCTGCGCTCTTCATCTCATCCATTACAGGAACCCGGAACCTGTGGACCAGCCCATAACATGTGACACATGTTCACCCCCACCAATGAAGCAGTGTTCCCCTCATCGTTTCTTGTAGTTGCACTTTGGACCAGGGTGGACGTTATGGCATCGCACTGAATTGAACTGAGACTTTATTTGCCATTTGAACAGGTACAGAAATACAAGTAAATTGCAACTCTTGGATTACTCTGTCATGATTTTAAAACAATGAACAAGAGTATGACATATAGAAAGTTACAATCAGGTTACATTCAGGTACTAAAAATGTAAAGGTAATACTTTACTTAAACCACTCGTGTAATGCATTTTAATGCATTATAATGCCTTTATAATACATTATAATGCATTTATAAAGCATTAAAAACATGGCTATAACTATTTACAAAAAGACACGTTATAGCCGTGTTTATTATGCATTATGAATGCTCTATGAATCTTTCATCTATAACGCATTATAAATACCTTCACAGTGCATGTTCTGACATGTTATACTGACATATTATGCTACTGGTTATGGCTCAGTGAGTCAGGGGGCTGGGTCTGTGATCGGAAGGTTGGCATGGTGATTACATCATCGAGCTCCTGAGCAGGGTCCTTGATCCCCAAAAGCTCCAGGGACTATCAGACCCTGTCTTCTCAGTTTTATTTGGCTTTGGATAAAAAAGTCTGCTGAATAAATAAGAGTGTGAAAGTTGACTATTGTGCACAGACTGTTCTTATGCGATAAGTCTATGGCCTGGAGTAGTACAATACCAGGAAAGGTCTGTTGAACTTGAACATCCAGTCAGTCAAGTCATGACACAACCCAGATGCCAACTGTGGCCTGGTCTCTATGACCTAACCTGGCATTAAGATCATCATGTTCATTCCTTGTTGTTTGGTAATTTAGACCCAGAATTCCAAAGCATTCTTGACGATTTTCATTTCCGTATGCTAGAATGCACTATTGACGCAGTCAGACTACTCACAGATACTCATTAACCCTCGTGAGCACAGAGAAGGTGTCGCAGCTGCGCGGCTTCTCCACTCGGGTATTGCCGTCCGAGAAGTGGATGACGATGGGCAGGGGCAGGGTGGCGTAGCCGTCGCCGCTGGCGGCCATTTGCTGTCCTGTGGGCAGCAGGGTCAGCTGAGACTTGTAAAGTTGGGCCGTGTACCTGGCAGATAAGAAAGGTCCTGATCTCCCTGATCCAAATGCTCATCGGCACAGAAAAGAAAAGCAGAACCTGCAGGAGGCCTTGCTGATTGATGCAGAACAATTATATGTTAAATTGTGTTCTCATTTCCACTATCCTTCTTCTGCTATTCTGCATCTTTCCTGGCACATCACGTGAGAGACACAACCGCTCTCCTGGCGTTATAAGACCACAGAATCATGTCATATCTGCAGAAACGGAACAAAGAAGATCTGAGCGTTTAATGAAAAGCCCTTGACTCTATGGACCAGTGTGAACCATAATTCTCAGTTCCCCTTAACGTGGTGCAATCATCAAATAATGTATTTATGAACTGACAATGTTATCAGCTACTATTTAAACCAACCATAAAATGTGGGATTTCAGAGGGGGAAGAAAAGCTAATAGGTCCATACTTCACCCATCTGAATGAGGCCAAGCCACCTCTTTGCAGATACAGCAGACCCTGGTGAAGGCTTCTGGGTGGAGACGGTTGCTCTGGGGTCTGTAGCTGTCTACCAATGTCATTTATGTTCCCTTGTATGATCCTGTTTACTAGTTGCATGATCTGAAACACAGAAAACCAAAAAAAATTATCTTGGGCTGACCATGAGGACATCCAGGCTGGTCCAAAGATCTTGCCCGCAAGTCTGCCAGGCTAGAAGGAATCCGAGCACCAGTCCTAGGAACCCAGTCCTAGGAAATCCCCAGACAGTCCATATTTTACTCCCTCCCAACTCCCAGCACAACTGTGCTAGGTATTCAGTGTTCTTGATTGTTTTGTCCAGGAAAGCTGGAAGGGAGCAAAAATGTGGACTGTCTGGCAGGGAGCTGGAAGGGAGCAAAAATGTGGACTGTCTGGCAGGGAGCTGGAAGGGAGCAAAAATGTGGACTGTCTGGGGGTCCGCAAGGACTAGGTTGAGAAACACTGATGTAATACAACATCTTTTGTATCCCTAAGAATTTTATTATTGAGAGGAAATTGAAGTAATAATTAGCCGAGGGAAATACACAGACAGGTTGTTCTACAGGCCATTTGTCTGAAGGTAATAAATTCACAGAGAGACATGATGTTACCGGGACACAACACTACCTTGCACTTGTCCTCCAGCGAAGACGCCTCCAGCTCGTATTCGGGTCGGCCACGGAACAAGACAGAGAACTTGGCTCCTGGACCATCATCGCAGCCCTTCACCTCGAAGAAAGGTATCTGACGCTTCACGATGCCCTTCTCAATGCTGCACACCATCTTAGTGTTAAAGTCAATCTAGACGACACGAAGGCCCAATCAGACTCATAACTAAGACACCTAATTCACAACTATAACTAAACGTAGCTTTCGATTTGGGATTATATAAATGATCTTGTCCTATAGCCGCTGTTCACAAAATGCAAACTGCTAAATGAATATGCCTGATTTGCAATCTGTTTCATTTTAATCATCTGAATTTTATATGACAACTAAATTAGGCTCATTACAGGCAAAAACTCCAAAGCATGTGGTTTGTGGCTCGGTGAGAATACTGATACAGATACTATGCTGTTCTTTTGAGAATGATCCAACATACAGATGTATGCTGTATGTGTAGGATCTATCGAAACTGTCAGTATGTTGTGCTTTCACAAGTTGTCTTTCACAAGAGACTGGGCGATATCTGAGAGATTTTGAAAAAATAAACAACAGACCTTTTACGATATGGCACTTAATAGGTCATTTAACCTTTCAGATTTGGATTTTATTGTATAACTTGAGTCCCGTGCATTAGAATCAAAGCCGGAGGATCAAACAAAGTTACGCCTTGTGAGTGAATCCACCCCCCTCACTTTGGCAAAGCAATTACCTGCAATATGCGTTTCTGCCAGCGATAACGGTTGAACTTGTACACACTGAAGTTCTCCTGTGAACCCTGCAAAGACCAGTGAAAAACAATTAGGACACAGAGCTCATAAATTAAAATATATCCCAGGGCAGGGGGCCTTATTAATTATTCACCTTTAACAAAGTAGGGCTTTACTAGCAAGAAGCCAAGAATCAATTTTTTTATTATGTATTATTTTCATATCAGCAATTTTCCCAGTTATATGAATGAATAGCCAGAGAAATCTCAAGTAAATTAAGGCTCAGTGTTTTTCAGACCTTGACCTAAAAATAGTCTTGCAGGTGCTATAAGGCGCAAGAAGGAAATGCATCCAGTAATTCCGGACTGACTTCCTCCTTCAGATCATGTTACTCATCTACCTTGAATGACCAAATGAATTCCTTCTTTAAAAGAAAACAATGGAAAAGCTGCAGTGTGCGGGACATGATAGAGATATAAGGGTCTTACCCAAATGTTCTCAGCCTGCTTCAGCGCGTCCTCAATGCTTAACTCGCCGCTCTTCACTTTGTTCATGATCTTGAGCTGCATCTCATTGCTGAGCTGAGAATGGTCAAGGCAAGAGGGATCAATCGGGAAAAACATTCCTCAGCGCATAAACGTGGAAAGACGTTCAGCGTTCGGGATGCTGAAGGAGGGAACGGCAGCTATCAACAGCTAACGACGGGAGTCTTTTTTGGAGAAATAATTATAAAATTGCCTCTGAGCCATTGCAAAACAAATTAAGCAAACAAGAAGGGGGTGCGGAAGCATCCTGAGGAACCCCCCCCCTCACTTCCTCAGTGTGGCATGTAATAAACAGAACTTTGGTCCAAATGAAAAGCTTGTGGTCAGACAGCCAGAGTTCCAAGAGCGGCTGGGGATAGGGCCCCCACTCAGGGGGTCACCAGTGATATGATTACACTGCTGCCCGTAGGATTTGAACCTACAACCATCAAGACATGGAAGTTACTAAAGAACACAACACCTCATTACATGCTTTGTGGTCAGACAGGGACATTCTTTAAGAGCTGTGTTTGACTGTCACTGCGTCAGTCTCCTATTCTAAGGTATAGAGAGACTTTCCCAGCCTGGAAGAATTCAGAACAGTCCATCATCCTCTCATAATCTGTTATTTTACTCTGTATTTTACTTTGGAAGGAGAACTAGTTTGAACTGAATGTATTTTGCCAAGGGATATGAGGTTTTGATGAGGAACCAGTTTAATGTGCTGTGTGATGAATTCACAAATGGACAAAGAAGATTGCTTACTCCACTGACTTATAGTTTATACATTAATATCGTAGCCGTCCTAAAATCCTAAAATCCCGCCTGTTACCTTAACTCTCCTCCGTGACTGTCGGCTGTGCACTGGAATGTCGTATCTCTACCCGACACTCTGCCCTGATTATTTAGTGGTACGATTCCTCTTGGTTTACAAAAATATTTTGTTTTATATGTTTGGAATTTTTCGTTAACAACAAATATGCCATGTTTACGTTTTAAGTAACATATTTAGCATGAGTCTTATATTAAAACTTAAAAGCAAACGCACATTTAACCAGTGCAAATAATCACATCAAATAAAGGAAAATGAGGAAATGAGGAAAAACCAGGACTATATATATATATATATATATATATATATAGTCCTGTTTTTCCTCATGCTTTGTGGTCAGAGAGGGACATTCTTTATAGTATTGGCTTTTTACTACACTGTTTAATAAAACTAATTTCAGTGGTGTATTTTGATTCCCTACCTGCGGCACTCCGAGAGCCGATTTGCTGTCCATCATTTTGGGGTTTTCATTGATTCAGCTTTCGGCCTGATCTTGTCCACTCTTTAATTCGCAATGGACTAGACACTTGATTTTTCTTCTGGATACGATCCGATTCCCGCGACGTGCAGTTAAAAATACAAGGAGTCGTTTATTTAACCCTGTTGCCGAAGCGCAACTTGTCTAACTTCCTTCTTCTTGTGAATAGACAGAAGCGAGCATAAGGGGAAGACAGTACCTGGGTCAGTACAGCGCAGCCAATGTGCCACATCAGATTTTAGTGATCTCTAGGCGTGACACGGTAATAATGAGCTTAAAAGCATTTTCAGGTGACGCATCGCTCAATAACATCAATTTTAAGGTAAAGAAATACGTAGACTTTATTCGTAGGCTTTTTATGATTTACTTCCCCATATGATGAACTGTATTAGAAAAACTATCACAATACGCCAGTAATGCTGTTTACCGTTTCGGCTTGTTAAATTTATGTATTTAATGTCCGAGTTGTTAAAAAAAAAAAAATTATAAAAAATTACAAAAAATTCAAAGAAATTAACGAAGATTTTCGTCATGTACTGCTACATTTTCCCCAGTAGAGGGAAATCTTTCCCAAAGAACCGTGACAGATACTATGGACGGCCTCTGATGTTCTTAATGCGCGTGCTCTGTGTTTGCTGGGATAGACCCTTGGCCCCCCTGCACTCCTGAACCAGATAAGCAGTTTTAAGATGAGCGTGCACAATATTAACAAATTCATATAATTAAAGAAAAGGGGGATTTGAAGCAAATTAAATAGCTTATTCGCAAGTAAAAGATTTAACTAAAACAAGAAATAACGCTATAATTACAGGGGTTTTTTCAGTCGCTTTGGTACATTTCTCAGTTCAGAATTTAAATTCTCAAATCTACTTATCCAGCCTCCACATTACTGAGTCACTTGTGCACATCATACAAGCAATGTCTCGTTCACTTGAATAAATTGCAAATGCTTCGGCACAGTCATGTAAATGATTATGTACAATTGTCTGCTGTTTCCTACATTATTAATTGCTTATCACATGTTGATCGAAATATATTATTGGATAATCTCACTCCATCTAGGTATTACATGCAAAATGGTTAAATCAGTTGCAATCACCCGTCAAGAACATTTTCTATATATTTATATTAGGCTTTTTTGCAAATGTGTCCTGAATTGAAGAATTTCTCTTAGGTGAATGTTGACTTTCACCATTGGAGGGGAATGTTTGAAGCATTAGATCAATCGAATGATCAATCAATTCTCTGAAACAGCTCAGAGGTGCATCTCATGAACCTTCAGTTGTCAAGCATATATCGACAGGGCACAACACAGTGTTACGATTTGCGTCAATGGAAAAACAACATCCCTTAACCCGATTGAGGAGCTCTACTCAGCATGGAGGTGGAAGGCTTACCATCACGAACCACATACTTAGATGACCCTGCTGACCGCCATACACGTAGCATGTGAAGGCATCAGAGTAGACGCCTACAGAGGTTGGATATAACCTTCCAAAAGACTCTTTCCACGCTGCATTGCAAGGGGAGAATCTTTGGCCTGATGGGCAGGAACATCAGGAGGTGTAGAATGTACCGTAATTCCCCTTACAGTGCTGCATGTGTGGTTCCATTTCAGTTTGCATTTCTAATTTTGCATATTTTTTTCCTTTGTACTTTGTAGTGCTGTGATGTCTGTTTCTTTTCTTGATTGCAGTAACATAGTTTATCAACAAATTATACAATACAGTACATACAATAATGTTTCACTCTGTACTGTTGAAATTGATATATGTCATGCAGAAAGGTGTCATCAAAACCATAGCCATAGTTTTACATCAGAAAATAAGTTTTATTGACAACATTCTGACTATCATGTTTGTAAATAATGACAAAGGACTTGTCATTCTAATGGCACTGAAAGTTCCTAGACATAAAATTTACTTTTGAGAGATGAACTAAGGATTTTGAAAAATTTATGAAGTTTTGCAGGAAATTCGTTTGTATGAATTGTTTTGAGAAATGCAATGTTTGTTCTGTTCGTATGAATTGTTTTGAGAAATGCACTTCCTGTTTTGCAAATGTTAGGGATAATTTGAAAAATGTACCAGAGCAACTGAGAAAGACTGTAAATAGGCACAGTGGATTATCGGGTAGCCATAGAGTCTCGCATCTTCAGGGATTGGGATTAAATCCCAGCCACTGGCTCTGTATGCATGGAGATTGTATGGTTTCTCTGTGTTCATGTTTCTTCCTGCTGGGCAGAGACGAGTGGAGCAGCATGTGGCTCAGTGGACTAAGCCTCTGTGCCTGTGACCAGAAGGTTGCCAGTTTAAGTCTAGGTCCTTGAGCGAGGCCCTTAACCCCCCAGCTCCCTGAGTGTTGCTATGGGTGGCTGCTCTTCATGGCCGGCTGGCTCTCACCTACAGAGAGATAATTGTCCATTTTGTATAATTGTGAGTGCGTGCCCTGCGATGGAAGGGCATTCCACCCAGGACAGGCCACAAAATCCCCATCATACTATGCTGGGTGAGCCTTGATGAGAGAGGAGTGAAATCTGACACATTTTGACTTTAAAAGAAAAGATCTGAAGACTGTTAATTCTTAAGTCTCGGGGCCCAGAATTCATACCTGAATACTGTTCTGTTTATTTTTACATGGGTCACTGACCTTCTTTTATCAAAGAAATATATAGCTTGGTCCTCCAGAAACTCTTCAACGCAGTATCTGAGACATACAGTAAATACATATGATCTGCTGTCCTCTGGCTGTGGCTCAGTACTTACTGGAGAAAGCAAACCTGAATTTTATTTTCATACTGTTCATTCTGCAGGCTTGTATCTTGCCAGTGCTCTTAATCCTTACCGTGGTTTGGGTCTCCTGAAGTCCATTCCAGGCAGCACAGGGCATATAAGGCAGGGGTTCAGCCTGTACGGGATGCCGGTCCATCGCAGGGCACAAGACAGGAATACACCCTGGACGGGATGCCAGTCCATCCCAGGGCACATGCACCACACAGGTTATTTAGAGAGATTAATTAGCCTAACAGTATGTCTCTGGACTGATGGTTGAAATCCACATGATATCAGGAGAGCATGCAAACTCCACAAATACAGTTCAGGGGCAGGACTCAAATTCCCAGTGGCGATCCCCACCAGAACTGGAATGGCTGACTGTCAGGCCAAGCTTTTTCCTGGTGGGCCAATGGGATTATGGGCCGTTAATATTTGTTGTGGGGGGTGTCTCCCCCCCGCCCATCAAATTTTATCTATTTATTTTAGTATTTATTGTGATGGGGCTGTACAAGCAGTCCAGGGCCAGTTCTTAATCCCAGTCCATTCCCATTGTTTCAGGCATCTCTCTAAAGGAAATGAACAACAAAAAGTGCAACAATCTATCACTAACTCATTTACCACTCAAAGAAACGCTGTTTTCCAGAAACGTCAAAAGTCCCCATATAAATTTTCCACCAATAGTTGTCGTCAATGTGCAATCCCCAAGTTCATTTGAAATTCCTCTGACTAGTCCAGTTTCCTCCTTCCATCCAAAACCAGACGGTGATATTGTATACTAGAGTGGTGTTTCAGAGCACTGAAAATTATCTCAATACTGTAGATTCCTCAAAAGAGCCACAATTTCCTTTAATAACAGTTTTAACAACGAGACAACTGGTCAACAAGTTTCAGGAGGATATTATTGCCATTGTCTTCCCAGTGATTCCCCAGAGATGTAGGATGTTGCTTGACATTGGTTTTTAGTCTAGTTTTTACCATGGAAATTCTGCAGATTTGGGAAACCAGACGGGTCTGTTGATTCATCACAATTCATCAAATAGTTCCTGAATAATTTTAAGTGTATTTAAGTGTTTTGGAACATCATCGTTCTATAATGATGGAATGACATGCCTTTCAGGGTTTGGTATAGCCCAAGTGTTGCCAGCAAAGTTACTCCTGACCATGGCACTGCCTGTCCTGTGGCTGGGAGTAAGAATCACACATGCAGAACTCATCCTCTCTGGGTCTTACAAACACATGGAGGATGGACCGAAATACATTCAACAGTCAATAAGACAGATTTTCATACCCAGACTTCAGTTTCTCTGTGTAGGTAATTATGAGGAAAACAGCAGTTTCATGCAGGTGCTCTTCGGAATTCTGACCTGTACAATATACAGCTGTGGAAAAAATTGAGACCACAACACAATTTTTTCTCTCCTTTCTCAATTTATGGGTGTGCATCTGTGAATAATGTTTTTTTTATTTTGCAAACTGCAGCCTGCTTTTTCTCTGCTTCTCATTGATGAGGAGCTTCTTCCTTGCTGTATGGGACTTCAGTCCTGTTCTAGGAGCCTGATACACACTGTCTTAGCAGAGAACTTCCCACCTGCACTTAATGTTTCCCATTCCTTTTGAAGGTCGCTTGATGTCATCGTATGATTCATGAGAACCTGTTGGATAAGCTAATGGTCATCTCTGGCATTAGAAAGTCGCTTCTGCCCTTTACCCGTCTGGTTTCTGGTTATTCCCAATGTCTCCTGCTTCACCTTATTCTTGTGTACTGCTCTTAGAAATTTTGAACCTTGAAGCATCCTGATGCTCAGCATAGCCTTCTGCCAGCAGAACCAGGATTAAACTGGGATTTAAGACTGCAAATTTATTTTAAAATATAGAGTGGTATCTTAATTTTTTCCGCGGCTGTAGTGTTGATGCCATTGGGGGTTCAACAGTTCATTATGTCCCACACTGGTACTGTACGGGATCTCTATAATATTGCTTATTGTGTGTATCCTAAGACTGAGGACCTTGCCTGGAACCAGGCCCACCACAACCCCACAATGGACCAGGAGTTAATGATATTAATGGATACTTTATTCCTCCCCCAACTTGCTCTCTGTACCTAAATAAATGAACTGATTACAGTTTTTAGAGGTCTTTGTTATATACAGATGGCCGGGGGAACTTCTTTTGGGGGATTTTCTGTTTCACGAGAAACTTGAGAAATGGTGTAACTTTGCTTTTATCAATCCCCCCCCCCGGGAGGAAGGAAATACCCTTAATTCTCACCCAAGACTTACACCAGATCACACCTGGCTCTGTTATTTTTTCTAATATTCATTCGCGAATATGATTCTGTTACCAGTGACAAGATCTGACGTGATCATGACATGTGACCATGACGAGGTATGGCGGGGGCAGTACTCTCACTTCCCTTCGTAAAGTTCAGCCTCAATGCGTCATGGTCTCTCTGAAAGAGACAGCTGTACCGTCAGTCCTTGGCAGCACGGCCTGTCCCATCTTTGGCCAGCACTCTGAAAAAGGCACAAACCATAAGCTATTCTAGACCCTATATAGGGGGGCTCTTCTCTCAGCCCGTGCCCCCCCCCCCCCCCCCCCCCCCCCACC
>JAODJU010000108.1:21185600-21209961 GCA_026776725.1 Gnathonemus echidnorhynchus
TTAAGGGCCCCTTGCTCGCAGGGGTTTTCTCATTATCCCCGGATTAACAGGGGAATGGACCTTTGAATTTACATGAAAACCTGGGTGATTAGCATGGGAGAGGCTTCTTTCATCTCTCCTGAAACAGCGTAGTCTCCCCCGGGCCTAATCCCCTGTTCGGTATGGGCAGAGGACATAGATGCCCCTAGATCCTGTGGGACCACATGCCTTATCCCCTTGCTGAAACTGTACATCAGTAGTCTTGACCAACTGACGTGGCGGTGTTCTGTCATGACAAACGCAGCGGTCTGGCCCTCGACAGAGATAGTTTTTCAGTTTGTGTTGTAGTTGAATGTCACTTGACAAAACATAAGTTTGGTTGCGAGGTTAATAGTCTTCTCAAATACTTTGACAGGCAAGGATTTATAGGAGTAGACTGACATGACCTGGTACATCAAAAATCCAAATTTCTTTAAGGGTATACCTGTATTGGAGAGTCTCTTTCTCCCGAGCATATCTCATAATTTGTACTACTGTTCCTTCTGCTGTCATCGTCATGGTAACAGAACCACACTGCAACACTGATCAGAAGTAAAAACTGATAAGAGATGGTCTCTGCATCAAGTTTTATCTCAACATCACAAGAAAGATTTAACAGGATTAATTACCTCTCACTAACAAAGAACAGTCAGAGCTGTTAAGCTCTGATAGCTTGAGAAGATTTACCAGTTCAATGTCTGATATGCAAATCCTTTAATGGTAGATATTTGCAAGATCTTAAGAAGATAAGAACCTCACTAAATGGATAACAAAGAGAAATTCGACCACTTGGAATTATTTATATGGGTCCCGTAACAGAATTCCCTACCCAACAGTCCCTCCAAGAGGAAAAAAAAACAGAAACTCAAGCTTCTTATGTTAAATTCTTTTGGATGGAGAATAAAAACAAACTGAGAAAAGAAGTGACACTGAGATTAAAGGAAGGAGATAGAAAAGCATCACAGAGAAAGGTTAATCTTCTCAAAGCAACTTTGAACCTAACCAGCCCTGTATACTAAAAGGCCAAGGAACATCCAAGACAGAAAAAGATATCATTTATATTCCAGTTACCAAAATATCTATATCCAGTCATACCTTAGGTGGTGCTACTGTCCTGTGACCTTTTAGTCTTAAGTCTTGAATTTACGTGCGATAATGACTGTTGGCAATAAGTGGGTAAGTCTGGGCATATCAGTGTTATTAATCCAAATTTTTGTGTTTATCTGATATTTTCCCCGAGTTATAGATTATGCAACAAGGATTAGTTCTAAATAATGCTTATTGTATTTAGGCCATTTCCACTGCAAAACCAAATGTATCGTAAGAAATCGGATGTTTCTTTAAGTGGCACCCTAGAATAGTCAACATTTTACGGTTTTATAGGCTTGGGATAACCATAGAAAAGTAACTGGTGCATGCATAAAGTTTCCACATAAATTAAGGTTAATTTTATTGATTTGGGAATTTCTGAATTCAAAACTTAGCCAGGAACATCGCGGACTTCTTTCGTTTAGAAAGTAAATAAGCTAAATAGCCTCTCCCCCATTAATAAGAGTAAAACAAATTTTACATTTTTCAGCAATGATTAAAATAACCTCAACATGACAATCTGCATAGAATGAAGAATTTTATTTAAGAAAATATTTTTCCCACATGTCAAGCGACACCTGTTTATAATTTACAGTGGTCACTAAAATAGACTATATTTACAAATATTTACACGAACCTGAACGTAGTCGTTCAGAATCTTTGGTTTAAAACCAGACACCGTAAGGGATTCGCGTATATAAAACTTTACATCGCCAAATACGCATAATTTAGCACAGGAAACTGCGCGATTTCTCCCTTGACACATCAACTCTTCAGGTCGTTGCTGCTGTGTTTCAGGAGATGATGCGCAGAGTAACACATGGGAAAATACTGCCCGTTTCTAGAGGCCCACTCTGCCCACCACCTGTCCGAGCTCCGCTGCTGGCTTTTGCTGCCGTCACACGACTTTCTCCCAATGTCCGAAGTTGCCGTTTCGGCAAGAGACCAGATTTTAGCTTTATGGATGTCACCGCTTTCTTTACATTCCAACTTTGAAGTTTCACAGTCCTTATTTTCTCTCGTCTCGGGAACCTCTTTGTCTCCCTCCTCGATTTTCGGTATAAAAATCCCATCGATCGATCTGGACGCTACATCGGATCCCGCTCCCCCAACCTCGCCCTTTTCATCTATGGTCTGTGGGTCAATTTCATCCTCACCATCCGAGCTCTGCTCCTTAGGCAGGGAACCTTCTCCTTCACTCTCCTCTCCGTCTTCCTCTTCTTCATCGGACTTTCCTTTGGACGCCCAGCTGACCCTGTTCTCCTTCTTCAGGCGTCTCCTGGCGTTGGCGAACCAGGTGGACACCTGAGTCAGGCTCATCTTTGTTACGATTGCCAGCATGATCTTCTCGCCCTTGGTAGGATAGGGGTTCTTCAGGTGCTCGTTCAGCCAGGCTTTCAGCGCACTGGTGCTCTCACGGGTCGCCACCTTGCCCACCCTACTGGGATCCTCAGCAGCCACCGGGCGGTATGGGGAGTAGAAGGACCCGCTTCGGCCGAGCAGAGCTTGATGATACGAAGAGGCAGCTTTGACGTCATAAGAATTGTTCTGCAACAAACAAATTATGCAATTTAATTGGCCGCCGCAGTACATCTTGAAAGAATAATAGCATCTCTGATTTAAAGTTAACATTCCATGCATATAGAACCCCCAGAAATATTAAAATACTGGCTATTTGTAAATTGATATTCTGTCGTAATAAAAATAAGGAGCCGTCATAATCGCGTTGTTTAGTGAATCACTCTCCATGTCCGGTTCATTTTAAGCGTAAAGATGGTGAAAGATAAATTTATGGAAACAAGCTGCAAACTTACCAGGTGTCCTATATGTCTGGAGTGAGTGAAGGGGATGAAATTGTAGCCCTGCAGTCCCGGGTAGGTTAATGGGACCCCAGCTACAGCTGCCACGTGAGGAGGCGGTTGTACCCCCGGTGGGCATCCTAAGACTGATATCTGATATCCAGGAGGCAGGCTTACGTTTCTCCCATGGAAAAAATCTCCAAATCCAGTTTGCGACGCAGGCATCTTCTTCTTTCAGCTTTCACAGCTCTAACGACACAAGCGCTGTTTCGAGCTGTTCATATACTCTGCATGAGATATGGGCGGTGCTACGGCCGTGATTGACAGTCATATTCAAAGGCGTCGTCATCTCTCGTCCAAAATCCCTTCAAAGGCGAGCTCCACTCTTCCTTTTGACGGTTTCTTAAAAGCTCTACATACATGGTAATCATCTCAGACCTATATGTATTATAATGAAACTGATTACAAAACAAATTTCACTAAAAAAAAAAATGTTTTTTTTTTTCCTGAAATAGGCTTTTTGTTTGCCACTTTTTAATTTGTGAAACCAAAATTTTGTTCGTCACGAATAATATTTTTATTTAAATTATTAAACATTATTAGTAAACAAAATTAGACGTGAATTAGTTTTGCTTCATAATGTTTGCTAACTTCGTTACGTGGAGCAGTTTCATATATACCGCCGCTCTCTTATTCTTACATTAAATGTTTTGTTCACATTGAAATCATGCATTCCCCTACAACAAATGGAAGAAGATGCCCTTAAGTCAGAGCAAAGACATTTTATTAAACGTTTGAATTACTCTTGAAACTACTATGAAGGAAATTGGTGAGTTATAATTTGGTTCTAACATCCTTGAAGAAATATTCTGAATGTATCAACCCTCGAAATCTTTATCACACGTTACATTTGAAGTGAAGTGTTGCTTTTATTAAAAACAAAAGATTATAGTGTTAAAAGATAAAAATGCAATTAGCAACAGAGATGACTGGTAATCAGAATTAGATTAACACACCAAAAAAAATCACTGCTGAAAGTCAATTGAATTAACTAGGTTATTTACAATTATTTCAGCATTTTACAAAGGCTAGTCTACTATAATTCAATGGGTCCTTAGGTAACAGTTTTATTCTATGCATTAAAACAAAGTTAATATCTGATTTAAAAGAATATAAAGACTTTAATATTTGTTTAAATTTGAAACGAGTCTACGGTATTCCCTAGACAACAGCTAAGATATTTTACTTTATAGTAATTTTTATTTTGCGAAAGAGAGAAAAAATGGTTCTTTTATTTTTCATTTGATAAATGTAATAATATAAGAAATTGTTCAACTGTTTTATTTAATGAAATAAATGTCAGATGCTGTATACTTTTAATCGCAGGACAACGTTACAATTGCTCTAATTAAAGACGTTTAAGAGAAACAGGTGTTGACTAATGTATATGATAATTACAAGATAACTGATGCTAATGACGGGGAGGTGGCGAATTGTTAAAGACAGCAAAATAAGATTAGTTTTTCTTCTATACATACGAATGCCTTTTTCCACCCCCTCGAAAATGACAATTATTCTGAGTGAATAATGGAGTTTTTTCAACGATTTAACATGTGTCGGGATTCCTGGAGAAAACTGCAGCTTTTGCAGTTTTAGACTACATTAAAACTCGACAAAGAAATGGTGTTTCACGTACCGAGCATCTGAATAAGGTTAAATAGTCTGACTGGTGTCATACATGTTTGTAGTGGAAACGTACGTACTATAACCTTCGTTAAGCACTTTATTAAGGATGTATAAATTTTAATTTTAAAAACAGTTGTTTTAAAAATTATACCGATTTTTTGCGGGGATGTTATAGATGTGGATATACGGAAAACGTTGTGGAATTTTAAACTTGTATGTATAGTACCTTAAAATGACACATAGGCATCATATTTAAAGCTCGAGTTTAGTAAAAGTCAGTATATCAACAACTTGATGAAGGTGATTGTCTAGATGTATTTCTAAAATAAAAGCATGCTGTCTGCATCAGCGCTGTTTTCTGTCCTCGGTGGCATTTTAATCTTTAAAAATCGAATTAGGATTTCGCAGAAACAGAGTGCTGGGGAAAGAACGACTGGGTCTAAGCACAATGCGAGTTAGATTTCACGTTTTATCTAGGTTGCATTTTAGGTAGCCCAATGCTGTCATCCAAATATGAACTCTGTGAGAAAAAAAACTAAATTACCAGGGGAGTGTGACCGCCTGTTCGGCGGAAATCACGTAGACATACACGTAAGAGCCCCGGAGAGGCATGAATTATCTTTAATTAGCAAAATGCGTCTTAACACGAACTTTGCTCAGCATAAATATTTGTGCGAAATGAAAGTGTAGTGCAGGGATCACCAACCTTTTTGAAACTGGGAGCTACTTCATGGGTACTGAGCCATACGAAGGGCTACCAGTTTGAAACGCCCTCCTAAACTTATCTAAACTTCATGTATAATAAACATTTTTTAAATGCTTTGTTTTAGATATTGTCATTTTCAAATCTATATAAATGCAAATGTGATTAAAAAAGAATAGCAAGAGGATAAAATTTTAGACGCTGCTCACTGGTGAGTTGTGCTATTTTTAGAACAGGTCCTTGGGGGCATCCTGGTGCCCACGGGCACCATGCTGGTGACCCCTGGTGTAGAATCTACGCCAAAATCCCAAATACTCCTCCGCTCGCTGGAATTTGGTCACATCGGCCAAATAGATTAAGTTTGGTTTCTTTAACGTTTTTATTTTCGCACAAGAATATTTTTCCTTAGGAAGTGGTTGAAGCTGCTATATTAGAAGTTAAAGACTTTTCGGTTTCATTCCGCATTAACCATAATTAAACATAATCAAATTCATTAGAAGAAGCCACTGAGTAACTGGACAGCTCAGATTAAGTTAGTGTATACCTTAATGTTAACTGTTTTGCTTCAGAACTTCAAATTTGACGTTTGACCTGTTAATTAGCACTAAAAATCTGCAATGGGAGTAGTTTGTAAACGCAGGGTTAAAATAGCATCTAGCATCCAATCGAGCACCCAATCAAAACAGCTTCAGCGCACCGCTAGTCGCTTTTGTGCACTGTGGAAAGAGCGTATATGTGCGTATATGTGAATAATACATAAATATCACAGCACATGGTCTGCGTGCGACAAGGTTGGCGGGGGTGCGGAATCCCCTGATCTAAAGCAAATTTGTTCAGCCTGCACAAAAGGGTGACCCTGAAGCCCAGGGCAGAGGTATTACTCTGATTGTATGTTTTGGGAGGCAAACAGCCCAAGGCTATACGGCTATTGTCCAGAGCAGCAAACCAACTTTCTTTCTTGCTCTACAATGCAGGTGGTGGCTACATTCTGACAAGCTGAGCTGGTACTGTTTACTCTTCAGATTCACATCCTTCATTATACAGAAAAAAAATCTTCCAAGCCATACAGAGAGCACAGGGTGTGACGTGATGCATCCCAGAATCATTTTCCACATCCAGGCAGGCAATATGCAGTTGCCTGATGCTTCATACTTACATAATCATAATTGGATAATGGATGCTTAAAGATCAAAGACATATTACATTTGCAATCAATCAAATAGCCAGTCATTTAACTGAATATTTGTTACTTATATGGAATCTGTTTACATCTGTATACTGTCTACAACTGTTTAAATCTATACTCTGCCACTTTAAGCAGGGACAGTATTTCTATTCACAGATTTCCTGGTGTTATGTAATGTCTACTGCAGAATGTTTATGTTAGGTAGGTAGGTAGTAGACTTCCCTATATCTCCCATCCCATTAAATTATTGATATCCATAAGTAAATCTTCATTTGCACTATATGAAATTGTCTTTAGCACTGAAATGGTTATCCTGTCATGAATGTTTCATCATGGTTTCACGAGGATCGTGTACTGCGCGTAGCTGGGATGACAATAATGCTCACTTGAATTGATTTCTTAGATTCGATATTAGTTTCTCCACCCTAACTCTATTCTTCATTCATATGATTTTTTCAATACTCTGGTGCGATAAATGAGTTTGGCGATGCTCTAATACTTAATACTTTGTTGCGCAGCGTTTTCTTTGTAGGAGCTGGCCGAGATGAGAGCAGAGAGCCTGCTGCCCATTTAATGACAATAATGACAATTGCCTGAGGGGGGACATCACTTACAGGCTATCACCTGCAATCGCACTGACAAAAGGCTCAAGTAGCATACCGTGTTCATTTGTATAGCAATCCCCCATTGCCTCATTGTTTTGCTTCGGCGTAGGTGTGAAAAGGTTATCAGAGAAAAATGTTATCTTTTTTCGTTAGTTTTTACTCTAAATGGGTAAAGTTTTAGGAAATACATAATCAGGCCAGGAACAGTATTTGCATTTTAATTAGTTTCTGAAAAAACATGGTACAAAACTCCAATCATCGCCATAAAGGGATAGCAAATGTAAAGGGTTTCACTGTCTGGACTTGTATGCTTGAATGAACATTATTTGCCTTCTCTCTGAGTAATGAGGGTGCTGGATATTTAACTGAGCTGGGAAAAACCTATAAGCTTTCAGGTCTAGATCCCTCAGACTGTAGGGGAACCCATTTCCATCTGGATCATCAAAACCAAATGTGGAGAGTGGAGATAAGCTATGGGGTCAGAACTGGATGTCATGGAATTAGTGTGGGGTTAAAACCAATAACACCCTTAAAGACATTACCAAACCACCAGAGGGCTAGAACCCGAGAAGCGGATCTAAAGGTGATGGTACCACATCTGGTACCTGTGACACTGACAGAAATAAAATGAAAAACATTACGTCCCTTAGAGTACTTAGATGAAAAATAGGCCATAGGCCTGTCAATCAATATTTGGTTCTAAAACCACAAAAAAGACAGTTCCCTCTTTACCTATTGGGATTTATCAGTGGTACAAACACAAATAAAATCATGTCAATAAGGGGTGTGCTATCAGGGATTCCCATCTTCTCCTTGCCTGGGCTCCTCCTTCCCCCCCATTCTTGTCACTGCCGTTATCAGATCCACTCCATCACTGGCAGAGGAGCGACACTGAAGTCGCTTGCAAATTTGAGCATGTCTTTGTTAATGGCCCCATGATGGCCCGGCCTCCTATCCCTCCTGGGTCCGTCCTGATTGACGACCCACTGCCGAGTGAGTGACAGGCCGCGTTCATTAGGCCGTGACGGACAGTGTGACAGCTGGGGCGGCCGCAGGATCCACGGCCCACCCGGGGCAGGCGCCGCTTGGGGAGTGGGGGGAGGTGGCCATTGGCAGGGGGTACCATTCTGGGTACCTCGTTAGCCCTGACCGATTCGACATGGTGGGGGAGGGACGGGTGGTATGGTGTGTACGTACTAATGGGGAAAGCAGAACTCCCAGCTGGCCACCCCCAAACCATATCCCAGCCCCTGCCCGATTGCTCTACTCCAGCTTTGTAAACTAAGCAGTCTGCTCAAGAAGGGTGGTCTGCACTGCACACATCCAGGACAGGACAGTGCTGTCTCAGTAGCCCAATCTTCAGACTTCCTTGCATTGCTGGGTGTTCGTGGCCATATGATGGACTCCTTCATCAACATTGAATTCAAGATCTCACCATATAGGATACATGTGTACAAACATTTGTTTACCATGTGCCACATGGCTCCAATGAAATGTGGTTTCTCCAAGGCCAGTGTGCAACTTCTGATGAGGTAAAGATAAGGGATAGTACCTTCACTGAATTTATAAAACCAAACATCAAGAGAACCAGTCACGTCTCAGTTAAGCAGTACATACACTCAGCATCCATTTTATTATGGGCCCCCAAGTAGTACCAGGGAGGACCCCCCTTTGTCTCCAGAGCCACTTCAAGGGTTGACGAGCTGTGTGTTCAGAGGTGCCTTTCTGCACACCACTGAGCCGTTATTTTTGTACCTGTCGCCTTCCTGTTAGCTCTAACGAACCTGGCCTCTCCTCTGACCTCTCTCATTAATGAGGTGTTTTCGGCAACAAAACTGCCACTGGATGTTTTTTATTGCACCATTCTCTGTGAACTCTGGGCACCGTAGTCCGTGGACATCCCAGGAGGCTGCATTTTTTTGATATGCTGGAACCAGCACATCTGGCAGAACAGTCGTACCACATTTCAAGTCACTTAGATCACACATCTTAACCTTCCTACTGCTCAGTTGCACAGTAAGTGAACCTCTTGACCCTGCCTGCATGTTGTATGTATTCAGGTGCTATTTAGACGAGCAGGTGTACCTAATAAACATGGCCACTGAAACACAGCAATAAAAACTTCCATCTGCTTATCCTGGTCAGGGTTGCAGGCAAATAATGAAAATGGCAATGACCCCAACCAAACATTTTCTATAGCTGATGATCAGGGGCCTGTACTACAAAGCGGGGTTACTGGCTTATCGAGGTAACTTGTCGATTTTAAGGTAGTCTGGGCGAAATGTAAGTGAACATTTAAACTGTGGTACCTTAAATCCGACAAGTTACCCCGATAAGCCAGTAACCCCGCTTCGTAGTACAGGCCCCAGACCTGCAAAACCTGTTTATATTTTGGGATGTCTTGCTTACAGGGCCTGCTTCAGATTTCACCACAGCATTCCAATGTGATTGAAGACTTGCCCATTCTCTTGGCCTTTTTTCTTGCTCTTGCCGATGTTCTTGTGCGTTTGTTTCAGTAGTACTGTGGAAGACGGTCTTCAGATAACTTGAAATACGCGTCAATGTTTTTCTGAGAACACTGGATTCCTCCATGGTGTGCTCCGTGAACACCACTATTGTTTTTTTCTTGGTAGATTCATAAACAGAGATGCTGTCAAGTACAAGAGTTGCTTGCAGATCCGTTAATAAAGTATGTGCCTGACTTTCGTGACTATTTCCAGTATTATAAGCTTCAACAATTCCGATCAGCCCATATTGTACATGAAAATATTGTTTTAGAAACAGCAGGTAACCAACATTTTATATGGCTGTGCAGGTCAAATCCACACCTTATTTGACTACAACACCTGACTCCAATTACCCTCTTTTCAAGAGGTCATTATCCAATGGGGTTCACATACTTTTTCCATCAAACGATTGTTTAAACCATCTGTTCAGTAAGAAATATGTAAAGTATCTCGTGTTTAATTTGTCAAGTGATGTTCTTATGATTCAGACAAAGATCAAATTTTAGGATCCATTCATGAAGTAATCTGGATCATTTCAAAGGAATCACAGACTTTTTCGTACAACTGTATGCAAAGAAGTTGAGCAAGAAGACAATGAGACATTCAAGGAAATTTACATTCAACGATTTTATGAGGCTATTGCTTGTTTTGTTAGTATGGCCTGGCAGCGAATAACTAATGTACTTGTAAGGTATCTGTGACGTGACATCTACATTTCAAGCCATTTGTAAAACAATGGCTACAAGGAAGCCAGAGGCATTTGGTGCTGTGTCTTTGCACAATACCAAACAAGGCTGGTGGGAGGCTCTGCTTTCATGGAAATGAGCAGCCAAACCAACAATGTAGACCCTAATCTCTTCAGAGAGAAGAATCAGTCACACAGCAGTTTGTGCTTCTCAATGCTTTTCATTATAACCAGCTTCCCCATTGAACCCCACCAACGTCTCCGCCCCCCCAACACCCGCCTAATGTGTTGCCACAGGCTCCCCCCATAGTGGGACCAGATAGAAGGGGATCCAGTACAACAGAAGGGTAGAAGTAAGTAGGGCAGGGGGGGCTAGGCCTCAAAGCACTGGATTAGAGTTAATGTGCCTCCCTAGGTTTATAATCTCTTCAGAGGGGGCTTTGTTTGAGAGCTTGAGGGCGGTAAAATAAGTATCTATTACAGCCACTCCCCTCTTATCCCTTCCAGTCTCCCTTGAAATAAAGCACAAAACACTTGCCGCTGCTTCCCCCCTTCTTCTGATATCTAAAACTGAAAACAAGTGATGCCCCTTTGCAGATAATCTGGAATTAGGGCCTAAAGCCATATGGACGGTCAGCGGCTTCCATATTTGCTCCTTCTGTATCCCTCAAAGTGAAACAGTCTGTGTGGATCAAAGGCAGTTTGAAAAGAAATGAGATTATTGCTGCGAAAAGAAGTAGACTTGCCCCCCCTTGCTCATTTTTTGGTGTGTGTTGGGTGGGGGGGGGGTGTTTAAAACCAGGCAATCTGATAAAGTCTAATCTTGTTAGATCACCCTTGGGCGTAAAAAAGTCCAATTTCATTAATTAAAAGTCCCCACAACTCAGCCTTGGAGCAGCTTCCAGAGCTCGGGGAAATGTATCCAGGCTTGTCCTTCTGCGGTGCTTATCTTCTCCCAGCACATTAGTATGCCTGAAACGTCTTTTGTGAGTAAAGACTAACAGCAGCTTGCACAAACAGCATTTATCTGCCTTAATCATGCACCTCATCCCACCATATTACTATTGCTTTTGGGAAAGATAACTTCTAGAAGTTAAGTCTTTTTTTGTCAATCACCAGACTGATTTAGTACTCCGATCCATGTCCAATTCAGAAAGGTTAAATATAAAATATTCTGAAAAAAATCCATGAAGGTCCAAGCACCTTTTTTTCTGAAAACAGTTCATCCAAAAAAAAAATCAAGCTAAATCAGAGGCACATTTAGGTGAGATTACGTTTGTCTTGTCTGTAATGTAAAAGTTACCATGGATCAAAAGTGACAACAGTGAGTGATGCTACTGTAAAAAAATTAATATGACAGAAACAAAACTACTTAAAGTTTAAGAAGATATTTTTAAACCAATAAACTGTACAACAGACATTCAACTATGTAACACGTTACATAAAACCAGACATGCTGACAAAAAAGACTACAACTGAAACATACTGTAGGTACTGTATGGCCTTAGGATGAATGTTTAGCCTCCTTCAGCACATAAAAAGTTTGCTCCTGTAATACAACAGTGTGACCCACATAAGTACATCACATACTGCAGACAGACAGGTTATTCGTTTTTGATATATAACAAAAAACAAAATCATTCAAAAAAGCAAATTTACACATACCATAGCCAAATTTATAAAAATACTCATCAAATCATTTCTGTGAATAACTCACTCTTTCCAAGAAACAGACGGAAAATGCAACAGACACTGAGAGGATCCTGAGGACTGATTTGATACCTTGACAAAAAAGCACAGAAGCGGCGGAGCTGTAGCTAGCAGTCTCCACCTTACTCCAACTAGGTAAAGCCATTGCAAAGTTCTTAGCAGCAAGAAGTTTGGTACCGGCTGCGCTTGAGCGTGGAAGCACAAGCGGAAGGCAGAACACAAGAGGCCGCAAAACGATCTTTCCATTAAAGGAAAATTTTAACAGCTAATGCATTTCCCAGCTTATCTTAATTAAATTAAAGATTAATAAAAACTGAATCAAATACCTCAGTTATAAACAACTGAAACAGTTGTCAGCATTTTCACAGATTTACTTATTAACGCGCAAACCTGCTGTGAATTTTTGCATGAAGTTCATGTATTCATTTATAGAATTCGTATACTGCATTTGTAATTACAAAAGTGTTTAGTGTATTAAGGAATCATTAAATACTGCTGAAGGCCGCGCTGCTAGGAAACAGGCACCGCAGCTCCCCAGCATCAGCCTATAAATGGCCAAATTCATGCGATTCCCTTCCCCGCGTGTCCATACTCTCTTTCATTATTACTTCCATCCTAGGCCCTAGCGGGAGAACTTCCTTGGCCGAAACGGTGGTAGCACTAGCTGATGGGGGGACGACCTCTCCTCGACCACCGTGGGGAGGTCCTCCGCTGAACCCCACTTCTTCTTGTTGTGGAAGAGCGTCACTAGGCGCCGAGTCTTACGTTCTGCCGATTGGGCCACCTGGAGTTCTGGGGAAGGCAGACACCAGCATCAGCAAAGAACAGGTCACATAACTGGATTTATTTGTCACATGAATGGGATTTACATCTGTTCAGAAGATGGCTAAGAGAGATGCCCATCACATATAGAACACAAGTAAAGCAAAACTTTCACTACAATATAGTGTGGTGAAAATTCAAATAAGTGTTGCCGTTATGAACCAATTGGTTTACAATATAAAAAGGAAAATTAAACAGAAGGAATCAGTATTTCTGTATTAATGCATAGTGCAAAGACGTGAATTTCAACTTTTCTTTAAAAGGTACTTAGATGTTGGTTAGCCTGAGCTGAATAAATTTGTAAAGGTGTGAACTCACAAGAAACACCAAACACACATACAAGTTTCTGATCAGTTGGGTTTTATGTTTTTACTGCCCCAGAGGTAAAAAATTACCCTAATGGGCAAATTTAAAAGCAGTTACCCATATGCTGCCAAAAGGTTGAGCTGTTGATGCCTGAAACTGAAATATTTTAAGTACTAAAACTGATTCAATTTTGTGCGTCATTCTGAAACATGATGGACCAATAATGACAGATCTTAAATGTATGTTCATAGGGCATTTATCAGATGTGTTTAGGGGAAATGACCCATTATTCTGAAAAAAAGGTTTATCATGCATTTATTGCCACAAACATTTAGAAATAGATTTTTAATTGTTTACAGCATACACTCCAGGAGAGACTTTCCTCTGATTGAATTGCTTGAATAAAACGATCAACTTGTATTAATGAATAAAGGAGTAAAATTTAAGATTCGATACAAAAATAAGCAAAGATTAATGCAGGACATTTGGCTTAAATGTTTGTACTTGAAAACATTAAGTAGAAAACATTGATTAGCAGAACAACTTTCTTCCAGCAATGATTAAACATTGTGCCTACATGAGACCTGAGCCGTTGCTGTTAATTCAAAAACTGACCATCGCTAAAACCAAAAGCCATTAATTTGAAATCGCCGTTTGTGTTCCTTTTAAATTGTGTTCTACATCTGGAATTTTCGATAGCGTTAGTTAAAATTAAAGATTATACTAGTGCAGTGATTTACTTCTTGCTGTACTGGCACTATGTGTGCAAAATTATCCAGTGATTCAAGAATTCAACAGTCAGCATCTGCACAGATAAGTCAAGCTAAGGTTATAGCTTGACTACTCCATTTAATCAGACTACTGTCCTTGTCCCAGGGTACATGCATGGGAGGGGAATCGATTTATTGACCACGGTATGTCTGACTCCGCTACAATAGGTGGTGATATGGCTCTTTTCAGCTTGGTAGTATTGTTAGTGCCATGGTGTAAATGCATGTTAGTTAGTAAACAAGACCCTACTGCAATGCATATGTAAAGGCAAGACAGCAGAGGCTGAGAAAACTAACCGGGTTCGTTGTCCTCTTCCCCTGGCTCCCTTGGGTTAAGGTAGTGATAGGCAAGGCGTCCACTGTAGTCCCGCAGATTCTCCTTTGCACCTGTAAAGGACAAAGGATGATGGTCCAACACCACCCGGTATCATCAGGCCTCACCTGACCTGCTCCTCATTTTCTGTGCGTCCCTGTTACATGGGCTTATTGCAGTGTTTCTTCAACCCAGTCCTTGCGGACCCTCAGCCAGTCCACATTTTTGCTCCCTCCCAGCTCCCAGCCAATCAAGAATACAGAATACTCGGTATAGGTGTGCAGGAAGCTGGGAAGGAGCAAAAATGTGGACTGGCTGAGGGTCCCTGACGACTGGGTCGAGAAACACTTATTGGGCGGCTGAGCAGAGATGAGCTCTGAGAGGCTGTCATAACATTTTTTTTGCCTGTGTGTTGTGTCTGTGTGTGCTTAAGTATGGCTGTATTTGTGGGGATTCAAAATTTTGCGCAATTAACGATCACTAACCCAACACCAACAAAACGATAACAAAGGGAAAGCTTGGACACTGTCTTACAGTCTAAAAATAACTTCATCGTAATTCGGCTTTTGCTATTTTGCTTGGCTTTCATTTTCCTCAAGGACATTTCAAAAGAGGAATGCAAAATAAATTTATAATCTTATTTAAAATATATGACTGAAAATCTGCAAGCAGTTCAGCCTAACCCAAGACTCTCGGTCCATTACCGTAGCTCGTGACGAGTAGGTCCATGATGTGATGGTGACCGTGTAAGGCAGCTATGTGCAGAGGGGTGTATCCCTGCAATATCAACAGAAACAAGACATGCTTTCCCTATACCCGTAAGACAGTGGCTACATCAACATCACACAACATGGGGCCTAATGGTAACAAACAACATTCAGATAATCAGGAATAATAGCCACCTATAAATGTAATTCGTACACTTCCGTAAGGATGCTGAGAGAGCAGCTGTCAAAAGCAATACAGCCTGTAGATCACTGGTACTCAACTGGCAGGTCACGACCCAAACATGGGTAGTGGGACCATTTTCATTGGGTCATAGTGTGTGTGGTTAAAAAAAAATATTTTTATTTTTATTAAATATTTAACTTCTATTTTTAACAGCGCATGAAGGTATTATGCTACTGCTATTGCACTATTTTTTGGGAAACAAATTTGGTTCAAAATCGTAAAAAATTGGATCGTGAGGTCCTGAGGCTAAAGTAGTTGAGAGCCACTGGTCTAGAGATCTGTTATTGTATGATTGGGGTCAGATGCAGAAGGGAGACATAGGGACTCCACACTGTGTGGCACCGTGGAATACAGCCCCTGAAACAGAGGCAGAGACATGCAGGCCTTGTGTACTCACACCCTAGGAGACCCCAAAGAGCCCATCAGAACGGCAGCAGAAAAAAAAATACGAGCGGGAGAGTAGAAGACAGACAAGAGCACCAAATGAATAAGGTTACAAAAACAAGACACTGACAAATTGATTGGTATTCTTTGAAGAAATTGCTTTAAAGCATGACAGAGAAATTGTGCTTATTATGAATATTGTTACAAGCAGTTAGCATATTCACACACTGTTTATGTTGCCAGTGCCTTTGTTTAGAGCAATATCCTACAGTTGTGCATCTTCTGAAAGTTATTACAGGGCTGCTATTAAGCAATTACTTCCACTATTCATGTAAAATGCAGAAAGATCGCCTTTGTACACAGCAATATCGAGAGTACTCACATGCTAAGGAATCCAAAGATCGAGTGAGGAGAAAAAAACAAATTTGAATTAGTTGACTGTTGAATGTTATCTGAACATCTTGTTATCTACAGCTCAGCACTGAAACGGTTTGCTGGCTCAGATGTCAATAAAAAGAAAAAAAAACACACATACATCTGATTGGACGACTGGACTGAGTGGCCCACCCACATGGATACTCACAGCCTTGGTGTTGACATCAGCCCCGGAATTGGCCATCATGGCCGCCATCTCCTTCATTCCGTGCTTAGCTGCCCAGTGTAGTGCGGTCTGTGGATGATGGGGAAAATTGAAAAGATTCAGCAACTGGGTTACACACACACACACACACACACACACCTGGCACGCATAATGGCTCCGAAGCAAAAGAGCCCTCAAAGACCATCATAAGGAGGAGGAATCTGTGATGCTCATCACACACATAAAGAGATCCTGACTTCAGGGGCTTCAGATTTAGCCCCCGCTCCCCACCTTGCCCCCACAGCAGAGCTCCCTGACAGAACTGGCCAGCTGTGCAGAGGTGGGAGGGCTAGGGGGGAATGGGGACGGAGGGGGGACGGTTTCCTGCCATTTAATGGCGAGCTAATTACAAAACAACAAACCAGTGTGCCCACACTGGGAAGGGGCGGCAGGGGGGGGCTGTCAGCAGGAGGAAGATTGATGATGTTGGTGTGACCTGTAGATGAGAGACCCACCCATCCAGGCATAGCCTGCTGTCAGGGCCTGTCAGACGGCCCCGGACCTCTGCAGGATCCCGTCTGCCTTACACACAGGCTACCAGGCTACACAGGATGCACATACACACCACAAGCACATTCACATAGTTGCACAATCATACGGCTATTCACTGTACTTATCAGAGGCGGACATCTCAGGTCCAGAAAGTAAAAATCCAAACCAGGATTTTTTTCAAGCAGCCGGTTGAGTATAGAGAGTCACAGTCACGGAGTGCTCAACGGGTTGGTTGAAACAAAATCTTGCCTGGTAATTATATGTTCTAATATGCACACTATTCAATATGGCAATACTGTATATTCACATTTTTGTGTACTTTGTGTTTTTCATTTGTACTACTTTATCATTGCTCTTGTGAACTTGCGCACAAAATTCCAATTTATTTTTTTTCATTTATTGAACTGAACATGAAATGACCCACAATTTGAAATTGTCAAACTAGTTATTTACTGTTAGTTATTTACACGGGAGTTTGATGCCAGTAACGTCAGTGTGACTTTGCTGATGATCATTTCCAGGAGTCTTGCTAGGATCTTAGGGAATAGTTGTTAAAACATCTGAGCAAACAAATGACTGATTATTCTGGGCTACAGCCCTGAACGCCCCAGTCTAGTGATACTTCAGATCATTACCGTCGGGCAAATGCAATAATGATCACTCTCTGTACAGCCATCAGCCATGTGGGGAAAAAAAGGGAATGCAAGACTAAAACTCAAAGATGATGCATGGCCCAGTGGGTTAAGGTGCTATGCCTGTCATCGGAAGGTTGTTGGTCTGAATCCCAAAGTCAGTAAAGTGATTTCACCATTGGGCCCAGAAACAACGCCCTTAATCCCCCAATTATTCCAGGGATGGTCTAGTCCTGATTTCTCAAAAATTGTACGTCATTCTGGATAAAATGACCTGCTAAATAAATGAGATGCAATGATATTCCCTGGAATGTTGTAGCTGATTCTGTAGGGACACGCATGGGATATTTGGGAAGTGCGGGGAGAGCTCCTTTGAAAAATGCGGCAGTCGGTAACGGATGTGCGTCTGGCCGCGGCGTTTACCCGCTTTTTGTGCGAGCCGTCGCTGGCTGACGGATGGCCCAGCGGAGCCACGCGACTGGCGGGCCGGCGGGCTGCCCCAGAGGACGGGGGATGACGAACGAGTGCGAACAGGAAGAGCCGTCTCCTCTCCTCACGCCCCTGTCTGTGCCCAGTGGGACGAGCCTTCCCAATCCCAGCCCACTTTATCCATCACAGGGAGACAGCTCTTTGTCTCGGGGAGCATGGGTGAGCTGCCCCCAACAAGGACGCCATTTGACAGCATTACCAGACTTTCGAGTTGGAGGAGATGGAGGAACAGAACGATGCTGAAATAATACTCACAAACTATGCGCGGGATCCAGTAGAGAAAGGCATCCCCAGGACATAGAGAGAACAGAAAAAACAAAAACAAAGGAATAACATGAGAAATCAGAAATGTCACTTGCCTTTGGCTTTACACAGCCATCTTAAGGCAATTTAAGCAACTAATTATATGTCTAAGACAGGGCTACCATAATACTGCTTGATTAATTGATTATTCATTCCACTGATATTAAATATGAAGGTCTGTAAGTGGCATCCCCTAAGGCAGAAGCAAGGTTATTTTAGTTCCTCAGACAGGTTCATCTCTGCTATTTTTATAATGCTATGCATCAACACTCCAGTGATGAGTAAGAAGGAAATGCTCTTTTGGAGAGTACGGTAATGTCCGGACGCCGGAATACAGGCGGCTGCTGCAGGCATCGGCCGCGCCCAGTGGCCGGGAGATCCGGGACCGTGGTCCGGCCCGCAACTTGAAAAGAGCGTCTGGCTCCCAGGGACCCGGGCGTGTGGGGGGGCAGGATTCGCTACAACAAAAGGGCCCTATTGACCCCTCGTTGACTGGGAGTTTGCCACACAAAGGGCCTCGGAGAACGCGCCTTGGCAGGGATCGGCGGTGCCAGGGGGGCCCATGGCGAGGATTGGTGCGCATGACTACACCACAGAGGGCACATCAAAGAGCTGGGGGGCAGGGTGCGTGCGGGGGGGGCTAAGTTGGCTTAGCACCTTCCCGGGGACACGGTAGACATTGTTCTTCAATTAATCCGGCCTCCTCCATTACTTTCAGATTATCTTTAAGTGGCTGAAGTCTTTGAGGCACCTTAAGAGTCCTGTTTTAATCCCCCCCGCACATCAATGGCGACCATGTATCTTGTCCGGGTGGAGGTGGTGGGGGGCTTAGGTGGTCATAGAAGGTGGTCCGGGTCGGAACGGTGGGAGAAACTCTGATACAGCGAGAAACCACAAACAGAACCAAGATCTCTTAAGAGCACACAAGACAAATCAGAGGGTTGGGCTCCGTGTAAGTGCAAAGGAGCCAAACCCCATCTTTCATTACCCTTTGACATGTGAGCTTTTGAAATGCATCTCATGCCCCCTTCAGGAAAAGGGAAAAAAAAAATTCATGGTATTTCATTTTGAGGGGAAAACAATATAGAAGTCGTTTAACCTTCTCCTTTCAGGAAGTAAAGAGTTGATCTGAACTTATCTGGTTTCTCTATGTGGTTCTCCAATGCCTGGAAACCTTTCAGAGGGCCATGTTCATCTACCGACATCCAGAGGAGTAGCTAAAAATTCTGGGCTGGGCCCCCTGACAGTGTGTCACCTTGGGCCCCTATGGCGCTATATAATTTTATCATTTATGTACGCAAGGGCCCCTGTAAAGTGGTGGGGCCCCTGTAAAGTGGTGGGGCCCCTGACTCTGTGCCCATGCTCCCCACAATTCCAGTTAATCACCACGAACGGTTCGATGAAAGAGTCACACACGTTACACTGCATCGGGGTTCTCTTCTGCTGTCGCAACAAGAACAGTCTTCGCTCCTAGTGCTTCAAACATTACTGTACTGCCAGCTTACACAAGCTGTACGGCAGGTCTCATATCACACGTTTACAATCCCAGTGTTGCCTGTCGGTAATTATTCAGTGTGAATCTTTGTTGTTAAAATGAATAGAATTCACAGTTCTGCCACAGAATCCCAACAGTTGGTAAAATGGACCTTGAAATGAGCAATTCCTGGCATGTTTGAGAGAAAAATGAACCTTGCTCACCCCCTTGGAAGGACAGGAATGGCGTCCGACGGGAACAACACAGAACACGAGACAAAAAGAAGTCGCACATTAGCCCACTGAGAATGTTCCGCTAACGTGATTAAAACATATCATGCACACAAAGCAGGACGTGCAAATTCTGACCCGAACTGGCTCACACTGTCCAACACACAAAACAGGCTATGCAGACACCTTGCTGCCATGCACTTAATCAGTTATTCGGGAAATTTTTTAAAAAGTCTACTCACTGATGTGAAATCCTGGTTTACAATGAAAAGAAAAAGAAAGAGATGTTAATGATAACTGAAAACATGACAATGAAATATGCAAAACATACATTCTAACTTTGAAAGATGAAGAACTTCTGACCACTACACTAGCAAAAATATGTGATTTGTATACTTTCTAGTGGAAAACTGCACCAAGCAAGTATTTGATTGCATCCGTAGCATAATAAAAGCTATAGTTATTGGTATCACCCCCAAACTACTCACTGCTGTAACATAATCCTCAATGCGAGACAGAATGTGCTATAACTGGATCTCACTACACAGTGTCCTTCACCAGTGGAAAAAAAATTCTCTCTCCCACTCATCCTAAAGGAAAAACTGTGTCCACCTCCTAGAATTGCAGAAGTTCTGTTTTAGACCTTACAAACTGATGTAGAACATAAAACCTTATCAGAAGTCACACAAGACTTAGGAGCATGCTGAATGTGTACAGAAACTACCATATGCCTATGTCATGTAAGGCTTGTTACATTATGTTGTGCTATGTTATGTAGAAAATATAAGTGGTAAGACTACTTTTATCTGTCTGCCCTCTTACATTACATTATTTTTTTTGCACTACGCAAATTATTCCATAGCACTGTAACGTCCATCCTGTCATGAATGTTGCGCTGTGGATTCAGCAGGATCATTATTTCGTGTCACTGTGTATGATCCATGGCTGGGATGATAATAAAGATCAGGAGGTGGTAATGTGGCCCTCAGTGACGTCAGGACTGATAACGGGTCAGAGGCGAACCTTCTTAGAGGCCAGCGTGGGGTCCTGCTGCAGGAGCTCGGTGAGGTGCACCAGCTGCCCGCAGGCCGCCGAGTACATCCACTCCTTCTCCAGGGGGTCCAGCTGTGGGGGCAACATGCTTTCAGGTCCCCAACACACACACACACACACACTTCATCCACATGTTAAATTCCACAAAAACATATATTACGCTGTTCATTTAAAATACAGAATCCATAAAATCCACAAGGAACATATGACACCGTGGATACACAACACGCCACGCAGAAACCACACACACACACACACACACACACTAAAGAGCTGGATAAAAATCGCCCAAGTCAAACATCTGGCCTCACTCTCCAATGCTAAAAAAAGCACGAGTCCATGCATATGAGAACCAGCAAGAACACACACACAGAGACACACACACACACACACACACAGAGCCCTGCAGCTCCCTCAGATGGCACTCACAGCCACCGCAGCTGATCCCACGCTGCCCGTGCCCTCCTCGTCCTGCTCCTGCTCCAGGTCCGACTCCGACTGCAACATAACAGCAGACTGCAGGGTTGTGTTCTCCGTCAAAACACAGCTCGGTACGGAGACGGCACGCTCATTTGTGCCGAGTCACTGGCTGAAGCCTGAATCCGCTGTGGCAGGACTGTTTGTTCCCACAAACATGCTGATGACATCATTTCTTTGTCTGGCAAGCCCTCAGATCCTCAGCGAATCACAGGCATTATAAGGAGTTTCATACAAAAGTTCCAAGACGTTCTGCTTGCTAAGCATTGGCACTGAATTTAGGCTCATCATCAAGAGTGGTCCTCAAATGTGGCATGTACCTACTGGGGATTCAGGTAACAATACAGAGGCACAAAAAGTGTTTAACATAATTAAGGACATTAAACTAATTAAACTGGCAAGTCAGCAAACTCAAAATTTTGTCACATACCTTTAATCATACTAGTCCCTTTTTTGACCATAGTTGCATGATTTATTTTGGTTGTATTTAATGTCTCCATAAAAAGCAAATCTCTGACTGGGGTGCATTGTTAATAGACTCTGTATGGACGCCCCCCAGGTTAGGATCCATGGTCCATGTTGCGATATTTCAACTTTAAGATGGGCAAATGTTTTTCACTTTCAGTACATTATTCAATTAATTACATGAGATATTCAACATTTTACTGTAAAAGAGGCTTTGTGTTAATGATTTTACCCAACTGTAGGCTAATGTAAGCTTGTTTTTAAGGTAGGCAAGGCTATGTTTGTTAGGTTAGGTGTACTGTATTAAAACGCATTTTCGCCTTATGATAGGTTTATCGGAACATAACCCCATTGTAACCTGGGAAGTGGCTGTATTTTAGCTGCAGATATTTGGTGTTCTGTCCCGGTAAGAATCCCCGTGCCTTGATGACAGACCCACTATGCTTCAAAATAGGGATATTCTGATGATCAGTTTTAAAGGTTTTAGCAAGCAAGGGGAGCCTGTTTGCTATGGATAAGGTCCCTCTGATCCAAGCTTGCATCTGTCTACAAAAGCTGGGGACTGAAGCAACCTAAGCAATGAGAGAAGGGATAATTGGTGGCCAGCTCTACTGGAACCGGGCCACCCTTAAAAAGTCCATCATGTTTTTTTCTGAAGCTGCTATGTTTTACATGAGCTCAGCACAATTTAGAAAAACGGCCACAATGTCTGAGTATGCATCAAAGTGTCATTTAAACTGATTAATGTCCAGGGCAAGCAGAGTGCTCCTTTTAAAACACTTGATTGCTAATTGTTCTCAGATCACGGTGCCCATTGCGGGGACACCATAAGCAAACAGAGAAGGTCTTTAATGTCACTAAAATATGCTGCTTTTTTATATGGAAAGTAGAGGTATATTTGTACTGCTAATTCCACCCAGACACACAATCTTTTTCTTCAAGGGATGGAGGGAAAGAAAGAGTGGAAAAAAGACCACATGTGAGGAAAGAGAAAGAGACCCCACTGCTGGCCAGGGAGCAGAAAATGTTGTTTCTACACCAAAGACAACAGTGATAGGAAAAAAAGACCCAGGCTAGTTTAAAACTAGACTCTTTCATACTCTGGTGCAATGTGTAACAGAGCCTATCGTGACAGATTATTTTCACCCAATTGAGCACAATATGTGAACATGCTAGTCTTTGAGCGGAGGGGCTAGCAAATCGCTGAGAATTAGGGACAAATTTCGAGAATGAGGGTTTATATTCCATAAGTGTGGAGTCCCAGTGTAGGAGATATCTGCATCAATACTCTTCGTACCCCATGTGAAGTCAAAAAGCGTGAACTTCATACCTAGCTCCTCAGGATAAAAACAGACTCTGTCAGTAGTGATTAGAATGAGCAGTGAGCATTCAGGCAATGACTGTCGGATGACCATTTCCCCTAATAAAGCTTCGTTTGGAATTTGTACACATATATCAGAATACTTTCATTTTCACATATCACATCATGCTCTCCTTTAAGACACACACATATACGGGTGAGAATGAAACGTGCTGTATGAATGCAGGGTGAGCCATTTATTTGGCACCCCTGAAGCATTTTTTAGGGGTTAAGGGCCTCACTCAGGGACCCAATGAAGATGTGACTATTCTGCCGAGCATGGAAGCTTCCAGTCACAGGTACGGAGTCCTAACCCACTGAGCCACACACCAACCCTGAGGTAAAGACAGCTATATAAGGGTCAACGCAATACCCAACACTCAGGGGAGCTGGGCAGCAGGACACTGTGGCAGACTGAGTGTCGATAGTAACCCCATTAGTAAACCCATTAAATCTCTTTATCATACATCTGTGGGCATTTTAAACTTTAAACTGCAGCTAACTCACAAGTATTACATAAATATTAAATAAAGAGCAAAAACAGAAGAGGCCACATTAATCTACAAGAGGACACAATAATTTAGTAATGGCTGTAATCTGCTTAGTGCTAAACCAAAACAGCAACACTGGTCGTGTCCCGTACGAGGGATGCAGTAGATCCCAGTTATCAGGTGCCTGAGGAAACATTTATTTCTTTTCTTTCTAAGAACTGATTCATCTGCCATATTTTTTTTCTTTAAAGCACAAAAGGAAGACCTAAGTCTTCTAAGGACTCTAATGGACAGCCCCTGACAAACAACATGCAGGATACAAGATTACACTGCAAAGTACAATTTCAGCTGAACTGGCAACTCGAATATCATATGTAGTGATGTGCTGTGCAAAGGCAGTCAAAGGAAATGTTTAAAGCTATTTATCTGGGAGGTATGCATATATTTGCTCAGAACAAGAGCAATATGTAACATTAGAACATATGCAATTAAGAGTAACGCAATACAATCTAACAAGCATTTCTTCAGTTCTCCAAAAAGTTACTGATATCTAGGTGGATGGTTAGATGAAGGCCGCTTCAGTTCCCAAATCTCTCCTCAGGGGCACTTAAGCTATTCCATGTATTTGTCACATTTCATCATAAGCTCACTTAATAAATTAATTAGTTTAAAGGTTAATGAGGTATTGATTAGCCAAAAATAACTAATGGTCAATTAAAAA
>JAODJU010000108.1:21210097-21235503 GCA_026776725.1 Gnathonemus echidnorhynchus
AGATTTAATTTGTAACGCACTTTACATTTAAAATAAATATATAGGCGTATTGGATGGTTGCTGCAAACATTGGGGTGACTTTAGGAGATATTTTTGAAAGGGCTAAACTGACACACTTTGACAGACATAATATCATAGTTTTACACCAACATGAGGATCATTTAAACATCATTTTCTTTGACTGCCTAAGACTTTTGCACAGTACAGTAGATTCATCAAAACATCTTTTTCAGGACAACCAAATTATGAAATTTTTATTTTGGTCTAATCACAATGTATTTAATTTCTCCTGTATTTCCATCATGAAGTATCAAATTTGCCTCAGCAAGGAGAAACACAAACAATGCTACCAAGTTCCTCTCTAAGATCACATGTAAGAAAAACATTCATTTCTTCTGCCATCTAGTGGAAGCTTGGAGTAATACAATGAGAGGATGGAAGAAAACATTGAGCTATTAGAAGGCAAATCTCACAAACACGAGAGCAACAATAAGCAAAAACCCAAAAGAACAAAATGTTATGTGTTCTGAGCTAAACTTTGGACTACTGGCCCATTTCCAGGGCCTAACAGTAGGGTCTAGCAAATGCCTCTTACCTTTGACCCGCCTTCTCTATTAAGCTCGTCCTCCCTGTGAACCAGAATGCGGGAATCCTCTGCTTGTGGGAACAGGGATCGGCCAGGTCCAGGTAGGGAGGGAGTCTCCTCTATGTGCTGCTCCTGGAAGGGGCAGAGATGTTTGGTAGCAGTGTAATGGCTTTTACCCCAGCCGTCCCCCACAGACCAACCTCCCCCATAAACACTCTGCACTTGGGAAGTGGCCAGCTTAAAAATAGATCTGCGAACCACTGTCAGCTGCATCTCAGTCGTTTCTAAACTGAAACTGGCACTCAGCGTACAGACATGGCTGACACCAACAATTTCTGTGAATTACCATAAAATACCCAGCCAGTTTACACCATCTTCAAGCTTCAACAAACCATCTGTCCCAAACAGTTGCAGAGCAAAGCTCTGCCCCTCTAATAAGAATTCACAGGTGTCATTAGAAATAATTGGGTTTAGACATTTATTCCTATCTCAAAGTTGACAAATGAGTCATCTTATTTAACTCTGGGAACATTATTGTCACACTCTTCTGAGCCACGGCCTTGATTCGCTGGCCACTGTTGAGTGGAGCCGGGCTGAGAAAGTCTGACATTTCCTGTGGCCGAAAGCAAGGGCAGTGACATGAGCAAATATCCAGCCATCTTCAATTAGTACAGGATTACCAGACGGCTGGGACCCTATTCCAGGAAGTACAGGACACAGCACTGGATGGGATGACAGTCCGTTGCAGGGCACACTCATTCTCATACACTTAAGCCAATTCACTCAAACTTATGTCTTTGGACTGAGGGCAGTAATGGAGTACCTTAAGGAAACCTGCACAAAATGACTAGGATAGTATCAGCTGGGGTGGTGGGTTGTTCTGTAGGTTAGGACTCTGTCTGTGATCGGAATGTCCCTGGTTCAAATCCTATGCTAACACTGCTTTCTCAACTATACGTCACTTAGACAGAATAGTGATTCTTTATTCGTCCTTGTGGGGAAATCATCTTTTCCCCTGTCCCACCTCGCTCTCCATGAAACCAACAGAAACATGGAGAGCAAGCTTTGGGTCCCAGGGCAGGGTCAGTCAGCATCCCTGGAGCAATTGTGGGTTACGGGCCTTGCTCAAGGGCCCAAAGGCAGCATCATTCTCCCATGCCCAGGATTCAAACTCGCAAACATCCGTTTCTGGAAACTTAAGGGTACCAGAAACTTCCCTCACCTCATCTACAGGTTGCGAATCCAGTGCTTCCGTGATGGTGATGGTTGGGCCTGCACACCAGGATACACTGCAGGGGCTCACTATTCCAGCACCCTTCACTGCCGCCATACCAGGAACTCCCAAGTTCTGCCCATGGTTGTTTGCCCTTGATGCCTCATCTCCTCCTGGGCTGGATGGCCTGCCTGGGCTACCCCTCTGCCCCTGCCCACTGGATGTACGCTCTGCTTCCCGCTCCATCATTTGCTTGTATTTCTTCTTCAGGACCAGGATCTTCTCACCCTGAAGGGTGAGAAGTAAACATCTTATAAGCATTAGCAAATGTTGATCTGTGTTGGAAGATAATGTACAAGGGCGGAGTTGTGGCTCTGAGTCTAGGGATCAGTGCCAGCAATCAGAAGGTTGAATGTCACCAGTGATCTTACTCTGTTGGGCCCCTGAGCAAGGCCCTTAATCTGCAAGTGCTTCATCCTGGGTATGATGGTAATCTACATTCAGCCCTGCAAGCAGGTCCTCCAACTTACAGGGAAAATTTTGAGGTTGGTGGCAGGACTGGCACTCCAGGTACCAGAAAAACTCACACTGTTCCATTTGGACTAATGTGGTGCTGAGGTATTGCATGGCTGCACTCAGGTTCTCCTCCCTGAGGTGGTTTGATGTGTGGTGAGTGCAGCAACATGTTGTCATCAGTGTTCGCTCCTTAATTTATGATGGCATTACACTAATATTATACAATGTTAAAATTGTTTATATAACACCCCCCTTGCAGAGACCTATAATTTACTTACAGATTCTGACTTCACGACTGCAATCTTGTCAATAATTGTCTTGAATTCTTCTCTGTATTTTGCTGGGGATGGAGAAACGGCAACTGGTGAACAAATGCAATTTCTTTTAAAATAAAGACTGTCATTCAAAGTGTTTTGGAACAAGGTCACGGCCATGTTAAGTTTGACAGAGTGGGGAGTATCTTCCGTATCAGGCAGAGCTATGACAGGTTTTCAGATGACTATCGAGATCTACATTCAAGATCTGTAGGGCTTCAGGCGCCTCGTGGATATCGTAGGACTGTTTAAGGGCGTACTCACATTGGGCAACCCATACTGTGCCCAAGCACATTTGACCCCCAAAGTCCAGTTTGTTTGACTGGTGTGATCACTCTGTACGGTGCTTGGCCCCGCTTGAAGAGTTGGGCCAGGGAAAGGACCAGTTGGAATCGGGCACGATACACCTAGTGTGATGGCTAACCATGCCCGGGCACGGAACACAGACATGACGCCAATGATGCAGCTGGCACACGCATGTGCACATGCACACTATACATGAACTGGACCCGGAAGGAACGGATCGGGTAGACAGTACAGATTGGGTAGCAACAAACATTATGGCAAAGGGATAGCTTCGGTCTGGTGCAGTGCTTGCTGGCGATTTGGGTTGATGAGAGTATCTAGGAACAACTGGATGCAACACACAAAAACTCTGAGATATTTGCTAAAATACAGGACTATCTTCTTATACGTGCAGCACAATTACATGAAAGGCGTTGTGTTGCATAATTTATGAAGGCCATGCATCATTACACCTAAAACGGCTCCAAATAAGCCAAAAAATAAGGAATTAATCATGAACTCCATTGTGCTGTGTGACAGGAATATCCTTTGTATGTTGTTTTCGATACAAAAAGTTGCACGTTGGTGATGAAAGCGTGCTCAGGCCCGGAACATTAAGTGCAATGTGGGCGCAGACCAGTGGGGGAAGGAGAGCAACCAGGCCTAGTGTGAGTACACCCTTAAACAGCAGCAATCGTACCGTTTTAGGTGGTGATGCACTATTTCAGACAGCAGCTCAGGGTCTAAGATGAGCAGGCTGTATGTCAATTATACTGACCAGGTGTTGTTGTTTCAAACTGGAAGCTCTGTGTAGTTTCTCTTTGACAGCATGTAGTAACGTGTGTGTGTGTGTGTCTGTGTGTATGTATTTCAGAAATGAGAGAGTCTAGAATCTATTGGACATCATATGGAGGTAGATTTCAACAAACATTTTACTGAGTGCATGAGAAATTCCACAGTCCTTTTGCCCTACATAAGAGGCACAAATTTTTGCACAAATCGTGAAGAATTGTGGATGGTTACTTCACCTCCACAAGCACTAGGGTCAGTTCAAAGATGATAAGTAGTTCCCTTAACAAGCTGACCACATGCATGCAATTATTCATGTACTCCAACACGCGCGCGCGCACACACGCGCACACACAGGACAGGGAGGAATCCAGGAAGGAGAGACAGGAAGTGGACCAACAATAACACTTATCTTCAGTGGCATGCTATCCCTCTACATCCGGGACAGTTTTCCTCTACTGATGAGGTTGACTTCAAAAACAAAACTAGGATCTCAGACATATCTTTGCTCTACGCCTCATAGTTTTCCTGCACACCTTAGTTAGATACTAAAATATTAAACCCATATTTAATCAATAGTTAATATTTTCACAGCTCATTTCTTCATCCAGATGTATGGATAACTAGTCCTTCAACAGTCCACGTGTAGGGAATTGCTGTCTGTCTTCTAAACTGTACGCATGTGTTAGATAAAGGAAGATATATATTCAACACAGGAGGGTTTACTGAAATATACAAACAGGAAATTCAAAGGATGCAGCCACTTAGGGGTCCGAAGTGAGAATTCCTGTCTCTTATGTCCTTTTCTCATTGCAATACCAACTAAAGAAAGACAGAATTCAACAACACTTGAGTGTTTCAGCTGTGCTCCAAAGCCCTCAGCTTTCAGGGAGAAGGACTCCTTTGAATGGTTCCTTTTAGGCATGCGTGACGAGTCTGATGCTATCACGTCATACAGTTGAGAAGTGGTGTACAGAAGAATACCGTCACGGTCCTATTTGTAACATTGTGTTATAACCACGTTATCCTTCAAAATAGCAAATATTTTTAAATCTAAATAAGTACACGTTCAATCACCTCAATCCAGTGGGACCTAGGCATCATTCTGAATTGAAGTTATTGCATCTAAATGAAGCTGTTGTGATGAGGTATCTAAGGTATTTGTAAATGGGTTTGGATGCAACCCTGTGAAATCAGCACTAATTTAACTAGTCTGGCATTGTTACTGTTGCTAATTTTACAATCAGTGCTCCAATGTTGATTCCTGATTGCAGTTAGAAGGCAAATAGGCTAAATCCTACCTAGATTTGAGCTTCTTTGTTCTTTGCCATGACTAGGGGGAAAAATGACACCAGGATAGATGGCCATTTATTAACCCCAAGCTGGCTGCATAGGTGCGAACAAAATGTGTTGCTGAGCTCAATACACAAAGAGCTACATGCAGCAGCCCAGACGACAATTAAACAACAGAGCTGTTAGGAGTTCAAAGCATATAATGTTGTCCCGCTTAAATGGGCGTCAGGAATAATGACTTAACCAGTGTCAAACAGCACATGTTCAAGGCAGACTTAAACTTCTGAACCTCTCATGAGGTACATGAATCAATGATCCTCGGCAGTCACTTTAGGTTATAAATACAAATATGAATATAAACAGTCAAGTCTTTCGGAAGCTGTATGCAGAACATGTAAACTTTTTAATCTTGTCTGGAGCACTAAAGTCTGTTGCCAAGTGTAAATACATGAGGAACCACCTTATAACTTCTTAACATTGGCTATAGGGCATGATAATGTAAGAGCTTCGTGCGACATAACGTCATAAGCGACATTAATATGACCTAAACAGACGGAAAGAGGGAGAAACACTGATATAGGTTTAGAAAATCGGTTGCAGTAACACTTCACTGAGTCTTCACGTAATTAAGCAAACTATTGGTCAAGGGTCCTCTCTAGGGATGTGTTGAGAGCAGACACAGAGGTTAACAAATTTAAAATGCGCTCAGATGCTTTGTTGACATTCATTATGCTAAAAGTAATTGGAAAATATGAATTAACGTTATACGGACGCTGTTATCAGATTGGCCGTTTGGCTGGTGCCTAAACAGCAGATTGCAGTGACCAACTATCGTGCCTGGTACACGCTGGCTTGTACGGCTCCCAGCAACGTCAGAAAGCAAATTACCAGCGAATACCAGTATAATTTTAGCCGTTAAAAAGGCTCTAAATATGAAACAGATGTGGGGCTGCACTACGAAAGTGAGGCACGGGAAAAGCACGGAAAAAAAGATATGAAGTAGCTATAATGAACACCTCACAACGAACATGAATAGCGAATCTGCATTATAAAACACTGAAGTTAAGTATAAGGACGATATTTAGCGATGTAAAATACACACATGGCACCGCGATAGACCAGAAAACACTGTGTACGCAAAGCGGCGCCGCTTATAGTGTCGCTTTAAATGTAACTCACCACGAAAGTCCTTGTCGTTGTGGTTAATAAACTCTTTGTATCTTTTCAGTAAATCTGAATTCTTAACTTTCCCTCCTGCCGTGAAAATAAAGTCCAGTAAGGACTCCTCAGTGACACCCTCCATTGTCGAGTGACGAGTCCGCACCGCTCGGTTACGCGTTATTTTTTTCCCCTTATGATAAACAAACGTCAAGTTTTTTTTACTTTTACTTTTCTCTGACTAATTAAGAAAAAGTTCACGTTACACATCCAGCTTCTCCCCACCCAGATACATGTAAGCGCGCCTCCCCCCGTTTAACCCTCGCGTGACTCGGCGCTGAACGTCTGCAAACGGCAGCGGGCTGTATTCACGCGCTCCTATTGTCTGCAAAGCAATATTAACAAACCCAGACTTTTAGGAAAATGTTGCACCAATTTTAAAAATAGATACTCTGCATACGCTGTTAAAAATAATGCACTGGCCTTAAACAGATGGCGTTTTCCATTCTCATCCATCATTTTCTAATTTGGATCGCGATGTATTTTAGGTTATACTTCACTAAGATGTATAGTTGGTAGTAATACCGTGGTTATTGGGTTTTTTTTAACATTGAGCCACAGATGGCCTACATTCACACACGAGTACAAGAAAGAAACTCTTTTCCCCACCAGATACTGTAAATACTCTTTATGTTAGAGCGAATCTGTAAATTAAAAAAATATATATATACATTTTGTTTGATTATGCTCATTTGCTTATATACTAAGAAGAAAAAATGGCTGTGCCCGTTAATGTAAATATTCGTGTACTCTGGCTAATTTGCTTATCTAATAGTAAATGTACTGTGACACACAACCAACTGGCCCCTCTTTTTTTTACACTGCACCGAAGAGGGACTCCATTCTGACTGTGGAAGTTTGCGGTCTGCTTGGGCAAACGGCATGTGGGTAGTATCTTCACGGTTTTCAGGAATGTACCAAGTAATGCTAGACCTTGGTTTCAGCATTTACTTTTAACAGATGAGCTTGGGAGGCAAAGAAAGAGACAAGATAGCAAGTAAATAATGTGGTCCTCAGCAGAACACGGACCAGAGGGGTTGCTGCTTTACCCCATTTAGATACTGCTTCACCGGCTTAGATAGGCTTCTAGTTACACAGCAATCTCTGAGTAATATGTCAAGAGCAATATTAAACCAAATAAAAGATTTGTTACAAAAGAAAACTTTTTACTTAAGATTAGAGATTGATTAGGCTACACAGTCTGCCATTACTCAGTTTAATATGAGCTTTTACTGGAATGGAATCCAATTTTAAGGCTACAGAACTGGCTAAGTAAGTAGAAAAACTAATTGAAATTATAAACCAGAGCATTGTCTGATATTAACTGGCAGGCGAGACTTCTCCTTAGTGAGTCTCATTCATCCATCCATCTTCTAACTGTTTATCCTGTTCAGGGTCGCGGGGTCAATCTCATTCAGCTTGTTTTCTTGAATATTGATAAATATTCTAATAAGTAATGAAGATGAGGAAGACAAAGCCATCTTTTACAATGTGGTATTGACAGTTCACATAATGAGACGTCTGCACTTAAGATTTTGATGAAAACACGGGAGATGGTAACAGCAGATCTACATAAGCCTGAATGAGGAGGCACCGTCTCAGCCACACTGACCAAAACCTGCATCCAACAGACTGGTCACTGAGAAAAAATATTTTCATACTAGAAAATCCATTACATGGACATCACCAGATCGGACAACTGAAAACTACTTTGGTACTGGATGGAAGTGGAATAGAATACACTGGATGATATTAACGTCCACAGGGCAGCAGATACTACCTTAACTCACCACCTACTGCTGTTCAGACTGAAGCTGAACCTACAACGGGGACATCCAGAAGAACATACGACACTGTGGATTTCCAGAATGACAAGGCATCCGTCAAAGTTTTGCCTCACTCACCAGCAGGTTCCATCTTTTACAGTATTTATGGGAGGGTGTCAATTATGATATCCGTAAACGGCTGGAATTAGTAAAGGAAATTTGAAGCAACGCATGGGGAGAGTTTCTGTGGGGTGAAGACCCAACATCTGGTGTAAAATTTACAGGGAAAAGAAGGAGGAACATTAAAAAGTGCTTTAAAACAATGTCTGACCACACGCAGCGAAGGGAAAAGCTCAGCAAAATGCAACAAAAGATGAAGAGAAGCATCTGATTACAAAAGAGGTATATTATGCAATCATGACAAGGTCAGAACTCTGACAGTATGAATAAACAATCCACCAGGTATCTTATTAACTGAAATTGACCCCTAGAACAATAACAATAGAGTTTTCAAAAAAAAAAAAAATTAGGTGTGCCACCCATCTTAGGTGTGCCTCAGGCACTGAAAAAGCAGTCCGGTACATGGAAATACCTCTATTATTATGCCGTACAGACTTTTTTTTTTTTTGGGGGGGGAGGGATTTGGAAGTAAATCCCAAAGGTCTGTAAAACAGGTTTTTGAACTGTGGAGTTTCAGGATTAATGTTTCTGCTTGTGCCGGGAAAGAACTTCAACAAAGACCAGAGGCTGAAGGAGGCAGTAGATGAGGGAGAAGAACATCTTTTTTGGCAGTGGACACGTTCAACAAAGCACTGCATGCATTTTCAGTGTAACAAGAAAGAGTAAAATATCTAAAATACATAAATAGGAGTGAAGTGTAGCAGTGCAATCATATGATTAGAATTAGCAGCAGTAAACATGACAGTACATGATTTAAAAAAAAGCAAATTAGCAGCAATGTAAACATATCAGGCTTAAGCTTAGACTGACAAGTCATGTACAGATCCAATTCACACTTTTCATGTCACAAAACATATTAAACGGAGCATTTGCCAACATTGTGGACTATAATAAAACTTTTAAGATTCTGTGGGGGAATCTGTGACTGCTCCTTAGATGTTATAGAAATTCAAAGAGGGTTGTCTGGATAATGTGCAGAACCTATACTGCTTACAAGCTGACAGATTTAACTTAGCACATCAAACATCCAATGTCACTGATAATAATCATTTTGTGGGTTAAGATGTTGTTCCCATGATCAGAATGTAGCCAGTTGAAATCCTGTAGCTGGTGGAGTGATGTCACCATTGGGCCCTTGAGCAAGGCCTTTAACCCCAATTGCCCCAGGGACTGTCTGACACTACTCTCTCACTTGTACGTCAGTTTTTGACCAAAGTGCCTGCTAAATAAATAAATGTATACCTCATGAGGTCATGCACATAAAAACAAAAAAGATCTAGTTGTCTTTTCACACAATCAGTGGCAGATGTATAAAAGAATGGTAATGCTGGAATGTGCCTTTGAAAACAAGGGAAAACAAAGATTGTAGCACTCAATACAACAGGCTCAGATATGGCGGCAGTATGTGGATCAATGGATAAGGGACCCTGTCCATGATCAGAATTGTACGTCACTTTGGATAATGGTGTCTGTTAAATAAATATGAGACATCAGGGCGGTGTAATATATAAACAGCGTGGTACAGATTAGGACATAAAGACAAGGATTCAAAAAGCATTCACATTATTTTACACTTTTTAATAATATCAGGGTACGCACAATGATCAGGGCCTAATAGATACTGCAGATATTTCATTATATTTACTTTCTTTTTCTCTTGGTAGCCCAAAATGTGGGTGCCTTAACCAGTTAGTACCCATCATGGAACACATCTCCTAAAAAAACAAATATAAATTTACTGTCAGTGGATGACTATGAGTCTGGCCAGCATGACGCTCCGTCTCAGGCGTGTGGGTCTGAGTCTCATGTTGAGTAATGCAGATATTTCACCATGAATACCCTGAGCAATGACGTAATCTGGTGTCTCGCCTTTCAGAGTTCTGCAACATCAAGTAATGAACATATTGATAGCCTATTCTTTTCCCATTTTGTCAATGCACCACTTGTCAAAAAACAGGAAATATTATCTGTAACATAATCAATTAAAAAGCATTTCTTTTTTTGTTGACAACAAAATTACAAGAAACTTATTTATCACTGGTCCTCAGACAAGCCAATGCTCAGAGTTTACACTTAAAAAAAAGTTGTGTACTGTACACTGGTGGTTTCACATTCAGTGTTCGGTTATGGTCTACGAGGGCGAAACAAATTACAGTTCGTTTATTACATCATAAGTGAGAAGTGAAGAGGAGTTATACTCTAATGACCAGAGGAAGGAAGGATCTCCCTTTTGGTGACACGAGTCTCCTGCTGAAGGAGCTCCGAATAATTTTCAGGGTGCAGTGCAGAGGGTGGGAGGTGCAGATTTTTGAAAGACCAGTGACTGAAGTTCTGAAAGGATTAGAACTGCAGCACTTAATATACAACAGAATACACAAAACCAGCAATGAAGATGGCTGCCCAAGGAAGCTCCAAACATGCAATCCACAAGGGAAAAGGATGTTAGCAAAATAGAAAATGCCTGCAACAATCACCAAGATAAACAGAAGGTGGGTGGCAAAAATGCATTTTGTTATTGTATGTAGAAAACTTACAAAACAATAGATAGCAATGTCAATGGAATCTTTAGAACTTGCTATGGTCAGTAAGACACTAGGTAATAGGACATTGCATTGTAATAATGACAGAAGACTGAGACTTTGGCCATTTCAACCTCAGGCTTAAATTTGTTATAAAGTCCGCTTTATTTTTAATCATTATCATTAATATTAATTAGGTGTGTGAGTGTTCTAAGCATGGAGAGTTCTCATACTTACGTTCTACTAAAGAAAGAAATTATAACCCCTGCAAGAGCTGAGGCACACTATCAACAAGGAAGCCTACAAACCGTTTCTTCAATTTCTGTTTGAAGAGAACTAACCTTAGTGGACACATAAGTTTTGTGAAAGTGAAATGACAAGGAAAATCCAATAGCTGACAGTCATTAGTATAGTATCAGAATTCATGTATACAGTATGTCAGTTTAATTACTTGCATATTAAATGCATGCAATTTAATCATTTCTCTCAGCTGCTACAGGTTTCTAAACCAAACATCTGTTTGGGTATGCAAGTGATTTCATTTTCATATGGTTTTAAAACTCTAAAGGTTCAATATTGAAATTACAGTAATCTTCTTAGGCATTCTCAGTATTGTAGTGTTTAGTATTAATGTACAACTATAGTTTTGATTTTGCAGATTGCTGGTATAGACTTAGACACCAACTGGCATGCGGGTTACCATTTTGTTAAATCCATCTATAAATATTATATATTAAAGATATTCACATATTTTATACAAAAAGAAGTTTAGAACGTACTACAGCTATAATTACCTCTGACACTCAGGACACCTCATTTATCCAATCAGTCCAGCACCTTGTCTATCTTTTATCTATTTATTCAACTTCATAGCATTCCTGAATGCATTTTTCTATATGTTACAGACTTGTTGGTTGTTGGTTTTAAATCATGACCAAGGAGACCATGCAAGAAGTCCAGTATACCTGTACTTGCTTGCTATTTGCACAGGTACAGAAAGTTTCAATTCCATGTAAAATTAATTTTAAATATGAATGGGTCAGCATTCTGCTGAGGACTCTACGTGTTACATCCTTCCCTGAAGCAGCCATGCTTAACTACTGCTTAACTACACAAAAGCAGAAGTCACTCCCTCACTGAGTGCCCAAGACCTGTTGGAACGGTTATGAACTATGCTGACTTCAGTTACCTGACTTTACTTCTCAGTTGGCCTGAGAACAGCACAACGAGTGAGTTGGGTCTTGTAACCTCTACAGTCTTTGCTAAAGGCAGACCTGAGGCAAAGCTCTAACAAATCAAGCCAAACAGTTAATATTTTAAATACCCAATAGCCAAATGCACCAAACACAAAGAACCTTAGCAAACATTTACATTATGCTATAAAAATTAAACACACAGGATTTGAAGGATATTGCTAAACCTTAATTTCTTCAAATAATGCTCATAGCCACTTTCTAGAGTTTATAAAACCCAGTCTTCATAATTGATGCATCACCAAAGAGATTTTGGTCCAAAGAATGCTTAAACCTCAGAGTCTTGTTTAGTTCACTTCAGAAGGCAGAGCTGAGTTCCCACCTTCCACTGTGAATGGAGACAACAGGTCGGGTCTGTTAGACCTCCAGGGATCTAACTAAGCCAGATGTTTCCTTAGCCACAGTTCTGTCAACAAGAGCAGCCGTTTGCTCTGCTTGGCAGTGAGGAACAATGACAGAGGACAGCTGTCTGCATTGTGATCCATCCCTCATGGCCCCGGCCCGTACCAGGGTCTTTACACAGCAAACCGCTTGTAAACACACTTCAGTTCTTTGTACTTTTTTTATGTGTCCACAAACACATCCCACACCCGATCACCTAGCTCTTAAAAGGGACGATGCTGATTAACGGGTAAATGTGCCGAGCATAGACACAGGCTTGCCGGCAGTGGACTGAGGGGAGCTAGCCTGGGACGGACAGCACTGTCTTGCTGATTTTAATCCCGCTGTACAAAAGCGCAAGGATTCCCCGGAGCTTAATAAACGAAAGTGCTCCCATAATCAGGATATTCAGAAGTGCCCGGGTGCTAAGCTTACATTGTTTACAGGATGTGTTTAGACATCTGTCACTGGGAGACAGGTTGACCCTTGCTTCACTGGAAAACAGAGTGCGGGCAACCGGGGGGGGGGGGGGGGGGGGGGTAATGGCATTGGTCAGACACCAGCAGGTCATGAATCACTTCCCGGTAATCACGTGTCACATGGAAAAGAAGCGAAAAGTATCATAAGAAATACAGACCTGTGAGTATCTGAAGAGAATTGCTGTTACCTCTCTCCTGGATTTTACTTTTTAAATTAACTTAGCAAATATTTTCATCCAAAGCAACATACAACTCAGAAAGCAGGATCAGACAGTCCCTGTAGTAACTAGGACTAAGGGCCTTGCTCAAGGATCCAATAGTGACATCAGTCTGCTGGCTGGGGATTTGAACCAACAACCTTCTGATAACAAGCACCATGTTCATACTCACTCAGCCACACACTACCCCCACTGCCTTAAAAAGTCCTACTGGGGCTGCATCCATGCTAAATGGTTTCCAGTTCATACTTCTCCAAAAGTGCAAATTCACAAAGAAAGCGTGAAGTCACCCATCTGTCATACAGAGTTGCAGTTTAAACAGGAAATCGCTGACGTGAAACACCACAGCCTGAGGCTGGCTTACGGCAGAATGGAAACTCTGAAAAGGCATAGAGACATAGCGGACGTGTGGCTCATCCATCAATGTGATGACGGCACGTAACAAAATGCATTTCAGATTCAGCCTAATAAACCAGTCCAGCACATTATCCCCAGAGTAGCTAATAGAGTCAGGTTTGTAATTACTTGACGTTTTAAATTTAAAAGCTGCACTTCCATAATTAAAGTCCCAAATAGCTGCGCTTAAGCAAAATAAAATAGTTTTGAATGCTGGATTACAACTGTAATTCCCAGTGGGCCAGATGCGAGGGGTGGGGGTTTGGTCTGCCAGGTTGTAGTCAGATTAACGACAGAAATCCCAAAGCACAGTGCTGCCCTTCGGTGCAGATTAGGGGCTGGTGTGGAGTCAACATGCTGTAATCCCCCGATTAGCTGACATAATCACCTGTAAATACACCTTGGGCATTCTGCAGTGTACAGGAGGGGGGGATCTTATGGCACAGCGCCTCCTGCTGGCTCTCCCCAAGAGCTGCCCAGTGAAGAACCTGTGATCTAAGCCCGTGACGGAGAGCAAAATATCAAGACGTGAAATGACATGGTACCTTGGTGGTGATCTCTGAGGGGTCACGTTACATGGGGGGATGGTTAAAGCATTGAAGCAGTGAATGTGACGACATGGCAGAGTCCAGTTTACAGCAACTTGCAGAAGGACAGCAGTGACTGCAGACAAAGCAGTGGACAGTCAGTTTAACATCCTGCCACCCAGTGGCCAAACAGGGTATAGCAGAATATAGCTTTTATCTGCATGTATAAAAACGTGTTCCGGCCTTTAATCTTTTACATTTATTTTTTTAGCAGACATTATTTAGCAGTAAGTAATGTAAAAGCAAGGACTATGCCCTGCACAAGCTACTTCTGTTGGATGATATTTCGTCCCAGAAATAATTGCGATAAATTATATTGTCATTTTAACATCATTTTATGCCTGTGATTTAATAATAATATAATAGTATAATTATACAAATACACCCTTTCAAAAGATCAATGGACTTGACTCCATAAGAATATGTTTGCATCAGTGTTATCGTTCTGATTTTTGTTGACTTTTTACATTATTTTTTATTTTTATTTGAAATCTAGTTTTGTTTTAGGTGTGGTTCCTTTAGTTTTTATTCCAAAGATGTAAATCTATTTAGTTGTTATATTTTACTTTAGGTTTTAGTAATTTTATTTCTTGGGATAGACAGAAGGTTGTAGGATTTTGCTGACTACCAGGGCTGTCGCGATAACTGCAATACAGCAGTACCACGGTACTGACGGGCCAAGCTTCAGTGTGTGTGGGTTGAATGTTAACCAAGATCATAATGACTTCCATGCCACACGTCATAAAGGTGATTTTTAAGAGCGGCATTGTCCTACAGCGCCTCCCCAGGCCTGACGTGAAAGTACAGGGTTGTCTGGGGCATTGGCGCTAGAAGTATGACCATTGTGGACTGTGGATGGTCCAGCACTGTGCATTTCACGTGAAGTATGAATCAGCCCTGAGCCGTACTTGCGACACAGAGAGCAGACATTCATTCTTATGTAAACAAGAAAAAGTATTGAGGTTATGTCCATATATTGTGGGATAAGTCAATAACACAATTATTGTGACAGGCCTAGTGAGGACCAGAGAGCATGGTTGGAGTGTCCTTGGAGTGACTGAGGTAAAGGGCTTTACTCAAGATGTGTTACTCAAGATGATGGGTGATAGAAATTACTCTTCCACCAACCAGATTTCAACTAACAATCTTCTGAAAATGTGCAGTGAGCTGTAACCCTATGGTTGCCACCCTTGGTCAGCTGGCTGGAGTGAGAATTTCAATTCCAGATGAGTCTGCTCACACATTTACATTTATGTAAGAGTTTTTCTATTAGTAAATGGTCTGGAGGCTTTGCAAACTACCCCAATACCTTTGATATAGTTAATTTTAGGTTTATAATGGAACAATATAGATTTGCCATAAGATTTCTAGTCCAGTGGAACCCTGAAGCCTAAAATAATGGGGCTCTGGAATTTATGTCAACAAGCTCAGTATAATTTTAAGGCCGCTAGTCATATATGTTGGGCATGGCTGATAAGTGAACTAGATGGTAAATAATATGTCAAGATTTCCTATCCATACTATGACCACTTACAAAGGATCCAGATTCAAAATTTCAATACGAACAATGTACGAACTGAAAAAATAGAGGAATTACATTTTTAGAACAATCCATACAAGTCTTGCAATTTTTTATGGAGAAACTTAAACTTCAGCCATTTTTTTTTTTGGCTGTAGAGGGCTGAAATGATGATCAGAGCTCCCTCCTTTGGAGAGTAGTACAAACATGAGTAGACATCAAACCAAGGACTGTTTGGCTGCACATCACACTTACATAGCTAGCAGAATATTCCAGAACCTGGAAAAAAAAATGTATGTTGTAATGAAAGCTGGGATTTTTGTCCTGGCCCATCTGCTGTACTTTGGGTGCTGTGTAAGACTGGCAGACTGCCAGAGCTGAAACATGGTTTCAGCTAAATATATATATTGTGGTAACTTATGTCACGCATTACATAATGATATAAAAGGTTTAGCTGAAAGAAACTAAAAGGAGGTATTTTTGTGAAGGGGAGGGGCGATTCCTCTATACAGAGAGCAGCCAGTCGGACATGCCTCACTGAGCAGAGACCTGGAGGGTGGAGGGCAGACTCATGTGAAAATTAAGGTGCAGTTTTACCTCATTTGACCTTCTTCCACTGCATCACTTACGTGTATAAATAGTTTGAAAACAAATGGACACTGACATCAATTGGGGTATGTACTTAACATGACTCCCAATTAAGAAATCCAGATGCCAAAATTAATAGTGTTAAAATAGTCTGATTTCATGATTATATGTGCAACTACGATTAGCACACCTCATTTATTCTATCAACTAACAAAAAGGAGCTAGATTCCATAGAAAATCTTACTGGTCACAATTTGACTACAATGGCTCCCTCTAGTGGTAGTAACCAATAGTAGCAGAAATGGCAGCTATAGCGAGCTCAGTTTATTCAATCAGTAAAGGGCTATTATTGTAGCAAATTATGTGCAAATGTGTGTGGAGAGTTGCGATGTGTAAAAGAATCTGTAAATCTGTACTGACATTTGCAAATGTATACAGGAATCTGTAAATGTGTATTCAGAATCCGTCACAAATGCATAGACAAATCTACAAATACATATACAAAGTATTAATGGATAAAAAAAAGTCCAGGTATTTGCTCCAAGTGCTTTAAATACAGACGAGTCATCAGTTACAACTCAGGCGAACCTCTCAATTGGCTGCCTTTTAACACCATTTTTGCTACATTTCTTCCTAAAGAGATCTGCAAACGCGTGTGGAGATTTGTGTACCTGTATATCAATCCACAGAGATTTGCAAGGACATTTATATTTGTACATGTGCAGACAAATCTGTAAATGCAGGCACAGATCACATAGACAAATCTGCAGATGCCTACATAGGTATTAATAGATAAAAAGTGTAAGTATTTTGCTCCAATCACTGTAAATACAGTTGAGACAAGCAGGCAAAGTAAAATTAAGGTGCATTTTTACCTCATTTGACCTTCTTCCACTGGATCACTTACGTGTATATTGTGCTAGTCTTAAAATACTCAGATTTCACGATTATATGTGCAGCTGCAATTAGTAGTACACGTCATTTATTGTACCAACTAAAAAAAGGAGCCAGGTTGCACAGAAAAACTTACTGGTCACAATTTGACTACAATGGCTCCCTCTAGTGGCAGTATCTAGTAGTAGCAGAAATGGCAGCTATAACAAGGTTGGATTATTGATTCAATCGGTTAAGTAGTTTAGTGTAGGACCTGCTTCTACTACACAAAAAGAGCACAAAGGAAACAGTATCAATTTTCAGAGCTGACGCGTCTGAACTTTTATTTATCCAGTTAGGACTTCATAGCCAATTTCAGTCTTTTCCACCAAAAATAAATTTAGAGCTATTTAGGCATTTAATTCCAATGACACATAAAAAAAAATCTCGTACAACTGTGTTGTTTTTCACAATTAAAGCATTTCAATGGAATGCACTAAATATCTGGCTTAGTGTCATGACACGTGCCTTTAGCCCACAGTGCAAGAAAGGTGCGTTTTTACTGGAAGTTAATGTGTTTGTGCTCTAGGAAGCCCCCATGTTTACTGTACAGTACATTATAAATTATTACGACATACCTTTTTTTTTTTTTTTAAATTATGACCGTTATAAGTCAAAACATGTTAACATGTTGTTAATTTGGTTTCAAAGTAGATTCAGGACTGAACACGAGATTAAGATTACATTACGACTCAATTACAAAACTTTTACAAAAAGGAAAACAAAACAAACGGAAAATCCAATAATAAATCAACCGTATTTTTATATGTATATAAAAGAAAGCAAGCTTAAATAAATATGACACAAACACAAAAAAAAAATAACAAATATGAAGACAAAAAGAAACTTAACTTTGGGCAACATTACAGGGGATTAGCTAAGGGGGTTCTTTCAGTACAGTATATTAGCAAAGTGAATTTTCAACTTGAATGTATCAGTCTTGCGTCAAGGCTGTAAGCCTCCAATGAAATACATTAAACCGAATGTAAATCAGACCACGTTCCGCTCTAAGCCCAGCCCTAATGTAGCACTCAGGCAGATGCTTCAGGAAACCCTGTATTCACCTGTTGCCTTTCATGGATGACATTAAAGCAGGCGTCAAGCTTCCTGGGAGCAAAGGGGGGGCCATTCACAGTAATACTGTCATCAGCACAACAGATCTGGAAGACACTGGTAAGAGCCCCATTTGTAGCCTATGGGACCAGAGCATAGCTGGCACTGTAAGAGCCCTGGCTGAGTAGCAGTGTTGTGCCAGGGCAGCGCTACACACGTTTTTATACATGCAGATAAAAGCTATATTCTGCTATACCCTGTTTGGCCACTGGGTGGCAGGATGTTAAACTGACTGTCCACAATCTTTCGATCAGCAGTCCTTACATCTGCCATGTATACTCACATGGTGGAGTATGGGAAGCAAACGGATCACATGCTAAACATAACGTACACTTTGATCCATTATTCAAAATTAGTGTTAGATTAACAGAAGTTTAACCTCTAATTGACTCATTAGTGCTTTTTGTTAACCTCTGACTGTGACTGTTTATGAACTCGTCTTTCTCCTGATGTACTCTCTTAGTAACTGCCACTGATATATTTTTCCTGAATGTGCATTTTTAATCTGTACATCTTTGGGCATGCTAGCATACTCCACGAATCGACGGTCTATGAAATTTTGTTTATCTCCCTTTCATAAAGAGGCACACAACCAGCTATACATATCATCAGTTCAGCAGATAAATCATTCATATTCCCCTTTTCTTTTGAGAAGAGCCACGTGTTTTTTTTTTTCCGTCACAACAAAATTTTTTTTTTCCGAAGAAGCACAGAGAAATCAGAGTTGCTGCAGGACTACGGTATCACGGTCGTTCATGAGTTTCGATTCCTCGCATCCTTTTCGGAGTCCGCGGCATCGTGGTCCCCGCGTGCTCGGTCCGTTCCTCCCAAGTTGTCCATGAGCAGCTGGCGCCTCTCAGGTCAGAGGTCAACAGCAAGGGCGCAAGGCGCTCATGATCAGCCTCCCTTTTCTAACTCCAACCTGTTTATGTCCCAGGCTGCTTGAAGACCTGGAGCAACTTCTCCTCTACAAATTTAAACCTACTAAGTGCAAAACAATACTGTACTCCCTTTCCTGACAAACTACAAAGACCTATGCGAGAGAACACGGTGGACACCACTGCTGCAGCCACAACCATGAGGCTGCACTCAGAAACAGTCCAGATCAGGCATCCAGTGGTCTCTCAGGCTCAGGTACGGGAGGATGCAGCACAAGATCTAACTTAAGGAAGCGTTGGTGTTGCGGGGAACTTGATCCCACTGGATGGTGAGCCCCAGTGGTGCAGATCCATGTCGAGAGCAGGAGTTAGCTGGGAATGCTACACTTCCCTAAGAAAAGAGCAGAAGCGATTTGATGTTAAAACATGCACTAATTTGCTTACTTAGGAACATTTTTTTCTGAAGCAGAGGAACAATATGCAACAGGTTGAGACACAGGTATGTTACTTAAGGACATGGATCAGGATGAAACAAGGAGCAGAGAGACATGAGGCAAGCGAATCGAAAGAATGTCTGAATATATAGCAACTAGCAATGTATTAACAGTAATGTGTGAATATTTTTACAGCTAATGGGAAAACAAAAATACTTGGGAAACTATGTTGCAAAGGATATAGACGGGATCATGTTGTGAAATGAGAAATATCTATTGAAGCACCGCTTCAAAAGTGCAGTGTGTCATCGTGACACTAAGCCTTCTGTGTTGGAGGAGCTGTCATCGCGTTTCTCAGAAAGGGTGGAGACCAGGGCAAAATGCCGCTAGGTCACAGACCAGCGTCAAGACAATGACCTGGTAGGTGACGTGCCAGCTTTCCACACCCATTCCAGGACAAAGGCCTAAATAAAAGTACCCTGCATTAATGGGGCACAAGGGGCAGCATAACAGCTAGTTAGCTAACAGTACTGCTTTCTTCTCACGGGCTGGCAGTCATGTGACAGTCATGTGACCACAAACTCTCTACTGCCCTGGGATTAAGTTTGATAGTGCTTCAGCAAAAGGATACAACTGAGGAAAGCAATGTAATGTAACGTAAAGTAATGTAATGTGAATTTTTTTTCTAAAGCACACGAACAACTGAAGTTTTCGAGGTGCTGTACAAAATTAGCACAAACAGGACATAAATAAGATAACCCCGTAAATAGTCACAATACAATACAACCAACAAGGACTAAAATAATAAAATAAAACTATTGACAGTTAGAACTAAAAGCCAATCTATAAAAATTAAAAAAAAAAAAAAAAAAATTGGGATTAATCATTTTGTCGAGATTTAAAAATATGGACTGAAGGGGAGGAGCGAATCTCTAAAGGAAGAGTGTTCCAGAGATGAAAGCAGCAAGAGGTGTGCTGGGAAAAAGGAGGCAGAAGGGCAACAGCAGGGGGCGCTGTGGCGAAGAGGAGCAGACTTACGATGCCGAGAGTGTGGAGTTGAGCATGACGGTGGTGCGTATGCGGTAAAGGTGCGCCAGGGTCAGCTTCTTGTGCTGCTGCATTGGCGATCTCCTGGCCACCCCAGGCTCCGTGTCCTCAGGCTCCTCAGAATCTCCCAGGGAGAATGAGGACGCTATCTTGCCGTCCGACCCAGTCAGGGTACTCTGAACCTGCTGAGAGTCTGTGCACTCCGAGGTGTCCGTTAATGCGCCTGAGCTGTCGCATCTAGCGGACAGGTCCTCAGCGGAGTCTGCGTGCTTAGCCTGGAACAGGAAGTCCTGCTTGTTGAGTTGCGACAAGCTTCTGCTGTGGATGAGGCCGGCCCTCCTGTTGGCGAGCCGCGTCCTGGTCACGTTGTGTCCTGGTCCCTGCACCCGCTGCAGCAGGTTGTCCTCGGAGTGGCACTTGATGGCGAGGTTCTGTAGACAGCGCTGGCGGGGCTGCACTGGCGTGCAGCGCCGCAGCTTGACGGAGTTGGTGACAGAGAGCTGGGAACCCATGCGGGTGGGATCCTCCTCGTCTGGCTCTTCCACCAGCTCCTCGCCCTCCGTCTCCTCCGCCTCACCCTCCGTGTCCTCCTCCTCTTCCTCCTCCTCTTCCTCTCCCTGGCCAGGCCTCTCCCTCAGGGACAGCTGTCGGAGCAGGGACTCTGGGGAGAGCGTGCCATAGGCGCTGTCTATGGACATGGAGCGATCGGCCGCCCCCGGCACATCCAGGCCGTCAGTCTGCAGTCCCTCACGGTGGGACTTTACGGCCACCAATCCGGAGCTGCATACGTCAACCCCGACCAGGGAGGCCTCATCTGCTGAGCTGGCAGGGATCGCTTCCTGCGATGACGAGTCGCCGCCATCTTCCATGACCGCCACGGATAGGGTCTCGGTGGAGCCGTCTGATTGGCTGTAGGAATGAGGGTACAGACTTCACCGAACAGCATGTGAAAGGTGCTGCAGTACAAGAGCCTTCTGTGCTCTCCAACTGCACATCTTATCTATTATCACTGTCCTTTCTTATCCTCAAACGTACGTTTTAGTTAAATATAAAACTGTAACCTACTTGCCTTCACCTACTGCTGTATGCTCTTCTGTTTTGCATTTGAGAGATAAATTTTTAGTGTTTGATTGATACACTGATTGATTGATTTATTGACTGACTGATTGTCTATCTCCTATCGCTCCGCTGGCAGCGATTCTGGGCTCAGAAGGCATTACCTTTCAGCCTGATGGTCCTTGTGCCGCAGGCAGGGGGAGCTGGCCGTGGAGTTACTGCTCTCTTCCTCCTCCTCCGCTACACCTCCGGCTTGCCTCTGCTTCCGCCGGAGTTCCTCGGAGTGAAGCTTCTGGAGCTGGTTCTGTCACATGAAAATGACAGTCAGACGCCGCCGGGCGAGAGGGCGGGATGCCGCCTCGTCACCGACACAATGAATGCGTCACGGCGACGTGGAAAAGCACGTCTGGGTTGGCCAAGGAAGGTGGCGATTCCTGCGCTACCCTAGCGCGTCATGAAAAGGGCGCCGGCGGTCAGAGGAGTTGATATGCAAGAGAGAAGCGACGTACCCGGACGTTACAGATGGCGTCTGTCCAGGTCCGTCCCTGGGTGGTGCTGTTGGCCTGGAAGGAGTAGGCAGCCACCGCGTTGCCGAACTCGTTGAGGTAGATGACGAGGAAGGAGCCTGGGGAGGGAACAGTCAGCGACACGTCAGGCGCCCCCGTCATCAAATGAGGCCTCGGCATACATTACTCAGCCATTTTTATTTTAATGTGCTAAGGGTCACACTTTTGGATCCTTCTATTCTTGGTGTCCTGTCTGTTTGCTTTGTAAAAACTGCAGATCATAAAAATAAACTATTCATTTATCTCTTTGCTAAACCTGTCTTAGCTGTAGTCATGGCTGTTCACTGAAAACATTTAACTGAAAATAGGTCAAAAGTTGAAACCGAGCCGACCGCAGGACTTAATTATGTCCTTATGCTTTTCTGTAAGCTTATTTTACTGGCTGTGGTGGAATTGGGGGGGGAGTGTGGGGGGGGGGGACGCCCACTCACCAGCGTCCTTCAGCTCCTTACACACCACGTTGTGGATGAACAGCGGCTGGCGGATGACTTTAACCTTCTCACGCTTTACTGGCTTGGTGATCAGCAGCATGTCGGTGAACAGGAAGCAGTGAACATCCATCTGTGTGCGGGGGGGGGGGGGGGATACAGCAGTTAGGATTCCGTGGCTTGTTACCCTGATCTCAACTTTCCGTTAGACTTGTGCGATTAATCGCGTGAACACATCAACACAGCTTTCATTATGTCGTGTGTATTATCCTCCGTCCCACAGGTGCCTTGTTTCTGAGGCCCCACTTGAAAAAAGTCTTCACCCCCCCCCCCCAAATGTTTCAAAAATCAGAAGAGTCAGAAGATCGTGGCTAGGCTAATTGACTAGCATAACAGGCAGTTTCAGTATCTCCTAAATAAGGAATTAATTTAATATTTAGTGTTGTGACGGCTTGTGGCCAGCAGGGGGCAGCGGCCTCCTCACCCTGCTGTCCTTCCCCTCCTTCATGCGCAGCGCTCCCTCCAAAAACAGCTGCCGCGTCTCCCCTGGTGGTGTCCCCTTCATGGGGGCCATTAGGTCGAAGCAGTTGTACTCTCGCAGGATCTGAAGGGGGAGAGATTGAGCTTGGTTTCCATGGAAACACAGCCTGCCTGACGCCATGTTCATGATTGTGTTTCCCCTTACCTTCTCAACCTCCTCGCCGCCCCCATCCACGGCCTCATAGGACTCGATGCGGCCCGAGGTGGAGGCCAGTATTTTATGCTCCTGCCGCTGCCGCATCTGAGTGTCCACACTGTTGATAAAGGCCTCGACCGAGGCCACCTGTAGGGGGCGCCATCCCCAGTTAAATACAGGGTAAGCATACACACACACCAGGCACAATTCTAAAATTCCTAAAGCATGCAATGAGGTCAAGCATCTCATCAGCCAATGACATTTTGTATTGGTGAGTGGCGGGAAAGGAGGCATTCCGGGAGCCAATCAGCTTTCAGCTGGGCCTGTAAACACCCCTGACTCATACACACACAGAAAGCATGGGCTCCTTGTCCCATATTCACTCTAGAATTTTTCCCATAAAATCTTCTAGCTATTATTCTTTATCACTATCATACTGTTATCATAAAATCAAAATAGAGTAATACAATAAAGCAGGGGTGGCCAATCTTATCCACAAAGGCCCGGTGTGTATGCGGGTTTTCGCTGCAACTCCCTAATTAGATTACTAATTAGAGGACTGATTGGCTGAAGAATCCTCACACCTGGGTTTGAACAGCTGACCTACAGGTTATCCCAAAAACCTGCAAACACACCGGCCCTTTGCGGATAAGATTGGCCACCCCTGATATACGTAATAAAAAATAAGCAGTACCGGGACTGCTATATTTTAATCTTTATCGTACCCCCCACTTCTCACAAGTGCAGTACCGACAGTGTTGTTGAGGCGCTTCTGTTCCCAACACCCCCGCCGCACCACTGTCGCCGTTCTCATGGTCAATACAGTAGCGACACTTTTATTTCTCCACTTCGAGCACTGCTTATACAGATGACTATATGTAAAGGAGTGACTGGACCACATATAAACTGTAAGGTTTTGTACTTGTTGCACAAGGCCGGTTAGCTAAGGTGTCTCTGGGTGGGTGACAATGGCTCCTATGGTCGAACAGGAATGACACAATGACTCACAATGTTCTGTTCATCGGACTGTGGTCCTACCCCTGACTTTACTTTCCCATGGAAAGACTACAGAGCCTTCATCTACTTCCTGTGCTGTGTGGGTTTCCTCCTACAGTCCTAAAATGTGCAGTTAGAGTGATCGGTGTTCCCGCATTAGCCAGAGTGAGTATGTGTTCACCTTCACCGTGTGCTACCTGATCAGAAGAAGTATCTGGAAGATGAATATACTCCTTAACTGCATCTGCCCTCTGTTCCTCTTATCTTGGGCCTGCTCTCTAAACATTCACTTTCTTTAATGCCTCCTACTTCACATGGTCTGCTGTGTCTTTTTGTTTGATGCTTTATTATCTCACTGTTGCAATCTATCTGCTGCTTTCCGGTCTGAACCACTGTCTGTTGCTCAGTGCACTACAGCATGTGCTTTATATTATCATCACAGCTATAACAGCTATGTTTCTTTATACAGTATATACATATTTCATTACAGCTATATTTCTGAACTCATAACTAGATGGTGGAAAAACACTCCCAGTTTCAGTTCGGCAGTTGGCAGTGCTTCTCTCCAGATTGGCTTGCTGTGCGAGTCATAGACTTGTTCCAAGTAAACAATGACTTTTATTCCAGTTACTGATTTAATTTATTTAGCAGCTGATTTTGTCCCAAGTGACATACAGGTGAGGATCAGTGAGCAGAGTTGACCGCGTCCCTGTCAACCGCGTCCTTGTCAACCGTGTTCCTGTCGACCGTGTCCCTGGAGCAACTGCTTGTTCAAGGTTTTTTTTTTTTTTTAACCACTAATAAGTGGTTCTTTTAACCACTAGTGGGTAAAAAAATCAGCAGGTTATGCTGGTGCAGGATCTTCTTATGCTAAAGCAGAAGTGGTGGGTTGCTCCATTCTGCATTTTGATTTTGAAGGCCTTGTTAAGGGTTTTTTGGTATCTTTTGGCGAAAGTAGGGGTGATGTCCTGACTGAAATCTGGCCATCAGTTTTCTCAGGGTATGGGTGAGGGTGTCTGGGACTACCTGACTGTGCAGGTTCCACACCCAGGGAGCTATGGGGGGGGGGGAGAGACTTGAATGCTGGTCCTTGGGCTGTGAGGCAGCAGTGCTAACCACTGTGCTATCTGGCCACCCCCCCTCCTACTATCCCCTGTAGGTAACTGATGTAGTTGCTTT
>JAODJU010000108.1:21273032-21287998 GCA_026776725.1 Gnathonemus echidnorhynchus
CCCTCCCTCCCCAACTGGGAACAAGCTGAGAAACCCTCGATCTTCATGCCGTCAGCGAGAAAGAAAGAAAGAAAGAACGGACGATAGACTAAAAAGGCTCGCCTCCTTTTCAAAGCAGTATGGAGAGACAGAAGTTCCAGAAAAGACACTCTGGGCGTCGCCCTTTGCACGCAGTCAGGGACCTCATCCGCACCACAGAACGCTAATGACAGATCCATGAGCGTCCACAAAACCACAAGGGCATGTGTGTTTCATAGTATGATAATGAACATTCAAATGCAAACAATTGCATTTTAGTCATTTTATATATTTGTAGAATGCGACATACCACCATCTGAAGGCTGACCCAGCTACCCAAGTAATAATCACACTCTGCGCAAATTATATATACACACACACACACACACACCTCATTCATAAGCAAAAAATTGAACTAGTTTTATCTGCATCCTGAGTATTAACTTGCAGAAATAGGACTTTATAAACCAGACTCCAGCACTGCAAGGCTCTGGGCTCACTGTCACCTGACACTGGGTAGACGTCATTGGAGACGGATGATTAAAACATGCAAATCACAAGTTTAAAGTCAAGACTTTATCAGGATGCCTTAAAGATCACACTTGGTATTGAAAGGCCGCTTTGTGCCAAGATGGCCTTGAATTACCTTTGAATCTGTCTGGGTAGAAACAGAAGGAGTGTCTGTGTGTGTGTGTGTGCACGTGTGTGTGTGCACGTGTGTGTGTTGTGACGCGAGCAGTAATGACACAGTCGCTGTATGTTGGGTAAGCCCTACAGCCTGACTCAGCATTCTGTTTAACGCCCCCCACCCATCAAACACACACATAAAACATGGGCAGGAATTCCTGAACTCAGCACTGCTGATTAAGCCAAACACACACCCCAAAAAAAAAAAAACACAGCAGCACGGAACCCAGGACAATAGGTCCATGAACCAGCCAGAACGGCATGCTGGGAACACGTCTACACAGCTGGTGGTGGGGGGGGGGACCGTGGAAGATATTCGGAAACCTCTTTACAGCTGAAACACCGTGACACAGCTCCTACTCGACCTCATATGGAGAAACGAATACTTCGCCTCCGGATCTTTACCTCAAATGTTTCCACATAAAACACAGACAGGGACCAGTGCCGGGGGCCGGGGGCCGGGCCAGATGAGGTTGAGACACCTGGGTGCTTTCGGCCATCAAAGCTTCACCACAACCGCCACCCGTGACCCCCGTCGCTCCGTCGTCCATCTATGAAGGCAGAAATACCCTGCCCCCCAACTCAATATGGAGTAGGAACAGACCTAAGTAGGATGACTTTCGATCTGTGTTTAATACCAACGTGCCGTGTGACGTACTACCTGTAAGAGCGGGCCATGTGGCTTTGGTGGGGGGGGGGGGGGACTCAGGCACGTGCAGCAGTGTTCTGGGGGGTCTGAACACCTGTCCTGGTTGTATTGTGAGCAGCAATCTTGTGACAAAAGCGGCAGGAAGGGAAGGATTGCACCGCAAATTTATTTATGCCGCCCAAGTCTTCTGAACATGCAGGCAGGAAACTTAAACAAAGACAGACGTATGGTGACCTTTCTCAGCAGCCCCCGCTACAGACAGACGGCAACCTCGGCAAGCCGAGCACTAAACGCCACCAAACCAGACTAGCGAGCTACAGCATAAACAAAGTCTCCCCCTCTGGTATTGTCGTATTTTCATAGCACTCAAAACCCTCTCTGTGGTTTTCCTCAAGACTCTAAGACCAACAAGGAGCGGCAGCCTAGAGTGTCTTGTCAGGAAAGTGAAACACACACACGCACAGACACAAACACACACACACACACACATACACACCCAAAGCTGACACTTTCAAACACCTGAACAGGGCTATGACTGTATGAGAATACGTTCCCCATTGATGTTGCAAACATAAGCAGCATATGGAAAAGCAGGAAGCCATGACAGAAGGTAAAGACTCCATACCTGCCAAGCATAAACGGCCAACTCAAATGGCCACACACAGGCTCTGTGCATCGACTGATAGGCCTTCGAAAGGGCAGCCTCCTCAGACAAGGCAGAACATCCTGCATTACCAATCCCTGGGCGGATGCTTGTTAAACTACAGCTCTCAAAACAAAAGGATTAAAAATTATTAAAAGTGAACAAATTATATATATACACGCACACTAGGCGGACAAAACAATGAAAACACAGAGGCAAGTGTTTGCACCACAGTGTTCTCCGGGTAATGTTCCTTCACTGCTGATCCCTCACCATGTAACAGCTGGTAATAGACAGAGTAGGCTGAAGGCCTCCTTTGTCTTGCTCCAAACGGAAACCCGTCTGGATATGACAAAAAAAAAGGCGAATGATGACTCACACCGTAACCTCGTTTCCTTTGTTCAGAAGCTCCCTGCACGGAATTATGCGTCCTTGCACATCAACCTTGGATATGCGCGATTTACACATAGCAACACTGCCACGAATACCATTTTTTTGAGGGGGGGTTTTTTTGAGACTAGGTCAAAGGGGTGCTGGTTCAATCCTACGGTAATTTTCCAGCCCATGATTTTGTGGTATTTTGTGGTGTTTTGTTAAGTTTACGTCGATCCCCAGTCAACTTCAACTTGTAACCACTGCTCCTCTTCACCAGTATAATGCCCCTGTGTGACAGTCAACATTTGAGGCTCTTCCCCTTGATAGATAAAATGATTTTGCAGTTTTTGTGACTGATGCACCTGCAATTCATGGAGCGACTATTTGACATCTGGAAAACTCACATATCAAAGTGTTGATTGTTAAACACATACTGATAATTGACTTAAACCCAATGAATCATCTAACCTAAATTAGTAATGGCGATTTAGTTCATTCAAAGTCCTTTACCATGTGCATTTCCATTGTGTTATTCATATCCTATATTATACATATATTTCAGTGGCAGAAGACATTACAGAGAATAAACTGCTGTGGGAACCATTAGATCTGATGGGCTTTAGGTCCCCTGCATTCCTCCTCATGCCATGGAATCAGGGTCCATGGCAGTACCATGGCGCCCAAGGAAAAGGTCAAGCCACAAGGTAATGAGCACTGATTGGATTAAACGCATTCCAGCTCACAGACATCAAGTATTATCAGTTTCCTTCCATAACGGTACACGACTCGGAGCACGTGCCTTCGTGCTGGCTTCAAACAGGCTGAGGGGGTGCGAGGATTTTAATTCCTTTCAGCTACACATTCCATCGAGGGACGAACCTTTCGCGTTTACAGCTGCTAGCGTCGGCTTGAACCGAATCCCGTTTCTTGCTGCTACAAGCAATTCAATGCCAGCATGCCTTTTGCCAAGGTGAGCCATTACTTGGAAAAGTGTTAGGTGTTTTCGTAAGAAGGTAGCTAGGAGGTGGAAGGGAAGTCATCGGTCGAGGGCACAATGGATCACAAGCCATGTCTACCTTCATGCAAGTTCTTGAGGTTGTAGCTCATAGTTTTAGGATGCTCATTATGATGGGGTCTTTCAAACTCCAAATGTCCACTAGGGTTTCTGAAGATCCATGAGGAGATCACGGGCAGCGTTATCTGCAGAAGTGGTCACTTGAACCCTCCATGAATGGTGCAGAAACCAGTTTGTTTGCACTCCTACCAAAGAGCCCTTTCAGGCCACAGGACCTCCTCAAAAGCGACAATGACCAATCAATTAAGACACGAATTGAGCAGCACCATAGCCCCCACCCCATACCCAAAATCATCCCCTGCGGCGCACACCCCCACGCATCGTTTTTTCCACTTCAGAGCAAAACAACTGTTCTATCAGAGGCACAAGTTCATGTAACTCAAGCCTGATTAACATTCACTAGCCTGGCAGGTAGCAAACTGGTTAACCTTCCTTTGAACGGAGGCATCATCATTTTTAATTGAACAGACTTTGCAAAACAAACAAATTTAATTCTTATAAGAGCCTTAGACATACACAGGACTCATGACTACTTGCACAAAAATCTATGTAAAGTATTACATACCACAGGGAGGGAAAAATACCCCCCCAATCCACTACAATAACTCTAAACCTCACAAGTCCCATCTCATATTTCTGTTTAACAAAATAGCTAATTTCCTTTTCTTTTTTGAGAAACTGTGTCATGATTTCACTTTTGTAAAAGAATTTTAGATTTTAGTCGTGAATTAGCCTTGCCTATGCTAATTTTAACTAGAATATATTTAAGGCATGAGCAAATTAGGTGCTAATAATATTAGATAACACTGAGAGTGAGCAAATAATCATAGAATTTTCATTTTTGCAAGAAGGTCTTGGGTGGTACTATACTACATCAAGAACTATATTATTTGCTCTTCGTATACCATCAGATGCCAATTTTAAAATGTTAAGGGCCTGGAAGTACGGCTGAAAGATCACACGATCCAGCCCGAGGAGACACCCGGCTGTTTTACCCTTGAGCAGACTGCTAAACCCGAACTTCAGGTACCCAGCCTAGTTTTAAAACCGAGTTATCAGAGCTGTTCTGTTAAGTCTGCTGTAAACAGCGCCATGAAGAGTCACACCTCTCCCCACCCTGAGACCTTACCGGACAGGTCCTGGACAGCATCCAGGGGAGTGGCCCAGGAGTATCTCTCAGCGCCCAGTGCCGACAAAGGTGGCAGAGTTTCCAGCTCGTAGGCTCCCCGCTTTTTCCAGTAGAGGAACATCCTGCCGTCTCTACGCTCTTCAGGCACTTCACCCTCTCTCACTTCACAAACCCTCACTTGCTGCAGCCTCAGGACTTACACTCACCTCCACCTTAGACCAAAATGCAACATCCTCTGACCAACTCATTGCACCTCCACTTGTCAACCAACAAACAAACCTGGACCACCTCACCGAAATTGCACTACAAATTCAGCTCGATGAGTCCGACTGCAAACTCAAAAGCATTGCTCATGAAAATCTTCATCTCAGGCTTTCCAGTCATTTCACCCTCACTTCCCTCTGGCATCTTCTTGACTGACTGCTTATGCTTGTCCCTCCAGATGTCTACAACCTTGGTGTCAAAACGTAGAAAGTGGTTGAACAAGTAAACACCGCAAAGCCTCGACTAGATTTTACCCAAGACTCCACTTGTACCACCACCCAACCAGCAACCAGCTTCTCCTAACAAACTCTAAGAACCCCTGGGTTATCCTTCTCTGCATCCTGCCCTCCTTGGAGAGAGGGGAAGTGCCTCACCCACACCAGCACAGTACCTATATGGATCCAAGATTTACAGCTAGCCCATGAGCCCACCAAGGAAGGCACATAAAGTTTAGGAAGTTCATCTGTGTGGTAAGCAGCTCAGTGTCATAGCTCATGTGAAATCTGTGGACGAAAGGTGCTGGACTTTTTTTCTTTTTTTTTCGGGGGGGGGGGGGGGGGGGGGGGGGGTGTTGCTCGACCCACGCCATCAGACAAGCGATGCATTCATGGGGAGGAGAAATGCATGCTGGGAAGGCTGGCTTCGGCCAATGGCTCCAGAACAGGGTGATACAAAGCTGGCTTTTAAACTGCCACCTACAGTGGAAGCAAAATTTCTATAAGTTTTGCAAAAATTGTAGCAGCCTGGCATTTTTCTGCATGAATTACTGCCTCTTCCTTCACACACGGGGAAGAATTTACTCCTCTCTATGGATGCACTGTCTGGTGGCCATCACTGTGTGCTGTTGTTATACCAGTGGGGTGACTGTACACGTATAGCAGGGATGCACAATGGGCATGGATTTCTCTAGCAGAGGGAACGGCTGTTTTGGTTGGGGCTACGGCTGCACGTGGGGGTGTTGGGGGTGGCCCAGGAACAAGTAATCATTTCCACTTCCCTTGTAAAAACAGAGAAGGGGTTAAAACCACAGAGAAGAGGGCGGGTGAGATTACCCAAGACCCAGCTGGCAAGAAGCGTTGTCGGAACGTCGCCGAAACATTGCCCCGACGTTGCCACGGAGCAGGAACTTTCAGAGGAACGGTTTGCAGGGAGAGCTGAGCTCGAACTGGAGAGGGGGGCGGAGCGGCGAAGTTCCAGAGCAGCCCAGATGTCTAATTTTGGGAGACCAAATTAGAGGGTAGGATGGGAGCCGCTTTGCCGTCCAGAGTGAGGGCTTTGTAGACATGTGGGAATGATCTGAAACACATCTGAGTGCAGGGCTTCCTTTTAATGACGAGTCTGCTGATACAGCCCGAGAACTCAACTTACAGTTCGGGGGGGGGGGGGGGGGGGGGGGGGAGACTTCAGAAGACCAGTCCGCAGCGAAATGGAGACGGGCAGCGAACAGGGGAGTTCCTCCAACTACTCAATCAATACAGCCGTCTGTCTACAACTGCCCCGATGTCTGACCTGGGTAAAGATTCTGTAGTTGCATGTGTGAGCGTGTGTGTGAACGTGTGTGCGTGTATCTGAGTGTGTGTGTGTGTGTGTGTGTGTGTGTGTGTGTGTGTGTGTGTGTGTGTTTCATTTCTGCCATCTTACCCCCTTCATTCCTTTTCTCTGTTGGCCACCCCCCCAAGCTATGAAAAACAGTAACCAAATGCACCAACATCCATCCTGTCATATGACTCAAAATCCTGGGAATGTGAGATGGGAGAGACACGCATGTATGCATGTACGCATGTAAAAAATACGTATATATTTATGTATATGTATGCAAGAGATGAAACTGACAGCACAGATTGCTGTTAACACTTCATCCATCTGGTCTGACGGCCGGCCAACCCTCCCACTGCCACAGGATATAACATTTGTTTGGGTTTTCCTTATTTCTACAACATATGGCCGTTTGAAGGGACTTAAACCCGCAAACAGCGCTGGCTCACAGCTGAGAGACATGAGAAAGACATTTTGCATACAGGGGCTTGGAGCTGTCCCTCAGGATTCGGGACAAATAAGTTTAGGACGAAACCTGCGACAGGCATTTCGTTTTCAGACCCGACTCGGATTACACGGTAACGCCAAGCACCTGGTACGACTTGCGTTTACAGTACAAGCTGCAGAAACAGTGTAGACAGACAAGGAGTATCAGAGCTCGCAAAACATCCAAAGACTCTGGGGAAATTACCAAGAGGAGCAAAACAAGATTTTTAAAAAATTCTGCGTGACCAACATGCTACGGATTTTAGCGTCGGGGCTCGTGACCAAGCTGAAAGGTTTTCTACCGCAGTGGCACCGATACAGAAACTATCACCCAACTAAACTTCTTTTAGATAAACCTCACGGTTCTGGATCCTTGGGACCATAAAAGTTAATTTAAAGCAGGGAAGGGGGCCCTGCTCACATGGCGGGAGGGACAATAATAAAAATACAGCAACAGTTCTTGTGGAGAAATTAACGTCGTGCTATGGAGGAGATCTCCGAGCACTCGGGCACATGTGCCAAGCCTCCGGGCCTCTCGAACAAACACGGCCTCTCCCTGCATTTGTAAAGGGACGACACATTGGTGAGCATGTGCCACACTCTCTGCTGGCATGGGCGTTGGGCATGGGGCACGACGCTGGCTTGGCACCGACGAGCCTCCCAAAGGGCTATCGCCACAGGCCACGCGCCAACGTGCTTTGCCACATGCCCGGCAGTCCCACTCAGGCACCCCGGAGCCAAAAAGCCACCGTTTTACAAACTTGAGCCCAGGAAGTCTCTTTCTGCCTAATGCTGAGTGAGGGGAAGGCGTTTATAAAGAGCCATTACTATGCATAGCCAGTATTCCGGGTTTCTTTATGTTAAATTTAAAAAAAAACAAAACAGTTGCTTGGTTAAAACACGAGGAAATCAGTCGCCCATGCCATGTCCATCCTCAAACCCAGCAATTATCTTGGAATAATGGCTACACCTGCATTGAAGGAATGGGTAAACTCTACAACTTCTGGGGAACCTCAGACTCCCGCTCAACTTACAGCCAATCAAGAACACTGAATAACCACTACAGGCATGTTGGTAATCAGGGAGGGAGCAAAAATGTGGACTGCATGGGGGTCCTCAAGGATTGGGTCGAGAAAAACAGCCCTAAAACATCAGAGTTAATTTTTCCTTTTTTTGCGGGGTGCACCAAGGCACCTGTGTGGCTAGGAGTCAATAAAGAAGGCAGCGCCAAATGGCTGGCAGCCGAAAAGGGTCTGCAAGAAAAGGCGTGGGTGCTCCCAGACGTGTACTTAAGTGGCCCGTCTCTCAGGCCGAAAATTAAGCGGGCTCAGTGCACGGGCCAATTTAGGGAATCCGTTAATTGAAACCCTGCCACCAAAATTGCATGGTGTGCCGATCTCCGTGGCCAGTAACAGCTCTCCCCCTCAAGGCTGTGCAGCAGATCCATGCTCTCATTTTCTGAGGACACTGTAATTGTCATGGAGCAGGACAGAAAGCGCGTAAACAGCGATTTTTTTTTTTGGGGGGGGGGGGGGGGGGGGGGGTTAGGCGTTGTTCAGGGCTAGAAGAACCTTCTAGGCCTTGCTAAATGAAAAGAAGATGGGAGCGATCAAGTTCAGAGTGACGGCCTTTTTAATTATCCACCCCACACGCTCTGAAACCGAAAATCGCAGGGTCAGAACCGACAGGCCGGCACCCTTAGAGTATGAGCCAGGGACTGACTGGCGAGGTCCCGGAAGCCCGCGGGTCAGGCCCGAATACGGGAATCGGGTCCGGCGCTCACCGCATCTCACGCTCCACGTCAACCAGCCACTGAACAGAGAAGCAGCGCCACACACAGCCCCACCTACAGGCTAACGGAACACACTGCAGCTTCGAGTCAAGCTTCAAGGAACAAAAGCACCTCTCCGAAACTCCCTGAAAGCAGGTCTTCTCTGTCAGGAAGGCTCCTGAACAGTAGCTCTCAACTGGATTAGCCTCAGTGCCCACATTGTTCCTTGCTCAATAAGTCACGACCCAAATTTTAAAAATTCTTTACATTTACTGCAGTACTAGTACATAGAACGCAGTAGGTGTAACAGAGCAGCAACATGATGCCTTTATGAAAAGTCCAAAATTAGGGGGGAAAAAAAGAACAAAATCTAAAACAATTTAATTACTAATAAATTGGTCTCACCACTGAGTTTGGGTTGCAATTCACTAGTTGAATAACAGCGCTCTAGGAAGCAAAACAGTCATGACACCCCAAAATTTTTAACTCCTGTTAAAAGGAAAGATGGAATTAACTAAAAAAAATGAGAGACACTGTCCTGTGAGCTCTTTATAAGAGGATGCCCAGGACGCTACGTATGCGTGGACGTGTCTGCGAGCGTGCGTGAGAAATAAGGGAAGAAGGGGGAGGGAGGCCAGAAGAACAACCTTCAGCTGTTTGAATCTGTATTCCAGACAATGACTTCATCTCTGGACATAAAACAGCTGGACATCGTCAGTTCTTTTTCCGCACAGCAGAGGTTAGACATGGCACACTGTTTAATAAAGGAAAAAGCTTAATAAGCCTGTGCCAAGGACAGATCTGTTAGACATACAAGTTACTTTATGAGTTATAAGAATCTTTGATGGCTTATGAATATTACATTTAACACCTGTCACTCGTTTTTTCCTGTTTCTCAGTTTATGAAAGACCTAGTAAAGATTTTTAAAATCCATTTCTGTGTGTTTATATCACACAACGTGTACACATCACACAATCTCTGTATTTTTTTTATTTTAACCAACACAACAATGCTTAGTTACAACATTTCTAATAACGTGAACCTTTCCATTTCCCCCACAGGTGCAGAGGAACTGGCCCAAGCTAAGCAGAAAAAAAAAAAAAAACACACACACACACACACACAAAATGAGCGTCATGCTGGGTTTTGAACTCCAGTCAGGCATCATTTCAGTAAACCCTGAGCCTTGGCCCTTTTCATAGGGCATCACTGCCCTGACTCGGAGCCCTGCCCACTGTGACTGGACACCAAAGCAGGCCTCACATGGCCCAGCATCCCAGGGTCCGAGTGCTCGCACGCAGGTGAAAGGTCACCCCGGGGGCGGCCAGACCCCTGCGGTCCCGCAACCTTTCACAGTCAGCCGGCTCCCCCCCCCCCCCCCGACTTTGCAGCGTCGCCACTAAAAGTGGAAGATTAACATCTCTGGGGGCCCTTGGCTGGCATAGCTAGGATGCCCCCCAATACTGCATCGTCAAAAATCAACTACATAATGCACAGGGTCAGAGTGGTAAGACCTACCGATTGAGGGGAGGGGTGCTGGTGAGTATCACTGTTACACAGTTTCAGGGGGGGTCCGTTCTGCCCGCTGAGGGCCTGAGGCAGTAGCCTAGGCTAACCGGTGCATAAATCCACCCTTGACCGGTAAACACGGACCTGGAGGGCTGTGGAAACACAAGAACCTCACAGCGTGACAGTTTTCCCAGGCGCTCGGCTAAATTTGGGCTGTCATATCTGTGCCATCCCGCCATAAGGTCGGCGCCAGGGTAGGAACGCTGGAAATTCGCGGAATGATAATTGATCTTTAAAGCTTTGGGTCTAAGATCTCAGGTCCGAAGCGGGCCTCGAAAAAGGCTCGACAAACTCGTACATTCCAGGAGAGGAATAACCCCTGGTCGTTCTGTACAATTTCGTAGCTGGCAGCGGGATATCAATACCATCTCATCTTCAGTTGTCCACAACATGAGGGGAATAAAAAAGCACACAAAACATTAAAAAAAAGGAAAACTTGCTCAACAGAGAAAAAGCAAAAGCTGCAGACCCAAGGCGGAGAAACCAGAGATCAATATTTCACTCAAACAGCCCTCCAATAAAACACCTAATATAAAAGTTAAAAAAAAAAAAAAAAATTCAAAAGTAGCATTTGAAATGAGCTCCAGTTCCAAGGCTGCTGAAGGGAGAAAGCGGCGCCAGCGAGGGACAAACGCCTCCATCGGGCCACAGCACCACCAGGACCATTGCTGGAAGTAAGCTGGATATGGGGGGGGGGTTATATGTGGATCAATGGCGAAACAGCCCCTGGGAGAAACGCCGAAACCAGAGGGGAACAAATGCCAGCACCCCACAGACAAGCCGACATCTGGCCCCAGATTAAACCAGTCTGCTTCTGGGAGACTTAAGGGCCCCGTGACCCAGGATGGGGAAGGCAGGCATGCTGGCCCAGATTAGAGGATCGCAAACGCAGTGCACGCCAGTTTGACGCCCCGATATCCACCAATCAGATGGCTTCTCCCGCACCCACTCAATATACCCCCTCCACCTGCACCTGATCCTGCGCCATACACCTAGGTCACCACCAGGGGCGCTGCTAGGGCCATTTTAGGGTGGTTTCAGTCCTCCCATAATATTCCCCAATTAGTGTTCTTATTCCAGCAGACCCCCCAGTAAAGACTGACCCCACCTTTTCATAAATATATAGTGACACTCCTGGTTACTATTCATTTACAAATGTCAGACAAGTATAACCTATTACAATGCATTAACTCCCCCCCCACCCCCCACCCCCTTAACCCTGATCAGGCACAGAATGACCAATATTAGCATTGCCTGGCATGCAGCCATTAGCCAGCCTGCCTTGAGTCTCTACCCCGCTTCTGCTCTGGGCTGTGTGGGTACGGGCGGCCGGCCGGGGCCAGACGTTTGAGCAGAACACCACTGACCATCAATCGAGGTGGCTCGCGGCAAAGAGAACCACATTCCTCCATTTTAGTGGCCGCCGCTTAGTTGAAAACAACCCGGAGCTAATTCGGGTATTTCGCATAAGTGCTGGCAGCTAGCAAGAGGCCCAGAAACTGCTCCGATGCCCAGCTAGAACACTCCCTGCCTGCTTCAGGCTCTGCAGGTAATGTCGTCCTGGTCGGACCAAAACTTTAGTGCCAAGTCTCACGCCCTCTGTTCCCTGGGTGAACCACATAACCCGGTCAGCCTAGCGGCCCTACGGGGCAAGCCGTCGAAACCGGCCGACCGGCTGTGCAACTGCAGCCGGGAGCATAACAAGTCCTGGGCGCTGGCCGTCTGGAAGGCGCAAGGGGGTGGGGGTGGGGAGGGCCGTTTCTGAGCACGCACCAGCGAGCGGCTGGCACACGCAGCCCTGCAGAGTCACTGGCTCTCTGTCAAGCGCAAGGTACGTTCCAGCTGGCAAGGAGCGGAACACTGAGGTACAGAAAAGAGCATATGCTATAGGAACCACAAGAAAGCGGCCAGACAGTTAGTTATGTGCCTTTCAGATGGGTATAATTTACCCTCACAGGTCACAGCAAAACAATTTCCCACTATCCATCATTATTCCACTGACAGACCCTTAAAAATACTCTGCATATTCCAATTTAGACTGTTTTTGGTTACTACCAGTTATTATCTTGAGCTTAACGAACAAGCTATTTCTCCCAGGACATGGTTACTCCTTTATTAATGCTAAAAAGCCACCCCCTTGTGTGGGTCAAACCTGTATACTGAGAGCCCTTACAATCCCCCCACCCCTACCTCAGGACTGCAAAATTTATAGGCATCTTAGCAATTGATTTTAATGGACCCTGAATCCAGATCTTTTAACCAGACACATAAAGAACTCCCACCCAATGCTAAAAATATGCACCTGAAACTCATCATCAGTTCAGTGATCTCACATTTTAAACTGAACTTTGACAGACAGACAGACAGACAGACAGATAGATAGATGAGGGGAAAAGGCTTTCAGATCTAACTACCTTATTTGAAACTCATTTTAAGCATGTTAGTTGACAAACAGTGTGACCTCTCAAAGTAATTTTTCATCTGTGCAATCTACTCAAAGACCAGGATCATGAGACATGATTATCACTTCCACTTTCCTGCTTCTTTAAAAGTCAATAGCGAATATCTCTGGAGCATATACATCACAGCATCACCAACAGCACCCAAAAGTTACACTATAAAACCCAAGAAAGTAGTATTTCAACATTCTAATAGGATGAGTGTCCATTGAGCCCCTCGGTGATTTCATGTTGCGCGAAAATCATTCATACTGCGTCCTTCCAGTTGGCACTAGGCTGGATGGTTTTTGTACCGATTACTTTACCATCTCCCATGTGCTACTCATTGTGTGAGCTTCAAATATGCAGATGATCCCAAAAAGATCAGCTGACCACAACTGATAAAACAAACGTCGTTTAGCTTGCTGAAATTTTGAACGTGAATGAATTAATGTTGCAGGCTTCCCCATTAGGATCGATGATGTTTGATTCAGACAAACTGACGGTACACTGCTAGCTACCTCTGTATGCAGTGAAGGGGAAGCAGGCTAATCACCTTTTAACCGAGAATCTGAACGCTTTACTATCTTGACTGTGGCCAGTCGAGACCCCTGTGCCAAGTGTCCAACTGGAAACTGATTTATCTGCCATCCGTGGCACATAACCCCCCAAACCTCAGGCACACGTTATTTTAAGTACTCACAAAGAAACCACTCCTCCACTCCTCAAAAGAATGAAAAAATTGATTATAAATCGTTAATATATTATACATTTTACCTGTCAGTCCGTTCTTAGCACGTCAAAAATTCAACGCATACGTATTAGTTTTGTTTGCTTCGCTCTGTGTATACAGCTTTCACAAAATGAGCAGATTCTCCATACTAGAGACATGATATTTAGATCAAACATATTGTCCGTACTTACTGAGCCGTAACCGGAGAAGCCAGCCCCGCGGCGGTGACCGATGCAAAACGGAGTTCATTCTCCACTTCGGTACCATCTATGTGCATCTGGATCTCGGGTCCCTCTCGTCGCTCCGAGCCCCAAACGCGCCGGCCGGCCGGGACAGCACCATCGGGGTCAGGATCGCTCCTCTCTGCTTTGTCTCTCCCAGCCGCTGGCCACAGTTCAAACGATCCCCACGCCTGCACGGCTCTTTCAAACTCTCGATTTATTTTGTTCTATGTAACCAGCTACACATAGTTTGCTGCTTTTAATGCATGAATCAAGTCAGATTGCTACAATGCTTCCTGTCCCAATTGCCTTTTAAGTCGCGCTACCTGCACCGGATTCCGGAGAAACTTCGCTTAGTTTAGACTCCGCGTCGTTTTTTCAGAAGCCCTTTTTAAATCCCTAACTAAAATTGTCTGCCACTAAACTTACTTCGCAAACTCACACCCGTCCTTCCCCACGCCTAAAAGAGAACAGAGCGATTTAAAACGTATCCTCGCTTACATCCGTTCTCTTCACGGCTCCGTCTCAGTTTACAAGGCAAATAACTGCAAGGTAAATGCCGGGGTATGGATTTGGAGGCGAAAAATCGGACGTAAGGGCTCTCTGCGGGGCTGCAATAACCTGTTGAAGCATGAAAAAGGCGCAGCAACGTACGTCGGACGCTCGGGTTCCCGTAAATTTTCATTTCACCGGAGCGGCTCCCTTTTTCCTTATCATTTGCCCGAAGCAACTGTAATAATACCCAATCTATCCCCTTGCTTTCCCCTGTCCCAACCTTCCCTGCGGAAGCCCTCGTTTCCGCTTCGGGCTGAACTTAAAATCATCCGCGCCGAAGACTAGTCACCCTCCTCCATCCATACCCTCGGTCTTTTCGGCCACCAGTAGCATTTTCCATTCATTTTTCATGAGGTTTTTCCTTTTCTTTACTCCTCCTTGGGACACGCTATGTTCTCACACTCACAGCTAGGAGTGCCATGGAGCAAACTTGTTATGGAGCAAAAATGTTACTTCACGTTATCACAACCCCGTTTCCAAAATTTAGAACGCTATGTAAAATGTAAATAAAACAGATTGAAATGATTTGCAAAACATAAAAACCCATATTTAATTGAAAATAAACCAAAGACAACATATCAAATGTTAAAATTGAGATAATTTTATTTTTTTATTATTGTGTTATGACAAATAATTGCTCAATTTGAATTTCATGCCAGCGATACATTTCAAAAAAGTTGGACCAGGGGCAAGTAAAGACTGGAAAAGCTGTGTAATACTAAACAAAACACTTCTCACGACTAATTAGCTTAATTGGCAGCAGGTCAGTAAGGTGATTGGGTATAAAAAGAGCCCCCCAGAGAGGCAGAGTCTGTG
>JAODJU010000108.1:21288760-21304178 GCA_026776725.1 Gnathonemus echidnorhynchus
CCTTGTATATTTCAGCAACACAATGCCAAACCGCATTCTACCCATCTTACAACAGCATGGCTCCGTATAGAAGAGTCTGGGTGCTACACGGGCCTGCCTGCAGTCCAGACCTGTCACCCGCTGAAAACATTTGGCGTATCATGAAACGAAAAATATGACAAAGGAGACCTCAAACTCTAGAGCAGTTGAAATCCTATATCAGGTAAAAATGGGACAACATTTCACCTCCAAAACTCCAGCAACTGGTCTCCTCAGTACCCAAACGTTCACAGAGTGTTTTTAAAAGAAGAGATGATTTAACTGTGGTAAACATGCCCCTGTCCCAACTTTTTTGAAATGTGTTGCTGACACCAAATTCTAATTGAGCATATATGTCACAAAAACAATACAATTTCTGTTTCAACTTTTGATATGTAGTTTTTGTTTTATTTTCAGTTAAATATGGGTTTGTATGATTTGTTCATCAGTGCATTCTGTTTTTATTTAAATTTTACATATCATACCAACTTTTTTGGAAACAGGCTTGTAGTTTGTTTTTCTTTACTTTGCAGATTAAACGTGGCTTTTGAAACATTTCTAAACTTCTTGGTTTTGATGAGAAGGGAAGCGCAAGACAGAACAATATATAGATCCTTCTAGTTCCGTCGAATCACCTTTAATGATATAGAAAGTTTTACTATAATAAAATAAAATAAAATGCTGATGAAAACCAAGGGATAATTTGGTCTCAGGAGTACTTATGTTCTTAAAATATAGGGTGCAAACAGCAATAAACACAATCACCATAAGCTTCTTTACTGGGATGAGGAGAAATTGCTCTTTGTTATCATGACCAGACTGAAGACACCGTGGGCCAGAGCATAAGTGATGTATATGGGGGGTGGGATCAATACCAAGAACCCATAATCCCTACAAATCTCAACATGTGCACCTGCTTAAACACGTGGATTTCCGGTTTGAAGTTTGATTGCCGTAGGGAGCTGACGTCATGCACAGACAGGCCTGCACAGACGTCATGCACAGACAGGCCTGCACCTAGCTGCCTCACTCTCTGTGTGCTTCCAATTAGGCTGGAGGAGCAGGTTTCCTGCCTGCAGGCCGCATGTGACACCAGGATGCACTTCACGTTGCCCTAGAAACAACTTAGGTCCCACAAGACTATCATGGACTCCTGACTAAGGTTCCTACTATTACAGTAGCTTGATTTCAAAGAGGAGGGGCATGGCTTAACGATGTTAAAGACACGCACAGCGGAGTGGGGTGAGCAGAAGAGGGTGTGCTTCAGAGGGCAAATCACTTCAGCTTTGTTTTAATGAAAATCGCCTGTTGTTTGAGAATGACCCACGGCGCACTAATGTAACAGGCCAAGAAAACTAAGCACTGCGTAGCATTAAACAAGCATTGCGGTTGTCCTGATGCTCAGTCATCCAGACTTGCTAGCAAACTCATATTTCAGCCTTACGACCGAAACATGTCAGAAACATTCGGGGAAATGTGGTGCAGAATAATTGAAAAGCAGATTTCCAAAATGCATTCAGCCCAGATGTATATCCAATGAAGAACTTTCGTTTTATTTCCAAAACTCAAAAAAAAAAAAAAAAGTCCAAGGAAATTGTACTTACTTACAAACTCATCCCATTATCCTGTGGATTAGGTGACTTTTAGAAATTAGCTCCTCAATTGTCAACAAGAGTCAACAAAGGAAGTCACCTCCAGGTCCTTCTAGATGGGTACAGGAAGTATTAGCAGAAACAGCCGGTAGGTGAGAAGGCACGGCCTGGACTGGTGACAAAGATCTGGGGCGACGTCTTAGGCCCACTGCTATCCTAATCTCCTTTTTCAGAAAGAATCCTGTTGCATAAACATGTAAAATCCAAGGAAATGAGTGTATGCTTGATAAAAGCAAACGCAGGTAAACCAATGACCTTTTTATCAACAGATTCTGCGTCTGAGGCACGGGGTCTCCTTTTATCTTCCAGACGTCGTAGGGGAAGCCTTTTAATTTCTGCCAAGTACCAGGACCACCATGCTGCATTACTTGACCACCGACCCCCCCCCCCTTCACCAGCACCGTTCTGACTTCAAATACTGCAATCTCTGCCACCTGTGACGGACAGCCAGGACAGAGGAGGGATGCCGTTCTATGTTTATTAACTGGTTACCTCTGTTTGCTGTCCAGAGCCTTGTCTGTGCTGCCTGTTTCCTTTTTGCTCAACATTTGAAATGCTGATCAAAGGCAGATTCGTGCTGTTACTTTCAGCTGGGATCCAAGCTGAAGGTATGGAGTCGAATGGGAAATGTGTCTTGAATTAACATGAAATCTTACCCACAAACAGTCAGTAATTACTCGGCAAAGTGCTATGCCGTCCAAGTGCTCAATTAGTCCTTGAAATTAATTCCGGCTTCTTTAAAAACATGTACCTAAGTTGGCTCCGTGACAGCCATATGCTTATGATGTATTATTTTCCTCACTTGCTCTGGACAAAAATGCCTGCTAAATAAATACATGTAAACGTAAATGTTATTAAAAGTTGAGAGGCAGTAATGTGGTCTCATATCTTCAGAGCTATGGGATCCATTTCAGTCTTAGCTCTGGAGTTCCTCGTGCGATGTTTACATGAGCTCGGTTCTGTGTATGCCCTGTGATGGACTGGCATCTCATGCAGACTATTCTATACTTCGAGAGGTAGATTCAAAGCTCACCACCACAGTGCGCTGGGGAAATGCAATGGGAGATGAAGAGATGAACAGATAGATAAATTGCAACTGATTAATGGAATTTCACACATTTGTAGAAGCATATTTATATATTTGAAAAATATTAAAACATCTGCATATAATCCTCTCAAGAAAGTGTATTTTCTATGACCTGCCTGGTTTTAAAGGGCCAGTGAAGACCAGTGCTGTAGATCTTTCTACATTTGAGTATTAAGTTGCCTTTTAAAAATTCCTGAATGCAAACGGGGCAGCAATTTTACTGATGAATGGTGGCTTGTACAAGATCTTGATCTGGGAAGAGGATCTCAAAAGGCCTTTTGGCAGGATCGTAAGATCACTCTCTTCCAGGATGACTAATACTTTGGTCCAAGGCTGAGCGATCACAGCGTTACCGTCTTCCCAGTGGATGTATCTATCCCTAGGCAGATCTTTGGAAAACAAGAAATGAACTATGTCCTTAGAGTCTGTGTATCTCCTGCATTCTTCTACTCTCCTCAGGTTTGCCCTGGTTCCTCAAGTCATTTTCATTTATACTGTGTAAGCCAAACGGTCATAAGGTTTAGTCTACATTTCTGGGTGATTTCATCAAGGGAGTGAAATGTGTTTATTCTTGTCTTTTTTTCCCCTATTTGGCCTGTCGCAATGAGACCTCCAGCAGCAAGGGCTTCTCATGCAAGTCCTGCCACTCAGGAAAAACAATAGCACAGAAGGGTCCCAAACAATGACGACACCCCCTGGAGTCTGGGGTTTGTTCGCACGCCCCTGTCTTGGTGGGGGTAGTGGAGGACACGTTAATATACTGGAATGAGTAACGGGAGATTTATTTCAATGGTCTTACCCAATGTGGCAATCCTGAGTGCTGTACAGAACAACAGGCCAACTCAGGGAGACTAGCGCTAGAATGAGCAAGACCAAATCAAGACGTCGTCAAGAATGCACTGACGGCAGCATTTACTCACCGCCTTCAACTAAAAATGTTTTATTGCCGTGAACTGAGAAAGAAACTACGGCCCGTCTTTTGTTCTGTGCAATATGGTCCAGGTGTGTATGAAACAACTGCAAACGTCTCAGAAATGTGTCTTGGTAAATTTTTCAAAATGGCACATCTGATGCCTTGAATAGAGAAGCACTGTTTGCTACCAATATACTATTTAATTTTAGGTATATTTTAGGTAGTAATGCCTCTATCTCACTTTATTCTCCATCCTCCAGTGTGCAGCTTGTAGACAGGCCAGAAGATGCTTGTGTCTGTCTTCCTTCCATCCATCCATACATCCATCCATTTTTTGTAATGGCTTGTTCTATTCAGGGTCACGGGGATTCCGGAGGGTACAAGGCAGGGAACAAACCTGGATGCGGTGCCAACCCATCGCAGGGCATAGTCACTCACACACCAGTCACTCACACAAGCACTTGTGTTTGTCTTTGGGAGTTTTAATTTTTAACTCTGCAGTTTAAACCTGAACCTGAGAAGTTCTTGTTCTTTATTTTCCTCATAGGTTTTGTAATTATGCCATCAAATATTATACATGCAAACTTTTTAAACATTATTCTACCAAACAAGGGACTTGAACCAGTGATGTTCCAGCTTTAGGCACAACATTCTAACCCGCTGAGCCACATGCCACCCTAATTATTCAAATTATTTAAATGTCAGGGAGTGCTGCTTCACGACAACCTGCAGTATTACTGTGGCTGAGAAATCAAACGAGCAATATTTTTCCCTCCATTTTTCGGAGGCGGTCCCAACATGCTGTGAGCTCCACTTAGCACGGCTCTGTGGCTTCTGGTCACCAGCTAGGAACCTGGATCACGTCCTGGACAGAACAGCTGATGGCTCAAATGATGCAACAGTGCAAAAATCAACTGGTGGCAAACGTGCTCTACTGTAGATAAGCTCATTTTGAAGACAACAAGAGGTTTACGAAGATTTTTATCGATAACTTCCTGTTATCTATCGGCAATCTGAAGGAGCATGTTCACATTGACTGTTCTTCTTCATCCATTTGAGATGACCACCACAAAAAAAAAAGCATCCAGGCTCAGCCCCAGTTAAACTGGGGGTGTCGGCATTTCTCCAGAAGCTCTCCCATTTCCAAATGGACATGTCAAGATTAGCAGCCAATCAGGACAAAGGCTCACATTGCAGTGGAGGGAGCAGATGGACATCCACAGCCCTCCTCCTATGCACATAAGGCTCATCTCCAGCCGGTATGCGATAACTCCAGATCACTCTTTCATGGTTGGGTTATTGTTCATTAATCTAAGCTTTACACCAGTTGGAGTTTGTGACATGCTGATTATGGCTGCCAGGGTTGTCATTCAGAGGAATGAAGCTTCTGCTAAACTCAGCTCCTACTAGGTTACACGTAAAAACGGCTCAGAGGTATTGTAGCAATATATTTATGGCAGTTATCGATTCCTAAAAACTGATGCGATATAATTGACCCATAACTGACATATACAATGTACGTTTACAAGGGATGGCTAAAATAATAGAAATACCCAACAATATGTTAATTTCAAGGACCACTCCTTGCCTTCAGAACAGCTTCAGTCCTTTTTAGAATGCTCAGATACATGTCCTGAACTGTGTACTGAGATACTGAAGATGGAGAGCAACTTTTTAACTCTGCAATTCAGAACTTTCCATAAAAGTCCAATAATGTTTACATTTGGTGGCTGGAGAGACTATGGTGAGTGTTTGACTTATTGTTGCTCATGAAACCACTCATGGATTTGCTAAGGAGTTTGTAGCCATCTTGGAATTTGGGAACATCATAGAGGGAACCATAGTGCTGATGTGAACTGGCCTGTTTCCTTGAACATTATACAGCCACGAAGAGCAGCTGTCAAACCCAATAACTCCTGCAAGGTGGCTGACTCATCAGACCATATTCTTCTCATTGCACCAGGTTCTGAGTCCTGGGGCATCTGCCTTGGATACAAGCGGTTTCTACTCAACAGCCCAGCCATAAATTCCAGTATTTTGTTGAGACAGGTCACAGAGGTGCTGATTCAGTACTGTGGTCACTTTTGAGGCTGTATTTTTGGTTTGATGTTTTAGAAATTAGTCCTTATTCCTTCTAGTGTGACTTGCCACCGCTGTTTACTAATGTTCGGAATGTGCTGTTATGTGTTTTAAGAGTGATTTTGCAATTCTGGTGATTGATGCACCTGTGATTTGGGCATGGACTGTTTATCCTCTTTGGAACCCTTTGTTCGTTGCCTCATGTTGCTTTAAAAGCTCACATATCAAAGCGGATTGTCAGGCCTCTTTATAGTGGACACATCTGCTAATTGGCATTCAGATTAGCATGACTCACCTTTGTAGCTGTGTCCACATATGATTCAGTAACTTCAAAGTCCTTTTTTCGTGTGATGTTTCCATTATTTTATCCCATTTTTGTATGACTACTTGTATGTCTGAAACAGGTTTACACTGCCACCTACTGGCATAAACATGTTGCTACATGGTGTCAGCCTCCAGGCATACAGATACTGATTTTTGCACACTGACAGTGACTCAGTGTTACCTCACACTTGTGGGTCTGGAGGTTAGACTCTCATCTCCTCCCGTGTCCTGCAGGTTACCTCTAGTTACATCAGATTCCTCCCACAGACCGAACACATGCTGGCAAGCTAACAGCCATCTTTAAATTGTTCAGTGTACAACTGAGTATGTGTGTACATGTCCACATTTTTGCTCCCTACCAGGTCCCAGCATACCTGTACTAGGCCTCTGGAGTTCTTGATTGTTCAGGTGTGCTGGGAGGTGCGAGGAATAAGACAGACTGCAGAGTCCCCAAAACTGGGTTGAGAAACATTAGCTTGCCCTGTGCTGCATGGAATTGGCTGCAGACCGTCCATGACCCTGACCAGGACGCATTGACGGGAATGAGCCACAGTAATAATCCTTATGGATCATCAAATCAGATCAGCTTCCATTGTGCCAATGTGCTTCAAGGGCTCCTTGCTTGTGCCTGTACCAAGAACAACAGAGTGCAGTATAGCCTTCATCACCTTAGTCACCCTTGGCTGGTGACCAAGCTCAAGGACCTAAAACTGAACACCTCTTTCTGTATCTGGGTTCTGAACTTCCTGACTCGTTGACCGCAGATGGTGAGGGTCGTTGGCTTGCTCAATACTCTCTTTCTTAGTAGCACAACCTCGCTAGGTTGTGGCTGTAGCCCTTTGCTTTACTTCCTGTGCACACATTGACTGCACAGTCACACAAAGCACAGTGGTAGGAGGGCTGATCTCCAACACGGAGGAGACAACATACCTGGACAAAATATAGGAGCTGTCTCTGTGCCAGGTTAACAACTTGGACCTAAAAATTTATAAGACCAAAGAGATGATCATGAAGCAGCAGAGGAAATAAACATCTGGTGGAGAGAGTCAGCAGCTACAGATACCTCAGTAAACCCACATGCATGTGATGTAGATCCAGGGCATCAAGCAGCAGACACCACCCATGTCATTAACAGTGAAAGCACATCCAGAGTCTTATGACCAGAGTAGAGGGGCTGAGGAGAAGCTTCTACCCCCAGACCATTAGGATAATTAACACCACCAATTAAGATAAGACATAATGCCAACCTGGATTTGAAATACTCGAGTAGCAGCAAATTTCATTTCACTGCTGCTGTTCTAGTACATTCCATCCATCCATTTTCTAAAGCTTGTCCTATTGAGGGTTGCTGGGGGGTCTGGAGCCTGTTCCAAACGCTTCCGGCACAAGGCAGCGAACAACGTGGGATGGGGAGCCAAACCATCGCAGGGCAAACTCACACATCCAAGACCTGGAAGAAACCTTAATGACACAGGGAGAACATGCAAACTACACACAAATAGAGCCATGGTGGAGACTCGAACCCAGGTCCCAGAGGTGTAAAAGCGACATTGCTAACAACTGTGCCACCATGCCGCCCTCACCAGTACATTCATGCATGAGTTTTTTTTAATCTTGCATCTTATTCCTCCTTAAAATGAATACCCACGTATAAAACAACCTGAAACTGAACAAGAAAAATGCTTTATTGTACCAAGATCCCTCCCCTTTCCTGTCATACATGTATATAAAAAGAGACAAAAAAAAGTTGACACGAAAGTCCAGGCAGCCAAAGTCTGGAGTCGTCCATGTTGTGTAACAAAGTCCCCCTCCAGTGTCAAGAGCCATTCAATAACAAAATTAAGCAATGGGAGAAACAAGTCTTCAGGAAGTGCGATTACCATGAACTACCAAGCACTGGTGGTTAACCCATTCCTTGTGGGTTATTTTACTGTACTCAAGTGGGTTAAGCCAGTTAGCAGGTGACAGGGAACCATCCAGAAACACTTCTCTCATCGCTAAAGTCGTTTGAGAGTTTGTAGAGCTCTGCCTGTTTTCACAACGTTCCGAACCACAAACGAAGGCGATTTCTCCAGTGCAGGCTGGTCACACAGGAAATAGCTCCTCCCTGCTCGGCCATCGGATGTCTTTGAGCTTCAGAACGAAACGGGGAACTATGGCTTTCACAGCCGCCTCTGAGGCGGCCGTCCTGCACGACACTCGGTGCAACATCAGTGGACGAACCTCAACCGGAGCACTCCGTTGAAATGGGAAGAAAAAAGCGATCACGGTGACTTCACATGGTGCCCGCAGGTGATGTGGGTCATGATGAGGTCACCAGGCAGGGGCCAAAAAAAAAAAAAAAACACGTTTGAATGAAGGTGATGGAAAAAGAAATCAAATCTAAGGGTAGACCATCAATTTGTATATCTGACAGGGCTTTAGAAAGTGAGCACTGGTGACATAATGAATGCGATAATGTACAATCCACCCACACGGACGCGCACGTCAGAGAACCATTACTGATAGCTTGGCAAGATGAGCAGCAAAGATGCAAATTCGGGGGCTGACATCGACAATAACCATCCTGAGCAGAAGTGGGGGGAGGAGAGGTGACATCACACTCACTTTCTACTCAGGCTTCCACTGCATTTTCATTATGTGGGGTGTTGAATTTTGTTTCCAAACAACAGGTCAGAATCCATTTCTACCAGGGCACAAAACAATAGTGTCATTTATGTGATGTTGCCTTGAAGTCATGAAAGGTGAACGCAGCCTCCACCAGAAGGTCAGGTGAGTCAATCAGCGAGCAGATCCAGAAAGGCGGCCACTACCCCAAGTTCATCTTCATCACGACCGATGACGTGAAATTTTAGATTACTGCACGTGTGAATACATCACTTTCATGACTGTTCCCGACCATCAGTCGTGCTCTCAAAAACAGAAGTTCTGGTATTCTGGCTCCTCTCCTCTCCCCTCCCTGGACCAGCCCCCACCACTTTCCACTGCCTTCCCCGTCCGGGTCAGTGAGCACCCCCTCCCATGTGCTCCCGTCTTAACAGCCCCTTGAAGACCTTCATCTTGCCCGCGCCGCTGAGCTCGAAGCTGTAGTCCGTGGTGATGTAGGGCTGCTCCCCCTGGACTCCAGGCTGAAACGGAGACGGACAAACATCGGCGCACGTACACACATCACAGCCGAGACTGAAGGTGCACGTAGCCACAGAGAGCCACATGTGGCAATTCTGATGGTGACGGCGGTGGCACATGCACAGACAGGTTCAGTCACTCATACGAGTCATAAAACTGACTCAGATGCAGCTAAGACAGCCCTGCCCAAGGGCAGCAACAAATAATCCCACATACCAAACCACACAACCAATAACTCACGCACATGAAGACTGTCATTAATCAAGACGAAAGCCCACCACTTTCATGGGTCCCACCCCCCAACTCCAGCAGCAAGCACAGAAAGCAGAGTATGGCCCCCGGTCTCATCACGTTAAGATTGGTGGAGTTTAAACTTTCCAAATAGACAAGACTCAGTACCCCAGTGTGCCAAATCAATGACCTGTGAATCTCTGCAGTTTGGCCACTAGACGTCTCTCCTCTCATTTGTACAAAAGCCCGCAAGAAGCTGTAGGACGGTTTAGTGCAGCTTGCTGGGAAGCAGCTTTATGGAGCGGATCCTCACCTGTACCCTCAGAAGGGTATGCGGCAGCATAATCCCCCCCAGCAGGAGACAGTTCACCTGCCGCAGGATAGAGGGCGCCGCAGGGGTCACCAGGAAGAAGAGTCCGCGAGCCATGTCCACCCCACGCAGGACACCTGGGTGGGCAAGCAAGAGACTGGCCGTCTGAGGGAGGGGAACCTGTGTGTGTGCTTCATGACTCCCAACCATCTATTTAGATTAGAAAGACGTCAAAACGGCCGTTACTCCTAGACAACCTGCTGCCCTATCGGACACGGCTAAACTCAGACCTGAAGAAAGTCTGCACTTGTAAGGCGCTGAACTGCTTGGGTTTTGGAACGTGAAATAAATCATGAATTCTGAATGAAACCCACCTAAAAACCTCTGTGTAAAATGATACCACAACAAACTTTTTTTTTTATTGTGTGGAAATAACAATGCTACAGTACAAAGGCAAAACACAGTAACTATGCCAGTGCTGAAAGTGAGAACAGGGGCTTTGGAGGTCTTTACCCGTCCAACCGTATGTGCAGTATGGAGGTAAATGACTTTTCTTCAGACTGGAGCGAAGCTGAACTAAAATATTTTGGCACGAGATAAGAGAGACTGAGAGACCCAAATTCTCTAATAACTCAACTTTGACAAAAAAAAAAATGCAGTTACAGTGTTATGCCAGAATACAGTTAAATGCAGGTTTCACATGGTCACTCACAAAGGGCGTGTGTGTTTGAGGAGGGGGGGGGTACATACCAAAGCCAATACACTTGCAGATGGGGGTCTGAGAGAGCAGCACAGGCACCCCCGCGCCTCCCACCTTCTCCTCCAGGCAGCAGAGGCCCACCAGGCTGCTATTGGCAGCATACAGCACGTGGGCGGGGGCCACTTCACAATGAGTCACTCGCATGGCCACGGCTGACATGGATACCTGAAAGGGAGGGACAGGGGTGGGAGGTGTGACACGGGGACGGGGGGGGGGGCACAGAGGAAACGTCAGGCTGGGATGGTGGCAAATTAGTGAAACGCAGGACAGCAGGGGGAGGGTCATTAATATTCATACAGCAAGTGCTACAACAAATAATCGGGTACCACCGGAATATTAATGACCCCCCCACTCTACTCTGGCCAATCAGGTAGCATTTCCACTATGAAGATCAATGAACCTTCCCGTGCCACCCCACTCACCAGCCAGTCAGGTAGCACTGCCTGTATAAATATTACTAATCCTTTCCCTGGCATCCCATGTTTTGGGTACGGACGCCCCCTCACCTGGTACGGAGTAAAGCAGTGTAGGGGTCGGATGGGCCCTGGGTCGGGCGACTGCAGCTGGCTGAAGTAGGCGAGCAGCGCCAGGTCACGGACGATATTGCTACGGTGGTACATCCTGAAATAGAATGAACCATTCTGAAAGGGGGCGGGGGGTGTGGAGGGATCCGCATGAGACGATCTGAGCTGGTCCTGCCTCAGACCATGAAAGTACAAATCCTGCTCATTACTACAGGGCTCTGACTCTGTTTTGCACAACACATGAGCAGACAAGCTCATTAATTCAGTAAGACTATTTTAATCACTACCTAGTGAACTTTCAAATGTTACTGGGTGTTAACTGTAAGAAGGCATTTGATTCGCTCAATTAGCTTTTAATCCAACTTGGCTGGAATAATGTTCTGCAATCTCTAACAACTGGAGCCGTTTCCACAATTTTAGCCGCTAGTGTATTTTTCGCTGTTTTTGTTCAGATATTCGGATAACAGCATGTACAATGTCAATCAAATCCAGAAAAGCACTCGTTTTCAAATCCTTACATGTTGCTTGTGGTGCCTGCACCCTCAAATTCTGATTGGACGTTGAGAAGCACGTGACCCTCCGGGGTTTCCTGCTCCCCTGACTCATGCCCAAGGGCAGGCTGAGCTGGAGGGCGAGTCTGCCAGCCGTGGGCAGACTGGAGGAAGGCGGGAGTGAGGGAGGGGCATTGGGTGGTAAATCCATAGCTGAGCTGCACCACATGAGTGACGTTGAACAGACGAATCAGATCCACCAACACCTGGAAGCCGAAACCTGCAGGGAGGAAGCAAAGACACTGAGGTCCTTCCGATTCTCTGCTAACTAGCATAACAAGGCAGCAGTGAGCTGGCTAACCTTTGACCCATCCCATGGTGTTGATGATTATAGGGGTCTCTTGGCTGTACAGGCGCCACAGGAACTTGAGCGAGTCAAGATAGCGGTCCAAGTCCCTCTCGCACGAACTCTCCCCAAAATACACCATGTGTTGTGGCATACGCTGGTGAGTAAAGGGGGCTCCTGCGGCACAGGTAACAGAGCAGACAAGCAGGATAACCATCAGACATGAGGAGAACCAAGAGTGACATGTATCACTTACACAATGTAGCAAAGAAAACAGATTCAAATAAAATAACCTCAAATTCTGCAAAGGATTGTGGGTACAAATATTGTGGGTTGATAACCAGCGGTGCTCTGTTACACACAGTCCAATTTTTATGTGGTTAACAGCCAAGTAGACGTGACAAACTAGCATTGAGCCTAATTAAAACAAGAATCTCCAGCCATTATAACCCCACCATAACCTATGACCTTGGGGAGGGAACTTACCAAGCAGCGGCTCAGTGACTGAAGACAAAGACAGGCAACCAGGGGGCGTGAACTCAGTCTGACCCAGGTCACATTCCAGGTAGTCCACGCTGGCCGTGCTGTGAGTGGCAGAGGGGTATGCGGTAAGGAGGAGATTCAATGATAAATCAGCATTGCATCAACGCTCTGAGGTTATGGACTGATGTAACCAAAAAGTCCGCTTACTGGTTGAGCAGCGTGTTGATGAGGTGGCGGTTGAAGGTGGATTTTCCCGTGTTCTTAGCCCCACAAACAAGAATGACAGGACAGCCATCAGGTTCCTCTGCAGGGAGAGAGCATCACTCTTTATTCTTTACCAATTATTCAAGTATAGCATTTAGCATACATACAAACTACTACTACATTTGATTTATTTACATTTTAAATTGATATTTTCTTCCATTGAGAGACATCAAAAGAAAAATTAAAAATTTGCTTATCTAACATGCCAAGAATGAGAGATAAATGTATCGGTTTAAACAAGTCAATACAAAAAAAAGAATTGAAATGTGTCAAATTGATGGAAAAAAAGACAAGGAATACAGCTTCTGTGAAATAAACAGCCCAGCGACATATTCAAACTAAAAGAGCTTTTACTTGTTTCACTTGCAGAGACTGACATTTATCACCTGATAAAAACACTAATAGATGCACAAGGTTAGAGGATAAAATGCAAATCTAAAAGCATGAGTCCTACAATGTCACACTCTTTGATGTCTTGCAAGATCATTCATCTGTGCAGATCAAAGGAGGAATAAGCACAGATTAGGGTACATGACTTGCACAGCATATCCTGTTAACATTTCATGTAAGCTTGGAGGATTTAGTCTCAAGGTCAATGTAAGTGTTCAATGGTCCTTGTAGGTCCCAGCCTACCTGCACAGGCATTGACCAGAGTCTTCATGGCATTCCTGTAGCTCTGTGATGTCATCAGGCCATGCCCACTGCCTCGTAGTGGAATCAAGCCAACAGCAGACAGAGGAGAGTCCAAAATGGAGCACTGTTCCACAATCTCCTTCTGTCAAGCAATCGCAGAATACAGTGGTACCTCAGAACTCGAACTTAATCTGTTCAGAACTTGGGTTCGAATCCTAAAAAGTTTGAGTTCTGATCGAATTTTCCCCATAAGAAATAATGGAAAACCAATTCATTGGTTCCCGGCCCCAAAAAAATTACACCTCAATGTGTTTGTTTAGCATTTAAACACAAAATAAACAGGATAAAACAAGAAGAGCATATACTGTACTAAACACATAAGCACATTTATCAAAACAGTAATTTGTAAAGTTAGAAAATAAATGTATCCAAACAATGTGTAAAGTTTAAAAAAAAAACAAAACAATGTGTCCTGCCCCGATCGTCTGCTCCTTCCGTGAGCCACGCCCCCTCGTTAACATTGTGTGGAATCCCTGTGTGATCAGCTGTTTCTGGTTGTTGTCATTAGTCCTCTGTATTTAATCCACAGTTCAGTTTGTTTCCCCAGTCCGGTCATTGTATTGTCTGTGTGCGTTTTGCCTGCCTTACCTGTAATTAAACCCCAATACTAATTCCCCAATACCCTGACGTCTGCGCCTTTGTCTCCGTTCCGTCCCCGCTCGGCACGACAATATTATACTTAAATGTATTAATGGTTTATTATTAATGATATTAAAATAATCAATAAGATATCTTTATTTCTAATAATTACTGTTACTGTCTATCATTGTCTAAATGTATTTTTACTGTCTAAATATATGCATTCAGCTAGTGTAAACATGCACGATGCTATCACAGCGAATGCGAGGCTGAGACTGAAGCGTTACCCTTTGTTTCCGCTGAGAGACGTGCTGCGACTCATTTCCCTGTGCGTACAAGTTATTTTAGGTCAGCGTTCGCGGTTTGACTTCTGAGATTCAGATCGAGTTCTAGGTCATTTTTTTCGAATTGGTTGGTTCGACTTTTAAGAAATTCGAGTTCTAATGAGTTCGAGTACTGAGGTACCACTGTATTAGCATGTCTATGGCAACATCAGTGCACACATTACAATAACAATAACAGAAAAAAACTTTTTTTGGGGGAGGGACTTTTGGGGGGAAGCCAGAAGCAGAACGTGGAACCCCACTCACCGAACTTAGCCCAAACAGGTCGCGGTGCTCCGGTAAACTGGCAAGAAATCGGGTCAGGGGGGTATCCAGGGGCTCGAGCAGGACCACACAGGACTCAGAATCCACCTGGCTCTGCAACCTCTTACGTGATTCTATATGAAAACGAAATGGAACAGTCCACTTCAGGGTTGCAGGACTCTCACACATCCCACAATGCATCTGTAGGACAGCACACTAGCTATGTGCAGTAGACGATTAGGGATGCATCCAAAATTACATACTTATACAGTACATACTGAATTTTATCAGAAGCCAACTACTCAACCTTTAATACAATATTATTAAATTTTTACATTGTGGACACAGAAATGATCTCTATTCAGATTATTGTTTACTCCGCCCCCTTAAGTTCTATATGCATTGCCTATTCTCATTAAATTAATTGATAATGAAGGATTTTTTGTGTGTATTATGGTTCCTTCTATGAACTTATTTTTGGACACAACTACATTTTCACCGAAGATATGAAACTAGGAACTGATACAACTTAAATGGAGATAGCATCTGCAAATATTAAAGTGAATGGCCACCGTTCTATGCCAAAACTGGAACTAGTTTTTGGTGTGAGGTTATCACCACTCGCTGAAAATCTCCTTTGGGGAAAAGCCACAAGTCCTCAACAACCCAGATGGGCTGACTGCTGAGGATGGAACCTCTAGATCAGGGATCACCAACCTTTTTGATACTGAGAGCTACTTCACCGGTACTGAGCCATACGAAGGGCTACCAGTTTGAAACACCCTCCTAAGCTCATCTAAACTTCATGTATAATATACACTGAAGAAAAATATAAACGCAACACTTTCGATTTTGCTCCCAATTTTGCATGAGATGAACTCAAAGATCTGAAATTTTTTCTACATACACAAAAGACCCATTACTCTCAAATATTGTTCACAAATCTGTCTA
>JAODJU010000108.1:21304278-21325726 GCA_026776725.1 Gnathonemus echidnorhynchus
CCGATGTTTGAGTTCAGCTCATGAAAAATGGGAGCAAAAACAAGAGTGTTGCGTTTATATTTTTGTTCAGTGTATGTATAACATGTTTTAAATGCTTTTTTTTTTAGATATTGCCATTTTCAAATCTATATTAATGCAAATGCGATTAAAGAAGAATTGCAAGAGGATAAAATTAAATGCTCACGGGCAACTCATGTGGTCCATAGGGGCATCCTGGTGCCTGTGGACACCATGATGATGACCCCAGCTTTAGATCATTTATAAGCAAGAGCATCTCACCAGGTTAGGCAACTTTTGGAGGGTGACTGGAATAATCTGACTACTTTTGTTCAAAGGATGACATTACATTTAATTTATTCAGCAGATGTTTTTACCCAGACACACTTTAAAAAAAAAAAAACAAAACCAAAAAATAAAAGCAGGTTCAGCTATTGGCTGGAACAATTAGGGGGGAGGAATCTTGCTTTAGTGGCCAACGCTGAAATCACTCTGTGGAACCTGGGATGTGAATATCCATGTGATATCGCCCAGCCGTACCACAGAGTAGGGTTTAGCAGAGATTTGAACCAGGGATCTCTCACACCCTAAGCATAAATCATACCACTAGGCCAATAAAGCACAACAAGACATTGGGGGGGGTGGGGTTTTACATAAAAGCCAGCCCTTACCCGATGGCAGGTACTTGCGGATGATGCCTTTAGCCTCCAATCTGCGCTCTTTCTTGGTCTTAGAGGCAGTGGAGTTTCCAACAGCAGTGATGGCAAGAGGGCAATTTGTGGGTGGAGAGAAAATGGGGTAGGGCTGCTGACCCTCTTCAATGGTGAAGCCCAGGACCTCCACCCTCCCGTACAGGCACGTCAGTAGGCTCCTCCCTCGGAACGTCAAGCTCTGGTCAGGAGAGAGAGAGGTTTGCGATTCATCAGGCAAGACTCAAAGCTCCATTTTTCCATTGCTGCAAAAGAAACCAAGCAGAACCTATAGAAGGGCTATTTAAATCACGGTCCACATGGTCCGAGCACTGCTGATTCCAACTTCCCTGGACCTGGGAGCCAGGTGTGAAGTCTCTGTGGCCAATCAGAATCAGTAATTCTAAAACTAATTACCTGGGAGGACTGAAAACAAGGCCTGGATTTGAAAACAGGGACCAGATCACAGGATCATCACCTTGCAAGAATTGTTTGGCCTGTTTTTCAGATCAAGAAGCTAAAAACGACAGAAGCTCCATGCAATAAAGGTGCAGACAAACACAACGTGTGGCTTATAGGCAAAGTCTATGCTGTACAATGTGGGATTTTTTTTTCCTCTTTTCATCAAACTATGCCTTGTCATATATAATTTTTCAACTGTTCAACAAAACACATCGATCAAATTCACCCGCAATTATCTCATAAATGCCGACATAAAAAACCCAATAAACTGGTACCAAAATAAAGTTTGACGTGTCTTTCCAGAAGATCCACAGCAAAACTCTAGAATGGAAGTGAAAGTAGGGCACTACCTCGACAGCCATTTTTCTGTTATCAAAATGAAATATTCTGACCTGGGCCAATTTTCAGTTTTTAACCGGCCGGTACCTACTGCTAAGAAGGACGGGGTGTAAGCAGCTTAAGTACCTGCCCTTGGTGCAAGACCAGCACAGCCCGACCGCGGCCCTGGTCCAGCTCAGCATGTAACTGGACGGCATCTTCCTCCGGGCCGTCAGGCTGAGCAGCCGGTGGAGTCCTGCTGCTGGCAGACCCATCGGCACCATTCTGCAGCAACGACTGAGCGAGGGAGCGCCAATCCTCCTCATCCTCCAAGTACTCATCCATCTGAGGGTCAGTCTCCATGCTCCCATTGGTGTAGCAGAGGGAGGCGACTCCACTCCTGGGCTTCTCATTGGTCTCCGGGGGAGACCCGTGCCTGTGGGCAGAGTTGACCGGCTTGGCGCCGTTTTTCAGTCTCTTAAGGACAGTATGCCCCTTGGCAGCCAGCTGATGGTACTTTTGAGCCAGAGTGGTATCTGGGCTGACGCTCTGGGGGTGCGTGCATTGCAGCGTGGCGCGGTGGTTGGACAAATGCTTCTTCTTCTTTTTGGCCCTCCGCGCCTCGCCTGAATGCCTCCTCCGAACCTTCATGCTGCTGTTCGGCACTTTCATGTCTTGCCTGCTGCTGTCCAAGGAACAAGCTGAAATTCTAACTAAAAACAAACCAGAGGCAAGTAATAAAGGAGCCATGTCACTCACACAATCCCCCATGTCCTTTTTGCAAAGCACCCTACAGCCATATATTAAAGTAAATTTAATTTTGAGGGTCTCATGCTGATACCCAAACGAGGCAGTGTCATTGATTAGGACAACTGACCAGTACTGTGACCAAACTGTCATCTGACCCCATATTTCAGGATTCATGAAGCGGTCAGATAAGATTAATTACCCATTTCCTGAGCACAGTCTTTGTGACTTTGTTGCATTAACCAAAGGAAGGACAATCTTCTCTACATCACCTTTATACTCTTTATAACCATATGCGGGAATAAATTAACGGATGCGGACGGAAAACTGGGCGAACATTTGTTTTTGTTTTTTTGGCTGCAATGATTTAAATCAGACACGCTTGTTAAATGGTTTTGATGCATTAATCAAAGAGTATAATTTGACTGACAGGTGTTACTGCTACGCATAGACAAATAAAAACATCATCTGAACAGGTTTGGGATAAAAGAATACGGTAAAGGGCAGGAAAATAAACTTATGAATGTTCTGACACTTAAGATGAAGGGACTGTGAATATAAACCTAGATTATCCGGTGAAGCCAAATAAGAAAAAAAAATGCATACCCATAATGCGTACGACCCTCGTAAAAACATGGCGATCCATGGATAATGAGCACACAATGTATGTATTAATTTTCCAGCGTGACATGCTGGGACGTTTCTAAATACAAGCTTTTAACATTAACTTCAACATTATTAAGGAAACCGTGAGAAACAATATTATTTGTAATACTTCATCAGCGGCTAGCACCAACCAAATTTAAAGGCCAATGCATAAATTAGAACAGAAAAGTAGGGCTGCTGCGAGTGAATTCTTAAGGATGCACCAACTTTTAATACCTCTCTCGATTGCTAGCTTGCATGCTATTGTGATTTACTGAACCTTAGTTGCCCCGTTAATAGTTTCTTCATTAATCATAAACATCTTACCTCCTTAATCGATAAAACGGAAACGTCTCGTAGCCAGCATTTATGGTTTCTCTTGTATCAGTATGCCGTCTATAAGGATAAGGTAACTTGTAAAGCAGCTAGTGGAGCAAACGCGGTGTCGCCTCGGTCCATGTGTAACACAGGCGCCGCCGCCGCGCTACACGGCTCGTTTGGCCAACCAACACTGTCATTCAGCCCAGCGACCTGTAAATTTACACACAAAATGCACTTCCCCGAAGTTCACCTGCGACAGTATCACAAATACATAAATGAATAGGAAATTAACTGCCGATTTAAACACTAGACCGAACCCCGTTTAAAATACGAATCGGAACAACGTCGTTCCTAAGCGTCGCTCGCGTGAAAAAATGATGGACAGTGAATAACCTCCCCGAAGTTTTTGTTTCCTTGCGATTTTCTGCATGAGCACCCCTAGTGGATGGCAGCGGTATCTACAACACCCTCGGCGATCAGGATGTTAAATAAGCGCAAGAAACGTCTTACATTTATTTACCAGACACTTTCAAATGAAACGACGTACGACTGAGAAAGCAGGGGCAGCCAGTTACTGTTGCAGTTAAGGGTCTTGCTGAAGAGCATAACGCTGAAATCAATCTGTCGGCCAAATTTGGACACACAATAGCCCTTGTAATCTTTCCACATTGGATGCATACGTGGAAAATACTCTCAAACTGCAGCGCACTTTTGGTTTTTACCGTGTTCAAAATATGAAAGCTGCTCTGAGAATCTTAGATCAGTGCTGATATGTTGTATAGAATTTGTAATTAAGTGCTTAATGTTCGACAGAATGTCAGCAATGAATTTCACACTGTCCGACATATCTTTTTTTTCAGCCAGCTCCAGCACTTCAATTTACCGTCCGACGACGTCATATCCGGTCTCCGCTCCAATATGGCTTCCTTTATAGCTGAAAAAAATAATTCATGATATCTAGAGAAGAATTAAATGTATTTTGTTTTACAAAACCTGACAGTTAACAAGCTAAAAAAACGATTCCTATTTATACCGGCCAAAATAAGGTAAGTGTATATATCAGTTGTTGTTTCATCCCCTGAAATGAAGGCTAAGGGAGCGTCTTTAAAAACATGCATCTCGTTGCAAACGTCGAGGGAGGGATAGCCACAAGTACCCAGCTAGTTATATTTTATTTTAGATGAACAATTCACGTGATTTATTTTCCTTCTGCAACATTACGATTCCCTCCTCCCTCACGCATATTTCACAAATCCAGCCGTGCATACGCGTAACAGATGCGGATGGTAACATGTACGTTTTTTAATAAATGTAACTTCTGAGCCAACGATGGCGTGTGCTGTCTTGGTGTTCTGTCACTTATTGCACGAACCCTGTTTGACAGAGCGGTTATATTACCCGTAGAACTACTTTGGTGTCGAACACCTGTTTAAAACTGCAATTATCCTCGAAAATAACTGGTCATAAGAAGCGATCGCAACGACACAGCTTACTATTAATAAAATGAAAATATTGCACTCCGTCGTGGGGTAAGCTTTGTTGAATTGTTTTAATTATAACGTGCGTCTACTCAGGAGTGACAACTAACGGTGGTGTTGATTACTTTCCCTTCTGCCCTCTTACAGTTCTCAAGGGCCAGATGGCTCCTCTGGAGAACACCCATGCGGAGCGTTTGCTGTCCTCCCTGAACCAGCAGAGGGCGCTGGGCAGGTTCTGCGACGCTATTCTCAGTACTGGAAGTGGCAAGTGCTACACGGTGCATCGCAACGTTTTGGCTTGTTTCAGTGAGATCTTCCAGAGCGCCTGCCCAACATCCACATCACACATGGAGTACTGTCTGCCGGACGACTGCTCCACGGAGGGCCTGGAGCTGCTCCTGGATTTTGTATACACGGGAAAGCTCGAACTGGACTCTGCCAACCTTGAAAAAGTTCAACGCGCCGCAGTGGGCCTGTCTATACAAGATGCCTTGAGGATATGTCAGGAGTTTACCAGTAACATGACATGCCCGAAAGGACCCCAAGATCCGAAAGACGGGAAGGGTGGTGGTGATGAGGAACACTCCCATGGCGCTTCTCCCAAGGACACCTCCAAGCCTGACGTCCCCATTAAGGGGAACCCTAGGCCCAGGCTAAAATCCAAATCTAGGCCAAAAGTGTGCAACTCTGTGCCTAAGCAACTGACTGTCACAACTACAACACGCTCTGGTCGCAGGGTCAAGGGCCCCATTCGCTTACTCCGGGAAAGTCCCACCCCCCCAGATACCCGAATGAGGGAGCCGATGTCTGTGGAGAGGGGGCCGGATGGTGCTGAAGCAAGTGGCCAGAACTTAGAACAGCCTGTGAATGAATCCGAAGTAACTAAATACATATATTTGTAGATCACGCCAAAACACTGTCTGTATGTTAAGAGATTAAGCAGTTAAGGAATCATTTTTTCATGTATTAAATATATCGGTATTCCTTTCGAACTATAAGTCGGGAGCCAGTGAAACTTTCTCTTTTGTTTGCATTTATCTGTTTGGCAGATGCTTTTTTTGTTTCAGCGTGACTAGTGAGGATGATATTATGCAGGGCGGACAGAGAGACTTGGCTGCTGCTCAACCCCTAATTGCTGCAGGGACTGTCTGACCCTGATTTCTCAGATTTACGTCGCCTTGGATAAAAGCACCTGCCAAATAGATGCCTGACATGTGCTTGCCGGTTTTCCTGCCATTGCCAGGTGTATCAGAAGGAGCAGCCATCCAACGACATGGAGGATGAAGACTGTGGCGAGGTGGACGGGCAGCAGGAGGACACTGATGACGAGTACATGCCCCATTCGCTGGCCGGCACGGGCCCGGCCCCCCAGCAGGTGAAGCGCAGGCGTCGGAGAAAGGCCATCAGCAAGGAGAATGGCGAGCAGGCTGGGGGGGACCCCAAACGGGGTTCTGTTCAGTGTCCCACTTGCCAAAAGACCTTCTTTAGCAAGTACTACCTCAAAGTGCACAACCGGTGAGCATCTAAGCCGAAGCGGTTCCTTGTTGCTATGTAAAGCTCTCCTGTTAATGCATGAGGTCTTATGTACGGCATTCAGAAACCAACAGACAGAAGGTAGTGCAAATATGTTTATTTCATAAAGGAATAAAACCTAGAGGTTTTTGGTTTAGTGTTTAAATATGTTTAGGTGATAGTGGTGTTTGAATTGAGTCAGAGATGTTGTAGGGGTTCCTTGACGGGCAAAAATTGTTGGCCTGGGGTGGGGAGCATTGAATCCTGTAAGATGGTCATTTTAAGGGACCCTCCCCCCCCCCACAGGGGACTATTTTCTTATGGAGGTCCCCCAGATTGTCCTCAATTTGAACACAGGTAGTAGCTGTCATACAACTGCCTGTTAATGCAAAAGCAAGCTGATAAGATCACAATGTAGGAAACGAGCAGCTCACACAGGTGGTCCTTGTGTTACGCCTGACTGTTCCCTACCCTCCATGTTACTCAGACGCCATACCGGGGAGAAACCCTTTGAGTGCTCCAAGTGTGGGAAGTGTTACTACAGGAAGGAGAATCTGCTGGAGCACGAGGCCCGGAACTGCCTGAGAAGGACGGAGGTGGTGAGCTCGTGCTGACTTCTGGATAGCTTGCTGCTGCCCCACTCTGGGTTTAAATAACAGTTTAGTGAACAGGCAAGATGAGGCAGAGACAGAGATGCATGAGAGGCAGAGACAGAGATGCATGTCACAAGGCTTCCCGAGTTTCAGTGATTCCTAAATTTCCAGACTCGTAGCTGGTTTCCTTGTCGATTGTCAGGAGAAATTCAAGGATATTATTTTAATTTTATCATTAACCAATAATATGCTTTGAACTGGTGAGTGACAGGGGAGGTTGGAACTCTGGGAGCCAATCAGCTTTCAGCTGGGACTAGTACCCCTGTGACCCCGCCCCTGTATACACCCCTGCTGATTGGTATTTGTTTTTTTTTCGTCACATCTTCTTTGATGATGTCAGGTGTTCTCATGCTCCATGTGCCCCATGACCTTCCAGCGCCGCCTGGAGTTACGGCTTCACACGGTCACCCACACGGGAGAGATGCCCAACAAGGTGAGCGCCGCCTGTGGACACCTTCACCCACATCTCCATGTGCCAACAGGCAGATGTTTAGCTTGAGGTCCTGCCCCTAGAAGACGTTACGAGGCACACCGCTTTTCATCATTATTATTTGGCTTCAGACACATCACCGATGATGCTTCTGTGTCCATTCCTTTGTCAGTGTTCATCATGCCCAGAGCAGTTTATGCAGAAGAAGGACCTGAAGATCCACCTGATCAAAGTCCATGGGGCCCCCAAACCCCATGCGGTAAGCAGTGCTATCTGCAGTTGTCATTGTAATATTTGTGTAATAGAGTTTGTGTAATTTCCTCTTATGTAACCCTGTACAATTATAATAGTTTAAATTCAGTTTATTTTTATATAGTTATATTATATAGAGTGAGTTGCCCACTGTTCTGACTCATATCCGCTCTGCACAGTCTTCCTTCCGCCATATTGCTGAGTATTCGAGTAGGAAAATGTGATGTTTTTTTAGTAATCAAGTTTGAGTAATCGTGACAGCTCATGTACTGTATACTGCATGCATATTGTATATTACTTTTCAATATTCTGTTATTTGCGATTCATTGTTATTGTTAATGTCTGTAGGGAGGTACATAGGCAAGTATTTCAATGTACTTGTACTTTTACAAATGATGACAAATCTTTTGAATGGTTGATTCCCACAGTGCTCCCTGTGTCCCAAGTGCTTCCTGTCGCGCACGGAGCTGCGTCTGCATGAGGCCTCCAAGCATCGGGGCGAGAAGCTGTTCGTGTGTGAAGAGTGCGGCCACCGGGCCTCCAGCCGCAATGGTCTGCAGATGCACATTAAGGCCATCCACAGGTAGGTCCGGGACAGGATCTGGTGAGGTGCTCCTGTAGCCCATAGAGTGTTCCTGGGAGGTGCTCCTCTAGCCCATAGAGTGTTCCTGGGAGGTGCTCCTCTAGCCCATAGAGTGTTCCTGGGAGGTGCTCCTCTAGCCCATAGAGTGTTCCTGGGAGCGGAGATGCGGCTTGGGGAACAGATACAGGACCACAATGCATTTTATCACCCTGCAGGAACGAGCGGCCGTTCGTGTGCGAGTTCTGCAACCACGCATTCACCCAGAAGGCCAACCTGAACATGCATCTGCGGACACACACTGGGGAGAAGCCCTTCCAGTGCCATCTCTGCGGGAAGACATTCCGTACACAGGGTGACTACATCTCATGCATCTCACTCTCTTGCCAAGTGTCAGCTGTCTGGACTAGAGCTATGACTATCGACTGCGGTCATGTGTCACTTTAACGACAGGAATACATTCCGGAAAAATGCATTGTTGAGCGATTTCGTCACTTTGCAAACATCATGGAAGGTACTTATACATAGACTGTATAGCCTACTATACACCAAGGCTATAGTTAACATTTTATGGTCATTTTATAATGCATAAACCAAGTATTATGTACCGTACATAATTGTATGTGCTATACTTTTATACAACTGGCAGAGCATTAGGTTTGTTTACTCCAGCATTACCACGAACACTTGAGTAAAGTGTTGGGCTACAACGTCACTAGATGATAGAAATTTTTCAGCTTCATTATAATTTTATGGATGGGTCGTTGACCAAAACATTGTTACGCGTTGTATGACTGTACCTTCCTATTCAAATTTTTGGCTGACTTTAAAAAAAAATTTGTTCTCTCTCTCCCTCTCGAATATTTGGTTTTTGCACATCATCGCTGCCAATGTTTTGAAAGCGCTCCAATACTTTGAAGGTTTTTGGGGGCTCTTGAGCAGTGCTAGGAGAAAAATCTTGACTCGTACCTGCCGTCTGTTCTGTTTACTTGTGTGTGTGTTATTTGAGAGAATTGTACTGGCGCCACACCATGATCAGAATATGAACTGCACATGAATTTTGGTTATTTGGGATCAGTATTTCAAATGTGGATCTTACTCCCAGCACATATCACACTGACACGGCCTTACTGCCTCACCGTCGTGAACTGTGGCTTTAAAAAGAAAAAAACAAATATTTATCATCAGTGTCTAGTTTGCTTAGAATGTTTTCTCAGGGGGTGGAGGGCAAGTGCTGAGGTGGAATGTGTACCAAATGTGACTGAACCTGCAGTGTTCCCTGTATAAACAGACGCCTGTGTGGAACAGGATACTATACTCCCATGTCCCTGCACTCAGGTTTTAAACAAGGTTTGCCACCCTCCTGCATGGTTAGATTTATCACGTGTGTGTGTGTGTGTGTGACCTTTCCCCTGCAGCCAGCCTGGACAAGCACCATCGCACCCACACGGGCGAGCGGCCCTTTCACTGCGAGTTCTGTGAGCAGCGCTTCACGGAGAAGGGCCCGCTGCTCCGCCACGTGGCGAGCAAGCACCAGGAGGGCAGGCCGCACTACTGTCACATCTGCACCAAGACCTTCAAGGGTGAGCAGGCCGCCACTCCGCCAAGGGGCCTCTCCAATCACCCTGCTGGTTTCCTTTTTTGAACTCCTATTATTTATGCTTATTAGACCTATCAAATTTGGAAATCTTGGAAATCCTGCTAAGTGATGTTTTATCCAATTTCTTTTTGGTGGTCTTAATTCAGCATTGTTTTTACTCAGAATGAATTAATGGTAGGTTCACAATTGTTTTTTAGGATGGATGGATAGATAATATCATAAGCGGTTTATAATGGCTAATCCAGATGCACTCAAGCCTGCATTTTTATTTTATTCATTCATCTGACTTGCAATAGAGGGGTAACAATTTATGTATTCCCTAGGATGACGATTTTTATCGGGGCTGATGGTAACCTGGACAAACCCACATCTAACTTCCTGCCTTTGCATCTTTCCTAAGCCATCGAGCAGCTACGGGTCCACGTGCGACGCCACAAAGGCATGCGGAAGTTTGAGTGCACGGAGTGCGGCTACAAGTTCACCAGACAGGTATGAAAGCTTGTTAGGGTGCCACCTACTGGACATGCAGCAACAAAGGGTCTCTGCTTTACCTACAGCTGTCTCCTCCTCTTATCCACGTAGGCCCACCTGCGACGGCACTCCCAGATCCACAACCGCGTGGAGAACTATAACCCACGGCAGAGGCGACTGCGCAACGTGGTGGTGGACGACGAGAAGGCGACCGTGGCCTCACTGCCGCCCGACGGGGACAGCCTGCCGGCGGGTGACGTCATCAGCGTCATGATCCAGCCCGATACCATCGTGGTGGAGGAGGTGGTGGCCAGCCAGGGGACGGGACCCGTGGAGGACGGGGAGTCTTTCAACGTGTCCGACGTCATGGAGCAGACGCTGCTGGTGGACGGAGCCTACCCCATCCATCCTGCGGTGGAGCTACCTGACGATGGGACTGGAGATAAGAGCTGAGGACAGACCATCTGCTGGTGTCACTGGGGCATCACATGGGGCAGAACTTTGCAAAAAAAGGGAAAAAACGAAAAAAGTTTTGTTGCCGTTTTTAAATAACCGGTTGCCACGTTTGGTCCTTTTATGCATAATATTGGCAGTGGTGATAATAAAGGACAGTGTGCAGTGCGAGTATGTCTATAAGCAGAGCACAGAGTATATCAGGAGGTCGGTGATTTGACAGTGCCTAACAGGAGGCCTGCCTGGATCTTTATTGAGTGACACTATTGTAAACACAATCACTTTTACACCCAAAACACAGCTGATTAACAAGGCAGCAAAAAAAAACTAATGCGAGAAAAAAAACACACACAAAATGCAGCTCAACTGCTCTTGTAAACTGTACAATGCACCAGTTTCGCTGCATGACATATAACGGTACTGAAAAAAATGACAGGGAGCGAAATCGTTACTTCCAGTTATGTAAACGGTGACACCTACTGCTTCTTATTTGGAAGAATAGCAGCTCTACTGATACGGGAGAATGAGAAGAGGTACAAACGCAACATCGATTTTCCGTCATCTTTACGCACCCCCTCACAGAATGCTACACCGATAAATAGTCATAAATAACTATAATTTACTATAAAAATAACAAGCCATCCACGCCCATAAGGAATACTTCAGGAGGACACAACAGGAGCTGCATGCAGGCCAAAGTGCGGCCGTAGCCATGCCAAGCCTGGGAGATTTGCATCAGGTTTTAAAATGGGGCTGGAATACCAGTGGGGGAGGAATCGCTTGTGCGTTGCAAGTCCCAGGCAGTGCCTTGGCTGGGGTGGGGCCACAATCTCAGCCTTGCATGTAATTGCCCCAGCACTGCCCCCTCTGGCATGTGATCCATGTCGCTGATTGTTGACAAACAGCGGAAGCCTTCAGGCTGCATGCCTCGTGACTGGATCCCGACAGCCCCGACCGTATAAGGTTTCTCTGAAATGGTAACCCTCTGGACAGGCCTCAGGGCCCCTCCACAAAGTTCGGTACAGCGATTCCCCTCAGTCTGGAAGCATTAATCACTTTTCACTTTAGGAATGTGTAGGTTTAAGTGAGCTATTCGAAAATACACAACATGGCTATAAAAATAACTACTAAAAAAGTAGTTCAAACCTCAAAAAGGTTAGCCGTACTAAAACTATTTTAATTACCTTTTATAAGGAATCTTCTCCCTGATTTAAGCTAATGCTAAGCACATGCACAGCCAGATCCATGGTCGATTGTACGAATGCAAACTTTTTTTTTTCCTTCATTACAGCTTCTCATTCCATTTTTTTTTTTTGGTTGCCGACTGCTGATATCTGAATTGAGGGCTCCTCGCTGCAAATTCCACAGAAGCAAGGGTAATTTAGCCAAGACACCGAAGCAGACACTGAACGTCAGCCATTTGCAGTTCCGGGTGGTGTCCAGTTCCGTCGGATAGACCATAAAGTGCAGAACACGCCATCTAACGTCATCACAGTAAACACGACTGATGGGGACAGCAATGGGTGGAGGATAAGCGCCACAGGGCAGCCCACACTCAGTGGGCTGGATCGACGTTCCGGTTGTGTTCATGGTGGTCATGCAGGTCCATGTGGCGGTGGTGCCGTTGGATATGGATGGCGTTCTCGGGAGCGTCTATGGGCTCGAAGGCGCTGGGGACCAGCGGCATGAACTGGCGGAAGATGCTGACGCTGCCGTGCCAGAAGGTGGGCTGGGGGAGGCGCCCAACGTGGGACCAGGAGCACGTGGCTGGGTCGTAGGCCTCCACCACATCCGACAGCTCGAAGGTATTGTCGTACCCACCAGACACAAAGAGACGGCCGCCCAGCGCTGCAACGCTGCCTCCTACATGGACCTTTCAGGAGCAAGGAAGGGCGCCATGAATGAGAAACACACTTTGACATTAAGGTTTCTGACATTCTGAAGATCAGAATCAGAAAAACTTTATTGTTCCCGGAGGAAATTGCTCAAGACAATTGTTCAAAGACATACATGTTAAACTGACAGAGTTGTATTTACCTGGGTCATTGGGCTGACCTTGTCCCACTCATTCTTCAATGGGCTGTAGACATCCACCTCAGCAGAGTCATCCCTGGATCAGAAGCGAGAGAGAGGTTCAGACATATTATGCTCGTATCTGATCGCTCTTAGTCTCAGTATTCTCACATAAAATGGCATCTTCACTCCGGACACTGAGAACCTTTCCTTACCTGATGAAGTAGATGAGGCCGTTGAGGGTGACCGTCTTGGGAGCGAAGGACCATGGTGGCAGCTGGCCACAGTTCACCAGGGCCCATCGGTTGGCATCGGGGTCATAGCTCTGGATGGCCATGGTGTCCTCTCCGGCCAGGGAGCCAATGGCATACAGGCGCCCCCTGCAGGCGGTGGTGGAGCAGTTGTCCATAGCGTGCAGCATCGGCGGCAGGGGCTCCCAGCAGTCAAGGGAGTGGTCGTAGCGCTCCGTGCTGTCTGATGCCACCACGTACAGCTGGCCGCTGAGCACGCATGAGCTGTGGTACTCCCGTGCTTTCAACATGGGCGACACCTCTGTCCACTCATTCACGCTGGAGTTGTAGCGCCACACGCAGTCATAGAGCCGAGATCCATCGGAGCCCCCTACCAGGTGGAGGCATCCAGAAAACCAATGGTAAATTGTTTGCATTCAAATTAACTAACCTGAAACGTATGAAAATGACTCCATCACACAGTGAATATCGTTTCGGCTGTAAACAATATTAATTTACCTACCAAAGCTCTGAATTTTCCATATGCATTGAGGATTATTCAAGAACCTGTCATCAAGAACTACTTGTCAAAAGGGCTTGGAGTGAGTGGGATGGAGGGGGGAGCAGTCCATTGCAGGATGCACACAAATACACACTATGGTCAATTTAGACCCAAATTCACCTAACTTACATACATCTAGTCTTTTGAACTGCAGAAGGTAACCAGAAACCCATGCAAACACATAACAAATATGCAAACCATAGACACTTGTTGGACGAGCAGTATTCAAACCAGCATGTAGTGTGCCTTTGATTTTCCAAGAACACATCCACAATGGGGCCCCACTCTACCGTTTTAAAAGACAGATAAAAACAATGCCTAAAAAAGGTTCCTGTACACCATGTTGGCATGTACTGTTACAAAAAAAGCCCTTTCCCATGCATAAGCTCTGTTAGAACCTGTGGCCTTGGCCAGTAGGGCACTTGAGCAATGGGCTGTTCCCTATGCAGCACAGCAACCAGGATGTGTCTGGATTCGGTCCACCAGAGAACAGGTGCTATTTTTATGTTGTATGGGTGTTGGTAATGTTATCCACACCCCACAAAGCCTGGGGATGGAGTAGCAGCTTTTGCTTTTGTAACAGGACCAGATTCATCCACCCTGTTCTTAGTGCCCCCTCTGTAACAAAATAACCCTGTCCTGTATTTCGAGCAGAGTTCATAGTAGGAAACGCCAGAAAAGGAAGGTAATTCACACTGACAACACGCTGGTGGTTGATACCAAATCAAAACATTCAAAGCATTTTACATTTTACTTATTTAGCAGACACTTTTATCCAAAGCGACGTACATTTTTGAGAAAAGCGGGGTCAGATAGTCCTTGGGTCGCTTTACCGTCCTTGACGGTTAAGCGCCTTGTTCAAGGGCCCAACAGTGACATCACGCTGCCCACTATGTAATTCAAAATGATGACAGTCCGATCACAGGCACAGGATCCAAACCCGCTGAGCCACACATCGCCCCCATTTTTCTTCACACATCTACATGCTATGTTTGTGAATGTGACAAACTTGAAAGGTCTCTGGGCAACCTCTAAAGCAGCCCACAACCCAAAGTACAGCCTCTCTGCTCATGAGAGGGGGTATACCCTAAGACAGAGCTGCCCTCTCAACAAGGGCCACATGAGAAGGCAGCGGCCCTCCAAGGACAGCAAGGCCCCCGACTATGGCAGCGTTGGCAGGACGCCGTGTCCCACAGATTCTGTTCCCCCCGCCATGCGCTAAGCTTATTTATACCCATTCACCGCCCAGCCATTCGTAACACGTGGGCCTGGAGAGGCTCAAGGCTTTTGGATTGCAGAGCAAGGAAAACAACAAGATCTCAACCTGATGTCGCTCAACCCCCACCCGCCTCCCCCCAAGCAACATTTGATATTTAAGCTCCATTGCGCAACCACTTGTGTTCAAGCCCAGAGAGATCCTTAAAGACACAGGCATCGAACAAATACTGATTCTTCAGGATGGCCACAATATATTAATGTTAATGATCTTTTATCGTGTTTTAGGTTCCTTGGGCCATTAAATTATGAGGATGAGTGTGGTGCAAAGCCGTCACCTTCCCTGTTCACCTACCTGTGACGTACATGTCGTTTCCGAGAGCAGCAATACTGTATCCGCCCCCAAGATGATCTGGGAACTCGGCCAAGTAGCGCCACTGGCCTGTCTGGGGGTTGTAGCAGTCTACCGTGACCAGCTCGTCGCAGTCCTGGTCGCAGCCCCCGACCACCACCAGGATCTCTGCCAGGCCGGTGGAGGGCCGCGGCCGCATCCGGTGGCACGGCTGGTCATGCCGGTCGTACTCGCTGGACTGGAGAGCGCGGGCCTCGTTGACCAGCCGCAGGCACTGGGGCGAAAGGTAAACCAATGGGTCGCTCTCAACATGGGCCAGGAGGAAGAAGCGCCGCACGAAGGGCAGCCGGACCTGCTGTAGGAGCTCAGGCCAGTAGTGGAGGCGCCTCTGAAGGTCGGCTTTGACCCAGCGCACGGCCAGCTGGTAGACTGTCTCCTCCTTGTCAACGCACAGCCCGTCGTCTGAGACGAACTCCAACAGCCGCTTCCAGGGCAGCTTCTCAAAGTCCTTGCCCTTCGCCAGCTCCACAATATTTCTCAGCACAAAGCGACGGGCGCTCGCTGCCAGGTCCCGGCATGCATAGGCCTCCGCAAAGTCCTGGATCTCCAGGCAGTTTGAGACATCCAGGCGCTGCTCCAGGAAGGCGCAACAGGCTTCCTTGACAGAGGGGAACTGGAAGAGGTCGGCAGCTTTGAGGAGCAGGTCCACGTTGTCCTGCGTGACCGTCACACGGCCCGTGTAGCAGAAGTCCACCAGTAGGCCCAGGAGCTCGCCAGACACCTCATGGAGCACCACGCAATCCATGGCGCTCTCGCGCAGTGTGCCGGCAAACATGGCGCGGAAGTAGGTGCTGGCTGCTGCCAGAACCGTGCGGTGGCAGGGGAACTCACGGCCCTCGGCGCACAGGGTAACATCGAAGAACTTGCGCTCAGCACGCAGCTCGTGGATGCCCCGCAGCAGGTTGAAGGCATGCGAGGTGTCAAAGAAGGGTAGTGTGGATGGCTGCGTCTGAACAGAGGGCTTCTCCATCGCGGTGACACTTGTGGGGCTCAGGAGATGATGACCATCTGGGGGCAGAGATCAGGGATCAACATACAGGACAGAAATACATTTCTTTATGTAAATCAGCACCAAAACAGTATTTTTTTCATATTGATCTTTCAAGGAACATCCAGTTACACTTCATCCATTACTCTATTACCACAAAGTGTTTAAATGTAGTCGTTAAAAAGTCACCATGGAACATCAGAGACAAGATGTGCACCACCTACATACCACGAGAACAGGCATGATCCTTGACATCTCAGAAGAAAATTATGATAAGAAATTCTGCGTAGTCTTACTGCAGGAATCTAGATCAAATAAGTTCCCAGTGAATGAAAAACAAGTTCCTTTTTAAATCGAGGCCACACGATAATTACCTGTATAATCTTTCGTGAGATAAAGACAGACAGAAACCAGCACTGAGAAGACCGTATGTTCTGGAAGTTGCAAGCCGGTCAGTGGTGAATATGAGCAGTTGTGTTTAAGAAAGGGAGCCTGCCTGTGCTCGGCTCTATAAATACTCTGGAAGTGTCCATTTGCAGGGGGGGAGGGGGGGGAATCTACACCTCATGCCCTCCTGACTCACACAGCACAGATTTCATCGACTTTCCCACCCCCGTTCTCATGAATCAGCCCCTAAAAAACACGAGCTGAGATCCAGCCGCCTTCACAATATTTCTCTGAGAGGCAGGCCCCTGATATACATGTACACCAGAGACGCATACCAGATTCAATGGTTCTCTCAAATTAAATTTGTCAACAAAAGTGTTGCGTTAATAGCGTCTGGTAGCCTATAAAATGTCTTGAGCGAAGGCAAGCCCTCCCCGCGACCCAAAGCACTAAAATAACCATTGATACCATTCCTTAGAGGAGCACAGACCGTAAAGAAGTCAAAGAATTTCACATCATTACGCCATTATGTCCCCCACCAATGCCAGTATCTGTCCTTTCCCCTAACAACCACCAACTCTTCATGCACTCTTTTTCATCACCTTAACAGAACCTTGAATCAGGAGGGTGGGGCCAAGAAGAGCAAGCACCAATGTGTGTGCAGAGGGCCCCAAGCGACATAGTTTTTACAGCACATAAGGGCTGCCCCTGTTTGATGAGATATCATTAGCATGGCCGGTTAGGCGTGTGACCTTCCAGCCTACACCGGTGGCTAAACACTGCAGTGACCAACACTTCAAAGCATACTGCCGACATCTGTCTTGACTGAAATCCTGCAGCAGGAGCGCAATGACAATTAGCACGGTCTTCTCCAGAACCAAATATGCCAAGACTGCAGTCCTTAAATAAAAACAGAGATGCACAGCTTTCCTGCATGAGGGAGGGGGGAAAAAAAGGTTACTCAGTTTGCTGCCAAGTTCATGTAGTCCGCTAAATAATATCTCCCCTCACTGAAAAACTACACAAACACATTTAAGAACCAGTGTTTCACCAACTACAATCTTGCTAGTTCCAAGGGATACTATTTCAATTACTTCAGAATATAAGATGCTTGTTAATCTTGTCTGTGGGCTACCTCTGTTGGACACATCAATCTAGAACCCTCGAATCATCTCAAGCCCATTCACACCTGTAAGCTTCACTATTTGTGAAACCCACCAAGAGGAACAGCAGCTCATATCACAGGCCTTTGGCAGCTAGAATTCAGCAGACCAAACCCACATTCCACACCAAGCCACAAAGATAGAGCTGTTTCAGGACTCCCGAAGAGGACTGTCAAGGATCTGTGCCAAGAAAACCATCTCATGAAAGGCAATTTTAAAGGAGAAAAACCTTTTAGGGCTTTTAGAGGTTATATTACATCACAGAGTAAGTGAATAATGACGTCTCTGTGCTTATATTGGGCTGTAACGATACGTCACCCTAAGCCTGTCAACCCACAGGTGGTGAGGAAGGTGTCAGACTCTGCTTCCAAGCCAAGGCTGTTCCTGAAAGAGAGAGCCCAGTAAGCTCTCATTATCATAAAAGCTAATGATAGCCTGGGGTGGGGCCAGTTTTAAGCTGCATATTAACTGCCCTACTGAGAACAAGCATACACATAAATCTGATCTTTGTGCTAATGGTCGCTCATATTTAGACAGAAATAATTCCTAGCTTATCCTGATACGTTCAGGCAACAGAGCTTTGCAAATGAGAAAAACCGCTGGTTAAGGATGCATGGCTAATAGCTGAAAGATATTAAAGACCCCAGACAGATAATCCTGCTGTACCTAGGAGTGGAGACCTAAGCCCCTGCTGGGTCTAGGAACATCCAGCTGCATGGAAAAGTGCAGAGTTGATGTAATCTGCACATGCTTCTGCTAAGAAACTAAAACAGCATAACTTATTTCTTATTTTACAATCTGAAGTTCACAAAGTTTGAGGAGGTTTGAGGTCACTGCCTTTATATAAACATCGCTCCAAATACTCTGAAAAACATCCCTGCTGTCAGTGAGCCTTGAGGACATTGATGAGTTCCTATGGCTCTTTGATGTGCCAACATCTCATCCAAGCAACCTTCTTACAGGCCAGGCCATGTCCTTCATACTGTAAGTCCACAATTTCTCCTTCTTGGGACTGAAACCAAACCGCTTTAAAGCTGCCTCCCCATATCTTGTTTAAATACTGTTTTTTCCCACAAGCACGAACAATGAAGTCTACCACAGAGTATCATGATGGTAGTTCCACTATTAGATGCAATAGTGCTGACTGTAATAGTGCTGAACAAAATCAACAACCCAGAATTTTAAAAAATGCAAGAGCCATTAGAAAATGGTGAAACCCAACTTTAAAAACACAAAGAACGGCAAATAAATCATTCTCTGTAGCTCATCCACACTAAACAACCACAGCCTTCGCATTTAAAATACCAGTCATGTTTACCGACCCAATCCGAGAATAGATGGTTGAAACTGATAGCCCCAGCAAAGGGACAGAGAAGGGGGGCTTCTATGTGGAGACTGGATGACCAGCATAGGAGGAACACTGTCACCCCACATCCCTTTCTCTTGTGAACCACCCCCCCCCCCCCATTTGGAATGAACGTCTCCTACTCACTCTGCTTGACATTGCCCCACCCGGTGAACCAATGTGCTATAGATAGGGAAGCCTTATTCACCAGCCCACTGGGAGTCACCTCTGTGACACACAAGTTGGGGGTCAAGGTATGTGTTTCTGTGTGGAGGGTGGGGGTGGAGCAATCAGCTTAGATCACAGCACCCAAAGCAAAGCATGAGTCATTTTACGGTTTTACGCAGTTCAAGAGTGAAGTTACACACCAATGATTCCATCACCATCTGTAAGCAGGAGATACACGAAAATAGATGTACTCTGTGCAGGGATCCCAGGGATGCAGGGATTTAGTACCATGGTAAATGATTCTAAGCCACTTTCCTCTCTCACATGGGGTTGTTTCATGGCACAGACAGACCCAAATCTCAAGGAGCAAGCATGAAATTGTGGCATAAATACAGAAAGGCCAGAGAATAACATCAATGCAGTGAAAGGAGAAGACGGCACTCCACTGCACTGGCCTGCAGGTGTGATCAAAATAAAACCGCAGTTTAAAAAAATAAATAAAAATAAAAAAACAGCAAAAGGAGCAAGCATGAGAAGGGCTGACAAAATCTCTCAGCTGTTACATTCCTCTCCTCCACTCAATCCCTGTGGTTCCATGAAGTTACTGTACCTTATTGCCACTTTCCATGATTTCACTGAGAGATGATTAAGAAATGGGAAAAGGTTAAGTCACAGTTAAAAAAAAAAAAAAAAAAAAAAAAACAATGGCCGTTTCAGGAACAAACACTTCAGGGTCCCAGTACCAGAACATAACGTGAAATTATTTTTTCGGTAGGAAAACATGAAAAACTCCATTCCCGTTAATATAGTAGAGGCTAGATCAAACCGAAAACCAGCTACGCAATACACACTAAGGCAAGATAAGTGCCACAACATCGGGCAAATTAGCCTAAATCAGGAACAATAAACGGGGTAGATTTTTGTAGAAAATGTACTCATTTGGCTATGAAATGCAGTTTCTGGAAACAAGGTGTGAGCCAAAATTATAAGGGACGAGAATTAAGTCAAGTTCAACCTAAAGTGTGTATATCTGGAAAACAAGCTTACATGATCACAGTGAATCTAAATCAGACCATTAACTCACCATTTACAATAAATCAAAACAACTCAGTATACACACACACACACACAAACAAACAAACCTGGATCTCATGCACCATACTTTAAACTGAATTTCACTGCTGCCCAGTGAAATCACAACCAATTTGAACCTCATGAAAACACAGCAATAGAATTGATGATCTTACAGAACCCCCAACACCACCTATGTTATGGGGACCAAGTAATTAAGAGAAATTAATCACACCCTGTTAAAACCAGCTGTTAGGGAAGATAGAAATCCCAGTGCAGAATTCCTGGGGAGCCTGAAACTCAATGCATTAGGAAGGCAACATTCCGCTGTTTCCAGAAGCCACTTATCTCTGTGTTCAAGTGTAACGGCCATTCCTTAACCCCTCTTATGGAGAAACAAAGTCTACAGCTGCCACCAAGCTCTTCACTAACCAAGAAGCTTGATTTAAGTTACCCCATTACACAGGCAGAGCATGTGGGAATTCTCACACACACAAAATACAGTCATGTTCCTTGGTGTTCACAAACTCCCATTAACCATGATGACCAGTGAACTTCAATCATTTGCCACCAAACAGCCTGGTGGTGCCCTCTAAAGTAAACTCTAGCTATTTCGTTTTACACCCGCAATAATGGGAGACAATAGCATTGTTTACTAGATAGTTGGAAGCACCCAAAAATGAGCCCATTATTGTGCCATGAAAGCAATTTCTGTAAGCAGACTGGGATGCAAATTTTGATGCCTCTGCCACTGTCAGAGTAATTCAGTCACGGTTTTTATAATCATTTGATTGTTATATTTTGTGTAATTTGCAGAACAACGTAATGGCACAGCACAGTCTGTCAGATATACAATGACAAAGCTAACATTTGTTAGCTGATCAAGCTAACAATATAATTAATCAACAGTCCATAATACTAGTCAAAGCTTAATTATGGATAGTCTTACAGGACTCATTTGGCCCTTAGTCTATGCCAATACTGGAGTACACAGACAGCAATTTCTAATACAGCCATTCTCATGAACTTAAAACAGCATTACCCACATCACAAGCACAAAATGAGGATTAATACTTTGATACACGTACCGTACTGTGCAAAAGTCTTAGGCAGTCCAAAGAAATGTTTAAAGCTGTTTATCTGGGTAGCAAGTGTACTTTGGCTGAGAACAAAAAACACAGTCTAACATTAGAACATGTGCAAATTAAAAGTAACACAATAAAAACTAGTAATAATTTCTTCTGTTTTCTAAAAAGTTACTGATATCTAGTTGGATGGCTAGATGA
>JAODJU010000108.1:21325826-21339202 GCA_026776725.1 Gnathonemus echidnorhynchus
GGTTCTGAAATGGCTAAGCTGACACACTTTGACAGGCATAATATCATAGTTTTACACCAACACGAGGATAATCTAAAAAATAAACATTATTTTCTTTACCTGCCTAAGACTTTTGCACAGTACTGTATACATTTAACCAAAGAGAATATTTTAAAATGCAACTTAACCTGTTATAACTGTATTTGTTATAACTGTTATACTGCAGTCATGCAAATTAACGACCTTTTCTATGGTATAAAGAATTAAACAATTTCCTTTGGGTTAATAATAGCTTCCAGATCTTGATATAATAGCAATTCTGTTAGAATATATCGCTCACCTGACAGCTGACCGAAACCCAACATCTAAGGTGGAGAACCATGTTTCTTGGATCATTTATCGTTATAATTAACTGACCATTCATAGAACTTAAGTGTTAGATACCCACACTGTGTGTCATTTACTTACAATTAGGATTCATGCAAGACAGAAACCCATTCTAAGCTTGGGGTCTTCTTGGAAACTCCCCTGGGCGAATTTCTGGTTTATTAAAAAGAATTATTAATAGCTGTAGTGAATAAGTATGAGTTCAGGGCTGCAGGCAGTCTCCATCTCTAAATGTAAGTTACCGTGCTAAATGAATGCTCGCATAATTACTGTGCCGTGTCACCGCTGTTAGGCTTGTATGAGAACATTTCTATAAAAATGAAAGAAAAAAGAAAAAGGGCTTGGAGGTGATATAGTATCCTTTGTCCAGCGTTGCGTAGTAAAAAAAAATTGCAGCACGATCGATTTTTATATTACTGGGCAATTTAATTAGGCCTCGAAATATTTTGACAACCCCCCGCCCCCCCATCCAGTTAACGCACGGCTCCGGAGTGGATGACAAAGATTGTAAAGCCTGTCAAACGCAGTTCCCTTCCCTCTTCTTAAACAAAACCGGCAGAAACAAACGTGATACAGGTTAAACATTACAGGTCGCGGAAGGGAAAAAAAACAAACTTGAAACGCGCTTACAGAACCCAGAATAGGCGCAGACATCGTGTCCATGTCGGACAAGCAGGCTGCTCCGCACACAATAACTGGGTCTCTGAGGTATAACCAGAGAGCGGCGTGTCATTCTTACTTACCCAAATTAAAGTACCGTTTACCGCTTACTGGTCCACCGCCATGGCATTCTGCGTTTGTCTTCACGCTCCTCTCATATGGGAATAAAGTTTACCGCGGAGCTACGGTCTACCCCCCTACTTCTCTTCGAGCCGCGAATGCTTGTCTGAGGCCGGACTCGCGCCCCCCTCCCTGGCGGCGACGGCGGCGGCGCCGCCGTTGCTCACCATTGGGCGGCTCGGCGGCCGCTGCGTGCGCGCTCCCAGATGCGCGGGGCGGCGGAGGCTCGGGCCCGTGGCGGGTAAGTGGCCGATGTTCCTTCACCTCTCGGTGTCTGATCGCTGCTTTACTGAGAAACGTAAAAACCGAAGGGTGATCGCTAGAATGTTTCTGTTTATTTTTAAAAGAAATTTAATGTTTTACGATTAAAATAAAAACATATAAATAGTAGACAGTTCTGTTCAAGTTTACCGATCCTTATGTAGCAATATAAGTTTTTGTTTCTTCGGTTTACGAATTACAGTGAAAGTCTTAATTTACTTGTTTATTTTCATTACACATTAAAAACAATCCTCTTCTCTGTATCGCCATTAAAACATCGGAGAACGTTTGTATTGTGTCGCCCCCTGGTGTTGTTGCAAATAAGTATATTAAATGTAAATTTTCCACTTCCAACTCATTTTTTGGTAAACGTGCTTGAACCACATCTTTGGTATTGTTAAAATAAATAAAGTGTATCCATTTTTCTGAACTAGTTATAATATGTAACTTGATGTATCAATTTTGGAATTATATTTGCATGAATTTCTGCAAGCGGGCACTCATTGATCAAGCACTACATAAGGTAGGCTACTGCTCCAAAGATATTGGTTTTGAGATTATCATCTTTAATTTCCATGAAAGCTATAAATCATCTTGCTATCCTAAGCATTCTTTCATCTTGGGACATTCATTTGCAGTATCTTCTAGCAAAACACAGGCCTACCACGAATATAGCCTGCTTGTGTCGGTACAGCTGCAATCCTACAAACGTTAAATGAAAATGACAAGGCGCTGGGCCGTGAATAAGTTTCACGCTATTTAATAAAACTACTAAGCGTGAAGTTCCCTGCAGGCACAGTCTGTTTCCCCATGAGTTCAGGATGTAACAAACCTCGTCTACATCTTAACATGACAAGGAGTTCAGACTAATATCATGCAGATGCTTTTTCTCTTTACGTTCAGCATCGTTCGTTATACACAAATGTCTCTAACGCTGTGGATGGTGTATCTGAAGGAATTGGTAATGATAAGGCTTTGCTGTCTTAGTCTTGTGGATCAATCAACACAAATTCATTTGATAAGTACCTAGAATATTGTTATCGTTTTCAATCACAAATTAAAGATAACTTTTGTTTCATTTTTTTAAGCCCTTTTAATATCTTAAAGCTTTTGTCTACAGTATCATATTCATATCACTCATTTTTGGATACGTGCCTAGTGTACTAATCAGAAAGTACTAATAACAAAATAAATAAAAAATTAAGGCAGTTTTAAAGAAAGCAAAGAGACAGGCAATTCTAGGTGTTTGCTTTCTTCATATGATATGGCAAGATTTGCTGAACTGTAAGAAACTGTAATGTCTCTTGGGGGGAAAAGTATTTTTTATTTAAATCTGAGGCTGAGAAATCGTGTCATGTGCATCCAGAATCTCCAACCAGGGAACCAGGGTGAAGTGCTGTACTTCAGTTCCCATTATGATCTCCCTCGAGTGCCTTTTTTCCAGAATAACTGTTCATTATCGGCTGTGTGGCGTTGTTAATTGTGTCTTTGCTGTGAGGTAAAAATTAACTCTTTTAATATATGTAAATTCCATATCAGTCATCATTACTAATTAATTGTTGAAACAAGTCTTTAAAACATCACTGCTTAATGAAGTGCAATGTTCATTTGAACTGTATATCAAATGAGACTTAACATAAATGAGTTCCTGTTGGCCCCAGTCTAATGTATTTCTTGTAAAAGAGCTCGTATTTAGTCATAACTAAACTTAAGAGATTTTCTATGTGTAAATCAAAGCTAATATAGAGTGTCCTTTGGATCAGGAGAATTGAAGCGGCCATTAACTGCCTGGAAGAGTCTTACCTCCAGAGGAAATGGACTAGTCGTCTCTCCAGTCGAGGCTGCAGACTTCTTCACCCTCCTGGAAGCACGCCTGGCCCTGCTCCAGAGCTGCTACTCGGAAGCACTCTGTGTAGCCCAACAGGCTGGTGAAAGGCTAGCGGTCTCCACCTCTGCAGTGCCACTGTAGCCCATCTCCACCTCCGCAGCTCCGCCAGAGTCCGCCTGTGCCACTTCAGCGCCGCCATAACACGTCTCCGCCTCTGCAGCTCCTCCGGAGCCCGTCTTCACCTCTGCCTCTGTCTCTGCCTCTGTTGCACCTCTAGAGCCCATCTCCGTCTCTGCATTGCCTCCAAAGCACATACTCTGTGTGTCATGGTCAGCCCTGACCTGGATTCGCTAGTGACTGGACCGGGCCCTGGATCCTCCGCTACCTGACCGAGACTGGTCCTCTTGGGAGCCCCCTTGTCTCGCCAGGGTGCTCCTCACCATGCCGGGGTGTTCTTCACCTCTTACTGTCTCATCAGCAGCATCATCCTCACCAGGGCGCTCCTCTCCTGCAGTCCCGCCTGCAGTCCCACTGGGCGCCTCCTGTTGTCTCACCAGTTTTCTAGTCCGCCTCACCTCCTGCCGCCTCATTGTCCCCTCCCGGGGCCCCGGCTGCACCTTGCTCGCCTGAGGGCCCGTTGGTGCTGCTCCCACCTAAAGGACTTCGAGCTCCTGCCTCGCCTCCTGCCATCCCATTGGCACCTCCATCTCCTGCTCTGGTCTTAGCGGCATCCTCCTTCCCTGCTCCAGCTTTGTTGGCACCTTCTGCTCAAGCAACCAGGTGGGTGCCTCCCTTTTCAGGCCTGCCAGAGGTTGCCAGCTCCCAACTCCCCAGTCCCTACTTGGCCAGTTCCCAACTTCTCGGTCGCTGCCAGGCCAGGTTGGAAGGACTCGGGATATGTGCTTGTGCTAGTCTTCCTGGATCTCCATCTGACCCTAGGTCCTTCCCCCTGTTGTTTTCTGTTCTCCTGTTTGGACCGCTCACTGTCCCATTTTGTTTTCCCCATTACTGTTTGTGTTTTGTTTAATAAAGCCCCTCTCTGTTTACCCTACGCCTGTCCTTCAATCTTTCCTTTTTGTGTCATGACCACTGAAGGTCAACACTTCCAAAATAACACACATTGAAATGAAAGGCACCATGCACACCCTGCATATTGAGTAAAAAGTTTGTCTAATTCAATCTACCAGGAAACACATGACTCAGCTGTCATTCCTCAGCTATATAATGTGATGATGGCCACCTATACACAAGCTCATATTCTGTAATGTCAACTGTAAAAAACCCAAATCTCATGGGCGTTCAAGAAGAAAACATTATGCCACTGTTAGAAAGTACTGTCTGAATGTAGGCTCAGGTAAGTAAGGTGGACAAAGATGACACTGTTCACAGGTATGAATAAATGCTCACCTGTGGCTTATTTGCAAAACTAGACAGACATGGGTTCTGAGCTTTTGCTGAATTTTTCTCAGCGAATCACTCAAGACTTGTGTGCATTTTGATTGGTGGTCAAAATCCCAGCCCAACTAATTAATAGTCTGATGCAAATTCAACCTCATTACTATGTACCTTCTCCTCAGGCTCCTAGAATGCAAATATTTGTTTTGCTCCAGATTCCACCACAGTATAATTATGTAATCCCCTCAGTGAAATATTTTATTATAGAAATATTGCATTACATTATAGATGCCATTCGGCCCGTCAGAATTTCCATAATTCTCCTCTCTGTAAAATTCCTTAATTTAATATATTGCCGCATTTGAAGGTGTCTGTCAGTTATAGATAGTGTCCTCATTCCCATGTGTTCTTTGAATGCTGCTCTTCTCTCTTCCACCAGATGATTTTATTTTACTTTCAACTTATAAATTGTTAAATTTGCAAGTGATTATGTGCCAGCCTTCACTGGCCTTTAGGGAATATCCCCTTGAGCCCAGATACAGGCAGGTGCTGAGAGTCCGGATCACCTAAATTCTAATGCCGCTGACTCAAAATCTATGACACTCTGTGCCTTTAAGTAATGCAATTATATGGATGGATGTTCACTAACACTCTGGAGACTCTGAATGTGTCAAACATCATGTGTCTAGGAAGGGAGCAATTTTCAGTGCACCTAGGAGTCTGGCCCCAGAACTCCAATTTCGCATTGTTTATCATTCGTTTGTTTGTTTGTTTGTTTAGGGGGGTTCTTTCTGCAATCAATTGATGTGCTTTAGTGTGTGACTTTGAATATGTGTGTAACTTGCACTGTCATTATAAATAAAGAACAGTGAATTGGTTGTAGCAATGAACAAATAATATCCCCATTTGATCTCAACTTCTTTGGCAGAACATATATATATATAAAATGTAAATACAAAGTCAGCAGGGAGTCTCATTAATGCTTTGTTTTTATGAGAATGTTTAAATGAATAATCTAATCTACCTTTTGCCAAATATATTTTTCTGTGCTGTTTCATGAACATTGATAAGTAATTTAAACACGAATGTAGTTTTTCTCTGCTTTATTTGCAAGATATAGTATTATATATGCAAAATGCCGAAAAATTTTGTCACAAGATATTGGTGATTACATAACATTTTTAATAATCCATAATGTCAGATTATCAATGATTATTGTAAAAAAAGAAGTGGTATTTCCATTTCAGACCTCTAGGTGGCATCTTCCGCTGTATTTAGGCCACTGCTTCTTTTCAGTTGCCTATTTCAATGTCTACAGCATTATGGAAATGCATCTTTTATGCTCACCAAGACACTATTAAATTAGGTCTTGCAGAACTCAGATAAGGTCAACTGACGCGAAATAGATACATTTAAATAATAAGGCGTTTAATAAGGATGTGTTACAGACTCAATTCCAGGTATAAATATACTCCAGAGTAGTGTCACTCTCACTCCTCGCCCTCCTTCGGGTGTTAAGAATAAAGCATACAGATATCCACTGATGCGACTATGATAATCAGCTTATCCCTATAACTACTGAGCCCCACACGGGCATGATTGCGCAATACAGTAAAAACGTTACGGTAGATGGCTTTTGCAGTTTATCCAGTACTACATAATGATGGGGTTCTGATACAATCATAGACTGGAACAGAACGTGTCCACAAATGAAATTTGCTCGAATGAAAAATGCAACTTAAAAAATAACATCTTATAGCAGAAGATTTGATAAATCGAATAAATGATGAGCTACCACTGTCTCTGTGTCTTTGTGTTTTTGAGGGAGAAACATAACTAAACTTCAGCAAAGCTGGATCGTGCAGCACTGAGAAGAGGATGGATGACCATGGATGACCAAAGGTACTTTGCAGAATGTAGCTGCTTGATCATTGTTCTAAACGGTCACTCCATATAAAGTAATCAATACTAAGGATCTATAATCCCTTTCTGGGAGATCTGCATATGGGGCTTGATGTCTGTCCGATAGGAACTCATCCGAAATCTCATCTCAGATACACTTGGTCTCATTATCAGTGAATAAGGACTAGCAAAAACTGACGATTTTATGCGGCTGATGTAATTTTCGTAACTATGCAAATCATGTTAAGGCTACAGGGTAATTTACGTGTGTGATTCAACTAAATATGACTTGTCAGTCGACACCAGAGCAAGATATTTATTTCAAAAATCATATGTTAATCTAAATTAATTGTCGATAAATAAAATGCACCATCCAAAATGGTACTGTTACTGCCTTTAGGCTAAATGGAGATGTCTCAGAAACACAGCTGCATCACAGAAGATGTACCATTTGTTTTTATAATTGTGATTAATGACAAAGCTCTGCCAGTAATTTGAATTAGCCGACTTTCTGCTGAGTGTAAACCTATAGGAATTCAGCCCAGTCAGTGTAAATTATTGATATTATGGTTAAAGTGGAGTGTGGGCCGGAATATCAATAAACACCTCATACTACACTCGAGTGAGACAGGGTAAGAGACTGAATCCCAGTGCGAACGCTATGGAAAATCAATTCATCACCACGTGTGCTTACCGTGAGTCGGGAATAAATTAAAATACCACGTCTGGGCCTCTCCCAGGAAATGGTTATTGTGTTTTCAGGGAGATGGGAGAAATCCGCAGTTTGCGCTTGTATGCGCCGCTGCCACAGTTCGAGAAACGGACGTGTGGTGCGCACGAGGTGAATTCATTTCAGAAATTGTTTCTTTAATAAAACAGCAAATGCACAAGGCTGTGTCCTGGAGCGAAGAGCAAAGCCCAGCTCAAGCTTTGCCAATATAGAATGGATATAATTATACCGGATATATTTGTCCAAAAAACTTGGCTAATCCCACAAATTTGCAAAAAAAAATTAAGCATAAAAAAATAAAAAGAGAAATAACAAGGGAGAACATTAAAGGGGAAAAGTGGGATTTTTCCTGAATTGCCCTCTGCCTCATTCCTCCAGTGTGCTTACCAAGCTTAATAGCAAGAGATTAAAATGTTTCTGCTGCAAGCCAGTATCTGTCGGAGGGACGGCTAGGATCTTAATGGGATGCTCAAGGACGTTAATATCAATGCCGATTCAGGTCGGGGCGATTTATAGGAGACTGTCTTGCTGGCTTTGACATGAATCTAGAAATTACCTAACCGTTATGTTAGTCATTATTCAGCATTAAGCCACTTGCTTAAGACTAGACTAATCATATTTGCAAACATGTGAAGGAAGTAATAAGATTTTACGTTCGGATCACGCACTGCTGGGTGTGTCGCCAGGTCCCGAAATCCGCCTCATTTCCTTATCTTGGCAGGGTGAGCTAGTGGGGCGGATGAGGGGGAGCAGGGACCAGCTGTCGCCTGCCCCAGGACGGGCATTCATCACCATCAGGGCCTCCTCCACAAACATCGGCACCATGTGACACCACGGCCGGGAACGAGCTCCTCACTCGTGATATAGCAGCGAAGAACACTGGCGTCTGCTAATGAGTGGAGTCTTAGTCTCGAGAGTATTAAATTCCACTTTATTTCTAGGTATTGCTAATATTCCGTCGGCATCAAATGTTTCGCTCATCTGTTGCTACTTCCCTGATAAACATTCATGATTTTATACCCAACTACTGAAAGAAATAGAGTATGAATTGGCTCCGTAATACATTAATGTGAAATTTAATTTATTTTTCCCCCAGTTGATGTACAGATACAATGCTAAAAACTTGTTGTATGTTTTTGCAATCTTGGGTCTCACTCCAGGACCCTCGACAATTTGCTTACAGGTCAAACAGATCTGTTGATGACGCCATCAACATGGCCTTGCACTACCCTCCGCAACAACTGGACAACCCTCAGACTTCTGCTCGGATTCTGCTTGTGGATTTCAGCTCTGCTTTCAATACGATAAACCCAAATCTACTATTTGAGAAACTGATGTCTCTCAAAGTTCTGCCATCTCTCTGCTACTGGATTCATGACTTCTTAACTGGTGGGAAACAGGTCGTGAAGACAGGTAACCACATTTCAGATCCCATCTTCCTCAGCACTGGTGCCCCACCAAGGATGTGTTCTCTCTCCCCTGCTTTACTCCTTGTACACCAACGACTGTATCTCACAACATCAATCTGTAAAACTCCTTAAGTTTGCAGATGATACCACCCTGATTGGACTCATAAAAAATGGGGATGAGTCTAACTACAGACAGGAAGTAAGTCGACTGGTGTCATGGTGTGATGTAAACAATTTAGATCTGAACACACAAAAAACGGTGGAAATGATCACTGACTTCCAGAAACCCCCCCCCAGCACCACCTCCACTGGTTATACGGAACACTACTGTTAGCAGAGCTGAAACCGTCAAATTTCTGGGCACCACCATCCAACAAGACCTCAAATGGGGCACAAATATCACCTCCATCACTAAGAAGGCCCAACAGCGCCTATACTTCTTGCGTCAGCTAAAGAAATTTAAGCTGTTGCAGAAGCTCATGGCTAAGTTCTACACCGCTGCAGTAGAATCAATTATTATGTCCTCCATCTGTGTCTGGTTTGGCTCTGCAACATCACACTCTAAGAGGAGACCACAGCGTACAGTGCGATGTGCAGAGAAGATCATTGGCTGTCAGCTCCCCCCTCTTGAAGCACTGTACTCATCTCGGATGAAGAACAGAGCCAAAAAATAATGTCAGACCCTCTGCATCCTGGCCACTCCCTTTTCCAGCATCTTCCATCCCAGCGAAATCAAAGAATTAGAGGCCTGAGCACAAGGACAAATCGTCACCTAAACAGCTTCTTCCCCCAGGCCATTGCCCTTCTAAATAAGGACCCATGAAAAACTGTCATATTGGAACGATGCACTGTTCAAGCTTCATTATCATATTTTACTAATTGAGCTCATCTGCACTGTACCTAAGCTCTTTGCACATTACATCCACCCATTATCGATTTATTTCTTTATTTATATTGTCCACATGTTTGACTCAGCATTGCACATCTCCTGTAAAAAAAAATTCCTTGTATCTTTACTTTTAGATGTTTATTTGTATGTGTGTTGTATATATTTCATAATACCACCCGCACAAAAAGAAATTCCTTGTACTTATCTGAACTTGGCGAATAAAGAAGATTCTGATTCTGATTCACTTCTAAGCATTGCTTTTTATTGTTCATTACCATTACGATTATTACCATTATTACTGTTATCGCGTGACGCAGAGAAAAGAACGAAATCGAATAGGGTTGGTGGAAGATGTTATTAGAAAGTACATTGTAATTTAAAACTTTTCACATGCACTATAACCATAAAAATTATATTTTTAAACACGAAACAAGAGAAGCTGAGTGCACGAAACATTGTTTATTTTCTGACTAGTGGCAGATATGAATTTTTCCAGTTGCACTCTGAATGCAGCTCACCATCATCTCGTTTTAAATGAAGAAAATGTGTTATTCCTGGAGAAAAACAAATTATGTATTCAAAATATGCCAGCCGGAATGTCTATCAAATGTTCAAAAAAGAAAAATAATGAATATCCTTAGGTACACTGTAGCACCATGAAAAATTATTCAGACCTTTCATTCATTTTGTGAAAAAGGGGATGTATATTTTTGGCCCTTAGATTTGGGTGGTGTGATGACTCATACCTCCAAGGTTGGGGGTTCAAGTTCCTCCCCCACTCTGTGTGGGTGGAGTTGAGCTGTTTTCCCCATGTTACACACGTGTCATGCTGAAGGACAAACAAAAAATGCATTTAGGGTAATTACTGTCCCTAAACTGCTCACTGTGTGTGTACCCTTGCAGTGAACTGGCATCCCATTTAGAGTTTGCCCCTGCCTACTGCCCCGTGCTGCCTGGGATAGGCTCCAGGTCCATCTGTAGTGGAAAAGTGGTTGGAAGTTGGATGAGTGAATGATTTGATGGATGGATAGATGGATGTATGGATGGATGGATATTTTAAGTGCTTAGACTAAATATTTGTATAGATTACCTTGAGGGGACACTATTTGTCATTTATCATTCCTTATTTATTATTTTTTTTTATTTTAAGGACCCAGAAATCAATTTCTTGTAGAAGCATTACTGGCAAAAATGCAGCCTGATGTTTTTTGAGTAAGTATCAACACTGCTGGCCAGCTTGGTGCCACGTTAAATAGATGGTTATCCCTAAATAATGTTAATTTAGGTATGCCCTTCTGCTCTGAATCACTGGCTCGGCTCTGTTTATTAAATTGGCGTGTTCTGTCATTGCATGACCCAGACAGGGCCTAATTAAACTAGTCCATCCAAACCTAAGATATTTGCAAAGATATTTTATAAACAAGAATGATGTACTTCTTCTGACAGCTGCTAAACAGCAGATTGACAATGATTTTTGTTGTTAAAATATTTTTTGAGTGCATAGCAGCTAACGATACCATCTACCGAAGCTCAGCACAGGTGCCTCACCAGGCAGACAGTCCGACCTCCATGGCCTTGTGTAATCTTCAGTGATTATTTGGCTCTCTTCCAAGGATTATAAGATTTGCCTTCAATTTTGCTAAGCGCTCTGTTTGACGTGATGCGCAGGCAGACAGGTGGGGGGCTGGGGGTGTGAGACCTGTCTCCGCATTGGACCTTAACCAAACCTCTGTGTCTCTTCCACAGAACTGATGACTGTGAGGGATCAGATTACATTCCCTGTGGATGTCCCCGTAGTTTGCTTTAAGCTTTAGGTATCCCATGGTAGGGAAAATACCCTTTTCTAGAAACAGGAACCATACAATACTCTACTGAAGGCAGTCTTGTTAATAGTGCTATACAGAATAGTAATAGAACAACAATATATAAATGGGTAAATATATGTATATATCTATAGATCCATCCATCTTCCATCCTCGTTTCCAGTACAGGGTCTCAGGGAATGTTGTACATTACTGTCCAGTAATGTTGGAACTCTTCATTCATTCATTCATTCATTCAAACCATATCAAACCAATCCAGATACAAGACATCACATAGAGCAAAATGTATGTAAAATACATACATAAAATGTATGAATCACATAGAAAGGCACAATAAAAATAAGAATTTATTTGTTTCCATATGTGTTTATTTGACATGTTTGTCAGAAGTGATTTATAGGTTATGGATTGTTAATTTACAGTGAATCCAGTTGTATCAATGTGATGATAAGACTAATGGTAGCTTAATCCAGACTGCAGGGCTTTGTGGACTTAATAATTCACCCTTTTTCACATCCTTATACACGTAGGATCTCAATCTCCTGTGGCAATAAGTGAAGTTTCTATTCTTCCCTAAGCATATGAGGAAAATTCCGTAATTATTTGTGCATTTGCCATGTTAATGTTATTTATGCTCAGACAGCTAGAAGCCAATAGTACACCTGTAATTAATGGACTTTGGGGATCCAAGTGCAGAGTGACGCGATGTTTAATCAGGTGGCTTAAATCGTAGTCGGTGACAAGCAGAGTCAAAACCAAGGAAACAGTGGAGCAGCCACAACCAGAGGGGAAATCCAGATAGAGAAATGCAGGTACGGGATGTAGGTCGTTAATGAAGAGGCAGTCAGCAAGGCGATCACAAAGGCAAGAATCAGCAATCCAGGTAGCCAAAAGCACGCATTATACACAGAGATCGCAAAGAAACTGCACAGTACTGTACAGGGACTCAATATTTTGCAATGAGGCAGGGAAGTACTGGATTTCAATCAAGTGACTAATTACAGGAAACATGTGGCAGCTGTTCAGTATTCTGGTGATGACCATCGTTGGAGGTGTGGAGGTTCAAGGGAAGGTTGCCATGTTCAGGGCTGATCAGATGTGGATGTGAAAACAGCTGTAGATTGTAGGTGAGGGAAATTAGGAAGGTAGTAGGATAGGGTGCTGAATGAGCAAGCAGAGAGTGAGATGGCAGATGCTTGTGCTGCGGTGGCAGCTGAACACGGCTTGCTGGAAAGTTCTACTGGCCATTGAAGGAGCAGCCCAATAACTCACTGCCTAAGCTCTCTGTTTAATTTTTCATCCCCTTTGGCAGAGGTGTAAAGTACTTGAGTAATTTTACTTGATTACTGTACTTAAGTATTATCTTTGGGAATTTTTACTTTACTTGAGTACAATAAGAAATGAATACTTTTACTTTTACTTAATTACATTTTTAAAGAAAAAAAGTACTTTTTACTCCTTACAATTTTATTTACATTCAAAAAGTAAATCATTTTAAAATACTCATTTTTGGAGATCACTTCATTCTATTTTCCCTTGTTAACTAACCAATTGAATTGTGCTGAATCCCAGTTTAATTAAAATGTTATTCATTGTGCCAATGAGATTTGTTTTTGCATTCTATGAAATTAGTCAGACATGTTCATTGGTCCTTTGGAAGTGATGTCATATCGCATCAATCACCACAATGCATGGCACCTTGACCTGGAAATTAGAGAAATTATAACATTCAATCAGTGGAAGAAAAGGAAGAACATGATTCAGTAGCAAATGCCTGGACTACATTGGACTGTACCTGGAGCCTTTGGACCACAATAAAGAATTGTCTGTCTGTCTGTCTGTGTGAAGCTAAGTAGGGTTTGGTCTGGCTACTGCTTGGATGGGAGCCCAGTTGGGTTGTTGGTCTATATGCCTCTTGCTTTTTTACTGTAAGGCCTCATTAAGGGTTGTAGGTATCTTTTGGAAAAAGTAGGGATGATGTCCTGACTAAAAT
>JAODJU010000108.1:21352363-21368257 GCA_026776725.1 Gnathonemus echidnorhynchus
TTATAAGGTAATTATTCCAGAGAGGGAAAAAATGGCCCCATGCAGTGGGCCCCTGTGGTGAGCTCCATAGGGTTAAGTAATGCAGTTACTTATTACTGAAACCCACTATAGCAGATGAGCTTAAAAGAATGGCAATAAATTTTATTCCTGCCCATAAAACTTTCCCATTGCAGAAGATGCATTTCTCACGTCTCACTTCTACGACCTTGAAGCTGCTCACGCGAAACACCAAAGTGACCTGTAATGCATGTACTTTTGATTAAGATTTCAGTTGACAGATACCTTAAGAAATGGCTGTCTAATGACCCAGCTTACTCTGCAGTGGCGGATTCTCATTATTGTTCCCCTGAAAGGTTGCCAGGGTTCCAAGGTGTTCACAACAACCTTAGACAGGCTTTTATTCAAACATCCGTAATTGCAGTGTAACTTTCTCCAGCAGCTTAATTCCGAAGGCTTGGTCAGATGGAAGGTAGCTGTTCAAATTTGCCTTATATAACCAGTGCAGCTGTGTTCCTCACTCTGGGGACTAGTAGGACAAATCAGACTCCTTTCAGCAAACATTTCAGTCATGTTGTTCACCATGATTTAAGAAAATTGCAAATTGACAGTCATTCCAGCCCATTCAAACTGCCAAAAAGTAGTAAATAATGGTTAATCCTCTATAACAGGTCGGGACAAAACCAGCCTGCAGGCCATATGAAAAAAATATTCGCACACCAAATTGCTACTTTCATACTGGCAGGCAAAAACGAGCCTATCCAAAATAAAACCAAGTCTTCTGTTGTGACTTTCAAAGAACATGAAAATAAGCATTAAAAATGGCTCCTGTTTACACGGTAAAGCCTCGATTTGGCCCTCCACAGAAAATTAATTGGCCAGGCCTGCTCTACAAGATTCTTCAAATTCACTAGAAGACCCCAGACATATAGAAGGTTTAATTTAGAGCTTATGTGGTTACCATCTTTGATTTAGCAATATATATGTCTGGTAATATTTATACTCCTTTTGTTTGTTTTTATGACTAGGCGGCTCCATTTTGGTGAATAACGCAGATGAAAAGCAGACACTCGTGGTTTGAAGAAAGCCAGCTTTCAAGGACACAATGGTTGATTACCATTGCTTTGAGCGAATAGCTCAAACAACGCAAATCAAATTTAACACCTGTAGCTGCAGCCCTGTCCCTCAGGGACATGCATCATTAAAAAAATCGACAGGGAAGTGATTTTGCATGCAGACCCCTGCTTTACTACCTGTGACCTCCTCAACTGAGGTTAAAAAAATATGCAAATGCATGACAAGATTGGGCTAAATATAGCATTTTGCTATTTGGTATGGTAATAAAGCACAATAATGTAAAAAAAAAAAAAAATCCAGAATACTGTGTAAAACAGAATGACAACAGATTCCGGAAGGAAAGAAAGAAAGAAAGAAAGAAAGAAAGAAAGAAAGAAAGAAAGAAAGAAAAAGAAAGGAAAAATTCTGTTTGGCACTGTTTCCAAGTCAGCACAATAAAAAAGAATGTTATAAGAAAACGTAAGGAAGTGCTGTAAACAAGGTAGACAGCCCAGCTCCCAGTTCCAGGCCCAGCACCTGCTCCTTCTCACCATAGCTACACAGCAATGGCTCTTGTACACATCCCGTCTTCTCTCTTGTGAGACACATGTACACACTTTAGGGTGAAGCATGGTGTCCGACCATTTGTCTGACACCCTTGGAGCTTTTCGGGGGATTAAGGGCCTAAAGTGGCCAGACCCTCCGCGCCCCACGCTGGCCCATTTCCTCATTCCTCACTTCTGAGTCGAAGCCATGGGCCTGAAAGGGGCTACAGCTGGGCGGCTTGATGGCTCAGCAGCCGTGGGCCATTGTGGCGGCCGTGTGGCACTGCCCGACCCCGCTGGCACATGGCATAGCGCTGACATCACCCAGGCCATGCTGTTACAGGCAAGTTAACAGATAATTACAGAAAAGTGGGCTCTCAGTGTTCAGCATGTAGCTGAAATTGGGTAGAATTGTTGCCCTGTTAGCAAGGAAATACACTTTGTGATTAGCAATATACATTATACATCGATTAGCACTGTATGCCTAATGTTCTTTCTGATTGTATTGATTATAAGTTAATAACAGTAGCTTAATGTTATTAATGACATGGCTGACATATGACTAACATGCAGAAACAACAATTAGCGAGTTGTGCTGAATAAAGCCTGTTTTTCCTCTGTTTTATTTCAGTTTATGTTCTGATTATTAATGTAAAATTGTATAATAGATTGTATTGTCTTCTGATAAGTGATAATAGTGATTTTCAAGAGCACAGCAATTCAAGCTTTATTTTAAAGATTAAACATAATTGTGTTGACCATCTTGGGAGCAGTATTGTAGGTTATGTGACAGAGCTATGGCTGTCTGGGTTTGGCGTGTGAGTGTGTCTGTGGTCGAGCAGCATGTCGTCCAGAGTGTTCACTGCCTGGGTTACGTGGGATTGGCTGCAAGCCCATGTACAGTGACATCATACTGGATAAGTGATAATGTAAGATGGATTAATGTATCAGTGGTGAAGCACACTGAATTGTCAATGTGGTCAATCAATCAATCAATCTGTCTGTCTGTCTGTCTGTCTGTCTATCTATCTATCTATCTAATCCAAACATCCAAATTGCTTGATATTGACGCTGCCCAGGGAACCTCTAACTGGTCATGTCAGTTATGCTTTAGTTTATACCTAATTGTAAACTGAAAGAGGTGTAATTTGACCTGTATGAAGTGAGCTTATGGGAAATGACATGGATCACTGACTCTCAGGAGAGGAACAAAACAAAGACAAACTAAACAGTTTCTGATTCATCCAGTAAAAAGGATGAAATAGACAGGGATTTCAGTTATTCTGCATATTATCATTCTCATCCAGTTCCAGTCTGACCACCTGCTACAACTGCACTAAACAAACTGGGATGGGTATTTGCTGCACTGAACCCATGCCTGCTATGGGGCTCTGTGCTAAAACAATGGGATGTTTCTAGAACTGCTAGGCCATTCCAGCAGATTACTTCATTAATAATTTAGGGAATTGAACCAATCAAAGCGATTCACTGTGGCAGGCATGAGCGGTGCATCACTCCGGTAAATGCCCATCAGGATTTAAAAATCCTTCACTTGAAATGAAATTGACTTTGAGGCTAGAAACACCAAAACAAAGTGCATGAGAGAGTAACCAGAGAGTGTGTCGAGAACGCTTTCAGAAGCACGCTACTAGGAGTAAGCTAACTGGAATGTGTAATCTGCCATCTTGTGTATAACGGGCTAGACAAATGCTCCAGAGGGTTGTATTTGCTACAGCAAAAGAATTTCCCCCTGGGATCAATAATGGCTCCATATTGTTGATAAAGACTCTCCTGTAAGACCCCAGACTTCCAACCCCAAACTCACATTCTAACCTATGGCCATCAGTGTTGGTCCACTTTCCGTATGTGGTTTAGCTTCAGCTTGGTGCCAATGGTGAAGTGTGAACCCAGAGGAGGCCAAGTGTTCCAATGGATCATAAAGGAATCAGCCCGGGGTGTAAGAAACAGTCCAGGCCGTTTTCCTCAGATAACACTATAGAACCTGAGATGGCAAATCGATACCTGTAGTATGGTTTCAGATGTTCTCCTGGCGGCTAACCCACCACTCTCGTGACATGGTGGAGAGACCAGGCAGGGAAAGTTGTGTGCCTGGGGGAATATAATTCTTTATTTATTTTTTTTGTTTTGAATGTTTTTGTTTCCTAATGGAAGTTACATTAGCTAGGATTAATAAGATCTTCAGCAAACAACATTACCCTTTCGCAGAGGAACATGCAATTTGACTGTTTATGAGCAAATTGTCTTAGTATATGGAAGGGCTGGGTGGAAACATGAAGGGAACACGACATCATTTTCTCCCAGTAAAATATACTTGGTAAAGGTACAAGTAAAAGATGCAAGGGCACATAGAAGAAAAACCTTTAATGTGATCACGCATCACATACATTAACCAGAAAGGAAAGACTATGAAAGGAGACAGGGAGGAGAGTTTAGCAAAGGTCAAAATTAATGAGAATTTGTACTCAACTAATGACTGCTGCAGAATAAAGATTTGGTTTAGATAAAGGATTTTCTAAAGGTCTCATGGCAAGAAGCCATTAGGAATGTTAAAAAATCCAATATGGGCACATTTCAAGGGAAACGATGTAACAATCATGCACATGAGAACACTACTCTATAGAAAGCTTTCCAAGTAATGTATCATAAGAACTACCTCCACATTTATCACATTAGCCTGTTGCCATGTCAAACTCGGATACTGTTGCCAGAGGCTACAGAAATGTAGCTAATGATCTGCTTCGGTCCACTTGTAACATCTGTGTACCTTTATGGTTGGGGAGATGGGGCATCCATTGGCAGCAGAGTAAACATTATTTAGGTACATCCAGAGTTTATCAGCAGCGACAGATGAAGTGATAAAACTGCTGTTCAAAATGGCCCCTGTAATTGATATTGTTGTCAGTATTCTGTGTCCTGTATCCTCTTGACCTGAGAGCTGAGGGTTCTCTCAATGAGAAAGAGGCTTGAACTAAAAACGAGAGAATGAGGACTCAATAGTTATTCCTATTCTCTGCGAAACTCTTGGGAAGCCTACAGAAACACAAGTGCTATGCAACTTGCCAGATGTAGTAGTGGATCCTCTAGACATGGTTTCTAACCGACAAACATTTGAGGCAAAAAGAAGAAAATTTTCAGGTGGTTTACTCATAGTAGGGAATTTGATTTAAAGAGTAACTTCCGTTATCACATTGGCAGATTTCTGGAAGGAAAATGCTTTGGTTAAGGTGCTGAATACATGTTTTGAGGTCCATCGCGTCACAGCAATGCAGATTAGCAAAATCAAAGTTGACTTTATTGTCATTGGCTGCATGCATAACAAAATGAGGTAGCAGGCTCTTTTTGCAGAAGAATCACATATAATAATAAAAATAATAATAATAAAAAAATAAATTAAAATAAAATAAAAAAAAAAGAATCACATATAGTAATCCTGTTAAACAAGACGATACAGTAGAATCAATAACACAGCATTAAAAAATGCAAGTAAGCATTAGACAGTCTCCTCTCATAGCCTCATAATCGTCTTATTTTGGCTTCCATTAGGCAGGAAGGGGTGTGAATTATCTTAAGACGGCGTGTTTGTTTTTTTTTTTCCTGGACATATGTATCAGGCATGAATTAAAATAATTATGTTGATATTGTTGACGCCTCAGTCTCATTTATAGTTACCCATGGCAACAAAAACATGGATTATGATCTCCTTCAGCCCCAGAAGAAGGGGAGATCTTTCCTGGTGACAGAAATGGTAGAGCTAGGTAGCCCTGGGCTTCTCCAAAGAGAGCATCAGCATTGTAATGGAATTAAAGCATTCAGTGTGGTAAATATGGCGGGGAGAAGCTTTGAATGTCCCCAGTAAGGCTTCTGTCAGCATCCTATCTCTCATATCCACAGGCTTTAGAGTCCTTTGGGTGATATAAGTAGGGTGAAAATTTGATCCTAGATATTTCCATTATGCAAAAGTCAATTAAAAATTCTTGCAGGAAAGGTTTTTGCTGCAAAAGAAGTCTCCATTCAATTAGAGGATTAACTGTAAACCAGCTTCTCTTCCGCATTGATCTGTGGAAACATAAGTCCATTTGCTTTCCTTTGGCCTCATTGTGTTTTACATTAAACTGTTTTAATTAAATCGTATGTGAGTTATGGGGGAGAACGGGGATGACTTTCAAGGGCCCAGACAGTAGGGGGCAGACAGTGTGTGAGCATGGACAATGGTTTCGGGAGGGGGGGGGGGGGGGCCCAGTAGAATTTTTCAGGGGCGCAGTCATACCTTTCTGTGGCCCTATGGCCACCTCAGTAGCCTGCTGGTGAAGGTAAAGTGTGTTCTGCATTGAGAACACAGGTTCCATTATGTTCCATAAATTGTGTTCTGCAATGAAAACACAGGATCCACCCTGCTCCATAAAGCATGTTCTGCAGTGAGAATACAGGTTCAGTTATGTTCCATAAAGTGTGTTCTGCAATGAAAACACAGGTTCCACCATGCTCCATAAAGCATATTCTGCAGTGAGAATACAGGTTCAGTTATGTTCCATAAAGTGTGTTCTGCAATGAAAGCACAGGTTCCATCATGTTCCATAAAGTGTGTTCTGCAGTGAGAGTGCAGGTTCCATCATATTCCATAAAGCATGTTCTGCAGTGAGAAAGCAGGTTCCATTATGTTCCATAAAGTGTGTTCTTCAGTGAGAACACAGGTTCTATCATGTTCCATAAAGTGTGTTCTGCAGTGAGAACACAGGTTCCATCCGGTCCGATACAGTGTGATTTACAGTGAGAACGCAGGTTACATTATGTTTCATAAAGTGTGTTCTGCAGTGAGAATGCAGGTTCAGACCCCATTGAGTTGCATAAGCTGTGTGGCGTGAGGACGCCCACTGAAAATGAGTAGACTCATGTTCCACCAGGTGGACTCTCTTCACCTTTATCGCTTTAGAGCAATGCCTGTCAGGGAGGCACCTGTGGGGCCTGGCAAAGCTGGCCGCTCTCAGGGGGAGGGAAAGGCGAGGGACTGTCAGCACCGAAGCGCCTAGCCAGCGGAGAACATAGGTGAACAACGTGAACAACAACATCTCATGCCCTAAGGTATTTAGATTAAACCCTTTACAAAATTAAACATTTTTAATTAAAGAAAATAAAAACCTTGGAAATTTGGGAAAGGATCCATTAATTCGTAGTTTATGTAATTTTTTGTGCATAGATCAGCAATAAATCCCTCAACATGTTTTATTAACATGAGCAGATTAAATCAACAAATAATTGCCTGTAGCAGTTCCACCTGTACATCTAATTACCATCTTTAAGCCATATATTTCCTTTTTTGTTTTGTTCCAACAGACTGAAGGTTACTTATAAGTATCACAGAGCTGTATTATGATTTCCTGATCATAATTTCTTTCTGTTCTATCATGTTTTCTGCAATGGACGGACTGGGCAGTTTGTCCCATTGCACTTTTCCCAAATGTCTCCATTGCATACTTGTATATACTCAGAGTTGCTGGGTAGTTATTGCTCTGTGTTACTATTCTATGTTATGTTTTTGTCATTTACTTTTTTTTTTTTACTGATGTGACCAATTACACCAAAACAAATGCCTTGTACCCCAGTTGTACATGGCAAATAAAGATTCTGATTCTGATTCTAAGCCGGTGTCTGTAACATCGCAGTGCAGCAGTTGACCAGACCTGGAGTCCAGAGCTGCCAGGCGCTATCAGAGTAACCCCCCCGAGGAAGGTTGGGGGAGGGGAAGTGTGTTGTGGTGCTCCATCTCCCCCCTCTATGTTTAAACAATGCTTGTCGGCTTGATCTGCGGGTCACACGCCTAAACACAGAGACGCACTCACACACACACACACACACACTCGCGTCCTTCACAGGCACAGGGAGGGGGCAGGAACTGCAAAGGCTTTCTGGAAGGGCCCATCTTCAGCTGCAAGCGAAGAGGCACTCCACACACGGAGAGTACTGGGAGCTGAGAGCTGGGGAGCAACGCAGAAGGGAGATTCAGCCCCCCCTACGGACATCCCCCCCAACCCCAACCCAGCACAAGGGAATGGACTTCAGAAAAACAAACGCCTGCTAATGAGATGTGGGGTGGGGGCAGACATTAGCCACGACTTGGAAGGTGGCGGGGTGGGTGGGTGGGGAGGGAGGGCAAGAAGACTCATTTGCTGTGTTCAGTTCTCAGCACGGATTTAATCTGATGCAATATTTTTGTTTCTGGAACACCTGAGGGCAGCAAGTGATTCGTTAAGCCCACACACAAAAACAAGCGTGTGAGTGTGTACACACACACATCAAGACAGGCTGACACATACACACTCGCTCTCCTGTGCACATGCTTGAGAAACAGCTCAGAAGGTACAAAGAAGAGGCAGAAGGCAAGTCAAATTTGTTTCCTATGTTCAGCTTTGTTCTATATCGATAGACTGCTGGATGACTGGGATGCAGAAGGATGCAGAGGGAAGCATGAGTCCCACCGGCCAGGAGCATGATGTGTTCTGTCAGAGGGCGGTGGCCCTGATTCTTGACCTTTGTCTTCAAAACAGCCCATTCCTGGACTCAGACACCTGTCAAGAATTTCTCTCTCTCCTAACCAACCAGAGCTCCAACGTCGACGACCAAGGTAAGGCTCCTGCTAATGTCAGAAGTCTATGTGCCGCTAGGTAGCATTATGACCTATTGCCGAATGTGGCCGGATTTCGGAATGTGAATAGGTCACGTTGTCATGATGCTAGCCTTCTGATCTTTGTATCTGAGCTTCAGAATTAGGATGTGTCATCCATGAGAGTAGATAGTCGAAATAATGTCAATGTAAGAGTTTCTTGCATGCATTTACTGTAAATCTGCGCTCATTCGGATAGTGATGGGTGAAATATCAGAAACATTACACCTGCATTGGCCAACCAAAATGCTCAGGAGTTGCATGAGGTCCTTCAGAACTCTTCTGCAGTTCTGTTTGTCCTTTATATTGCATTTACACACTGCCAACTTCACGGAGGTCTCAGTTGGTTTTGAAAAGCAACACAAATCAATTTAATAAGGCTTTATAACCATGACAGGGGTACAGTGTGTCCACTAAATAAACACAGCCATAATATATGTCTTTGAAGCCTTCTTTGGCAGTGTTTCTATTTCCTCTCCAAAAGAGTGTCTTTATGAATAACAATGCACAAAGGTGTTTAGATGTTCTAAAATGTCACTGCGGAAAAACTTTGCAAGGAAATTTTCCAGGTCCTGGATATGGATGGATAGATTACAAAAGCTAACACTGTAGCACTTTTTTTTAACCATCCTGCCATTTAAACCCTTGATAAAAGCTGACAACTTTCCTTGACTGAGTATTTCAAGGAAAACTGCTGTTGTTTATGATGCATAGTTGTGTAGTAGCTAGCGTAGTTATTTCATACATCTCTGCATCGGCTCTGCATGTCAGGACTTTGCATGTTCTACCTGTGTTGTTGTGGGGTTTCCTGTTGGTTATCCACAACCCAAAACATGCTAAGGTGAATTGGAGTTGCTACTCTGTCTGTAGATATACACGTGAGTGGTGTACGTGCCCTGCAATGGGGTGGTACCCTTTACTAGATAGTTCCCTGCCTTGTGCCTGTTAATTATGGTATAGACTCTGGACCCCTGTGGCCTCACATATGACAGGTGGGTATAGAGGATGGATATTTCATCAGTTAAAAAGCTTTACTGGTTTGAATAAATTGATGGATACAGATTCATGGAAGATATTTGCTAATCTGGTGGACACAGTGCCACTTTGACAGGACACTTCGTAGGTGCGATAACACTGACTTTGACGGGGACCCACTCTTTAATGAGATGTGAGCTGTCTGCTGAAGACTCATCTTGCGTTATGTGCTGGCCGTGCGACTCCTGACACGCAGGTGTCATGTCTCCTTGCAGCTAAATCCAGCGCGACAGCAGCCTCCGCACGACAGCAGCTGCAAAAACGCCTTTCTGAGAAGCCAGGGGGGTGTGAGTGAGTGATCAAAGCTCATTCCTCGGGGCTTAACTTTCAAAACATCTGTAAAAAACAGCACGTGTGTCAGACAATGCTCCCCAAATCAATCACAAATACTTTTTTTTTTTAGGTTTTACAAATTTTTTATAGCTGGGACATTTCTTGAGAAACTTAAAGCCAGTACAATTAGTCATCAATCCACTAATATAGTTACTCTATATAAAGAGCTATATAAAGATACAAAGTATTCAATAGTCCATCTGGCAGCAAAAAGTAACCTGAATATGGTATCTTGTTAAATTGTTCTAGTGCCCCCCCACCCTACCCCCATCACCACCAAAAAGGAATATGCACAACAAAATGGTTTATGAGCACAGGAAAGCGGAAAGCATGGGTGTATCTATAACAAATAAATACCGCAGTCTCTGACAGTGATTACCTTCACATGCACCTTGAATTAAGCTCATTTGCAATGAAGAACAAACAGTCAGAATCGTAAGAAGAGAATAAACCCTAAACATGCTTGTGCCAATTTAAAATTGAGTCCGAATGAGAGGATTGGAATTAAACTTGAATAAGTGCATTGTCTGTAAGCTTTTGCTGCCTCGGCCGGTGTCTATTTGCCTCCCTTCATTAGCTCAGAATGTCTGGTAAGAGACAAACAACAATTGGTCTCCAGGCAGGAAAACATTCACAATAGCTATTTAGTATTTATAGTTTAGCTATTTCTCTTAATGTCATACCTTAGTGGGTTGTTTAATTGACCATGTCCGTGCAAAACACAAGCAGATTTCGGCAGTGCATTTATGGATGGGACGTACATATTGGCATTATAAAATGTTTACATTGTGGTGGACCTCATCTGTATTTACCTTATAAATCTAAGAAATTGCTATAGTATCATGCATAGTTAAAAAATGTCTGGTAAAAATATCCATGCATCCACTTATCCAAATCATGGTCACAGGCAGTTAAAAATATATGATGTGAAAATAGTGTTCAGGTTTACTACTCACTAGTACTCAGTAACAAAGCAAGCACATCTCATAAATCTGTTTGTATTATATGTTCTGATAGTTATCAGGACATGCAATGCATTCTTTTAGAATAAATTCGCCTGGGTTCCCTGAAATGTTCTCCATATAAATGCAGGCAGGATAATCTGTCTATGCTTCTAGAAGAATGGGTTACGGAGCATGGAGAAAGCCACGTGTTTAGGTAAGAAATTCTGTGTCGCTGTGCTTTACCATCACAAGACAAATGGAAACAAAGTTTCCCGTGCCAATTGGCTCTGCGGGTAAGCCATTAGGACATGAAATGTCACTGTGTGTTATAAAGTCATTGACGTGAATCTTCTGTGCCAGAGGAAGGCTAAACAGAAGCTGTTTTCTATTACTGGGAAAGGCTTACTGAAAAAGGGATCGACTTTTTCAGGTCATAAAGTGCCCGGGATTGTAATAAATGTCAAACCTTCCTGAATGTAGGGCTGTCAGATAAAAAAGAAATGTATGTGCAAGTTCACGTTATTATTGGACACATTGAAATAGTCCCCCGCGTCGCACTGAAACACTTTGTCGCTTAAAATTTCTGTTAGACTTGCATCAGATAAAAAATGTGTTCTACATATTTAAGGAAATTCACCCGTCGTGGATATCCGTCGATTAGTGAAATCAGCGTAGTAACCTCCTTTTTATTCCTGGCACATTCTGGAACATGTTAATAGCAGTTCAACCTCTCATTTTCTGAACTTTAAAAGCTGGGGAACGAGAACCTCCACTACAACAGGGATTGCAAATCCCCCAGTGTGTGACCAGGCGCCCCATCTTCAGGAGTGTGTAAAACTAAGAAGTAGCTTCCTTGTGTTTTTTTTTTTTAAAGCTGCATAATTGCACAGTGAAGATGGCATTCATTTTTAAGCAGGAGGCCTGTTTATTTCGCGGCATATGGCCACCGGGCTGAGGGAGGTAATTTATGTTTGGGTCGTGCTGATTGTATTTCAATTAAAGGCAGAGCTGTGAGACTGGAGACGAGGACGCCTGCTGGCGGTGGAGGGGAGCAGCAGCTGCTGGATTGCTACCTAGCGCTGCCCCCGCGATTTTGCCAATCAGAACTCATCAGTCACACGTTTAGTGGGAGCGGCCTGGCCCCCGTAATTAAGACGCTGCAGGTAATGCGAGCGATTATTCAAACGATCACCTGAGAAAATCACAGCAAGGACGGCCTGTCTCCCCCACGTACTGTAGGCGTCGGCCTGGAAAGAAAGGCAGCGGAAAGAAGAGAGATTTTTTATTTAACCCCTTTCATGTTTCATCTGTCTCCATCTCTTGTTGGCTTTCATTAAGCCCGACATCTCGCTGAGAGAGGACATTAGTATCACTGGATCGTTCATTAGGCTGCCCAGTGCTTCCCATAGCCCCTTGGACATTAGCCTGGACAGACACAACATGAATCACTTTACTGGAGGCAGCAAAACAAAACAAAAAAAAAACTTAAAAAAACACCCAACTCTATGCAAAGAGCTATTAAAATTAATAGTTTCTCTGCGCCTTTTAAGGTCAAGCTCTTGGCCTATGCAGTTACATTGAACATTTAATGATCTGTAGTTCTTACTTAATTATATAGCAGCTGTAGAGTTATATTATTCTGATTGCTGTGCACATGTGATTAATAATAATAATAACAACAACAACAATAATAATAATAATAATAATATATTTTTAAATTATTATTTCTTCTTCTTCCCAGAATTTTGGCACCTATTTCCTCCTACAGTTTTTCACCTAGAAACTCCATTCCTCCTCCCAAATGTTCCACCCATTAAGGAGAAGTGTGCCTGTATTACTCTTTTTGTTACTGTACCTGCATCCCTCTTTTTAAACCTTCCTTCAAGCAATATTTCAAACTGCTTCCATTCAGTCAGTCTTCGACATGAAATCCCCAAACTTGCTGCACACATCCATTCTGTCCATTCAACCCTCCTTCATCCCTTTTTGTCATCCCTCTATTTCCCTCCCATTGACTTTAATTCATTTTTTCTCCTCCTACAGTTTTTCCACATAGAAACTCTGTTCCACTTCTCAATGTGTGCTTGTATTTCTCTTTTTGATATTGTACCCTCATCCTTCTTTTTCATCCTTATTGTCAGTAAAAGTTTCCTATTAAAAAAGAGAAAAAAGAAGGATACAAAGGATGAGGGGATGAAGAAGGGTTATGTGGATGAAAGTTGGTTGAATACTTTTGAGCTTTTATGCAGACAGCAATCTCATATTTTCTTGAGGAGATGCCCTTTCTAGTTACACTATGTCCATGCATTGTGTGTGATGGGGCGTGGCCATCTTGGAGGGAAGGAGGGGCCAAGACCAATCAGGTGACCAAGAATACTGTGCTTCTTTCCTTACTGGCAGTAAACCTGCCTGAATTTTCTTCCTCACTCTGAAATGTTTGGTTTTCATTTTTGTGCTACTGTTTTGGTTAACCACATTTCAGACCCATAGCCCCAAACAGCGAAACACCAAGACATCTGATTGGTTAGTCCCGCCTCCTCTAGTTGCTTGGATCCACCTCCTCTACAATCTGATTGGTTATCTCTGTGAACCAATCATTTTTCACTCTGCCCTCAGAACATTTTTGTGTAAATGAAACTCCTATGAGTGTAAATATGCCCTGTGATGGACTGGCATCCCATTCAGGGCGTCTCCCCAGCCTGGTGGGCCTTGCTGTCTGGAATAGGCTCCAGGTGACTATGACCAGTTTCAGTGTTTGTAAGAAAGATAAATGAGTAAATAGGAATAGTACAGTTTAATAATGCAGCCTCTTGGTGTCTTTATCACACATTCGAGGCAATAGGCCAAATGACAGAGTACTGCGCTTGGCTCAGCTGAAAAGGCCGGAGGCTTAAAGGAGGCTGCCAATTCTCGACTGAGCCACGGTGGAGTCAGGAGACCACACGCCAGGGAATCATGCTCACATGCGCACGGACAAAAAGATCAGGGCTCTGCTGGCTCCCAGCTCATCATCCACATCAGCAGCCATTCCCGGCTAGGCCTCAGCCTGCGTAAAGGTCAGGCTCATGTAGCCCGCGGGGCATCCGGGTACATTACACTTCCTCTTATTCCAGCCCAACTTGAGGTTGGGTCCGACAGATCTGGCGGTGGGGGGAGGGATAACGGGAAGGGCCCCAACAGGGAGGAACGCTTATAATTATAAGCAAGGTGAATGAATCTGCTAGAATGGTGATCACCAAAGAGCCCGCAGGGGGAACTGAAGCCCGAGGGCCCGAAATAGCGATGCCCTTTCTGCCTCTTAATTGCCATTTTCGGTAGGCACAGCATTTCGGGGGAAGATCAGAGCGCACAGATTGCCAAAAAAGAAAGCACCCATTTCCTGTAACTGCATGGCCCCTGCTGCAATATGCTCTCATGAATAAATAACAGCACCGGCACGCTAGGCCAGAGCAGACAAATGGCACAGGATACTCAGCCTGTATCCACCCTTGTGGGTGGCAGCCACACGCCCCAGCTCCCTGCTCTGAGCATCAGAGGGGTGCAGAACCTCATCGGGCTGGGAGGTGAATAATTTAGGCAGCTGCCCCGGCACATGAAGGGCACCACGCTAAGCTCACCGGAGGATGAGTGTGGTGGGGGGGGAGCAGCTAGCGGGGGCTTAAGGGGATCAGGAGCTGCAACGCAGGTGTGCGGGACCATGCGGCGGTGGGCATCCGCAGGTCAGGATGGGAACAGATGCGATGGAACACCGTAGGGGGGTGGGTGCAGCTTCCTTTATAAGTCTCGGATATAGCAACTCAGAATACAGGATCAATGGCAACTGTAGGCTAAAGAAAAAAGCCCTTGAGGGGCATTTAAACTGCTGCACAACGTTCTATATAAATTGATATGCTGCTGGTTTAAGTTGAATCAAACGCTTGCTGATCATGCATAAATTGCGTCCTATTTGCAATAGAGTGGAGATATTTTGGATGACATTTGTTTAGCTGATGCTTTTATCCAAAGTGACAAGGGTCAGACAGGCCCTGGAGCAACTGAGCTCAAGGGCTCGATGCTGACATCACTCTGCCAATCACGGGATTTGAACCAACACCCATGCGATCAATTCTAACCTACAGAGTCATGCACTACAATTTGATTTCCAAGCCAAACTTTTCTTCTTTTTGCTGCATCGAGAGCTTATTTCTCTGAAAAGTTTTGGCCCTCTGGTACCAACTGATATCACATGGGGGGGAAGATATGGTATTTTCATGTGGCAGGTGGGTGTTGTTGTGTTTGAGATGCGAGCTGGGAGGTTGTGTGAGAGATTCTTGAACAGGGTTTATAATAACGCCGTAGTTCAGGACAGCTTAGATCTAGTGTGTAATATTCCAAGCTCCGAAATGATGAATCGCGTAACATAGCCCAGTAGGTCTAATACCTCTGTTACATTTGTATCCACCTTTGCCCATATCTCTTGCACTTTGAAAAACAGTGTGTGGTGCCACTGGAATATTTTAAGCAGTGACCCAAATGTGGGGCAAGTCTTCCGTGATCTGCCGTGGCTTTGCTACAAAAGGACTCCAAATTTGAGCGATCACCTCCCTACCCCTGTACTGTATGTCACCTGTCCCTCAGGATGCCAGAGGGCAACTTTAAACGTTTTAACTGTGTAGTTTGCAATGACATGTTTACAGAAAGGTCTTTTATACATCCCCATATGAACAAATTGTTTAAGGTAAGAGGGAGAATCACATGTTTATCCATATTTGTTGTACATTTACTGTCATGCTGGGTTACTTTACGTCGTAAAGACTAACCGTCACTTTAAAACCAGAATACAGTATGTGACTGCAAATGTGGCATTCGCAATAGGAATGAATCGTCTCCGGTGGCCCAACATTATAATACAGCAGGTCTTGACTGTAACTGCAATGGTTTATGGGTCTAGAGACAATCAGGGGGCCTTGCATATTTTCACTGAAAATTACATTAGCATCAAACAGCATGAATGACAACTTCTCTTTAACCTGTTTTCATATATATATTTTATGATGATATTTCATCTGTTTTACATATCACCGTTGTTTTGTTATACCTTTCACATCATCTACTGTTACACCATGTTTTTGGGGTGTGGTCTGGTGATGTCCTGGTGTTGTTTATTACACCTCTTGTGTCATCATCGGTTGTTTTGCAGGGATGCATCTATTTAAATGGGGACTGTACATGGTCTGTAGCACACTGACAAGGGGACAAGTGCAATATGTTGTTTGTTGTTTGTTTGTAACTGTTTGTTTGTATGTACGAATGAAAGTAGCGTTCA
>JAODJU010000108.1:21368357-21387282 GCA_026776725.1 Gnathonemus echidnorhynchus
GGAGAATTGCACTTTAATTTCGTTGTACAATGTCTCATTGCTACAATGACAATAAAGATTCTATTCTATTCTATTCACTGAGGAAGGCAACATGCTGAAATGTGTCTATGTAGTGTGCAGACTTCCAAAAAAACCACGTTGAAGCAAAGTGCGACCTCTTTTTGCATACTAGGTGGGTGTTGTTGGGCATCGGTCCGAATGAAGTCTGAATTCACCACCTTGGGAATTTCACCCGAGGAAATATTTACCAAATCAGTGCCAATAACCAAAAAGGCATTCAGGTTCTTTATTCAGGTTCTTTATACTATGAAGTAGGAGATGTGGGTGCAGCTGCTATTTATTTTATTAAAAATGACCAAACAGAAAAACACAGAATGACCAAAAAACACAAATAATAAAAACCATCGAAAGCAATTCACACTCCATTCAGAAGGGGCAAGTATAATATCCAGTGCTGAGACTGGACTAGCTGGTATAAGGGAGATCTCCCATGCAAAAGACACTGCAAATTACACAATAAAAACAAACCAGAACCAGTGATGTACAGATAAAATCTGCACAAAGAAAAGCAAATATCGCCACCTGAATGCACCATCGACTGGGGGCTCTCAGCTACTGAGAAAGACAACAGGGGGCAATGCACACGCAATTAGTGGGGTCACACGCTCTAACAAACGGAACATCCCACTGCAGTTGACCACATGCTAAAATCAATAACCACTGGTTATCAGCACCTATGGAAGAAAAGGGCGTCCTGCCAGTGGTGTAAATCTGCCCCCTTCTTGTATTGTCACCCCAACAATGGAAAAAAAAAACAAATTGAAGGTACCACAGCTGACTCCAGGGCCTAAAAAGAGCAGTGCGTGCATCAGACACAGGATCCAGAGAGCTTGCAGCCCCTTGCGCCAATTTTCCCAAAGGCCATGAGAGATGGTGGACACTGGATTGTTGTCCTTCATGTCAGGGTAATTGGTTGATGGGGCAGCAAAAGACACTAATGGTTGACCTGTCCTCACCATGTGAGGAAGCACTGAGGCTTGGGCACCATGGGAACCATATCAGATTAAGACAGCAACTGAGGGGTGGTTTGGTTCATTGTCACTGGTCTGGCAGATGGCAAGGTAGGAGTTACTGGAGGACCTTCATGCCTCTGGACCAACAGGTCACCATTACATGATGACTTGCCATCCCAAGTTGGCATCCCTGAGAGTGGTCTGCTGGGGGAGACATCACTGCGGGAGTTTGCTCCGACCACAACCTTCAACAGGGTACGATGGACTTGCCTGGCCTTGGTTTGCTTATCTAAGTACAGTGGTATACGCTGATCCACCCTCCTTAGGCACCTTTAGGATTCGTTATACCACAGAGCACCACAGGTCTTGGATTTTATGCCCCCTTGCACCGAAGTCTTGCAAAAATTCCAACTGACCCTCCCTCCGTGGTCCATCTTGAATTTTTTCTTTCAGCACCCTGCAGCAGCCTGAAACAGCTCTCTGGTCCCTTCAAAAGCCATCTTGCTGGATCTGTGGAGAGACCCGTTTCAGATATCACATGGCCAAAGTACCGTACCCCCTGCTGGAAAAGCACACGTTTCGAGAGCCTCACCTTCAGAACCTCCCATTGAAGACAACTCAGTACCACATCCAACCTCTGCAAATGCTGCTCCACCATGAAAGAAAAAAAAAACACAATATCATCGAGGTAGAGAAGCAATGATTGGCATTGTTAGTCACCAGATATCCACTGCATTAATCTTTGGAAGGTGATGGGGTCATTACAAAGCCCGCAGGGTGTCTGATTCCACTCAAACAACCCAGCCGGAGTGCAAAAGGCAGTCTTTGGTCTGTCATACCACTAGGAATACAGCATACCTTCCCACCCCAAACTTTTACCTTACCGGGAGTTACCACAAGGGGCTTGCAGATACTGAGGGCAGGTCTAACAAAGCCAGGTTATGCTGTTCAAAGACCAATGCACTAGCATCCCATGGTTGGTGTGACCCTGTCTCACACACTGTATCCCCAGGACAGGCTCCAGACCTCCTGCTTGCCTCTACTTAATAAGTGGTTGAAGGATGGATGGATGGATGGATGATTCCAAAAGATGGTCAGTTCCATTTACTTACCATAGTTGATCAGCTTTGCTAGTTTATTGTTTTAAAGTCTGATTCCTTTCAATCTGTGGGCTTGGTGTCTCACAGAGGATTCTTGCAGACTAAGGGAAAGTAAATAAGTCATATGGGTCATCGATCAATATGTTGTACTGCAGAGTTTATGCTTTTATCAGCCGAAAAACTGGAGTATTTCATAAAAACATAAAACTAACAGTGTAACAGTATTGACACTGCTGGACCATGTAAAAATTAGTTATGTAATACGTCATTTATTATTTAAAATTGAAGGTGATGTCTTTAAAAGATTAACAGCAACTGCAACAGGTCTCCATGGTAAAGTGCGGGGGTTTTGGTTGTTCGTTTTATTGTTTGTCCAGCTTATTTTAAAAATTAAAGTAATTTTTGTTTGTTTTTCGGGGCTGCTGTGATTCACAAACATCTATGGGAATCATTATGGATGCGGCGTGTAAACTGCATACTGCATATGTCATGCAAATGAGGCTCTATATTTATTGACATACTGTCAGGGTGAGCTGACTCTTGGATAGATGAGAATATATAGCCGTGTTAAAGGCTAACACCTCCGTTTCTGGGAATCAGATGTATTCTGCTTTTGAAGAGGACCATTAAGAGCCATTTGCCTGAGGGTACATCGGCCAAAAATAGGAGTTGGCGCTGAGAATATGGGTGGGGAAATTGAATAAAAAGCCACGGCTTAATCCTGGGAGTCGAGAAGATGAGCCGTGACCCCACAACCCAAGGCGAGCAATTGCGCGGAGACCGGCGAGGCATCTTCTGCTGACGCTGTCGCCGAAAGCTCCCAAGCAGCAGAGATAAGCCCCAGGTTTATGGTTCTCTCTCAGAGCCTGACTCCTCAGTATCCGAAATGATGCGTGAAAATACTGGTGACGTCGCTGCAGCTGCTGAACTTCACTCCCAAGCTGGAGAAGCAATAACAGCATTTTGACAAATGGCTCTTACTGTGTCTGATAATATCTAAGAAAGCTTGTCAATATGGCAAAGTAAGCCATTGGCTGGAAGGCTTAAATACATAGGAAGAAACCATTTAAATACCATTAAATACGTAAGAAACCATTTTCACTTTGGAGATTCAGTAAGTACTTTAAAGTAAGGCGTCAGTTTGTTAAAGAGGCTCGGACGAACAGTGTAAAATACAGCTCCCACCTCCTGCAACTTTAACTGTAAGGATCTAGGTTGATCCAGCACTGCAGCCTAATCCAGAGGAAGTGATACCAGCAGCCACTTTTCAGGCGAAGGAGCAGTGTCAGGCGACTGAATGGCATCTTGAGTTCAAAGGAAAAAGTGCAGTTTGGATTAATGTGTCTTGGATGTTCTTACTCAAAATCAGTATCCAGCATCGCGATGGTGGCATATACAGTACCAGTCAAAAGTTTGGACACGCCAAGCCTCCTACAAAGGAGAGTGACAGTATGACAGTGTCGCATCACATGACCTGGCCACCTGACCTAAACACAGTAGAAATGGTTTTGGAGGAGTTTGACCAGAGAGTGACGGAAAATCAGCAATGACTGCCCAGCGTATATGTGGGACCTCCTTCCAGACAGCTGGAAAAGCATCCCAGGAGGCCACCTCATGGAACTGGAATAGAGGAGACAGTAGGGTCAGCCAGTCTTGGCAGCAACTGGGGTTAATGGTCTTGCTCAAGGGCACAATATTGGGGTCGCTCTGCCGGCCTAGGGATTTGAACCAGCAACCTTCTGAGTCCCAACCCACAGAGCTGCCCCCTCCCCCCACCACCAATTGTTTTTTTTTTGTTTAATGCTTTTTTGGTCAATGATAAATTCCATACATGTTATTTTATAGTTTTGATGTCTTTATAATTATTCTAAAATAATGTAGAGAATCATATAAAATAAACCTTTCTATGGGTGGGTTTGTCCAGACATTTGACTGATACTGTACCTAGATTCTCAAAACCTTTCATTGAAAATGTTTTCTTTACTTGGCACTCATGGCATATGATTTCCTGCCCATTTACCATATCTTAAGATATGGCAGAGAAATCACAGGTCTGACAGAAACAGACGATGTTTGAAGTAGGTCAAAGTCTCTCTCTCTTGTGTGGCTCAATTTCTTATGAAGTGAAAATCATCAAAATTCAAGGTTCAAAAGCAGAAAACGAGAAGCCGATTCCTTGATATAAGCGACAGAATTATATGAGCAAATTTTAAATTATAGAGCAGGAAAGCTCTGAATAAGTATATATAGCAAGAAACAGACTATCATTCCAATTTAAATACATGATATATATGAAATACATGCATAACATTCAGATACACATCTTCAGTATCTATAGCTCCAAACTGAGGTGTGCATGAATAATTTTGTAATGCTCATCAATACATTTTTGACCATTAGTTTTTAAAAAAATCTTTTGCATTGCAGATATTCTAACATCTTAGCATCTCAAAATTATACGGATAAAGATTCTTCAGAACACTGTAAAGTTATAGGTACACAGTGTACCAAACACCACTCCTATAAAGAGCCTTCTAAGAATGTTCAAAGAGTATCTGCAACAGTTTGTTGAATTGCTCATTCATTAAACATTTTTCATAAAAACTTTCCATCTCTTGGATATTTCTCAAAATTGGCAGAAATACTTGTTGCACTATACATTATTTACCTTCCTTCTTGCACCTAAAAAGCAAATTAAACAAAACAATCCCCCTCCATCTCAAACTGACATTGTGCCTTAAGGATGCACATTTTTCAATGTAAATAGTAAATAGTGGCATTACTGATGTAAAGGTTAATAAAGTGCATTTACCTGTAAGTTATAACAAATGTACTCTCAAGACCGACATTAAAAACACAATCTGTGGATCGTAGGTTTTTTCAACGTTCGAATGACGGCCGGAGAAGCAGAGGCGTGTCACTTAAAATGACAGCATCCATGGTGAAATCGTTCAAAGAACTGCTTTCGCTGGGTTTCTCAGAACTGGTGTTCAAGCTGTTCACTGCAAAGCACGGGTCTGCCCCAGGGCACAGAGTAATCGCAGCACAGCAGTAGCTGGATAAAGCACATGTTCCCACCTTCTGCCCAAGGCGAACCATCCGTAGAGACTTACATGTGAACTTGTCGCACATTTAGGGAAATAATTTTCAAATGGTTTGCCTGAGAAAGTTGATTAAGTGTGAAAATTAGCTGAGGAAATTAAAAATTAATTGGCACCACAGCAAAACGGGCACATCAATCAAAGAACTGGTGCTGGGTTAAGATTAGCTTTGAGGCAGTAATATGTCCATCCATCCATCCATCCATCCATACATCCATCTTCTAACCACTTATCCCAGTCAGGGTTGCTTGTAGCTTAACACAGGCAGCATAAGGCACAAGGTTGAGGTGCACCCTGTATATAATGCCACCACATGACAGATACACACTCGCACAGTCACACCTACAGGCAATTTAGACAGATTGGTTAGCCTAACTGCATGTCTTTGTACTACCGGAGGAAATTGGAGTACCAGGGAGAAACCCGCATAAAACAGGATGAACACAAACTCCACAAAAAGGTATTCAGACCCCCAACTCTGCTACCCTTTGAACCAAAGTTCCGGCAGTTAGAAGTCAAATTCTGTTTCTGAACCACGTTTTGAACTTCAAAACCCGGCCCTGCAAGACTTTGAAAAGGGTGAGAGAGAACTGTTTTCTTTTGTGTTAGGAGGACTGGTGCAGTTTTCTATTAAACAAGGTCAATGTCTTCATATAACTGTTGACGTAAGTGAAAATGATGAATGCTGTCTGCAATCCAGTGGTGACCCAGGGCAATGTTGTTTTGTATTAGAACACATCCCTGCATCCACCCCTAAATAGCGCCTTTAGAAAAGCCGGCTGTGATTACTGTCAGGACTGCAGCTGTTTCCAAGTCACTTCAAATAACAGGGACTCAAGCATGAGGCATTTATTATGTCCACTTAGATTTTAGCATGTCCTGCCTTTTTAAACCGTTGATTCGCTGCGCATGTAGGACAGTAAGTACTGTTCGTTCAAGAGCTGCATTTATCTGGACGCGCTTCAAACATCCTCCAGTGTACTGGAGCTAACCAGAGGAAAAGTATGTCCTTCCCTGCAATTCGCTTGTCTGTCTCTGGCTGGTGTGCTGGAGGGGTTGTTTGTTTAGAGAACTCCTCTAAAATGCAGGGAATAGGTGAGATTTTGGCAGCGGAGAATCTGTGGCTCCGCAGTGCCTTTGGAATACCATGTGAGCGAGGCTGTCCCATGGCACTCCAGCTGTTTGTAGGTTCCGCCTTCCCAGTAACCATACTGCTTGATCTATAAGCATAGTCTCAACCCCCAGAATTTGACTTTCTAGGGGGATTTGAAGGATTTCAAATAGCTATTTACTAAACCTCACCTTTGAATAATGACGGCTTAGATTCTGATTTGGGTTCCATGCTCCTGCCTATACGAAGGGTGACCATTTGATTCCAAGGTGCCTTCCAATGTTTCTCTCCCGGTATCCCTCCGTAAAGAGAAATGAAACCATATTTTATTCCCGGGATGACCATGAGACACTGTCGTATGACCGATTTGAGAAGATGAGGCTTACAAGCCGAACACGGCTGAGCGATGTATGCCGCGATGGTACCTGACAGGGGGATCAACGCACTGATTTTAACGCGGATTCTGGGCACATATTCCTGTAAATCCGAGGGCCATTGGCATGCTGGAGTTGATCTGTCAAGAGCTGTGGGTGTTAAACGCCCTAACGGTAGCAAGTTCATCTGCTGGTAAAATAAATCAGCGGAGTGACGATTCCTCAAAAAAAAGAGACCTGTGTGAAGGCAATCAAAGTCCATTTAAGGAAAAAAATACAGGCCTTAGGGAGTCCATCCCAACCATTTGTTTGTATTTTCAAACTGCCTGGGACTTTGCCTGCTCCACACTGAGAAAACGATGCTTCTCGGCGGCTGCTAAATTCAGTTAGGGTGGTGGATAAGGACAATTAGCCCCTGTGGCAGCTTTGCAGAACGGAGGTCTATCACATAAGCAGGACGGAGGCACAGGGCAACAGATTTCAAACTAAGGAAACAGAATTACAGGGGGGGGGGGGAAATGCACACGCACAAAATGGAGATACTGGCCCTTTAAGGATCAAACATAAAGCTGCACTGTAGAAACACCTAAACAATAATGAAACACGCCAGACGAAAAACGCCCCGCGACATCAACCCAGAGAGCATGCTACAACCCTGTCTCTCCCAGCTGACCTTATTAATCCTACATAACCAATACTTGTCAAATTAAGGCCAAAGGGGATTCAGTAATTGGAATGTTTATCGCCATGGGACAGAAGATCACCTCAAATCCTGGCCTGTGCCAGCTCGCACCCCATAAATGAAAAAATGAATGCAAATACATGCATATATATGGATCCATCAATACGACAAAGACGCTTTGTAGCTCCTGGTCCCACTGAGCGCTGGAGAGAGGTTTCTGTCTAGGTCAGCATTCTGGAGACGCATGTTAAGGCGGATATGCCTTCCCATCCCCCAAATGAGACCCGTTACCTGAGGAACAACTCATTCAGGCGTTTGTAGCATCATCCCTGCTTATAAAATCCAGCCCAGATCCGGTCTTGCCTTCCACATTTTAAACCAGCTGTAAAATACAGAAAGAACATCCAGAGCATATGATCTCTTCATGTGAGTAGTATGGAGTTATTTTTATGGTCTGTTTGAACAGATGGAACTAGAATAACCTTCATAATTAAGAGTCAATATTTGTAGCACCATTACGATGTCTGTTGGTGTGGGATAGATTAAACCTGCACAATTGCTGCTTTTTCCAAGTGATACCTTTTAAGAAACACTTTGCAGAGACAATGCAAATTTCACGCCTGGTAAACTACTATCAAAACAGCCCTGAGGGCAACCTTGGAAAAGGGAACAGAATTAAATAAGACACAAGCAAACAATATTTTTTCTTTCAACGTGCAAACCTTCAATATCCAAGACCACTCCCAATAGTTACAGATTCCAGTCAGCAAAATATCACCAAAAGATACTATTCAATTCACCCACTAACATAAAAATATAAAATAGATTGTAATAACTGGGCAGTGATGTGATGTTGCAGTAAACATGGCACCGCATACTTAACAGAAAAGAAATAAAATAAAAAGGACAAAACAAGTTAAGAAAAATGAGGTCAGATATTGCCAAAACAATTGGGCTTTATATTATGTACATAAATTGAATAGCATAGCAACAGTCTGAAACCACATAATGCAAAGTTAGCAGGGAATGTAGTAACATCGTCATTTGCGAGTGGTTTGTAAAAGCGGAGGTCTGTCATCAGAATGGATTTATCTCTCAGTCTGGAGAGCGGCTGGTCTGTCGGATTCCCAAAACGTGAGCAGCAGAGTACCTCGGAAAAAAGGGAAAAGATGCTTGGAAACTTTTGTTTGAGGTGTGTCACCTCTGGGTACCTCTCTTAATCTTCGGAAAAAGTACGGTACATACTGTGACAGTCTATTAGTAGTAACATACTCCAGAAAGTACCATTATCATTGAAAAATCAGTACTCTCTAATGTTTATATTCCCTGTGTGGCTTCCATGGGAACGTCTGTTATTACGGAAGCCTTTTAGAAACGGGAGATAAAGCCCACCGATTATGATCTATTGATTCGGTGGCTCAGAGGCCTGGTGCGGCTCAGAGGCCTGGTGGTATTCGTGGTGGTATATGCGGTGGTATTGGTGGTATACGCGGTGGTATTGCTGGTATACGTGGTGGTATTGGTGGTATACGTGGTGGTATAAACGGTGGTATTGGTGCTATACGCGGTAGTATTGCTGGTATACACGGTGGTATTGCTGGTATACGCGGTGGTGTTGCTGGTATACACGGCTGTGCATCCATGTCATACCTGTGCTCTCCAACTCTTCCCTTTATTTGTTGCATGCGAGCTGAAGGGAGACGTCCCAACTATTGTGTCTATATCCTCCTGAGACCCAAGGAAAAAAGTGCCCTTCAATTTTAGGTTTTTTATCTTTGGAGGAAATAAGACGTCTTACAATTTAGATTTTTTCAAATTTATTTTTATTTCTAATTTCACACCATGTCCTCTTTAGTGTACAACAGGAATAAATATGTTTCCTTACATCAGTGAAAAGATAGATACAAAAACAAAATGTCCACTACAATGGACATAAAGGAATGGGTGGGGTCTCAGGAGGATATCACAGCAACGGTATGTGCAGTGCCCCCATGACAACATGCATATCCCCCCGTGCCCCCTTAAATATGTATGCTACTTGGGTTTGAAATAAATGTTTTATTATTATTATTATTATTATTAACATTTGTATATGTGCACTGACATTTTGTGCGCTGGGAACAGGCGAGACACAAACGTAAGCACATTTTCAGGGTGATCCAGCCCCTTCAGTTCGTGAAAAGCAAAGTTAACGCCAGAAAAAAATAATTAAGCTTGTGGAAGCAAGACAGTATAAAGAAGCTATTAGAGTGAGTTTCATATTTGTGTAAAAGCTGTAAAATGTGACTGCAAAGTATTGCATAAGTATGTTATTGGGTTTTAAAATTGTCTTTTGCTTCTTAATGCTGGTAATCTAGTGCATGTAATATCTGGAGGACATTAAGGGGCATCTGGCCCCCCTAATAGAACAACTGGCCCCAGCCTGCCCCCCCCCCCCAGCCCCAGTTGATATGGTCTAGAATGGCCACTGTGTTTTTCTCCTTGCAGTAAATTTATTCCCTGTTTGCAGAGTAAATTTTGCCCCCATGTACAGATCCCAGCTCCCACAATCATTGCAGTCCAGGATGCACTGATGCTAATCTAGATGAGGGCTATGAGGGACGGATATCTGTGCCCTCGTGGGCCATGTCGCTCCGGCCAGATCCGGAGATGGAGGCAGATTTTTGCTCGGAAGCCTATTATTAAATCAATGATACATGCATTGTGTGGACCAGAGCACACAAGTGTGTGCTTACTCCACAATCCCTGAACCAGCCCACGGAAACAAAGCGAGGGTAAGGTGGAAGCCATCCTCTCTCTTATGCATTCATGGCCGCATTTGCTCAGTCCCAATCTTTACTACATAAGATTCAAATAAATAAACAAGTAAACAAGCTTTAGATCTACAGTTGGGCATGTTGACCACGATTCCGTTTGAAATTCATGACAAGGTCTTATTAATATTTATGTGCCCATTATTATGCACAATTGTTTTGTTTCTTTTCTCTTTCTCAGTGTCATATTAATGACATCTATATTTTGTGTTTTCATTGTACTGCGCAAAATAAAGTGCACTGTGCATAGAAGAGGGTAGCAGTGTGTGTGTGTGTTGAGTGCATGTGTGTGTGTGTGTGTCTGATAGGAGTGGGGGGCTGAATTACGGGGCAGGGTGTTGGAACACCATTGGGGTTTAGTGGGGTTATGTAGAATACGCATCTATTACTGCTCTCAGAGCCGTGTGGAGTCTCTTCCCCTGGATGAATGCAGCACAGGAGCATCTCGCTGCCGTGAAGCTCCATAGAAACCCAGTCTTGAGCTGAGCGGCAGCTCATTCTGCTTGGAAGCAGGGGAGCGCGAGGATCGGGGAGCCTCGGCAGTGGGGAGACAAAGAGGGGCTGTTGCGGGCCAGCCGCCGGTGAGTGCCTGAAACGCCGCACTGCATCCGATCGTCCGCGCACTCCCACCCGCGCCGCGGAGATGCGTTTTTTCCGCCTTCTCTCCCATCCGTCCGGCTCGCTCAATGGGAACAGGTTGCCCATCCCGGGAAGAGCGGGGGAAAGCGACAGAGAGGCAGTGCATGTGTGCGCCTGGTTCTCAGGGAGGCAGTCAATTTATCGGAAGCTTTTATTTCCTGTGCAGATGAAGTTCATTATTGTGTTAATTACGTCTCTCTCCCTCTTCCTTTTTGTTTTGCGATGTTTTCAACTACATCAAAGCTGGTTGGGTCCTCTGGTCTTCCTCCGCAGTGACATCCTCGGCTCTTTTAAAATTTGTTTCATCAATGATTGCCGCTCACTTCAGGGAGATGCGTGCGATGGCTTTGTACAAGTGAATCTCATTTGAGAGACTGATCAATGTGCTTCTATTAATAAACGTGAGGCCACGGTAATCTTTCATCAAAGTACTTTTGTGTCTTCCGCGCTGTTATTGTGTACTTTTTTATTTCTCGTTTAATTCACAGAACGTCAGAGTCTGAGTCTTTTGTGGCATGTGAAACCCTGTGCTTTGATCCTGCGTTGCCTCCTCGCTATCTTGGGTTGGCAGTTATGTAACTGGGGGGTACCGTCGCTCGGAGCCTGGCCCCTGACCAAAGGTTACAGCACGCGGTGTACAGCCAGATCCCCGGCGTATGCATGGGCTCCGTAAGCATCTCGCTCACTTCACTCTGTTCAGGCGTCTGTTCCCGTTAACTTTCAGTGCATGTAGATGCGCATCAGGTACAGCGCCGCAGAGCCGGTGTGAGTGGGCCCCCGGAGAGCGCTGTAGCGCCTCCAAAAGGTCTTGCAGGTAAATTTGCACCGGTCTATTATGAGCAGATCTAGTTTGTTTTTTTTTCTCCACCACTGCAGATGTCGCATCCACAGGTCTCCATCTCGTGCATTTCTGCAGTGCATGCATGGAAGAGGGCAGGAGAGGGTTACACCGTGTGTGAGTGTGTGGGGAGGGGGGGGGCATGAAAAAGCCCCCATATGGTCCTCCCACTAAAGTCCCTGCCTCAAGCTGATGGGGTTCAATTGGAAATGTCTGAGCAAGCGAGTCGTGTGTAGCGCTTTGTGCTGCCAGCGCTGTTGCACGTTTCCACCCGCTTCTCTGTGCAGTTGCAGTCTGCCTCTCAGGACTTTCCCAGTAGCGGCAGCAACAGCGGCAGTGGCCACATCAGTTTTCTGCAGTTCCCATCTCCGTGGACCGTGCTCTTTGATGTGGGGGGTGGGATCATGTCATGCTTGCCGCTGGTCTGCCAAAGCACTTTGGGGTGGGAGTTGGGGGATGTCACTAATTTTTCTTTCACGTTACATCGCTCCTCTCGGAAAATATCGCAGGCTGTGAGTTCACATCATCCCAGTGTGGTCGCCCAGGCCGGCAATTAGCATGGTACAATATGACGGGAAAATCTACGGCAAAAATTTGCTTTCTTATTGACCTCTGGAGAGGCGGCCTTGTCCAAGGGCGATAAACACAGCACTGTTCTGACAGCGGTGCCCCGAGGATCGATTCCTGGCCGCTACAAAAAAACCAGTGCAGTTTCCTGTGACAAAGAATGTGTAGCAAAATTTTCCTCCAACAGTGTGAGCACCGTTATTACAAGGCAGGACATGCTGTTCCGTTGTTCCTTTAAATTCCCACTAAATGACCCTTCATTAGATGCTAGCATTTTGTAGCATTAACTTTATTAATGTAGTTGCAGAGTAGTAAGTATAATTTCATTCTGTGTCTATGGGAATCTCTGTCTTCATGGAGGAAAAAAGGCTTTGAGCCGAAAGATCTCACACCCAATAGGGCAGAGGATGAACTAATTCTAATGTCACTTGTCAGCAAACTTGAATGAACCTCATAGGATACAGAAGAAGATTACTTCGCTTAGATCAAAAGTGATCAATTATTTATAGATCGAAAGCATAAGCTAATAAACATGACAAAAGGAATGCAGACATAATATCCAGGCCAAAGCACCAGCGACCTATAAAAGGGAATAAAACTGCAAAGTTGCAGTTCATGCAGCTGTATGCTACACGTCTTCCTGCATGATTTTTATACCCCCTTACGCTACGACCAATCAGCTGTCAGGATAAAGCCAACTGCCCTGCATTTGATGGCTTGAAGGTCCAATTAAAACATCGATACAGTCCAGGAGTCCTGAAAAAAGTAGCAGTACGGTCTTGTACTGTAAAGTTGCGGGCTGGGAATTCCGATCACAGATGCCGTGTCGAGGTTTTGGTGGAGAGCAGACTATTCTGTCTTTAATTGTAATATAATTCAATCAACCAAAAATTTGCTTCTTCATAAAGGGCTTCCATCAGTGGTAGATAACTGAATGACTTACAGTGTACAGAATAACTTTTTATGTGTACATTTGTGCCCCTGTCCTTGTGGGGGCTTTTTACTGACCATAATTCTGATGTAATTAAATTAAATTAAACGCGTTAACCCCCTATCCAAAAAAAAGTCACTGAAAGCGAACAAAACATTTTTTTTCAGGGAGAAAGATGGATGACTTTTTTCGTCAAGGAGATATGAGCTCGGTAAATCCTCAAGCGCCAATTTCTGATGCGGCAGCGATTTGCCAGCCAATTTCACTTTGCCACAGACAGGGGGCACCAGCGGTGATGTTCCCCTAGGGCACCACCTCAGCTTGGACCAGTACTGAGGAGAAATATCTATATTTCTAGTTTTATTATCTTTGTGAGCAGACTAGCAATAGGCAGAATAGTCAGCTGCCTAGGGCCCCCAAATTACCTGTGTTGTGGGGGGGAAGTAAAACGATCAGCAGTGCCAAGTTTTCTTGGGGGGGGGGGGCTTCCAAGCAAAGCTTTAAAGGTAGAGTTGGCCATGCTTGTGGGGATATTTTCCCTAAAGGGAAAAGAATGCAGTTTAGAAAAGATTCAAACAGTAGAATGTCTTCTACACAGGACGATTGCAGACCGTGTATCTGAGACCTCCTCCTCGATGTCTGCGGCTTCGTATGTGGCCGGTCTGTTCTCTCCCGTGAATATCTGCTCATCAAACCCAGGCCCAGCTGCCTTTGATCTCAACCCAATCTGCTCCCCACAGTCATCCGCTACAAATGCTAATCATCCCCAGTTGCACCACTGAAATGGCAACTGGGAGCATCATGCAGCAAACCGTTTTCCAGTAGGGCTAAGGTGAGGCACTGCGGCATATTTTTAAGCGCTACACCAGCACGATCTCATCATCTACACACAGCTATTAAAAGATACCCTCGCTATTGCTGTCTGTGGCACAGCAGTTGGGGGCATATATGTCAGCTTGTGCCAATCCACGGAGAACCCCCTAACACCCAGCCCCCCCCCCAACCTCAGCACCACAACCGAGGAGATTCATGGTAATAAGTTCCTAATGGTGAATCATGACACGGTGCCCTTTATGTCTTATCTTCCTACGCATATTTTCTGTGCTCCAGTCAATGTTAATGAGAACGCCTCGTCTGGATCTTAGCGGCACGCTAAATCTTCCTACGTGTCCGAGTCCATACACTCGCTCATTATTTATGGGTATCCGCAAGTTTGAACCGGATAAGTGTGTAGGCTGTAAGCTGGACCTTGTAGCTGGCTTGTTATTCTGACAGGTAATAGGTATCTTTCTCTGAATGCAATAACAACAACTGAGACTTGAGATGGGTTCAATGCACTCAAAGGGGAATGAGTTTTAAATGGCAATAAAGTATTGCAAGACATATAAAACTTTACTGTTTGATCAGTGCCCTGGGCCTCCTGTTTTTTTCACCATTTTTAGGTAGCAGAACGGCAAGTAGTAGCTTGTAACTGATCATTTTGAGGATGCAAGTTCTGTCAGAAATAGCTGAGTGTGAAAGTAGAGGGTTAGCACTTAAAGATGCAGGAAGGTGTTATTTTGTGTGTGTTTTTTTTGCATCGCTAAGGTGTGTAGGGAAAGAGGTAGACTGTCTGGAAGACAAGTTCTCTGCTTTTCGATAAAAGCATAAGGCTGACAACACAACAAAGTGAATAAGTAGCATGAACTGAACATAGCATGACTGTCTGTCTGCGGGTGGGAATGGAGAATATGTACAATTCAACGTAAGACAGCAGCCATTTCCAAATTTTTTAAAACTGGGGGCCTTTGCTTTCCGGCATATCTTGTAAATGCAGGGCGGATGTCAGTTAGCTAAGTCGCTTTAAGTAGGAGCAATGACACAGGGTGTTGCAGTGCTTGTCGTCAGATCTCAAAAAGCCTTTATAGAGGAGAGCTCACCTCAGTCAGTGATGATGTGTTCTGATACGTCGCAGCTAGTTAGTTGTCTCGTTTTGTACTGCATGTGGAATATAGAAGTGAGGGGTAATTACTCCAGACAGTGAGACTTTGAATATTTGTAACAGGCAGATACATACATCCTTTATAACGATCCACTGAACTTCTAACAATAATTGCATATACCCTTTGTGGTTAAACCATCTCAGGCCTTAGATGGCATTTTCTTCTTGTTTTATATATCTTCTTTCCAAGATCAGGAAGCCTTGTATACCTCTGAAGTATTCAGTATATGTATCAAGCCCATCTACTTGAATTTCCTAAGCCTGGGTTAATGGATCCCCTGTGATTTTTTTGTGTAATGTGCTATAGCTGTGTGGAAATCCATAATCAAGACAAAAAGGTCATTTGTAACACAAGGGGAGGACCCGGACATGAAATTGTCTTCTTTTTTGATCTTACTTTCCAATAGCGCAGCAAATTGTACCTCAGCTTAGACCTAATACCTGTTTTGTTTTCCTATTGTTTCCCTTGCATTGAAGACCAAAACAGCTGCCCTAAGTGTTCTTACATCTCCACTATTTGGTTAAACCTGTCCCCACTTAAAATCCCTGTTCCACCTTCCCTTCCACCTTGTCCTGCTTGCCCCGCCACCTGGAAAATGTCTCATATCATGGCACGGTGGCCGGGTCATTGCAAAGAAGTGCCGATCAGCAGCTACATAGCGTCATCAGGGGAAAAAGCAAAAACCAATTGCCTGTTTTCTTGGGTCAGCTGATCACAACTGATTTTGGGATTATACAACGAGTCTGGAAAAGGCAACGTTTGATTAAAGAAAAAGGTTACTTGGGCTGTGAAAGGCCCACTGGCACTCAAAAATCAAAGTAATTGCTATGTGGAAAATCGCAGCTGAACTGCCATATGTGTCAGTGAGGTGGGGGTTTATTTTGTCATCAAAAAGGTCCTTGGGGGAAGGAAAGAAGTTGTGTAGCTTCAGGATTCAGGCAATCACCTCATTTTGATGTGTTACATGAATGGCAGTTCCCTGTTATTGAGACAACATGTGACTTAAAACTCCTTAAATTATCCCTGGGACTGTGTGAGTCAGAATGAATAATGCAGCCCTTTACTTGCATACTCCTGGCTGTCACATGCATCTTTCCCTAAGGAAGCTCTTGATTGGCTCACTAGTTCCCCTGAGACGTCAATCAATTAGGAAATCCAATGAGATGAGATAATAGTTTCTGGAGGCAGTCATACATGGTTTGTACTATAGTGTCTACCCATTTTAATTATCTTTTAAAAAAAAAACTGTCTTCAAGATGATGAATTAGTTCAGAAGTCTCTTGGTTTACACATTGTTGTTAGAAATAATTTGACAGGACTGATGAAGCCCTTTTTTTTTTTTTTACTGCAAACTTGCCATAGACGTTGAAATTAGATAATCACCAAACACTCCAGAAGTGCCAATATTTTGGACCTTATTTTTTTTTAAATATTTAAAGAAAAATATAAATCATCCATCAATATTCCAACTGCTGGTCACCGGGGGCCCAGGAGCTTATGCCAGTGTGTGGAGGGAAGAAGAGTGGTGTCAGTGCACTGCAGGGAAAATACTCTGAGTGCATTTTAGACACTAATTAACCTAACTGCTTGTCCCTTTGACTGAGCCACCATGCAACCTCATGTAAATCATAAAAGCACTAATTATATTGTCACCTTACCCCACACAAGCATGTCTACCGAGGATGTTTTATATACTGCCATTTAAACAAGCCCTTGTCCTGAAATAATGAAAGAAATTAACTGGCTCAGTTAAGAAATTTGTTTCGGTCGACAAATCTGAAAGTATAAATATCCTATAATATCCCTTAAGGCTGTTGCATTACTGGCAAACATGGAGGCATATTCATCTCAAGGATTTTTATTTATGTAATGGGCAGATTTTGACTGAGCCATTGGAGCATAAGAGGACTTCTGAGTTTGGGCTTCTAACCTCAGTGTGAACGGCTTTGGCACAGATAAAGCCTACGGTCAAACGTCAGAAAATAAATCTGCTGTAGTTGAGGAGGCCTACAACTTATCCATGATCAACTGAAAAAGGGCATCAGGAAAGCCAAGCTAAAACATAAACTGCTGATCGAGGAGCACTTCAGGTAGAACGCTGACCCCAGATGCATGTGGCAAGTCATGCGGAGTATCTCTGATTCCAGAAGAGTGGACACAACCCCCTCCCCCCCAACCACAGATACCGCCCTTCCTGATGAGCTCAACAACTTCTGTGCTTCTTTTGATCAGGACAATGAAACACCAGCCCTCAAAGCTGCCCTGCTCCCAGATGATCAGCCCATCAAGGTTTCCATCTATGATGTTCCAGCTGCCCTGAACAGAGTTAATGCACACAAGGCTGCTGGCCTTGATAGCATCAAGGGACGTGTGCTTGCACCATGCCCTGGACCAACTGTCCAAGGTTTTTACTGACATCTTTAACCTGTCATTGGCCCACACTGTCATTCGGATGTGCCTCAAAACCACAACCATTGTGTCCCAGCCTAAGCTATCTGCTCCAAAGTACCTGAATGACGTCCTCCCAGTGTCACCCATCATCACCAAGTGCTTTGAAAGATTGATCTTGACTCACCTCAAGTCCAGCCCACCTTCCACACTACAGTCATCCCCTCTAATCTGATCAACAATCTTAAGGACCTCGACATCAGCACGACCCTTTGCACCTGGACACAACTTTCTGACTAACAGAGCAAAGTATGTTAGATTAAACAGCCTCACCTCATCTCCTCTGACCCTGAACACTGGCATCCCACAGGGCTGTGGGCTCAGCCCACGTCTCTTCTTCCGTTTCGCCCATGACTGCGTTCCCGTACATGGATCAAATACCAAAATCAAATTCTCAGACGACACCGTCATGGTAGGACTGATATGTGATAATGACACATCTGTCTACAGGGAGGAAGTCCAACATCTGGCAACTTGGTGTACTGACAGTGACCTTGCCCTCAACAAGAAGACCAAAGAACTTACCAGAAGAATAGAAGCAGCAGACATGTCCCCATTCACATTAATGGTACTGAGGTGGAACGTGTGTTCAACTTCAGATCTCTGAGGGTCGGTCTTGGTCCTTTAATTCTTCCAGCTTGGTTAAAAAAGGGCAAGACTGCCTTTATTTTCTGAGGAGGCTATAGGAAGCCCATCTGTATCCTCAGATCCGGGTGAACTTGTATAGAAACACTAATGAGAGCATCCTGACCAACTGTATTACGGTATGGATTGGCAGCTGCTCCACAGGTGACAGGAAGGCCCTGCGACAGACGGTGAAAACTGCCCAACATGTCATTGGTGTCCTATTCCCGTCCATCGCTGACCTCCAACATACGCGATGTCTGAGGTGGGCGCACTGCATCGTGGGAGATCCCCACACCCCAACCATGGACTGTTTGCTCTCCTCCCATCAGGAAGTAGCCTGAAGTCTTGTACCAGCAGACCCAGGAACAGCTTTTTCCACAATAATCACCGTGCTTATCTCCCAAACCCCGAACTCCCCACACCCTCACACCATACTTTTCACCATCTGTTCTGTTTTGCATGTAGTAATCATTTCCAACTGTCTGTGCTCACAATATATAATGTATAAAATATTCTTTCATCCCCTTTGCATTTAACTCATGTCAATCTTTAATCCTTTGCACCTTATTTGTAAATATTGCTGAACTGTAGATTATTTGTATTCTCTGTACATACACTGCCAGGCCAAAAAAAAAGTCGCCATTTGAATTTATATCAGCAAATACTTAAGAGCCAATAACTGGATCATTATTACAGCTC
>JAODJU010000108.1:21387382-21405914 GCA_026776725.1 Gnathonemus echidnorhynchus
TGTCAAAGAGTGATTCCGGGAGCATGAGGAATCATTTTCACACATAACTTGGTCACCACAGAGTTACCTTAACTTCATTGAAGGTCTTTGGGATGTGCTGAAGGCTTTATGGAGGTTCAACTCACTTGTCAGTACAGGATCTCGGTGAGAAATTAATGCAAATCTGGATGAAAATAAAGGGTGAGATGTTGCATAAGCCTGTGGAAACAATGCCATGACAATCGTGTGCCATAATCAAAGCTAAAGGCGACCCAACGAAAATTTCAAATGGTGACTTTTTTTTTTTTACCGGGCAGCGTAGTTTATGTTGCAAAAAACTGGATATCATCCTATATGCTCCTACATGTAAATATCATCTCAGCCACACTATTTTCTACTTTGCACTAATATAATTTGTTAAGGTTGCCTTGCCAACCATTTTCTTTTAGTCTAAATATATTGTATATAAAACCTTATATAATTTATTTATATCCCCTCATGTAAATATTACCTCATAAGATCCTTATACTACTACTTGCACTTCTGGTTAGATGCAAAATTGCATTGTACATGAACCGGTGTGCAATGACAATAAAGTTGAATCTCAAGCACGACAGCGTTAAATGATGGATGGAACAGCTGTATACAAAGCACTATGACAATGTGTCTCTTGTTATTATTTTGTACTGGTACTTTTTCCTCGCCATTCTTCTCATACGGGACAGAGCCACTCAAGCGCGGAGCTGCAGCATTACTGACATCAAAGAATCATCTAGTGGGCGTAGTTATAAAGTGAGGAAGTGAATCACTGCTTTTTGTTACTCAGGAAATGAGTGAAGATGCGGGCATCTGTTTCAAAAAGTTTTTTTTGTATTCAGGGACCAAATGCATGCAGTCTGGATGATTCCAGACTCTTAATGTGTGTGTCTGAGTATGTGTCTTTAACCCTGGGCTTGACAATACAGGGAAAGGATTTTTTGGAGCCATTACTGACAATGGATAGAAGGAAATAATAATGATGGTATCAGTGTGTAGTGTGGTCTTATGCCTTTGGCAGTATAAATCCTGCCAGGAACCCACAGATGTGCTCATGGGCTAGGCAGTGGGCACAGCTGCTAAGAGAATCCCACATTATCCACAGAAACCTGGACCCTGGCCAAGGTTTAATTGTCGAGTTGTACTCACAGATATTTTACGGCTTCTGAGAGAATGAGTCTGTCAGACGTCCCGTCTGCGATTCGCTGCAGCTAGCGGCCCATCGCCGTCCTCTTATGGCAGCCCCACGCCCCCCACTGAAAGCCGTTTTGGGTTGCAGACGGGCGTTTGGACCACGCGCGTCTTCGGAGAGCCGCGTCCGTCTGACTGCCTTTGACATACGGCATCCAAGCCACCCCGGACATATCTGCTCGCGGAGCTAAATCTACTTCCTTTTGGCATGAAAGCGGCAGAGCAGGGGCTGCCACTGGAGAGATGGATATTTGGGGCTCAGCGGCGTTCAAAGGGAACACAAGAAGAAAGAGGCGAGCGGAGCCGCTCCAGTCTTTACCGTGCATCCCAACACAGCCTGCTTTTGATGTAGCATTTTGATGGAGAAGCTGGAGTTAGTACAGAGCTTTCCGTCTGGACCCTGGCGGACTTCTGATGATTTAATGAAATTCTCTGATTGAATAGGGAATGGACCTTATTAATGTTAAATACTGTTATTTTATTGCCAAACCAATTCATCTGTCCAAAGAGATATAGTTTTGCCAAATTAAACAGCTGGATGTCTTACTGTGGCAATTTTGCTTAGGGTAACATACATAAATGTTAGGACACCAAAGCCTGCCAAGGACTGAGTGTGCAGCCATGAGATTTGAAGTCCTCCTATGCAGAGCTGGCCCAAGCCCATGTTGTGCCCTAGACATTTCTACCAAGCTTGATGTCTTTTATATCCACATAGCACTCTGGTTAAATCTCTGGTTAAAAGAACATGTATATGTGACATGGGGGAACTGGCTGGGTAAGTAGGCACCCCTTTGCAGTTGGCACATTAAACAGTCATCTATGACACCTACTCCTATGTAACCAATAAACTTTTGGGCGGCGAGTGGCTCGACAGCCTGAGTCTCAGTGCCTGTGATCTGAAGATCACTGGTTTGAGCCCCAGCCTTGACAGAATGGTCATATGTCTATGGGCCCCTGAGCAAGGCCTTTAAGACCCTGTGCTGTGACACCCCCAAGTTATGGAGAGCAAGACGGGGAAGGCAGAGACGCAAGTTCCAATGTATTTGTACTTGTGCATTTGGCCGATAAAGGATTTATCATCAACCTTTATACATTAGTCAATAAGGTGGAGGTAAGGAGCATGCATTGATTACAGTGCATTGTCACACCCACCACACAACCAACCACCTCAGGGGTGAGAAGCTGCATGCAGCCATGTGGCAGCTGGTACCTCAGCACCACACTAGTCAAAATGGGCCAGTGTGAGGTTTTTTCCGGTGGCTGGAATGTCATCCTACCACCAGCCCCCAAGTCATTCCCAGTAAATTGGAGGACCTTCTTATAGGGTTGAATGTAGATTAACATCATACCCAGGATGAAACAACTGTAGGATAAGGGCCTTGCTCAGGGGCCCAACGGTGTAGAATCACTCTGGGCATTCAAGGGATTAGAACCATCAAGCTTCCAGTTGCATCCCTATCCTCAGAGTCATCACTCCGACATTAGTCAGTGAACAGTGTTAATTACATTCCTATTTTTCCAAGCAATTTGCAGTTGAGTTGTTTTGATGCAATTAGACTTTTGATTGGGCAATCAGTTGCAGATGTTAATTAAAATATATATCTCTCTGTGCAAGTATTGCAGACTTTTCATGACATTAATACCATTGGCAGTTGATTACATATACAAATATTACACAGTCGGTGACTCCTTTAAGCTCTGGTGTGAAAACTCGATGCTTGGAAATATTGTGAACCACATGGAGTCAGAAGCCATGCATGAGAGTAAACACAAGAATAGCAGCATGGCTGTTCTGCATGAAAGTGGGCCAAAGGAAGGATAGGCCGCCTGCAAAGGCCTCAGCTACTTGTAGAGGCAAGCTTGAGAATATTCACGGGGGGACTTTTTCCGATCACTAAGTGGGTAAGCAGGTCTTTGCAGGTCAATTAAAAAATCCTTCTTTGTCCAAGGAGTTCTCTCTCACAAGACTGAAATCGTGCTTTGTTGCCAGATCCCTGCTTATACCGCTTATGATGCACAGGGGAGTGTGAAAAGGTTTTTAAGTACCAAAAAATGGGGATTTAAATTCCGCAGAGACCTCTGTGGCAGGCCTGACCATGACCTGGAGTTAACGGCGAGGCAGTATGAATAGACTGAAACAGCACTGATAGTGGATTTTTGGTCATCTCGCATATCAACGCTTTATGTCACCAGCACACAATGTGGTCAGTGTGACACCTCGCCCTCTGTCTCCTGTAGTGGCGGTGGCAGACATTTATAGGTGGACCATTTTGGAACGAGATGATTTATAATGAGTGGGAGAGTGGGCATCTATCGGGTAATGGGCAGGTTTCTATGGAAACCAGGTTAGATTTGAAGGCACTTGAAGAACAACCCTGGGGCTCTCTGACTCTGCTTCACAACATAGCTTAATTAAATTTGTTGCTCTGATGACATATTTCATATGGCCAAGCTTTCTGTGTGCAGAGAGAAACTGAAAATCCAGCCCTTCTATCTAGGCAGAGGAGCATATTAGAATCTCCTGTTTCAACAGTCAGAATTTGCATGATCTTCGCAAATTCAAGTTTAACTTGATATCAGTATAGCTGAAGTATAATTTTCATTAGATGATCACAGGAACGGGATATTAAGGCTGTAAGAAAACTGCAGACGATGAAAGCGTTTTAGCATGTAATCTTCGAGCCCAACAGCATGCGTGTAAATGGTATTGTATCTGCATTACAAGCCACAGGGAGATTCCTTCGGTGTCTCAGCAGATTGCTGATCCATGAAATTGCACATGGTCTGTTTTTGAACGAATCGGGCATTTGGTGTTTGCCTGTTATGTGGGCAATTGAAATGATACTGAAAGACTATATTCCCTGCAGCATCGAGGCATTCATTTCTTTTCATTCACAGATATGCTCTTGCATAAGCCATTAAGTTCATTACAATGTGTGCCTTCTTAAACTACGGAAGTCCAATTTCTAGCAGCTTAAACCAATTTAATTAGTGTGTGTAGAAGTGGATTAGTTCCCGGAATGCTAAATATTACTGCCTAGTAGAAATATGCTCATGGTTTCATTCCTCTTTAATCAGAGTTATCTGTCCCAGATATATAGTACCTTGTTTCCAATCTAAACAGAACCATTATCCTTTGCCTTACAACAAGTGGAAAATCATTTAAATGGTCACATTTGAATAGATATTGATTTGTAAGCTATGATGAGAAAGTTGTGAAAGCAACAGTCCAAAATACAGTAGTTCTGCACGCATGTTCATTCTGCACTCATGTAATGCCTGATTCTCCACACTTCTCTTTGTCTTTTTTTTGTTTGTTTTTTGGACCAGGCTCCACTTTTCCACAATAGTGAAAGATCCACCACAGGACATCGATATATTCTACCGTTTCCCCCAATAATGAAAGCTTTTGGAAAATTCCCCTTGATTGATCTGAGGGCAGGTTCATCTCAGGGGAAAACATTGTTAATTGAGCTCCGCATCTCACGCCAGGACTCTCTCACACTGTCAGGCCACCCCGACCCGCTGGGAGCTGCTTCTGGTTCATTAGGCATACTTGTCTCAGGAACTGGGCCATGACACATGCTCTGCTCTCCTCCACTACAATCGGCCAATAAGTGCAGACTGAGGTCTCTAAGTTGGAAGCAAATTATCGGGATTATGAAAACATCGTATTATTAACACCCGATCACATAAACACAACTGCGATGAATAGTGACTCAAACGGCACTCTAAGTTTGCTAAATAAAAATTAGAGTATTATAGCATTGTCTTTTATTTTAGTTAAACTGTAATGTTCATCCCCATTGCCTGAGTTGTGGATTGGGCGCGCCTTTCATATGCTGTCAATTTAGCCATGGACTACGGAACACATTTGAAAAAGGTGGGGGATTGGGGGGGGGACAGTCATGTCCACTTGTCTGCTTTTGAAAAACTCAGCAATAACCTTTTGTTTTAAAAACCACAGATATAACCTGGGCTTTTATTAGTACAAGTTTTGATTATTTGTAAGTCATTTTTTTGCGATTGCTCATCGCTGCCTTCTTAAAGACGCTCCGCAACCCATGAATGCAGCTGAGTATTTGCGGCTCTGCTCTGTTTTTACCTGGAGGAGTAGCATGTCATGTCAAGGTATTGTGGGTTTGTCTGTTAAAAAATTCCCCGTCTGAGTGAGCACCAGAGGAAAGAGATGAAAATAAATCCACAGATCACACATGAATATGTGGGCAGCGGGCTTTAAAAAATGTTAGGTGTGTTGTGGTGTTTTCTGTCAAAGTAGAAACAGTAAGTCAAGGAAATGAGTCAACAGAGAGTTACAAATCTTACGGTGTGTAAAATCTTGTCCCAGCTAGGGATACACGCTCAGAAAAAGGGTACCAATTTGTACCTTTGCTTGTTACTGGGGCTGTACCCTCAAGGGTATGCCAGTTGTACCCTTATCTGTAGGTAATTATACCTTTTACGGTACACAAATGTACTCCGAGGAACATTTCTATACTATTGGGGGTACATTAATGTTGTTTGTACCATGGGGAGTCCATTTCTGTCCCTTAAAAAGGTACAGAATTGTAAGGTACAGCCCCAGTGACAAGCAAAAGTACAAACTGGTATCCTTTTTTCTGATAGTGTATGCTGTGCACTCACTCCATCAGGCACTCTGCTCAATTTATCGCAGGATTCGGTTGAATCCCCAGCTCAGCGAGAACCTCATTTGAAGACGGCTAAAACCTCGGGCAAAATGTATGTCATGCATTACAACTTGCTGAAACCCAACATGAGGAAAAGCATGCAGTTTGTCTTCAGATTTGCCATATTAAGTGTGATATGGGACCAAAAATTCGCCCCTACAATCAATCTTATTGCTGCTCATCCTAGACAGGGTCCTGGGCAGGCCAGGGGAGATATGTCCTGGATGGCATGCCAAGCCATCACAGGGCACATACACAGCACAGACGTGCATGCTGGGAAATTCAGAATTAGCCAACCTACATGCGTCTGGACATTGTGAGAAAATAGCCAGAGGAAACTTACACAACAGGGAACATGAATATTATACACACACAACAGAAGAGAGATTCGGGCCCCCAGCCTTGGAGGAGTGAGACAATAGTGCTACCTACTGAGTCACTGGGCCACTCAAGGGCCACATCATTAAGCTGTTTTTAGTGACTCTCAACTCCAGGGTTAAGCTTAATTAGTTCAACCCTCTGTTGAGTTGCTGGAATAGGGAAATTATTATTACACAAATTGTTTGCAAAAGGTGAGCCGGTTCTGCATATGCGTTTCAGCGCCCATGTGGATCGCAGGTCAGAGTGTGACCAGGGCTAATCATTGTTGCAGATTTCTCGACCATATGGCTCCTGAATAATTAAAACTATAAAGCCTTATTTAATTGCGAGGTACAGCCTTGGGTTTCAGGTGCAGTGTTCGACATATGCTTAGCAATTTGCATTTAATTTAACATAAAAAAGAAAATCAAAAAACAGTTTTGCGTGCCATGAAACGAAAGCCACTCAGGAGTACTTAAATGTGGGTTTGTGTGCATTTGTGTGTTAGATATCTTTAATATAATTTGTTAAATCAAAATGCAGGCAACATTCCACAAGATGAAGTACAGGCATCAATTATGGTTCAATCATGTGACAATCCAAGCTGCTCTGATGTGAAGGAGAGATGATACCAGACACGATGCAAACAAAAACAGGGAGTCAGAGTGTAAATCAGGCTAACAAATTTCTAGTGGCAAAGATAATGAGTTATTCAGAATCAGGGAAATGTATTTAAAGGCCAACAGTGTGAGTCACGACAGAGCTGGCTTTTCTGAATAACAATGTATATCTTCAGCGGGCCCAAATGGTAAAGCTGGTGGGTCCTCTGTGCCTTTATCCTTTGCAAACACATAAATGATAATCATAGAAATGAGACCTCTGTTCCGTTCCCCCCATTCAGAGTCCCTGCTTCTGACAACCTCCCGTGACAGATTTGCACATTGCTGCAATTTCCCAGAATGAATAGGGTTCCTTTGAAAATGGGCATTTACCGACTGTAACTATAATTACATCTTGGTGTGTCTGCAAGTCAAAACCAGTAAATGCCACTGTGGTAGTACTGGGTTTTATGTGACCGCACATGTCTTCTTGTTTGGGGTCTGTAGCGGTGTTTTTCAAGCAGGGTGACTTGAAGCTGAAGCAGATTTTTCAATTTTGGATGCAAAATCGCAGCTTTGCTACTTCATTCCTGCAGATCTTCTGTGTTTTTCCTTCTCATTTAACTATTATTAAGCCAAACAATTAATTGTAAAGTAATTTTAAACAACAATTACTTTAATCAAATGTGACTGCTAACGTTCCTTTTTTTAAAAAAAAAGTCTCAGCATGTGCAAGTTGCTTGTGTGGGATTTTTTTCGCTGTTGGTTGTTGACGTTTAGGACACGATGCTACAGTTGTAGGATCTACAATATTTAAATACTAAGTAGATACATTGTGGAATTTGAACACAAACGCACCCCACAGTACTCAGGACTGAAATAAAAACATCTCCTTTTATTGAATGTATATGGTCTAATTTATAAACTCTCCCTGTGTTATAACATCAGTACTTCCTGTCTTACTTCTTATAATATTCAAACTTAATGCACGCTGTACATTAGAAGTGTCATGCTGTTTATCAAATGACACCCAAGGCTATGGGTAGATTATCTGTCATCTTAAAATGAATATCAAAAGAGCTAGAAGTGTAGTTAATGATTGATAAGTACCAAGTCTATTTAATTAGCAAAGAGCCGTCTTTATTAGCAAGCCACTCCATGGGTTTAATATGGCTGGGAATTGCATATTATTTTTCACAGAAGGATTAAACTTATCAAGTACCGGGGCTGGAGTTCAAAATTACTCTGATTACTGGAGGATTGCTGTAATTTTTATACAAAAACAAATAAAAAGATCATTTTAATGAATATTTTATCTGGGCAGATGGGTCCGCTTAGCTATAGGCACAGAGGTTGTTCACAAAATCCCTTTGTCTTAACCAATTAAACCTCTATGTAACAATTGTTTATTGTTTGTTAATAATTAATTAAATCTCAATTATTAACAATACTCCAAATATTGATATATGCTAAATGTGAGTATAGTTTTATTTGCAGGATTAGAAATGAAAATGCATTTTGTGACTGAGGGTCACAACAGCGTTGCTGCTAAAGATTTTGCCACAAGCAGAATACAAAAAAAAAAAATCAAATAGACACAACCTTTGTTGTTTGTTGATTTCCTAGTGCCTTAGTTTTGTTTTTGTTTTTAGCAGTGATGTTGCAGAATTATAAAATGACAACATGCAATTCCAATGAACTCGAGGCAGTGAATTTCTCTTACTATGTGACAGTGAGTGAACGTGTGTGAGTAAATACCCACTGATAGCTTGACAGGTTAGAGGACTGTAAGAGATTCCGGTCATGATCTCTATGATTGAAATTATTATTGTTTGTTGATAGCAAAAAAAAAAATGCAGAAGTAGCTGGAAGCCTTAAAGCTTAATTCTACTCCGGAATTTAATGGTGAGATACTCTTAGTAACACATTAACAGTCATGGCAGGACAGCACAATGCTGATGGTTTTATTGATCTTCATGAATAATGAAACGGGGCTTACAGATTTGTAACATCAATCTGTCACACATGACTGCTAAAATTCAATTAGGGAGTAACTCCCTGCTATGTGTAATTAGCTGAAGACTATCGATTTTTCTTTACTTTATATACTTTCGGTTTGCTATGTGCTAATAGCAAGCAGAAAATAACAAAAAAAATGCTTAAAAACATAATTTTCTTCTCTTATGCATGTTAAAATCAACACATTCATCACACAATACTCAACAATATAATCCTTCAATGTTGTGCAGTTAACAAAATGTTTATTTGCTGTATGGCAACTGATCATATGTGTTTCTTGTCAACTACATTCTGAGATAAATACATTGAAGAATTCCAGAAGACCAACTCTACTACTATAACTACCCTTAACCAATGTCAGGGTAAAGGGAACAGGCCAACATTATTACATTATTCTATTACATAATTACATTATTCTATTCTATTATAATATTATGCTCTCTCACACACTTGTGCTCATGCAAATAAATATTACAAAATGAATATATAGAATAGAATCTCCAAATTTGGTGGTAGCAGGAGAAACAAACCAGTGTTTTACTTTGAGTATCCAAAATCGTATTCAAGAATTTATTTTAAAAGTTAATGCTTAAATTTCACTTTGTTGGCTAAAAACAGTATTTTATTTTGGTGTTTTTTTTTTTGTTGCAACTTTAGCTACATAGTTTGAAAAGTAACAATAAATAAGGGACACAACGTAATAGTACATGTAACCAGTAACTAAGTAATAGTACCAGTAACTAAGTGTTAGTTCATCATTAATAAGTTATGACAGATTATATAATTAATGCAGGAACTATGTTAGTTAATTGTTAACTAATTAGTCAACTGTAACTTCTAGCATGGAATACATGAACCGGAATGATTGATTAATGAACAAACATGACGTGACTAGCACTTAGTTAATGCATTAAGTAAATATGTGCTACTACCTTTTTTTATTTACTCCATCTAGCCTTGACTAAAAAGATTACATTGTTAGGTCAGAGACTGGGTGCGAGGCCCTTCCAAAACAGGGAAGTCAGGTGACCTGGTTTGCTTTGCTTCTGCTTTCTTCATTTTCAAAAATTTATATTGATGGTCGTCATCTTATTATTTGCTTTGTTTTGCCGCCAGGAATCCAGGCCCCAGTTTGACAGGGGTCCCTAAATCCCTAATGCCCCCCCCCCCCCCCATTTACTTGACTTGCACTGTTTTGTTCTGACACATTTGTCCTGTGTTATTTTTATCCCATGAGTTCTTTTATTTGGTTTTGCAACACATTTCCTGCTGGCCCCAAACTCACCCTGTCCCCTTCCAACCATGAAAAATAAAAAAATATTAATACACCAGTTTCCTGCTTCTGGATCTAAATGTCATGTGGTCACAGTTTGAATTCTATCTCATAGTAAGGTTAAGAATGTTAGAAATGTTTAGAGAAAAAGTTTTTTTTTCTTAAATAAAAGTTTTAAATTGACCACTCTTGAACTTTCCCCTTGCACTATTACATCAAACACTTACCTTTTAAATGTTTATGATATTAAGAATATACATTTCATGCTCCCGTGCCTAAGTAACTGGTATCAGGTACTGGTATCCATTCTCCAGATATCACTTTAATTTAATGTGTAGCTTACAGGTTCACATTATTGACTGTTATGTTCCAGCATAAATGAAATCAAGGTCTGTAACACCGCATTATGTAATAACTCGACAAAGAAAGAATGAAGACGCCCATTTTGTTTATTACATAATGCACTGTATTATTACATCATTATAAAAAGTACAACATCGGCATTTTGTAATAACCTCACAATATATGATTTATTACAAAATGTGGGGAAATTTGTCACATATTGTATTCAAGCTGTCTACTACAAAATGTGGCAGATAATTACAAAATGCAGTTGGTATTGCATAATGAAGTAAAAATTTGTTACATTTTGTTATTACACAATGCGGTATTATTACATAATGCATTGTTACAAGGTTCAGGATCTGAATGGCTAACTGAATGGCGTGTGGTATGGATGAAACAATACATTATTTTCCCATAAAGTTAGCTTTGTAATTCAAGATATATACATTGAGGGTTAATGTGACTTATGAGACATTTACGAATTAGGAACTTCTACTTGTCATCCTAAGGTTAACATTAAATTAGTTAATTTTAGTTAAATGTGCAACAGTTCACAAAATAATGCTTATATGTATGTATTTTGACTGTGGCTCTTTTCTTTGTTTCTTCCTCCATCGTCTGCCATCACCGTCGCCATCTGCCCGTCCATATTGTGCGCCCCTTCCCCCTGTTCCTTCCCCTGGCCCACATCCAGAGCTCTCCTTCAGCCTCCTGCTTGTGGTGTGTGTGTCGTGCAGCCTGGCCCTGCTGGGACTCTGCGCCTTCACCTCCTGGAAGCTTTGCTGGGTGCCGTGGCGGCACAAGGCCCCACCCTCTGGCTCCGCCCCCTTCGCTCCGGGCTGCTCCCGTGAAGGCGACACAGAAGGCCCCCTCCCCGGCGACCTCCAGACGGGCATCATGGCTACAGAGAAGCTGAAGGAGCCCTCGGACTCCACGGGCTTCCTGGAGGCGGCGGTGAAGATCAGCCACACTTCGCCGGACATCCCGGCTGAGGTCCAGCTCTCCATGAAGGAGCACTTCCTGCGGCGCGCTCAGCGCATGCAGAGGCAGACCACGGAACCCGCCTCCTCCACCAGGTCTGCCACACAGGCAGCAATGGCTGCCACCCCATCTGGAGCCTTTTCAATGCCCAGAGCAAAGGCTCCTTCAGCCCGCTTTAGGGGCTGTTCAGGGGATTTGCACTAAAACACTTTTCATAAATTAAAGTCATGAATTGCAAATAAGAGCACTCTCTTCAACTAAGAGGACGGGCACTCAAACAAAAATATGTATTTAAAAAAAAAAAAACACACACAATGATTATCAGAGTCAATTCTAGGGACTATGGGGCTCTAGTCAAAAATCTCTATGCGGCCCTTGAACACACCCCACCTGATTTGATAAAATTTATGACTCTTATTTTAACAAGTCTAAATTAATAATATCAACAAAAATAACTTAATAAACACAATCCATTTATTTTCAATATGAAAGACAGTATACACAAATAAAGCAGATTTGTTGTTGCAATTTACTATATAATCGGCTGCCCCTGGGGGGCCCCTCCCAGCTCAGGGACCCCTGGTAATTGCCTTCCTTGGCTGTCCTGTCCCTATGCCTCTGATGATTACCATTTTGTGGGCTTTCTGCTTCTGCAGAATGACAATGATTTCCTTACCAGCTTTCAAAGATGTTTGCTTTGCATTTTTAAATAGCAATTAGTCTAATGACATTGACAGTGTAGACAAATTCTTCTCAAAAAAACTGCTCTCAAAATCATTAATGTTGCTATAAATATCTAACTGATGAAACATACAAAAGCACACACAGTATTTTTGCTCCATAGTATGAGATCGTTAGAATGTATATTAACGTTTTTGTTCATAATGTCGCAAATTTTAATTTGTGGAGGGGAATCAGAAGTAATTTTTAGCTTTGTGTGTGTATATCAATAATTATCATGGTGAAGAATGTGGTTTTTGAGAAAAGTTACTTGTTTTATATATCATATATATATTTTCTATTCACTTATATGTGTTACTTTGTCTCTCCACATTGGGGAACTGAGGTTTGCGTAAATTCAAATGAGATTTGCTAACTCACAGCTTTCTGAGAAACCTGACGATTTTCAACTAATTCCTAAATCCATTTTCCTATTACTTTTTCAAAGGCACAGCTCCTTTAAGAGACACCTTCCCCGCCAAATGCAGGTCGCCAGCCTGGACCTGGGAAATGACTATGTGGATGCAGACCTAAACGAGCAGTCCACCAGCATCGGTCGTATCAAACCCGAGCTCTACATGCAGAAGACGCAGGAGACGGAAGATGCCTCCAAGAATGGCGGAAAGACTTGTGGCAAGATCAACTTCTCCCTCAGGTACGACTACGAGAATGAAGCTCTCCTGGTGAACATCCTCAAAGCCTTCGACCTACCTGCCAAAGATTTATGTGGCAGCTCGGACCCCTACGTCAAGATCTACCTGCTTCCTGACCGCAAGCAGAAGTATCAGACACGTGTCCACAGGAAGACCCTGAACCCAACTTTCGAGGAGTCCTTCCAGTTTCCAGTGCCCTACGAAGAGCTGAGCAGCAGGAAGCTCCACTTGACCGTGTTTGACTTTGACCGGTTTTCCCGCCATGATATGATTGGCGAGGTGATAGTGGACAACTTGTTTGAAGTGTCAGACCTCTCCAGGGAAACATCAATTTGGAAGGACATCCAATACGCTACCACAGTAAGAAAAATCAACTTATTTTTTCTCACATAAACATAATACGAAAGTTTTTGTCCGCTAGTGGTATTTTGCATGATTAGCCTGAAACCCACTTTTTTTTTGTAAAGTTTGTAAATTGTGTTTGATTTTGAAACAAATTTTGTCGCATGGCTATCATACCACTATCATACCAGTATATCACAATAAATTAAGCTCAGACCAAGTGGCAAAATCATATAATACGCTTATCCTGCACCCGAATATCCAAAGGGAAACAACAGTTGATAATCAGACAAAATTTACATTTTAGTTTATCTGTGGGGAAAAATGTCTGCAGGAGATGATTCAAGTTTCCCTCAGAATAGCAACACAAAGGTTGCTCGAAAACTGGATTTGTAAAATTATCTTGCGAGATAAGTAAAACAGATTTAAGTTGTTGGCTGCACTGGTTTAGAATTTCAAAAGACAATCATGAATCTGAAAGAGTATTTTATCTTGAATGTTGCTCATTCATTAGTGGGAACTTCAAAGCTAAGCCTGATATTATGCTGCATTTATACTGGTCTAGATGAAATCTCTGTAAAAAGACCCAACTCAAGAAACACTGCTTTGACAAATGGTATTTACTTCTTTCACCATCTAAATATAGCATCTGCCATGACCCTGGCCAGGTTAAGAGGTCAGAAGATGGATGCATCTAAATATTGAATTAGTGGTGCTCATTATTTTAATAAGGGTTAGTGGATTAGCCCTCCATACCTTTGATTGGAAGGTCACCGGTTCAAATCCTGTCCTTGGCAAAATAGTTTTGCCTCTGTTGGACTGTTGAACAGGACCCTTTACCCCCAAAATCACCCCAGGGTGACAAATGGTCTGACCTTGTGCTTGGACCCCAAACTTCACTCTCAACTGTATACATATGTGTGTGTCTCATTATTAATTCTCCATAACTCCTTAGACGGTTGTGCAAAGGAGATTGCAGAAGTTAAATGACCATCAAAGAATGCGATGAGTTTGCCCATGTGAACTTTCCATCCATCTACAGTTCAGAAGCCTCTTATCCAGTAATTAGCAGCAGTGAACCCGAAGCATATCCTCTTATCCAGTAGAGGGCAGCAGTGCACCCAGAGCATATCCTCTTATCCAGTAGAGGGCAGCACTGAACCTGGAGCATATCCCAGGAAGGACTGGACATGGGGCAGGGTGTGAGAGGAGATGTCATGAGAACCAGGGCTTCCGTAATCTGTTAACCATGGGGGGGCGGCTCTGTTGCCAAGGCTGTCTGACTTCAGTAGAGGAAGCAGTTTTGTGCCATTTCAGGAGATTTATGGATGGGGAAAATTGCGATTGTGAGGTTAGATCGAGCCATTCCGGATACCGCGTGATGAAATGGCCCACGTCCAAGTCACCAGCCATCAGTTTTACACTCACTACTAAAGTGACAGTGCTGAACTGGTTTGGCTCAGTCTAGACAATTTGCCACAGTAGCTTGGCCCATTTTCATAACTGCTCTCATAAAGTGTAATTGGGAGGCAACGTGTTGATCAGCAGGTTTAGGTTCTGTAATCGGAAGGTGGCCCATTTAATTCCTGGGGTCGACAGAATGATGTTACTGTTGGGCCTTTCAGAAAGGTCCTTAATTCCCGTAAAAATTTTCACGGGGGTTGGATTAATGGGTAACCATTCGCTCAGAACCCAAGCTTTGCTGTTACCTATATGTGTCTGTATGTCTTGAAGGAAAGCAAGGGAGTATGGGAAAAGAAGCATTCCGATGTTCTTGAACAAATGCCAAATAAAGCATCGTTCAATTTCTTTTTTTTATTTCATTTGAGGGCCGCACATCAGACACCATCTTTGTAAACCGTGGTACAATTTAAAAGCAGCATTAAGAGTTGCCAGGGGTAAGAGTCATCCAAGCATTGGCAATGGTCACGTAAGAACAATTTTCTTACAATTGCAGTTAATGGCACAGACTGACCCAGTAGGCGCGAGAGGGAAAATGAGACTAAACAAATTGATAGACAAACCTCAGTGTTTTTATAAACAGTGTGAAGGATAAGAGAAATAAGAGAAAGTATTGCTGGGAGTGTAAAATCCAATCTATTTAGGGAAGGGTGCCAGGTTATTTACAAAATACATTTAGATTGTCTCAGACATGCTTCCGGTTTGTTTTTCGGTAGGAGGTAAATCTTCGCCCCTCCCTATATGCTTGATAAGTGCCTTTTGGATGACAATGTTCCATTTCTCCCAGTACTGCTCGGAGATGGATGAATCATTCATATTAACCCAGCTGTCCAGTATAGGTGACATAAAAGGTATGAGTAAAAAATAATAAAATAATATTGCAGTTTGCAGAAATTTGTTAAACAGTATATGCACACATGTATACATGCTCTGTGAATTTTATATGCATGTATACAGATTTAACACACAAAGATCCAGGGAAACAACATTTTTATTGTTAAGTGTTAAAGCCCAGGAACAACAGGACCTAACAGAGTGGCATATGGTATGAGAGATAAGAGTAAAACACAAGGTCCTCAAATGAAGACAAAATGAATTGTTGGATATCAGAAGGATATGTAGCTTAGACTAAAAATGTACATTTTACTATGAAAATACTCCCATTTTGCTGTTAAAATGAAACTATTTTTTTGTATAACAGTCCCAAAATAATGTATTATAATCAATATACCAAGCAGACATTTGGCCTGTTGTATGTACACAAGGTCTATATCAGTGTAGAGCACACCTTGGAGTTTAGGTAAACACACAGACAATGTGAAGAGATTAGGAGGACAGCCAAGCGGAACTGACAACCCCAGGCTCAGCGACCAGTGAATTAGTAAAAGAGAGGGACGTCTTCAATTATTTTTAAATGCTTTAGATTCTGCTATTCTGGTATTTACTTTCACCTTGCTTTCCACTAGTGTCACACCTGATACTCCGTGAGTGTTTCGTCCTCCAGGCTTGAGTGAAAGCCATGACAAACTCGGGAATCACACTCCCAACATAATCGCCTGGAGACTCAGTGGGCCGTTAAGTTGTCACGGCAACAGTGGGGGCTAGGAATTGTCCATCACAGGAGGGTAGGTGGGGTTTAGAAAGCCGCTAGCCCTAATTCGGCTCGCAGGAGGAGGTTGAGTCTGCTTGTGACAGCACGTGAAATTTACATTGTTGGCACTTCAGCTGTGACTGCCAGATGTGAAGTCCTCAGGGACCGCTGTCACATCCGATCAGCACTCACACCCCTGCGCCACTCTTCGGCAGACACTTTAGTCGAGGTCGGCAAGTTTCCCCGTCGTAACTTGCGGCAGGGACCAGTGACCCTCACCCTGCCACTCATCTTTAATTATTACCACCACAGTCTGAGGGCTTATTTGCTCTTATTTGTAGTTTGACTGAGTAAGCGAAAAGCGTGGCCTGAACGCGTGCATCTGTCAGCATCTGCTTCACAGTGGACATAAACCTGCACTGCCTACTTTCATGGTAAATCAACTGACAGTCACATGACCTAAACATTTCAAGTTATTATGTGTCATATAATATATATATATATATATATATATATATATATTTTTTACATTTATTAACATTTATTTTATATTTGTTAATTTAGTTTCACTGTATGGGCACCCTTCTGAAGCTCTAGTACAGCAGCATAAAACGCACCATGTTTTATGAATTTGTATTATATAGTGTCTTTACGTAATTGCTAATTACTTTATATATTCTTTATAATGATTTGTTTATTTGCTATTGTACAAGCACAAGTGCAGGTACATAAGAATGCCTTAGTTTTCACATCTCATCTTGCTCTCAGACATATACAGGTAATGTCCTGGGCTCAGAGTGCAGAGTCAGACATGTGTCCGCTGTCACTGGATCAGTATTTCGGGTTAAGGGCTTTGCTCAAGGCTCCGACAGTGATATGATCACACTGCCAGCAACAGGACTCTCAATAAGTAGAAACAGCTGTGTTTTTATGTTATGCATCCCATTAAGCAGCATGACTAAGCACATCTGAATTGACACCCATACACAGTATGAGTGTCTGCCAGGTCAGTCATGGGTAAGTGTAAAATCATGTTAAAAAAATCCGTAAATGGTTTTCTTATTTCTTACTGTAATCTAATGTAGTAAATTATGGGGCACATTTCTTCCCACATTTTTCATTTAACACATCAATTATTCCAGTATCTGTCCCTTTGATTTTGCGCTGGAGGCCTGCCAGCGATAATTGTTAATAAATTTCCGGGCTGTTAAGCCGTGGTGGTGATTCATCATGACGCAGAGACACAGATTCCGCCTCTCCCCCGGCGCCTCCACTTTGCTCTGCGGCGTTTCGTGACAACCCTGCGATCTGGCGGCCGTGACGAGGCCGCAGCGGGTGTGACGAGGTGTGTGTTTCCTGTCCGACAGGAAAGCGTGGACCTGGGGGAAGTCATGTTCTCTCTCTGCTACCTGCCCACCGCAGGGAGACTCACGCTGACAGTCATCAAGTGCAGAAATCTCAAGGCCATGGACATAACGGGATACTCAGGTGACCCCCAAAGCGGCGTGTGTCTGGGTTTTTGTTTGTTCGTGTCGATGGGGGGCATGTGCACTTCTCCGTAATCTGCACATGTTCATTCTGTGCACCCTGTGTGTATCCATATGGCTGACGTGCTATTTGTGTACATGCATCCGAAACATATTACCTTGAAAGCACTTATATAAGCACAAACAACACCGTAAGACGGTGAATAAAGCCAGGAATGTAGTTATGTTTCAGCGGTATGTCTCACCAGTTTGAACGAAAACCCAGGATCACTTTTTGGCCGAAACAAACAGAGCAGACAGCATCCAATCTGTCAGTGTTTCTCCAGGATTAAATATAAAATGTTAACCCTGTCTTTACTTGAAAGGAACACATAATTTACACTCCCGTGAAGCAAGACAGGGCATGTACAACAAACCTCATTACATTGCACTTCAATAAAACAGAGGTTGTAACACATGTTCTCTGAGGATGGCATCCCTTAAAACCGAAAAATAAAAAATGTCACTTTTCAGAGATTAGCTCTTCTTTTATATGTGAATAATGAATATAATACATTTTAAAGTAAGAGTTGGGACCTGAAGTATTTGCCCCTTTGAAGGATTGAATTCATTTTTAAGCAGCAGGTCTATTAAGCCTGTATTTGTAACTAGAAGAGACAAGAAAATTGGTCAGAGCCCCAAGTTGTGGCTCAGGTATCATGCAGATCTTGAATGTTAATCAACTTAATTAATCTTGACTTTGTCGTGCACAGGGTGCAACACTTGCAGAAAAAAGTCCTGGGGAGCAGATTCCTGGGGGTGGGGTGG
>JAODJU010000108.1:21406014-21422141 GCA_026776725.1 Gnathonemus echidnorhynchus
GGGGGGGGGGGGGGGGGGGGGGGGGGGGGGGGGGTTACTTGTTTGTCCCCACTGGTGTATCAGCTCTACAGCAAACCATTCCTCATCCTGAGAGCTAGCAGCATAACAACACACATCTCCCAGATCCTCACATTCAATGACACCAGCAAAATACAAACACAGACAGTGACAGCGACCCAGAAAAGGCCTTCGTAAGCCGGATGCGCAGCTGGGCTTTTCATTACGGCCCGGAGCAACAATCACGTACTGTATACTAAGCTGGTATGCATCAAAATAAACACTTCAAAGGCTTCTGGGAAAGCAAATACTGCACTTAGGCAAAGTATGAAATGCAAATTATTATAAGTTAAAATTCATAGGGGAGAATCATGTCATTAACAGAGTACGGGTGTTAATGAATGGTTGAGGAGCCAAAGGCAGGTAATTATATTAGACAGTTTTGTCTACATAAAGGGTGCTGCCAGAGTAACAAATTGCTAAAAAAATATGGCTGAGCTATAAATAAAGTTTATTCACTGCTATGGTAAAGGCTGTAGCATTTTATTATAAGAATTTCTATTGCAGTCATGCCCATATATGTGATATGAGGGTAAAGATATAGTACTGTAAATACATTATACTATGTTGCTTATTAAGTAAGTAAATGTAAGGCTGGCTCTGGCTGAGGAACATAACTGTGCAAAATAAGCACGGCAGGAAGAAACTGTGACTTAATTTGGGTCTAAGAGAGGAGATGGACATAATTAAAAGGGGTGAGCAATGAAAACAAAAGAAATTTTATCTTTGGCACAAAGGAAAGGTTAAATAGAACAGACAGCACAGCGTCAAAGGGGTGTGAGTTTGGGCATCCGGATGTGAGCACAAGTTCTGCAGCCGAGAAACAAAACTGAGAAACAGAAGCTAATTTTATGTAACCTGTGATAACTCAGAGGTGAAGTTAAGGAGGACGCTTATTACCCAGTTTTGCAGGATGATATTCAGTTGTCTTTCATTTTAAAATATGGTGAAAAACTGCATTATTATCCAAGATCTTTGGCAGTGGAAAAATGTTGCAATGTTCTCTCCGACAAACAGACCCTTACGTGAAAGTGTCCCTGATATGTGACGGGCGGCGCTTGAAGAAGAAGAAGACGACCATCAAGAAGAACACGCTGAACCCCACCTACAATGAAGCCATCATCTTCGACATCCCCCCAGACAGCATGGATCAAGTCACGCTCCACATCTCCGTCATGGACTATGACATGTACGCCCATTTCAAAGGCCTGCGCCGGGAGCCTTTCCGTGATGTTGCAGGCTGATTTCCCTAGAACGCATATGAAAAGTCATGTCTACTTGTCTCTTTGCTTTTAAATGACTCAGATATCACCTCTGGTAACACTTTACTCAAGGTTATGTCTTTAGTAATTTATAAACACATTCATAACAAATAATAATGCATTCATAAAGCATTATCATGGCTATTAATATTTATAAAAAGGTATAATACATTATAACTGTGTTTATAATGCATTATAATGGTTGTTATAAGCATTAAGGATGCTTTGTACTGCATTGTAAAGGTATCTATGGTGCATTATAGATGAGAGCTTCATAAAGCATTCATAATGCCTAATACACATGTGTTATACCCTTTTATAATTATTTGGTAACGCTTTACATTAAGTGCACCTTCATAATGCATTCATTATGCATTCATAGAACATTCAAAAGCAGCATGCAAGTACACCTTAACATCCTAACAGATTTAATATACATTACTAACAAACATTACATGATTATACAATTAATAATGTTTATTATTATTATATAATATTTGTTATTAATGTACATTACAGCTGTTAAGGGATGATAGGATGTTAAGGTATACATACATGATGTTTATGAATGTTTTATGAATACTTAATGAGTACATTATGATGGTGTAATGAACATTTTATGAATGCAATATAAAAGCATTATGATGGTGCAGTTAATATAAAGCATTACCAGTTATTTATACCCATGTTTATAATGCTTTGTGAATGTATTATAATGCATTATGAATGTGTTTATAAATTGCTAAAAACATGGCCTTAAGTAAGATGTTACCTAACCCTTTTTTTTACAAAAAGAATTCTCACTTTTATTTATACTGTTTTCTCAACCTGTATTAAATTATCTGTAGGTCATTTTTTCCGTCCTTGTTCATCACTGTGTTCCTAATGATGCTCCAAAAGTTACCCTGGGTGGACCCCCCTGGCTCTGCAATCCATTATATGGTTGCACTCTCAGCCACCCCCACCCCTCTACCCACGCACCTAAAAGGCTTTACCGAAATGTGGGGTTTAGGCCTAATACGAAAAGACCTGTCTGGTTTCATTTTCATCCTGTAAAGCAGAAGATAAGCGGACAGAAGCCAGTGATAAGCGCGGACGTTGGCTAAATGTCAGAATGCATCCCAGAATGCCTGGTGGCCTCTTTGGGTGCTCTACTCACCAGTAAAACAGTTAGTGTGCTATCTTATAGCAAGTAATTGCGGGGTCTTAAATTGGCAACCCGTGCATTTTGCATACATCAACAGCTTAAACTGATAAATTTTACCAGCAAAACTGATGATTTAATGCAGACCTCCTAAATGTTAATTACGCTCTGCTCATGAGTTCCATACACTGTTTATTCATCATGCTGCTTAAACAGCAGGTTTCGTGTACAAAACAGGCATGGATGGCCTCAGTACATCGTTGTGAGAGCTGGGATATGTAAATACATTCTGTTAAAGTCTAATGGTACTCCCTGTTTCTGTATTTCCAGGGTGGGCCACAATGAGGTCATCGGGGTGTGCCGTGTTGGATGCAGCGCTGAGGGGTTGGGTAGAGACCACTGGAACGAGATGCTTGCTTACCCACGCAAACCTATCGCTCACTGGCACCCCCTGCTGGAGGCCAAAAAATCAGAAAAGGAGGTTGGTGTGCACAGTGTTACTTACGCAGCCTGCATCAATATGCTAAAAATGTTAATAGGCATTGTACTGTATATTCAAATGTATCATTCAGACGGGAGCATCACTGCTGTGAAAGTTACTTGCTTGATAGCCAGTCACGGGTCATTCATCAGCTTCATAATGAATGTTTCCCTTTCCAGGCTACAAACTCATTGGCCCATGTGGTAAGGGTCCTACTGAAATGACTTTATTTCCTTTCCATGTGCTCGTCATTCATCTCCCAAACATCCCACCCATATCTCCCATTCCATTTTGCTAAAGGAATTACTGTGGCATAAGCATTCATTACACAATTTAACACATAATCTATGTATATCTAATCAACTGTGAATGTATACATGATTCCCTGTTGACTGGTTACTATATAGACCCTGCTAACTACCTCACCATAGTATGTGTGTACGTTTCAAGATCAGTTTAGTTTCTGTGCAGACGATGAAAGCAGTATATGAATGCAGTGGATGAATGCAGTGGATGAATGCAGTGGAATTTGCTCTACAGTGTTGCTCTGCCTGTGTGTTCCTCTCCAGTGGAAGGCCCGGGCAGCCAGCTTCGACAGCCAGGGTTCCTGTCCTTCCCCCAAACCTCCACCTAGCCCATGAGGAGGCACCACCCGCCCCCTTGAATTTGTAACATCTCAGCTCCGCTGTGGGATCTGCGCATTTCCCAACAACTTGCTGTCTGTGTGTCCATCTGCGGAGCTCACCTACTGAAGGCACTCCCTAACACTGGTCCTGGATCAGTGTTTTATTTTTTTATTTTTGCCAATAATGGCTGGGGCAAGTGTTAAGGTTTGGCTACCTGATCCAGAGCCAGCTGAGGATCTGGTGGAGCTGCAATGTCATTGTACCTAAAAAGTTGTACCTCAACAGCCCCAGTGCGAACTGGAAATAGATGAAGCAATTACGGATTTTCGGAGCCTCTTTGGACCGAGATCTTTCAAAGCATCCTGAAGCACCATTTTGCACAGCAGAGCTCTTTGCTGGCTTTACTCAGAATTTAAAAAAAGGATTGTGGCTAATTCAGTGAACAAAAACTTAATTGATAAGGAATCAGATGCCACTGAAGCCTTTTCTAAGCACCGTAATCTTCTGTAGCACAGCTGTATTAAGGGAAGCTGAACATCTCAGTGACAAAACTGAGAGATTATCTTGGACATGACAAGGGGAACAACTTTCTTATATGTTTTTTTTTGTTAAAATTAGGCAAAGGTTAAAAGAACTCAAAAACTGAGCATTCAATGGACTGTATACTTACACCAATTGACTGTTCTAGTTACCTTTGAAGGTAACAGGTAGCAGTAAGGATTGATTTGTTATAACATTCGAGGCTTTTGTTAGTGAAACAAAACTGCGAGGATGAACATCTCCTAAAATAAAATGCACAAGAGCCAAATAAACATACCTGGACATACTTGGAAATTGGTGTAAACAAAAGATTGAAGTTGTTTAACAGGCGTTTCGAGTTTGTTTATAAACACATGTCATATAAAGAGCACAAAGATAAAGAACACATGGCGCCCTTGAACTAAATGCAAAAAACATATATTTAGTATCCACTGCTGGATGTTTTTGAAATTCCCTTTTAAGATTAGTTTTGTTCAAAATTCAGTTTTTTTCTGGGCTCATCTGATAGGCAAGTGCAGGATCTTTGATAATTTTACCATTACCAAATCGATTTCATGGCCAGTTTTTACTTCCTCTGTCTTTTCCACACATTGTCCTTTTACTCTACATATGATCTGATTTTGCTTTGATTATGTCCAAATGTTCTTTTCTTCTGTTTCTTTTGTGCAGTCATCAAAAAGTAGAAGGTATCATTTATGATTTGAGACCAGACCATTTTAAATTCAGAAACAATGTCTGAACCAAATACATTGACACATGTGTTTATAAAACTATACATAACTAAATATTACGGTTGTTGTTTTTAGTGTGAATACGTCAGTATAGGTTCATTATCTTCCAAGGCTGAAAAATGAATATTACCTATTATGTTTCAGCTGCAGCGTTCATGTGAAATTTGGTGAGGTCTGGTGAAGTACTATTAAACCCAGTAACTCTGAAACACCCTTGGAAAATCTGCTGGAAAATGGAAAAACACTACTGGACTACACTGGCAAGAACGCAGTGTTTCACTACTGGACTACACTGGCAAGAACGCAGTGCTTTTCTTTCATCTGTTTTTTTTTTTTTTGAAAGCCACAGTCGAGCCTTCAGATCGCTTTAGTCATGTGACACTACAGGTATTTCTGTTTTTTTGCCAGATATTTGAGGTGAAGATTTTTGCCCTGTAGTAAAAGCCAACGCAAACATCGCTTTTATGTTCAAGAAGTAATTGCTGTTAATATTGTTTAATGTCATAGTCATTGGCTAAAGTTGCAAGATTTTGAAATTGTATTTGTCATAATGAATGATCCATTTTTATGCTCCCCAGCCTGCAAACATTTTATTGATATGGCGGAAGTAACTCCCCCAGATACATTACCAGTCATCATGTGAGAACCCCTGCTTTTTACTGAGGATGTTACCTTTTGTATTCAATAGCCCAAGTAGTAAGAGCCTAATGTAACATCTAGTATAAGAAATCCTCTTTCTAATACCCTTTAAATATGCTTTTGTAACCATGGCTTGATATAAAGTAACATGTAAGCCATTTATTACAGTTTTACAGTTAAATACAGATTAACAAAGCATATCTTTTGCAAAACTAGTATGATTTTTTTTTTTATTAACAGAAACTATTTGACACAATTCGTCTTTGAAGTTTTAATAGCAATCTGGCCCTAGACTGAAAGATTAAGTGTTCGGTCCATATCATGAGTGCTTGTTTTCTATGGTTGAATGAATCTGATTCTGGCACGGTTCCAACTCCTAACTGGCCCCTAAAAAGCCTTCAGGGTGGATATTTCAGCAGCAAGGACTCCGGAGGAAATTTCTGATCAGCACACACCGAGTATTGAGAAAGAGTTTCATGCAGCCATTTGTGTGTGTGTGTGTGTGTGTGTGTGTGTGTGTGTGTGTGTGTATGTGTATTAAAAATGTGAAATTGATTATTGACTCTGAATGTTTCCCATCCTGTTTTACAGTCCTGTTTGTCAAGGTCGATTCAGGAAGCTGTATGCATATGACCCACCCTGGCCACCTAACAGGTACTAGTATCAAACTGCTGGTTGCAGCATAAGATCTATTTGCCTTGTCAGCCCCTGTTCTTGCTGAGATAACACTATAGCATGTGTACACTGAGAGGAGGCCACATTAACACAACTGAACATCAAAATTCTCTTCAGCTAATCAAGTCTCTCTTGGAGACAGTTTCACTGAATAGATGTCCACTCAAAACCATATAATTACAAGACCAAATGGAGTTCTTCTGGGGAGACTTCGCAAAGGTGTCATTGTGTTCCCTCCCCCACAAGATGTAAAGACTGCTCCAGGGGTTTACCAAGCGAAAAGACAACCCTGTACCTCTGAGGACTGTGGCATTTCACTAATTGGCACTTGTTAGCTCTAAAATGAAGGGGAGGGCATGCCCAGTCGGGAAGATATCGCTGCGTCAAGTCGATGCGGAGTAATTGTGGCGACATAGACTGTATAAACTGTGGGATCTGTAATTTCAAACTTTGCAGTCTGAGGCGCTTTTTGTTTATTTATTTATTTTTTACCTACAGTGTGCTTGATAGTACTCTGTTCAAACCACATAGAAATTATAAGTGTTGTAGGCAGACTTACTTTAACTTAAATGTAACTTACTTTGGGAAGTTATACCTTCAACTATAATAAGTGTAGTGTTTCCTAATATGAGTAATGTATTCCTTATATTTATCATGTAAATTGCTGGCCTTCAGATTTTGTATTGAAACTTTGTATTTGTAATATAGCTGTTTGAAACTTGTCTGTGTATTTTAAAAAAGGCACAATAAAAAATCTCAGTTCTCAATGAATCTGCTTCACTGGGTTTTTAATTCCCTGTTATAAAATATTGTCCACGGCTCCAAGTCTGATAAAAAAGGACAGTTCATACTGAACCGTTAAACTCTGCACAACAGGGAATTGATTCACAATGAGAAATATTTTACTTAATAGTATTACTGATGTGCTCAGAATATGCAAGTGCATCTTACGTAGAAAATTTCCAACAGATACTGGAGCATCTTGAATGGCTAGGTAAAAGCAGGCATAGAGGTACATATGATAGTAAATCATTACACATTTTGGAAATTTGCATCTGTTTATTAATGCATATACATTTTATGAATTTTGAAGGAAAACATCTTGAGGCAATGAAGTTGTGCCCAGCTTAAATGAAGTTTTTAGGCAACTGCACAGGCAGACTCATCTAAAGCATTTCCTCGCCGCTGACAGGAAGCCTTGTTAAGAATCTGCTGAAGAGGAAGACATGTTTCAGAAAGCAGTGAGGAGGTGACCAGTTTGAAATGAATTCCGGCAAAGAGCCATCAAATTAAGGTAGACAATTTATTAATTATTTTTTTGCAAAAGTGCCTGCTCCCAAACTCTCCAATATGAATTTTAGCTGTTGGGCATAATGGTTCGATCTATCTAAAATATAAGGAGTGCTATGCCTCCGGGATATACAATATTTGCATGCAGTTGACATCGGTGAGATTTATGTGTGCTGCATTAAAATCTGCTGCATAGCAACATCAGACAGACAGATTAATTCAGCATATGGTGGCTCGCATGTCTGATACAATAAATTCTACTGCTATTTGTTCCTGACACTTGTTTGAAGGAAGTTCCCACTGAGCTTTTGATTTCAGGTGTGCACCATCCTCTTCAAAGCAATACTGACAAAATCAACTTTGCCACAAAATGCCTGCCTTGTGTCACCTACTGTGATTTTTTAAATTAATTCCCTTTGCTCAGAGAGTCTCAGAACTGTATGGTAAATTTTGCACATTATGTTTAATTCAAATATAAACTGGACAATTGCACTTTTATGGTTATTAACTACTGTAGCCCAGTGAGCCAAATTCCTAAAAATACTCAAATTTGCAAGCCCTGTTTAAGCTTCATTTAAGAACTGATTATTCTTGTTAACAAAATGAAAAATGAAATTTGATTCTTCAAAAATTTATTCTTTATTTTGCTATTCAAAAATCCCTATGGCAGACAGGTAAATCTTGGCAAATTTAATTACCGAAAACGTCTATGGAGATGCATGTAGACTGACACCCCTGGCATTTTTATTTCCATTTATTTATTTCCATGTGAAGTATGCAGCCAAGATAAATTCCTAGAACATGCAGGTGTATTTTGCCAATAAGGTGAATTGTGGTTCTAATTTTAAAGGTTTAACAGTTCAAGTACAATAAAGATTAGCATTTACAGCTCCCAATGAAATCCAATATTCCTATATATAGAGAGAAAAACTTCTTTGAAACACTTTTGGAATCCTGTAACACAGAAAACTGATTTACTGTAGTGATTTAGGGGATTTAATTGAAGGTCAGAGGAAATGCAATAAATACAATATACTGTATGCATATGAGACATATTCCATGATGCACATGGAAAAATAGTATGGGATATGGAAATAATACGTAAATTACAACAACATATATTTTCTGGAACATCTGAAATCTGCTAAAGTTTTAATGTATTTTGTATTCATGTCTATACTTGTCCTCTTTTCTCCTTATTGAACTTAAAGCAAGTACTGTATATGAATTAATACATGTAGCAAAATTATTGAAATTGCTGTAAAAAGGTTTTATATTACTGTAATTATCAACAAAAATGTAAATAAAATAATGTAATAAAAACTGAATTGTGCTTTTCTAAATGGGGGCGATTAGTGTAATATAGTATATTCTCTAGATGAGTAAAAATGAACACTTATATACATATTTGAAACTCACAAGGCAGTGTATGAGTATCGGCTCACTAACTTAATCCCAAAAAGTTCCTAATGCTGCCGTCTGGGGGCTTGTGCATCTCACGTTTGATGTTTCAGTTTTAGACCTCTAGTTTTTTCTTCATGACCAGCTTGTAAAGGATCTGATAGCCATCATCCCAGGCATAGATCTGCTGTTCCAGCGGGTTATATTTCAGGCTGGAGTGCGAGCCGTAGCGCTTGGGGAAATAGACTAGAGGGGCATTGTCGCTGGAGACCATGTCATTGACATCGTAGACACACTGCACCCTGGAGCGGCTGGGCAGCTTGGTGTTGTACACCACGTAGACGGTGCCGCAGATGACAAAGGCTGCCTCGGCGTTCTCGCGGGGACAGGGTGTGTCCCACATCTGCTCGATGTCCAGTGTGTTGGGGTCCATTTTGGCCAGGCAGATGTTGCGGTCATTCTCCTGTGTGGCATAGAGGGCCCAGAGACCCTCCTCATCGGCCGCCAGGTCGATATAGGTCTCGCTGGTCAGGCTGTAGACCGGTACCGGGTTCTCGGCGGGGAAAACCACGCTGTCGGCTATCGAGCCGTTCCGCAGGTCGTACTTGATCACCTGAAGTTCCTGACCTTCCTTCACATAGTAGATGAACCCATTGTAGACAGTGTGTCCTGTTCCACCCCAAGAAGAAGGCAGGTTGATCAGCTTACCCCTGGACAGCTTGGAGGAAGCTGTCAGGTCCCGAATTGAATCAAACTCATACAGGGTGTCCTCAGAGACTCCATTGAAGAGGTAGACCTTGCCAGATCTAGTTGAGGTGTCTTTGGTCCACATGCCTTTGGCATTGCCTGCTCTCTTCAAGATCTTCATGGCTTTGATACTAGAGATCATGTCACGGCAATCTGTGGAGCAAGCACAGGTGTCTTAGTGCGAGTTCAGTCGTTTTAACTTTATCGCATTTGATCTGTGGTATCCCTGTACAGTTACACTGAACTGCATCACAAAAAAATCCCCCCCCCCCCATTCTCATACAAGTATAAAAGAAGGATTAAGAAGATTTGCATTTAAATTTAATTTTCTTATGCCTGCTTCAGAACAGTCTTTTTCAACAGACATTTCTAGTCTTTTTTTAATTAGCATTCAGGAGTATTAAGTCGTGGACCTAAAATGTTGTTTCAGGTCAATCTTCAAAATTCAGGGTGTATAGCTTAGCCTGCAGTTGTCGTTTTCAAAGCCCAAAAAAATCGAGAAGAACGTAACAAATTCAAGGGAAAAAACCAGCAGCTGTCAGCACATGGAAAAGCTTGTAATGAGAATAGGGACAGCAAGACCGAGGCCAGAGATGGATCCAGATTAAGCACAGTATGACAGGAAAAACGTATAGATTTTGGACCTCATTATGATTCTAGATGAATTTTGAACTACGTCTGCAGAACCCAAAAATCTTTGTTTTCTGCATTGCTTCTAAACAAATATATTTCAAATCAAACCAAACCAGGAGTCCAGCATAAGGTATTTGGTCAGTTTTGTTTTGTATTCTACCAAGTGTCTTTCTATGGAAAAAATATATGGAATTAAATGAGTAATAAAAGGTTAAACCTGGCATCACACTCACATCTCTAGCAGTAGGTTCTAAAACTAAAAATCTATATAATATACGGTATATCTACGACAGGTGATTTAATACAAACTGGTGAACAAATCAGTTTAAACTTCTGCTCACAAGTTAAATTGTATCCTTTTGAAGTTGCCCCAGTTTTTACCAGGAAAAGAATTTCTAGAAAAAATCAAGTACAATAAAAAGAGCACATATATCATAGCAGAAAAGGGAAAGACCCCATAGAGCAGGTTATGTTCTTTAAAGGTACATGCGATAATTGGCAGCAGCTGGGCCCTCTGGGCACTGGAGGCCTTCAAAGAAGGTGTAAAACATTGTTATAGTGCTATGAGCGGAACTGCCAATGCAGTAAAGGACCCGGTAGTAAAAGAAACACCACAGTCATCACGAGCATTTTATTCTATACTTGATGAGAAGTAAGAAAACGTACAGCATCTATAAAATCTGTCAAGGAAATATCTAACTAGCTATGGGCCTCTAATCAAGAGAACTATGCTTGGCAATAGAGGGCTACATACAAGAGCATTTGTGGGATTGTGCTCTCATTCTGTTTTTGTGGGGGGGGCACCCTGGGCTACCCTTAAAGCATCATTGAGAATGCAGTGGCGAACTATCATGAAGATATTACCTACAAATAATTTAATGCAAACTGATAAAACTCCATTCATAAGAGTATGAATCTGATTATATCTGTGCTTTCAAAACAAAAGGTTATATCTGAATTTTTCAGTGGCTGACTTTATGTCCACCTGCCCCACACCTTCGGTACTGTGTCTCTTCGGAGAATCCTTGGGTACCACTGGTTTGACTTTGTGTCGAATGAGCGGTTGCTAGAGGAGCCCCGAATGAGGCACATTACCTGCATTGTGAGGGAGAGTCAGTTAGGGCACTATGGCCATGTGGCGCGTTTCCCTGAGGGTGATCCGGCTCTCAGGATCCTCATTGCTGGGGACCCGAACAGCTGGACCCGGCCAAGGCTACACCCACGTAACACCTGGCTGTGGCAGCTAGACTGTCATTGCTGGAGGGTGGGACTGGACTGCATGTTGGCCAATCAGGATCCCGAGATGTTTTGTCATGTGGGGGGTGCGGCGACACGCTGTACCAGTGCATGCTCCCCAACCTGACCTGTCCCTCCCATTGTTCAGATACATTCCCCAGTCCAAGGTGGGGGGGGGGGGGGTCATAATTTAAGTTTTGCATGGCCAAAAATGGCTTCAATATTTGCCAACGCACAGGTTGATGTGGATCCCTCAGCTCACCTGAGAGCTTGGTGTACTTCACTTTGTTCTTCTCCTTCACAGTGGCCACCTCTTGCTCCACCAGATGCTCGTCCACATCCATGCAGGGAGGTTGGGGGTTCTGGGTCTCCAGATAGTCCATCTCGCGCTCTACGCGATCCACACGGGACACCACGCTGGTCAGGTCAGAGCGGAGATCTTCCCTCTGCTTCTCGATGCTCTCCAGGAGCGCCGACACCTGCTGTTTGAATTCTCGAAGCTCAGAGGCTTGCCGATTGGTCTGATCCTGCCAGAGGGAGATACGTTCCTAAAAGGCAAGAAGCCTCTTCTAGTTATTCAGCAATAGCCCAGAAACAAAACAAAATGCAGTAAATGCCATTGTGTTGCATGTACATTCATGCTTTTTCAATGAGTAGATAAATTGAGCTTCCCTGGGCTTTTCCTGATCTCTTTGGTTAATAAGAACTGCATCTTTGCTCACTTTTAAAGGACTATAACATTTTCCACTAAGTAGGGGAGAGTGGGTTAAGAAGGGAACTTTTTTTGTCAAGAAACCTGTGATATAAAAAAAAAACGGATTATGGTTTTGATCCTTTTCTATATACTTTTCCAAATATGAAGAAGTCCCTGTGCTCAATAAGTATAACATTTTTCAAGCAGTCATGTTGGGCATGATGGGGAAAACCGTTCCGTTACATAAAAAGCTGTCTGCCAGGAAGCAAAAATGGAGGTGAGCAGGACTTTACTGGGCTGTGTGAGAGGTAAAAAAAGCAGATCGCAAGGGAGTCTCCGTCCTTTCGTAAAGAGTTTATTTGAATGAATTCCAGAATTTCTCTCCCACCTGCTCCAGTCCTTTAACTGCTGTGTTGCCTGCTGAATTCATTATTTAGGCAACACTAATGAAAATAACACAAGACTTTTGTCATTCACTTAGATGCATGATTCCTAGATATAGTTACTAGTAAGTTTTCTATTGGTTAGAATCAGGCTTTTAGCTGAGATGGAGTACGACATATGCTCATTTCCAAAAACCACATTAACATAAAAGAATACATCCATTTTCTCCCATGAGCCTTAGTGGCATGTGGCCTGATTGATTGCCATGCTGGTAAAATGGTCAATTTGTAGCTATGAAAGTAATTTAAAAGACTTACTACTGCTAATGACTCCAGATGTATAAGTACTAGTATTTGAAAAATTAAACTTTGTGTTGTGTCCCTGGATGCTGCAAAATATCATATAATTTGGTATAAGAAAAAATATCTATCAATGCGGTGTGATATATGAGGATAATACAATACTCTCTGAATAGGCTTTCTTTCTAGTTTTCCTGTTGTAAATTATTTTTCCATTCTGATTCCTAGAATGATATATATTGATTCTAGTCAGCATGATATAAGTTTTTACTGTGAAAAAACTAAGATACAATCTTGAGCTGTAGCATTATAATTGCTGTATTGAATTCAACAAATATTTTCAGACATATTTAATCATTTTACACTCAGAATAAGAATGAAACCAATATTCATGCCCAATAATTCTGAACCATTTTTCATGCTCTTAATAAAACCAGTGTTACAATTTACATTTATCAACATAACCTTGATTTATTGTACTTCATAGTAGACTGTGACTGTTGTACCTATTACCAAATACTTTTTACTGCACAAGAAAGCTTGAAACTTATAATAGTTTTTAGATATATTTTCTAGTCATTTTCTCATTGCTCTTAGCAGAAATTATATTCCATGAAATACTATACTTTAATATGCATACTTTTCAGTGAAAGCAACTGAAGTGCTGATTGAAAAGTGAAGTTCGTTAAGCTACACGTTTAAGCAGTGGAGCGCTTGTGAAAATCCATTTGTCACTCTTAATCCATCTTACTAAACACTCGCCAAATTGCTGTTCAGTTGCGATCTGTGACCATTACGTGCGACAAATGTGACGACTGGATGGCCAGACCATTTGGGCACATTCATTCACCACCCAAATGGATGCAGCATGCATTTTAATAAGACAGATGACGACGAAGCCGGCAAAACGTTAATGTCCGAGTGACATATACGCGTAACATGATACATATAATCCAGCTAAGAAACACATTGTAAAAGGCACAAAAGTGTTTGGTGCCATAAAATGCATGGCGATATTTAGAAATTGAAATAGGTGGGTGATACTTCTAACTTAAGCAACAACCTCCTCAAAATATATTTGCCATGTTCTTGCATTACTACCAGTTAATGTGTAGCAGAGATTATGCATTGTGGTGATGTAAGACATCATGTGACTCATTTCTGGGTTGAGGAAGGAAGGTTTTTTTTTTTTCCTCTTTTTTTTTTTAATCATGTTGAGTAAGCCAAGTGTTGGAATGGAAATAGCAGGCTGTGGAGAGCCGTCTCAGAAGCGGCCCTGTTTGTGGTGGTTTTAGTGTGGAGTCAGCAAATCTGAAGACAGGTTAAGGGAGAGAGAATGGGTGGGGGGAGGAGAATGCAGGGGAGATTAGAGACATAACAGGCCTCCCAGTGAGACTACACTGACTGACAGAGACAATCAGTGAGAAATATCATTAATGTGCAGTGCAATGAAAACCTCTTAAACACTGGGATTCTGAAGGCTGTACAGCACTCTTTTAACTATGTTTGCCTCACTGCCACCTTTCCAATTTGCCTTTTGTCATCTCCGCTACCAGTATGAAAGGGTTCCCCGATCAGTTGCTGCGGCAGTTTGCTCAGGAATAGCCAGGGCATGATATTACATTTCTACTCCCATTGAAAAATAAAAGCATTTCCTTGTCTCTAGTCCTCTTAAAACATCCCATGTGCATCCCACAGTGATGATTCCGTAGAATTCGCTTCCACGGGGGAAGGAAGTGAACCTCCCACTGAACAAAAGCTGAAAGCAGAGCGATTAGAGAAAGTAATGTTTGACCAGGGGAGTAAAGTACCACTTACCTCGATGGACAGCATCCTGCGCTCCAGGTAATCCATCAGGGCCTGGTTCTGGCCACTGGCAAGACTGATTAAGGCAGCAGTGATAAGGATTAGGGCTCTCATGGCGAGACTGAATAGCGGACACTGAGGTCTGGTCGATTCAGATGGCCAACAGCTGCAGCCTGGCCTCCTGTCCCTCTGCTATGTGGCCCCCGTATGCCTGTGAGAGAGGGAGAAGCTGAGGGAGGGGTGAAGAAACTTCTTCTGGAGTTTCTCCTTGGCCCAGTCACTTGGCAGGAATGTTTTTACAGGAGCAGAAGGAGGAGCCTCTTTGTCTGCCGCCTGGTTCACTTTGTGCCACACATCCAGCAGATGGCTCTGTGCGTGGAGGTTTGTGTGTTCTCTCACGGGAGCATGTTGCATCGGGATTTTCCAGCCAGCAGGCCTATGTGTTGAATGATAAGACTTTCATATGAAAAAAGTGAAAACAATGTTCATGTTTATCCAAATTTACAAACGTCAACCAAGACTTTTCCTTTTGAAGACCTCCTTTTGGCCTTTTTTTGTCTAGAGCCCAGCGGTTTTACTTTTCAGTTTCCATATGGTTTAGATGAATGTGCAGTTTTGTAGCTGAAAATGTATCTTGGCAAAACCAAAGCACCCTTTTCCAAAGTCCCTGGCTTAAGAAATTGGTGGCAAGAGAAATATTCCACAAAGGCATCCTTGTTTTTATTGAATGGATGCATGTTTTGCTTTAAAGCAGCCAAGCCAGCCACAGCTCTCAAATTGTTGGATCGCAGTTGGCGGAAAAAAAAAGCCCGATTTGCATAATCATATTCTTGCAGATGGTGAAATCAAAAAAAGCAGCTAAAATCCCTTCGTGTTGTCATCCCAGCTGCATATATCACAGCTGATTGGAGATAATTTTATAACTAAACAAATAAAAAAGTAAGGAAGAGTAGCTTAATGATAAGCTGATGCTGATTGCCAACTTATCAGTGTCACCAATCAGAAGAACAATCTGTTGGCTATAGTAAGTAAGTAATTTATTTATAAAGCGCTTTTCTCAGACAAAAAGTCACAAAGCGCTGTACAGTAATAGAACAAAGTAAAACAGGGAAAAGAATACGAAACTTAAGACTCAGTATAAAACATTACACAAACAGCAAACAAATGCATAAAATATGCCATAAAACACAAACATAAAACAAAAAATGCTCATCTCTGAGTAAAGGCCTGGATGAAAAGAAAAGTTTTGAGCTGTTTTTTAAAAGAGTCCACTGAAGCAGCAGTGCACAAGTCACATGGCAGCTATTCCAAAGCTTAGGTGCTACTGCCTGAAAAGCACAATCGCCACGGGTTTTCAATCTGGTACGAGGGATCACTAATAGCCCCTGCTGTCCAGATCTAAGCGCCCGACAGGCTGTATAGCGATGAAGCAGGTGGGCAATGTATTCGGGTGCTTGACCATGCAAGGCTCTATAAGTGAGC
>JAODJU010000108.1:21422241-21435264 GCA_026776725.1 Gnathonemus echidnorhynchus
ATGAAATGAACGAATGAACCAGCATCTCCAATTCTGATTTTGATACAACAGACCTTAATTTAGACAGGTTTCGTAGAGGAAAAAAGCATGAATGGCTAACCGATCTCACATGGGAGTCAAGACTTAAAGACTGATCCAATGTAACCCCTAGATTACGAACGCTCGACTTGGAGGCAGGAATAACTGAAGATAGCTTTAGGCTGATCTCAGAGTGGAGGCTAGGGGGAGCTACAATCAATATCTCGGTTTTTCCAGAGTTTAATTGTAGATAATTATTACTACACCAGTCCCTCACCTGAGACAAGCAGTCTATAGAGTCTGAGAACAGAAATAATCCAATTAATGCATCATGACCAATAACGTCATCAGGTGATAAACAGATTGCACTACTGTATGTATTGAATCCATGTACCTTTCCATCCATTTATCTTCCAACTGCTTATCCAGTGCAGGGTCCAGTGAGCCTGGAGCCAGGAGATGCAGTGTGGAAAACAGACCACGTCCATGACAGAGAACATACATGCACAACTGAAATTTAGACACCATGTTGCCTAATTACATGTTATTGAACTGCTGCAGGTAACCAGAGTACCAGGAAACCAGTGTAGACACTGGAAGACCCCCCCCCCATACACAGATCTGGGTGGGAGTTATTTTGTAATTCCACTCCTCTTCCAACAGCCACCATGATTATAAAGAATGAGGCATAAGTCACCATTCACTGATTCTGCAAAGTTTTAAAATTAATATTATTTGTAAAAGTGTCCATAGCCATAATTTGTTTTTACCCATATGTGCCGTTATCAGTATTGCACCTGTTTCCTGTTTTCACATTGAATAATGGAGTCGCAAACTACCATAACGTTATAAATATTGCACACAGCGATGTTTGAGATCCGGGCAGAATGAAAACTTTGACAGGCTGTGAAAATTGATGGAACCGTATTTCCTGATAAAGCTGCATTTGTATTGGGTACCATCCATCTTTCATAAGCGCTAATCCCTTACAGGGCTACGGGCCTGCAGAGAGACTGGACCCCAGGAAACACACGGCAGGGGATGGGGGGCGCCCCTGCTGTGATGCCAGTCCATCAGAGAGCACACATTCACACACTCTGAAAAACCGAGGGACATCAGTTCTTCAGGATACATACAGTAATGTGCAAGACTCTTTTCTACAAAGAAAAGGCAAAGAAAATTAGCAGAAACATTTATCTAGATAGTGTATACTTGCTCAGGAAAAACAAACAGAATTTAACATTACAATCAGTAATGTTTAGTAATGTCTGTGTGTGTGTGTGTGTGTGTGCGTGTGGTGGGGGGGGGGGGCTGATGAATTTGAAATGTGATTGGATTGATCTGGGTTGTGGGCCCAATATGATATGCTTTCTTGGGGCCCAATATCTTTAGTGGCATCGTGGATTAAAACATATACAAATTAACAGTAACACAATAAAAACTAACAAGAATTTCTTCGGTTTATTAATTATTAATTAAATTAATTGATTTAATTATTGATAAGGCTACATGAACACCGCTTCAGTTCCCGAACTTCTCCTCAGGGCCAAAACATCCATTACATGTATTTATTAAATTTCACACTGGCTCAATTAATTAATTTATTTATTTTAAATAATTCTACGAGGTACCCTTTAGCTAAGTGGGTCAAGGTTTTGAAATAGCCAAGTTAACAAACTTGACAGACATATTATAATAGTTTTATACCAATGTGAAGCCCTAAGACTTTTGCACAGTGCTGTGTTATCTACCAGCCGAAGGAATCCCACACAATCGTGGGAAGAACGTGAAAACTACAAACTTATGGATAGAATTAAACCCACAACAACGGAAGACTGAAGCCACAGTTCCGCCTCTTTTGGATTCCCCTGCCGAAAATTACATTACAATGCCCAGACTGCTCTGTGAGACCTGGTCAAGGGTATGTTTAATCTGTGATGCTTCATTTCCTCTTTGTAAACTGTTTATACATTACCGATCTTGCGGTGCTGTTATGCTGCCATGACATTGTTTGTCTTTATGAAGCATAGCAACCATGTACTACAAATCCTGCACTCTGTGTGGCTTACTCTGTTCCAGTGGTTGCACATGTCTTTATACCACGTTAGAGATTTTGTTTCTTAGTAGAACCAACCCAATAAATGGTGTATCACTCCATGTGCAGTCAGCTGTGTATAATGCTGATGATTAGATCACACAGATGAGTGCTTTTGTTTGAATTATTGAGGAGATGCAAGATTTCCATTTTCAGCATAAATCCTCGGAGACTGTGCTCAGTGCAGCTGAAAACTGTAAAACACCAAAGTTACAAAACAAATTACATTAAAAAATGACAGCTTAAGGCGCAAGCATCTGAGGTACTGGGTAGGTTGCTGTACCAAACAAGAAACAAACCATGAAGAGCACCAAATACCTGAACCAAGCAATCACAGACACAAAATATTCCTGTACACGTGTGTTAGGAGCTGGGAGGGAGCAAAAACCTGGACTATCTGGGGGTCCCGAGGACTGGGTTGAGAAACACTGTGCTAGGAGGTACATGGACTGGCCATAATAATCTGCGTTGTGAGGATTGTGAATTTATGGGGTCTATTTAGTCAGTCATATCACATCAACTATACATCAACAATATTTAGTATTTTCACTTTGGCTTGTTTAAATCCCTATAATTTTCCCACAAGATGCAATTTTTGCACTGGGGCTTAAATTGCAATGTTTGCGGACAGGTAGCTATTTTATTTTTCATCTAGCTGTTGGTATTAATTATGGGTGCATATTATTTTACTTCATTGTGGTTTTTATCAAAGTAGACAGGCTACAGTTAGGTTGATACTACGAGGACATTGCATTGTGTGCAAAATTATTTTGTGGGGCAAGACGTAGCATAGCATTCTTGGATGCTGTGCCTGTTATTGCAAAAGCTGCTTTTTCAAAGTCCACAGTGGGCAGAGTGATATTACTGTAGGGTCCATAACCACGGTCCTTAACCCCAGGGGCTGCTCCAAGGACTGGCTGACCCTACTTTCTCAATGTCACTTCAGATAAAATCATCTACTAAATGAATGAAAATTATCTTATGACAGGATTAGGCGATGGTCCACAGAGAAGAGCAATGCTGAGGATGTGTTGTTTCAATATGATAAAGTTTGTAAAACCTTGTATAGTTTTTGTCGTGTTTCCCCCCATTATTATATAGGAAATGGAAATATAAGACTTGTTCCAGCTGAGATGACAAACTGATCCATCATTGCAGTGGGATCAGAGGAAGGATCTGGCTTTATAACACTGAAGGGTGAAACACAAGCCAAGGGGAACAGGCTGGCAAAACCAGGCAGATGTTGAATTCTGGGAAGTGTAGTTTCACCATGCCTGACAGGACAGAAGACCTAGCCAGACAGGATGATGGGCATTGTAGTTGAAAGGGTCTTGTCACCTGATTTCCCCCTATCTTTCAACATGTTACACAATTACATAGATTAGAGTTCATTTCATTTTACCATTACGCCTTGAGATCTGTTACTAAAAAGTTAAAGTTCAAATTATTCACAAGTAACAGTCTCCTGTCTGTTTAGCCAAACGTTCACATTTAATCAATCTATCCATCCATTTTGCTTAATTGCTTATCCAATGCATGATCGTGGAGAGTATGGATCCAGTGCCAGGAAACACAGGGCAGAAGACGCCCAGAGCAGGCTGTATGCAAATATACAAACTGTTCTTACTGAAATTTCACAGAACATTTTCCCATATATTAGATTTAAACAAAACCATGATGGTCCATCATCGATCATCATCGCAGAGCTCTTAGACAACCCATTAGCATGACCGAACTGAAGGCTGCAGCACTGAGGTGCATATAAACACAATTATGTGAAATTTTACATAATATGTACTTGAGATTTATTAGAACTTAGATATTTGCAATCGTATTTAATTACTATAACCTTTCAATTCAATAGGCACAATACAACTTGTTTTTTAAAATGTCAGTATTTGTTTTCTATGTACAGTGAGGGTCACTATGGCATGTTGCATTGTTCTATGCCCACGCACTTCAAAGACACGTCATTTTCATGCTTTAGTGGTCACTCACATGAATGGCACCGTTCGCCACTGAAGTGTTTATTTCATCGTCCCTTTTCTCCTGTGTCGAAATCTGAAAGCAGCGGTTGGACAAAGGTATCTTTCTAACACTGAAGAACTGCATGGATTTTCAGAGAGAGAGTTGGGCAAATTTTAGGTAGAAAGGTAGAGCAAACTAACAGGTTTTGTAGAAGGCATTTAGAGATAATGCATTTTTTTTTAAAGACCATGATTCTAAATTTTAGGTATGAGGTCCCAATAATTTTGTCCAAGCTTTTTTTTTTTGTTTAGCATCTAAGCAAAAACGATAGCTCTCTAATTTGATAGGTACACTGTAATATATTGATATGATTTGCTGTTTAATAAATGAAACTAATGAAAGAAAACCACTTATTCTGTTTATTGTAAAGCATTTTTAAAATTGTTAGGATACCAATAAATGTAGGCTCAGATACTTTATTGGTCGTGAGCATTTTTACTGTAGTATTAAATTACATTCACATTATCTAATAAAAGAGAAATTTGTATAAGGTATTTATAGTTGTAGTTACAATGCATCAGTTAGAGTGTTTTGATTACAGTTCTATTCATATATATTAAGATACAGAGAAAAACAGGTTTGAGATTTAAAGAAAAAAATGGGAAAAAATTAGTTTTCTTCCATCGGTTTTTAAATGACATTTCACACCCTATAAACCTCAAACAACAGCATTCATAGTGCAGCGGGAGAAGACAAGTGCTGGCATACTTCTGAATGTCAGAACGAAAGTATTGTTTATTGCATTTAATACTTGCTATACTGATGGCCTGAAATCAAAACAGCACCACAGGGTAGTAGTTGGTTTTTCCTGATCAGGACGTAACCATAATGGACAGAGTTCTAATAGGAAATGACATTTGCCTGAAGGGCAGCGCAAATTAAATAAGATAATGAAATGTTCAAGAGCTGGAAGCAGAGAGAACGGCCACCTATCCCACGCTTATTTGGGGTAATGAGGAAAAGGCTGAACCATGAACCAGCTCTAGGAAATATTCAATAAAATGACCTTCCATGTATAACAGTGAACATGCTAGTTTTGGAAGGTATTGGCTTTTTTTGCAGTGAAACAGTTCTTGGCATTGTTCTGCAGTGTTTAAATGTCATTTGTTGCTGAAGAATTAGCTTCAAGGGTCAAGCACAATGAGGTCCTTCACGTTGATGAAGCAGATTCCAATATGAACACATCAGCGGCCGCTTCAGGTAGTCCTGGGTGTGACCTCATAGACCCAGAGGCTTATGTCATAGCACGTTTGCGCTTAACAGGAACTATGAAGTGACTCAGGCACACATATTCACACTCGTGCACAGTGTGTTGCGATTTTCCAGGCTTGTACTTTTTATCTCAGCATTTGTTAACGTAAGTTGAACAGACTATGACAAACACAGCTACCAAGGCTCATGAATTCCCAGTGAGACTCGTGCTTTCTGACATTTCTACAAGTCTCAATACCAGTACATGACACTGTGTTTTTTTATCTCAAAAGTTACAAGAAACAACTTTAACGCGTGATATTTTGTGACTTTTCTCTGACAGTCTTCCTGGTCCATTTGAAATAAGATAGACAGGGAAGAAACTACCTCGATCCCTTAATTTTCCAATAGCCTACATCAGCCTATTAAGGACATTTCATAGAAGTAAGTTGTTCCTTTTTGCAAAATGAAATCTATTGCTGAAAATCCAATTACCTGAGGAGCTTTATTTTATGACAAATGCCATGTGAATTCATAGAACAATGTATCTTCTGTAACTAGCTTGAATTTCTTTTATATTAGACCTGTCTTATATAATTTAGAGCACATCTAATATATTTAATTTTGCAAATCGTAGTACTTTCCTGTGCTCTGTACTGACAGCTGTTAAGGGAATACAGAATACAGGAAAAAATCTATTGCTGTGAGAGCATTTTCTTGATGAAAAACAGATGTGGCCTTAGTAATGTCAATATTTGTGAACTGTCATGCAGTATCAGCCTGTTATAAGACCATACAGCTCCAAATGCCTTATTTCAATGCAGGAGTTCATTTCATCACTGTGTCACGGAGCGTTTTCTCACCTTTGCTCTTGTAGCAAATTTAAGATGGCTCTGCATATGTGTGTCATAAGATCGCTAGCTTGATATAATGTGAGGACAGTCTACATATATGTTAACTTCAAGAAAATGTTCAGTTATATTAAACATTAAGGTAATAATAGTCAGTGTGGTTATAAGTGAAAGAACTGAAAGCCCCAGTAGTATCGTCTGGTACTGTTATTTAAATTTTTCCAAGGAGCGTAATGCTATAGAAATTATATTTGCACAAAGCTTGTGCGTTTGTTTCCAAGGGAGATGATCCTCAATCTATTTCAGTGGAATTAAAAATGGTTCCAAAGCCTTTTTTGCCATTACAAACTGTTCCGCAATATCAATGTGAGCTATGGAATCAGCTGACCTTTCGACTGCTGAAAAGATGTCTCCACTGGCTCTGCAATTTATCCAGTGGCCAGTGCATCCAGCATAGCATGAACTTTGGGTTCCAGCTGTCCTGCTTCATCGGCTACAATATTATTCTCTAGTCTAGGAAGAGGAGGGGGCAGAGTTTTTAATCAGCAAGAATCCAGGCCCAGCCATGAATATTCAGCCAGTTGTAATTATTCCACATTTAACTACATTTCTCATCTCGTGTTAATAATAGAACCACATTAATTAAAATACGCGCATTGAACCTCTAGGAGTGAGGATTCAGTCTGACAAAGTACAAACAGATAAAGCAAACCTCTTCTCTCCCAGGGTCTCTAAGCAAACGCGTCCCCCAAGTTAATGATGGTGCACCTTGCAAGCAGCACAGGGAGAGATGCCAGCTGTTTCGAGGGCACATCGGTCGCCAGATATAGAAACAAGATCATGCAGAAGGCATCTTACGGACATTAAATGAAGTAAGCAACAAACTGGCATAATTACAAAAAATAGGCTGTTCTGGTAATGTTGTTCCGTAGCTTGATTGTGCGTCACTGAAATATTCATTTTGTGGTTAGAAGGGGCACTTCAAACCAATTAGAATCCCCAGGCCTGCTCTGACTTAAGTGGAGGTGTGTTTCTTGACAGGTCTGGATGCTGTATCTGTGATTGGAAGGTTGCCAGTTCAAATCCCAGCTGGCAAAGTGATTTCACTCCTAGGCCCTTGAGCAAGGCCTTTAACCCCAATTGCTCCAAGTACTGTCTGACACTAAAAAATAAATAAAATGTAAATACTTGGGTTAAACTTATTTTACCTGATTAAAAAAACAAAAAACAAAAAAAACAACAGGCAGAGAAAATGAATAAAAGAATATGAACTGGAGGTGAAAACAAATTACTCACTAATAAAATTCACATAAAATAAATGAAGAAGTGTAGCAAATGGCATTTTTGAAAAATGCATATAGTCACTCACAGCTACGCCATGGAACCATATAGGTACTTTCAGCAGCTCCCTGCTGCCCCCTTCTGGAAATACGATGGATCCTCCTCAGCTTGGATTGCAAACCAAAGCCCAGCAGTATAATCCTTTCCTTTTAATGCTCCTTTTTAAATATATGTACAATAAACACTTTAATTTTATAATGATTTATTTATTTATTTGTTATTTGTACAAGTACAGGCACATAGGAATTAATACACAGCATTAACATAAGAGTACACGATCTGAAAATGATCTTTAAAATGACAAAATATCTCATCCATCCGTCTTCTAGCTTCTTATTCAGTACATGGCAGCTGGAGCTTTGGACAGAACTACAGTAAAAATATCAGTGCACTTTATTTTAATTTGATCTACCGGTACCGGCTCCAGTAGCAATAGCAAAAACTTTTTAGATGGTTTTAAAATAAATAAATAAATAGAATAATAAATCAACAAACAGAAAGCATATTAACATTACTAACATTAAGTGTTGGGTTTATGCCTTTATCACAGTGCAGAAACGTGGCAGAGAGGGTACAGCTGATCGATCACATGACACGTACCTACACAGGAATAGCACAATGAAGTATTAAAGCTGCGGTCTACCATGTTGGAAACGGAAGAAAGAGCAGCTGAATGGCACTGATGGGCTGAGCCCAGTCCATTTGTCATGTGTGCTTCCTACACAACTGATTGTTAATGAGCTGATTACTCAAGCATTTACACAGTATTGGCTGCAGGAGTAAACACATTTATTTTTCATTGTATCTGAATGTAAAATGATTCTCATTCCAAGTAATATTTAGTATGAAGTCTTCAACGTTTGACTTTATAAAATTCTTGTAATAAACCGCAGGATTGGCTGGGTAGCACGTGCACGTTACCTCACACGCGTTGGGTGAGGATTCGCCCTCCGCTCTTTGGTGCAGTTTGCATGTTATTCCTGTGTCATGCAGGTTTCCTCGCGCAGTCCAAACACATGCAATTAGGCAGACTGGCATCTCTAAATCACCCATATGTGCCCTGTTATGGACTGGCACCCCGCCCAGTATCCCCCTACCTCCTGTCTCGTGCACCTTGGAATAGGTTTCCAAGCCCCCAGAAATGTTGTTTTGGATAAAGAGAATAAGGACAGATGGATTTTCCGTCCACTTCGTGTCAGATTGTAGCCCTTGGTGCGGAAGTTATTCGGCACTGATATTCTCTGCACCATTTACCGGCGGCTCTGCTCATAGGAGGCACTAATTCACTTGTCCCTATATGTAACATTAACTCACTGTGTTTCTAGAAGAAGCCCCTGGTGACTGACAGTAAAGTTAACCTGAAAGAAGACCCGAGCTGAAGCTGTAAAGTTTTGTTGAACCACGAGATGGCGCCATTACACATCCGATACATTTCACATATCTCAGACGATTCTTTGTTTGAAAAACCCGTCATAAAAATTTTGGGGTTCAGTTAAATTAACAAGTAATCTAGTAATAATAGAAAATATATTCCCTCGACAAAGGGAATGGGAGTGCTTGAGAAGCCGCCTGTATTTTCTTACTTTGTCGCCAGACAGCACGGCAACCAAGAGAGAATACAAGTCATTCAAAACAGGTCTTATATTTCAATTAATTGAGTACGGCCTTGGTTAAACCAAGCCACTATAATTCCTGTCCTTAACCGTCTCCATACAAATTCATACATTAATACATTTTTATCTGGTATACGGTATATCATATGATTATTTATTAAATACTTGTATATAATGAATCATATGTGCATTGAAATGAAATGCCCAGTGCAAATACATGTTTTTAATGGCTGCATGTTTACTGGCATCAAATTGGTTATTGTCACTCATTGCAGACAAAAATGTCCTTAAAGACACTGGCCATCTTCTTTTACATTAAAGTTCTTTATGTGTGTTCATCTTTTACAACTCTCAGATCACCAATAATATGTCATTAACATATAAATAGAGATGGACAAGATAATTTTTTTCTGGTCCGATCCAGATATAAAAATTTTGAGTATCTGTCAATATCGATACAATCCTATACTTTTCCTCTTTATCAATAATGAATGAGTTTTTTTTTTTGTTCTTGTTGTTAGAGGTGACTGTGACAAAGCAGTGCTTTAAATTTATGTGTCAGACAAAAAAAATAATAATGCTTATCCATCCATCCATAGATACATACATCCGATTCACCATCCTGGACTGGATTGCTAAGAAATCACCAAATCAGCCTAACAAAAGATTATTCAGATATTTTAATAGTTTAAGCATGGATGCACCATCCATTCACATTGCCATTGGATCATATCCTATATACGGAAATCCACACAGATATGAAGACGTACCAGTTTAGCTGGCATTTTGTTTTGATCCAAAAGCAATTTCCTGTCCCTTTAAGTGAACATGAAACAATGTGCTTTAAAATGAGAGAATACTCACTATTTAGCATGATCCTGGAAGATTGACTGGTGGGTATGTTATTGTATGTAACACATTCTATAAGCAATGTAATTAAAATAAGGCCATTTAAAATAGATTTTAAGCTGTCAAAAGAAACCGTTTGAAAGTATTCAAAAGAAAGTTACAAGAAGCAAGACCCTCACATGCCTGTGACTTATGTACATAGAAAAATCTGAACTGACCCAGAATTTATATGGTGCACAAGGACACTTTGTCGTATCCCAATCAGTTAATGTGATTCATTGACAACATTACCAGTTAATTGCATGGTGCAGGGTGGAACTACTGGTCTAATTTTTATAACATGTTTTTCTTAAGTGAGGCTGTATTTTTGTTCTTCAAATTTTGCACCCCAGAATAAATATTTTTCCGTTTACTTTTTCTGCTGTGTCCTGCAAGGGCCCTGCAATCACTGCTTGCGAGTTTATCAGTAGGTTACATTTACTCTGGAACAGAGACTTAAACAAATCAACAGTAACCTCGGCAAAAATATATGTGCCGCATTAAAAAACATGTTATTATGTTTTAATAATGATTGGAGAGGTCAGAAAACAGGACCACCTAGTGCCAGGTCCTATACAACAGAGGCCCAGACCGAAGAGCCATAAATCCTCTGGACTCTTATAAATAGCTTTAATACACCCAAGGCGCCAAGTCACTTGACCTGCGTTAGTCCCAGTACTTGGGAGCTTTCTGCCTGACTGGGCGCCTCGGAGCCAGGCCCTCTCCTCCCATTTTGCGCCTGTCAGTCCAGGTAACAGTCAAGGCTTGATTGGAAACACTCCTGCCTCTTTGCTTGTTCCTGCTCCAGCTCCAGCTTCAGGAGCACTCGTGCATGTAATCGCTCACAGAGATGCAGGACTGCCTGCCTACTCCACCTCCCCCATACTCTAACCCTATGACCTTAAACTGGTACCGCTCTCATGCATGCATTTCTCCTCTCACTCCCAGTCCCTCATTTTTGTCCCTTTTCAGCCACCGTCTAATGTCCTCATTCTCTCCACCTTCTTTCCTTTGGTCTCTCCATTATCGAAACCTTCCCAATAGCATATTCCGATGGGCACCATTAGACAGAAGATAGAACAAATAGCTCTGAAGGAACATGAGGTCAAGGGGCGACTAGAGATGTTTCTCCACCCTTGGAAAGACTGCATCCTAGTCTTTGTCGGGGCTTTGAGATTAATACCAAGCATACCAATGGAATCTTATTAAGTTATCACATTGAACCCCAGATTTAGATGTCCATGCTCTGACAGTTCAGTCTGTTTGTAGCCTCCGCAGTGAAGACTCATCACTAGTAATGCAACGATGAGGAAATTTCTGGCCGATTATTTGGATAACTGACTGTTACGACCCAGTCTAGGGTTGGGCCGCACAGCGCTATTGTGAGTAAATGAATGAGGTGGTGGAGGAGTGTGGATCTTTTTAGAGGAACACGATCAATGAGGGACACCACGCAGAAGGTATGATGATGATGAAGATTGTTATTATTATATATATACACAAGTAAACCAGTCCTAGCTTCAGGGTGGACCCAGGCCAAAACAACAAACAGAAAGCAGTGATTTCTGTTACCACTTCCCTAGGAAAAAGAAAACCAGAAAACGAAAGAACAATTCTCCATCCTAACTCCCTACCCATAAACAGCAAAGAAAACCCTCCCGCAACCAACAAGAAAATAAAAATGGCAGCCACACCCGTACAACTGGTGAAATGAAATACACAGGCCAGTGAAGACCAAGACCAAAAAGGACTGACCAAGCTCATAACCCGAATGACAGATCAAAACCGATACTGAAACCACCAGGAATAACGACACACGGCAAGGACAAACGCAGGTACAAAGTACAAGGCTGAGCATCGAATACCCGAAGCTCCCCGCACTGGTTCCTCGAGTGGCTATATACCGTCGCCCACTGATGACATCATCAGAGTGAAGACAGTCACCCAGGCTGGTGAAGAGGTGCAGGAGAGTAGGAAGGCCAGGACTGGAGTCAGGAACTGACCAACCTGCAGACATGGGACCACTCACATCCACTGCCCCTAGCAGTTTGTAACACTGACATCCATGCCGATGGTTTGGGACGTTCTGCTCAAATAAGTTTAAAGGGACACTCCACCCAAATAATAAAAAAAATAAACAAATAAATTTCATTCCAAAAAAATGAAAAAGTATTTCTTTTTTGATAAGAAAACACCAACTCTGGTATACCCAGGGCACCATATTTTACTACTGTATATATATTTATAATATATATATATATAAAACATTAACTGATTTCAATGACCGTTACACATTTCAGATGACGATTTATGTTACTTAAATTAATAACAAAAAAATAAGTAATCTGCCATGGGAACACTGTAGTGTTTATTCTTTCCTTGAACATATTTGTTTTTCATAAACTCTTCATACTCTTTGCTGTCTTACCTTAAGGTGAGGAATTAAATTTATTGTGTTGAAATGTTTATCAGTAGATCCTCCTCGTGAAATTTTAGCAGAGCAATGTTTACAAAATGCATTTCTAACGTCATTTTCACTAACAATAAAATAATTCCACACAGTAGACATTTCTAACTGTTTTTTTAACTGCGCAAAGCAGTATGGGTCACCATTTTAAGAGGAATTATCAGCGATAAATATCGGCTCATTTTTAACCATCAGCCAATAGCCGATTGCTGCTATATCAGCCAATGCTGATACTTGGCCAATACAATTGATGCATCTCTGCTCATTGCCGTTACATTGTATTTTAATAATTGACCATTGAATCCACCGTGAAGGCAGCATCCATCAGCCAGATAGGGGAGCCTTGGGAGAGGCCTGGCGGTCTATTGGGGTATGGAGATTCAACGGTTCACCATGCTAGATTGCTGGCAAAGACTTGGGGCCTGTTTCACAAAGCAGGATTACTTGCTTAGCTAGATAACTTGCCAGATTTAAGGTAGTCTGGGATAAATGTAAGTTGATGAAAATAAGGTCTATTTAGCCCAGACTACC
>JAODJU010000108.1:21446390-21460387 GCA_026776725.1 Gnathonemus echidnorhynchus
TTTTTGGGGGGGGGGGGTCATAGAACACTCATATATGAAATCAACCCCCAGCATCCTTGATATGTCGCTATACCTTGTGGAGGTTGCATACGGGATTGAGTGGAGGCCTCACTATTGCTGGATGCATTGTCGAGAAGGAGAAATCCATTAATTAAGGCCCTATTAAATCCCAAGTTGTGACGCCAACGGAGCCGGTTTATACAACGTAAAGCTGGCAGAAGCCTCGCTCAATCACAATAGGGCCATTCATAAACCTTCCGCTGAAAGAAGAAGGGAAAAAAAAGTTGCTCTTAGCAGTTGGGCAGATGTAATTGCAATCACTCAGCTCAGTCTGATGTTGATAATGGGGCAATGGGAAATTCCTGTCAAGGAGTCGCAGCGCAGCCGATTTCGCAATTGCCTGGCAGTGTCTGCGCCCCAGACGCCGGGGGAATAAATGCGTCGCAGCACGTTCACATAGCTGTCATTAAAGATGCGTTAAAGAGCGCCATTGGAGACAGTCTGAGGCACACCGCATATAGACCTCCGCCGGATGTAGCGTCTCTCTCCACACCGGGCCTCTGCTAACTGTGACATCACACAGCCATGTGTAGACTGGACTAGCTACCATAACCTGGACACCAGTGCCCAAGAGCTGATTCTTTCACAACATCCAATATGTGGGATTATGTGATTGTGCAATTTAGACTCATGCATTTTAGCAGACGCTTCAGGTCAAGAGATTATTGATGCAGAAAAAGAGAAATGGCAGAATTTGCATTTATTTAGCAGATGCTTCTGTCCGGGGCGACATGCAAAATGAGGTCGGAGAACATCCCTTCAGCAAGGGGCCTTGCAGAGGGGCATAGCAGTGACATCACTGTCCCAGCCACGGAGTTCGAACTAGCAGCTTTCCAATCATAGACACAAAGCCTTAACCCACAGAGGCAGACATCCCAAAAGGTTATAAATCAGCAGTTATAGTAAAATGGCATTGAATCTGGCTTTGACCTAAATGCTTTAACAATAGATAATATTTACTGACATCCAAAAAAGTAACAAGTAACAGTAAGCTACTCTGATAAAAAACAATAATACCATATCAAAGTGCTCAATGGCAAAAAAATATAACTTTCATCATAATAATGTATCATTAATGGGTGTTTATTAGCTCATACTACATTAACTTGATGGACATTATGTGGAATCCTTATATAAGGGGTGATGTATTGCATTAGATTACAGGTGTCTTAAGAAAAGGACAAAATAACTTTAAAAATTAAGCAGTGACGCTAAGTAACAATAAAATAACTCAGGTAAGCAATAAGGCGGTCATATTCCCACATCTATTCATGAGGCTATTACCAGCAACTCTCCATCCGCTTTCCTGAGACTTAACCTTTGATGCATGTGGTTTGATCTTATAAAAATACTGGTGGCAAGGTAAGGGTGCACTAGTGAAGACATTCTACTGTGTCATCACTTAAGTATCAAGATGCTTTAGAACAGAAACAAGAATAACTTAGGAGCAACAATGGCTCATAGAGAATGTGGGTTTTGTTATTCCATCTACAAATTCACTTATTGACTGGAAATGTTTAACAACACATGCTAGTTGGGCCATAAAGGGCAACATCTATTACTAACAAATCCTTTCACATTTAAAGTAGCCCTTTAGTAAATGTTTTAGAGCTTTCTTTCAGTGAAACAGTCGCTTTTTTGATCGAAATGCTTAGGTACTGCCACAACACGCATCAAATCAGACAGCCTCAGACTTCCGTTTTACTGCATGACATTTTATGTCTTGCAAATCAAGCTTATACCGATATGTTAACATTTTGTTTCGTGTCAGCCTGTCTTCAAGAAGAATATTCATTTATCTGGAATTGATCTACATTGCTATTGGACATTATAAATGTTTTCAGACCCGAAGGCCTGCAGCTACGATTAAAAAGAATAACTCCAAACTGAAAGAGCTGCTTTGGGGTTCTGTATTCTGCTCTATGTGGTTTAACAGTATAACTGTCTACTATAAATGGCTATTCAGGAGGCAGGGAGGCTATGAAGGGTGGGAAAGCTAGATGTGGACATACAGTATAACAATACATTCAAAACATTTATTAAAGATATTGCATATATAAATTATATGGTGGTTAATAAGGATGAGCCAACTTAAAACAATTAGAGAGCAACTTAATCCAGCACGTCAAGATGAACAACCTAATGAAAGATTCTCTGCTCCCCACGGTAACAATCCTGACTCATGTTTCACCATTCTCCCGCTTCATCCATTCCTCTCTACTTTCATCAAACCACTTATTTATAATAATCCTTGATCACTTTGTCCAATGAGAGCCAGCTAAGTGTCATTAATTAGGAGTGTTTCGCCCGAAGGCCCGAATCACTGTGCAATGTAATCCTCGGAAATCCATCCCCATGGCGTCAGGCCTCCTCCTACCCGCTCGCAGGCAACCTGTTGGTGTCTCATCCATGCACGCCGACGTCGTGGGAATCGCGCGTACAGATGCACGCATGTAGCTGGAGTCGGGCTTCTCACTGTCGATGGAAACTGGTGCCAGTCTGAGCCCATGTGGCGCCTCAGGCAAGCTTCACCGCCGGTGCCCCCCCCCACCCCCCCCAAGTCGGCAAACTCCAATTTCACTTTGTCTCGGATGAAAACATGCAAACATGTCAACTAAGCTGCAGTGGAAAGTTGTCAACTGAGGGAGATGGGGGGGGGGGTTGGAGGTAACAGAAGTTGCCCTACGTGCCCTTGCCAGCATTTGCCTCTGATCAAAATAAATGCCACTTGTTTCCCTCCCACCAAATATTATGCCATAAAAGTACATCTGGGCATGTGGACAGTGCAGGTTCATGTTCTCCAGACGAGGGCGTGATGCCTCTACATCATCAGCCATGGAGGTTTCATTCGTGCTCGGCCCACAGATGAAGTCCTGGAGAACCACACCTGCTCACCTGTGGATGCAAGGATACCTGGTGGGACTCGGCATGGACGCGGGACACCCCACCCTCGCTTAGCGTCTGTGGGACGAACATTACCGGAGGCGCCATGACGCACGTGCGCCTGCTTTCCATCGAGAGCAGGCCTGTTTTCAGAGTGCCACATCTGACATCGAGAGCAGGCCTGTTTTCAGAGTGCCACATCTGACATCGAGAGCAGGCCTGTTTTCAGAGTGCCACATCTGACATCGAGAGCAGGCCTGTTTTCAGAGTGCCACATCTGACATCGAGAGCAGGCCTGTTTTCAGAGTGCCACATCTGACCGCAGTGTGGAATGGGCAGTATGACACAGCACTGGACCGGTGGTGCCGGTGTGGAGTCCCTGCTGACACAGCAGCTCTGCGTGTTGCTATTTATTTTACTTACTTCATTTATTTCGCTTGAAATCCAGAACATGCTGAATGCAGTACACCAAGCATGACTGTTCATAGACGTTGGTCATTTGGGTGATTTTCATTTATCCATGTTATGGCTTCCATCGAGCTCTTTCCAATTTTTTCTTTTTAATTTTATGAGTAATAATAACCTATGAAGTATACTTCTAAGTATTTGTCATGTTGGTGGCCCCTCATCCATGCAGCTTTTGATTTTTAGTGACTGCTGAAGTACTTTCATTCCATAACATTGTCATGCTCATGTGCAGCTGTATGTATATAGATATGTGCATGCGGCTCGTGACTTAGCAGGCTAGAGCTGTTTGCCTGTGATTGGAAGGTTGCTGGTAAAAATGCAAGGGCTGCCAGACTGAAGCCACCGTTGGGCACCTGAACAAGACCCTTAACCCCATAGTTGCTCCAGGTTGTGTTGCAAGCTGCCTGACCCTGTGCTGTGACCCCCAGAGTAAGATGGGGTAGGCGAAAAGAGAATTTCCCAGCGGGAAAGAATAAAGCCTCACTATTCTATTCACTGTTGGGCCCTTGAGCAAGGCCCTTAGTATTAATACAGGCACTGCCTGTATGCTGCTTCTTTATTTAGTGTCTGCAAAATGAATAAATGTAACTGTATGTATGTAACCTTCTTGGTATAACATTCTTATCCATATGCTTCAATATAAGGGTGGCAGAAAGAATGATACCACTGGCAGAGCTAGGTAGGTAGTTCAGGTCCATAAAGTAAAAATCCAGACCAGGTCTAGCCAGTTCAGCGTAAAGAGTCACAGTCAAGGAGTACTCAACTGGTCGGTCGAAACAAATTTTTGGTCTGGATTTTAACTTTCTGGACCTGAACTATCCACCCCTGACCACTGGGGGGCCCTTGAACAAGGCCCTTAACCATCTATTACTCCAGGGATTTCCTGGCCCTGCATCCTTAATTCTATGTTACTTTGGAAGCTTGTGCAAAACAAATTATCGTAAAAGTAAATAAGCTTGATGGGAAAAAAAAGATTCTGATTGTGATTACTGTGTTCACTCTGACTCCCATCAAATTCTGTTTGTCCTCTGTAAAGGGGGAAAAAAACATAGCTTACTGACATAAAACACCATGACAGACATGGAAAATCACTGAAGGAGCCTGGGCACAAAATCCCTGCATGGCATCTGGACGTTACATTCTTCATCTGTTATGTTTTATCTCGAAGCAGTGTGTTTCTCCGGAATGCCCCCCACAAGGAACTCCCATTAATGCATTCAAGTGTCGATGCTAACAGGCTAATAGGCTAACCGGCGCTTGGATGGCAAAGGCTAAAAGTTGCTTATGTGAACCATGCGATAAAAAGCCCACCCAGGATGAAAACAAAATCATTATCAATTATGAACAGAAGAACTTGGGTGAGATGAGTAATCCTACTGCGGTGACAAAAATGGAGAGCTATCAAACTTCAAAGCATAGCTTGCTGTTACACCAATTTGCATAGAATTCTTAAAGATATAGGACTCACACAACATAAAATTGCAAAAAAAATTGCAGTTATTATCTTAATAATAGTAATCCACAAGGTACAGGACATGTTTTTGTATATTAAACATTAGTAATATGTTTGCATAATAGTTGTATATTACTAGTATGGCAAATGCATGTTTTTTTCACTGTGGAATGAAGTGGAATAAAACTAGATGGAACCAAGGTGAAAGAACTAGCTTGTACTGTTGGGACAGGTGAAGGCCTGTTTCTGAGAGCTGAACTTAACCCTTCATAAGCAGAACTAACAGCACGGATATGTAGGTTTTTATCAAATGTTCTAGACAAACCCCACTTGCTAAGGTTGATTTGTTTGCCTGTGCATGTAATAGTTTTCAATGACGTTAATGAAGTATGTCTTTATAAGAAAACCTGGAAACACTCCTGGATATTATACGCATTAAAAAGGTATAAAATTGAAATGACTTAACATCTTGAAGCGGGTTTCAGGGACCATGGATTATTATTCTATCAACTGAATATTTCACTCAGACAGTAGAAAGGCTTTCCACCCACATATATCGAGTTAAGGGTGGCTGTCATGTCACAGTACATAAGAGGCAGCGCCCCCCCCTCTACGAGGATCTTATTGTTTTCACTTCAGAAGTGATTTGTTTCACGGCAAGCAAACTGCTGCCAGCACAAATGAGTGAAAACAGAAGAGGGGACTGACACCAAGTAAGCACCAGAAACCGTGATGCTGAAAACACATACATCTTTCTGAAGTGGGTTATTGTTCAGGCATCGGATACCAAAAAGCCCTCATAAGATACAGCTTCAAAGACTCTGTCGCTGTGCTAGAGTATCAGCAGGCTGCTCCTGTCTGCTAAAGCATTTCTGGATTCTTTCTAGGGTATTTCCCACAATGCAATTCCAGCTTCATTCCTATGTAAATGTGATGTTTGAAGAATGCAATTAACACAGTTCATCATAGTGATATTACAGTCATGGTGGGATCTTTACACAAAAATGTATTTGTTTCAGGACAGATGTGATACCAATATCTGTTCTTGCAAAAAAAAAAACAATTGCAAACGTGGCTAAATGCTGTGTCTTAGTTACACACAATCTACACACATTTTTATTCATATGATACAGAAATTAAAATTCATTCCCTCTGTTTCCAATTCCTGGGTCAGACATAGTAATAATAATATACACCCAAAATAAAAACAGCATACTCTGTAAAATAACAGTTTCTAAATGAATCCTGAACTTTGTGGTGCTTAAAGTAATAATTTTATCATTTTAATATCATAATGTCTTTTCAGGAATATAAAACCAACTAATATGATGTTACAATATTTATATGCATACAACATAGTACAGGTAAGAGATACACATGCTGCTTGTTATTTCATCTGTTTCCAATGATAATACATTCATTTATTTTGTTAATTTATTTATATATTTATATTTATAGCTATGTATCTGTTATATAAAGCAAATCCACATATACACTGTGTAAACACAGAAATAGGTAAGTCTTGCCTAGAGATATTTTCATCTCAAAAACAAATGAATATCCATAAGTGGTTTTATTGCAACAGAAGCAATGCTGCTGATTTCATTCTGTTTGCCAATAACTTCTGTGCCAATATAATGAATATAACTCAAGGCCAGAGCCACAAGTCAACTGCGTGTGGAATTATTTAAACATAACCTCTCTTTATGTCCAATTAAAACCTGTAAGAATAAATTGAGAAAATCTAAAATACCGAAGATAATTTATTGGCGAGTGATAAACAATTCAACGTTTATAAATGCACAACTTAATAAGAAATACATTACCAAAACAGAGCTTGTCTTTAGGGGATATACAAAATACATCAGCTTCTTAATAACTACAAAAATAAGTTGATATTCGATCCATTCTTTACCAAGTGAATGAGAATTAGAAATTTGGACAAGCAAAGAACAGGATGTGGAATTCCTTACAGAGGCCACGCTGCGTTATTTGGTCATTTATCATCATTAATTCTTGGAAGCTCCAATGGCTTTTCTACACAATAAATTTTAATTGTCTTGGAAAGAAATTTACCCAAATGTTATCTTTCAGCTAGGTGCACATATCTGTATTTCATGTTTGACATCTATTTTTGCTTGTTTTTCATTTGTTTTTGACACTAAGACTAATTCCTGTTTTCCTTTGTGTTTTTTTAGTAGTGCTTTCTCTATTATTGTCCAGGATAAGCATGGATACAAATGATGCCAGCCAAGCTCAACCTACTTTGACCTCATTGCTGGGACTGTGAAGGTTGGCATTTAGGGGTGAGGTCACCCCCAAACAGAGGAGAGCACCCATGTTTACACTTCAGGTTATGTAATCACCATATAACACCTTTCCACAGAAGTATAAAGGAATACTTTGTACGGGATGTAGAATTACATTACAGACACTCAAAAACCAACATGGCAGTAGTAGGTCCCAACGTGAGGTGATGCTTGAGAAATGACATTGTAGCAACTTACTTCACTGCCTCCGTTGAGACCTCTTTCTGAGAAGTATTAGCTTTGTTTATATACATCTGGAGTGTCCATAGCAAACAATTATCTGAGTTGTATGTTAGCCTTGCTGCCCATGTAAAATGACTATGCTTTTTTTTGCGGAAGACAAAAAGACAGAGACTTAATTATCTGTTAGTTTTTTTTTTTTGTGTTTCACATGGGGATTCAAGCTAGGGTACCCATCCAGCTTCGTTGGCCCACAGACACATAGGCAGTTGGTAAGACAAGCAGGTTGGTGAAGCGGTTGAATGTAGTCCCCCCCCACCCCCCGCCAGTGCCGGATGGAAGGCCCTGCATGTCCTAATCCCTCCTCTGCAGGGTCACTCCGGGTCCAACGGACAGCAGTCCAATGCAGTGCATGCGAAGGCAAAAACTCGGCTCAGACAGCCCCCCCCGAGGGCCGGGCCTTGCGGGGCTATACGCCCATAAGCATTCCCATGAAGTCCGATCCGTTCTGTATCGTGATGGAAGCCCCAGCTCCATTGTCGACAAATATCGAGGTATATTGGCCAGCCTGGAGAAGGGAACGGGGACAAAGACGGATCAGGATATAGGGCTTGATTGGATATTTAACTGCAACTTATGGAGTATAGGGCTGCAAGAAGCCTGAAGCACACGGCTGCAGGAAAAACTGGGAGAGGAAACCTCAGAACTACAGCAAGACTGAGCAAACCCTCCACGCAAAACCTGAACGCTGTAAGGGTTAGGCTATAGTGCTACCTACTGAGCCACCATCTAAATAAACACACAAAAATAAAGTCAATAAGCAGCCTGCCTAACAGGCAAAATCAAAGGCAGCGCCAGCAATTGCCCATTTAGTAATGGGTAATTAATTAAGGAATAATTAATAAGGAATGGTTAAAGGATGATGCATGATGCGTTCTGGATCTTTTATGAATTATGAACATTTTTAATGACTGTACCTGTAGCTCCAGCAAGCCATGGACGTAGACTGTAAATATCCTACTGCTGCTCTCCAAGCCCACAATCATTTCTAAGGACCTGTTTCAAAGATAACAAGATGTTGTTGTTAATGAAATAATTGCTTTATTTCATACGGTGAACTCTCAAACAGCAGTAAGCCATGATGGGATCCTTTACGTTGTTTTTCTGCAAGCAGCCAGATCAATCCAGTCCAGCCGGGGCTTTGCACAATTTTGTTGTTTGGTTGAGAAATAAAATACAGGGTTCCTGTGCTTAAGAATGACATATTTTTGAGTCAAACATGTTTTCCATTGTAAATTAAGCCAGCAAATACATTTCATACTAGTTCAGTGTGCTCCTTCGGTTTCTGTTTGCTCCGTACCTTCATATTGCTTGAGATTCCTTTTAGGATTAAAAATAGCCAAACCGCAGTCAACCTTGGTCTTATGGACCAAGCATGTAATAATTATTCCTGAGGCTTTTGGCACGTTTACTATACCAACTTTGTGGAATATATTTGTAACCCATTCCTTGGGATACACAAGGCCCAAACAGAATGTCTTGTAATATTACAGCTCTCCTGATTATACAGTAATGAGGCTGTTGGTTTGTTATTGTCAATTGTATAAGGCCAACCAAAGAAAGACTTTAAGGGGGAATAAAGGTTTCACTGGAAGCTACCACAACTTGCACGTGTTATCATTTGAAAACATACCAAGATAGCGAAACCCCCCAGCTAAAGTCAGCAACTCGACAAAGATCTTCAAATTGATTTTCTGAAGGAGGTCCACCTTTCCAGTGTTTCGGCAAGCCCTGGAGGTCCGCAGCTGTTTCCCGTTAATGAACGAGGCGCACCCTCATCAGTAGCTATAAAGTAGCGGTCCCCGAGGTGTAATGTCCACAGTTATGAGCTGCTGTCCCTTGCTGTTTCACGACACTTAAAGTCTATAGACCTTTTGATTGGACACCATTAGGTCCGATCAGGTCTACCGGTTAAGTGCCTGAACAGGGGCTGATGCAGATTGCCCTTTGTTCTGTAGTGTTCACTGTGCTTAATTGTTCAATATATTAACTGGGCTAATTATTCATTAGCTGAGTGTTTTCATTATAAGCCACGCCACAAGTCTGCTATGAGATAATGACTTCCGAAATAATTTACTATACAGTGAATTTGGAAAGGAAAGCTTTGCTTGTGGTATGGTTATATACACTATACCAGTCAAAAGTTTTTGCACACCACAGGGTTTTACCACTTTTCCATTTATTTCATAAACTGCAGATTTTTAAATATTTGTTAAGCATTGGTAGGTCGAGTGAACAATCATGAATGAAAATATTACTCAAATAAAATATGTTTCCTTTATAACATGGAAATAGTATGTGACAGTGCATGTCTGACATCGTATTAACTGGTTGTGTGGTGATGGCAGTCAAATTCTAGACTGTCCTTTAAATGCAATAGTTAACTATTTCAGTCCATGAAACAGAGCAGTATTTAATGTCCCTTGTGGAAAGAATGACTCGCATTTTCTCTGCTGCTACTGTATAACTGCTGGAGGAGCTTACTTTGATCAGTCAAAGATATGACATTTTCTTGCTAATAAAGGTACTCAAATGGTGAACATACTGTAAATGCATTTGTTAGCAAAGAATTATTAGTATATGAGTAAATGTTAAGTGAGCAGCATGCAAATGTAGAAAATCTCAGTGTGTGTAACTTTTGGCTGGTAGATGTAGGTATTGTTGTTATATTGTTGTAGTAAAAAAGGAAAATGCATTTATGTGTCCTGACACAAAACATAGCTGAAATTAGACAAAAACTGGATAAAAGGGGAAAAAAAACAAATGTGAAATGTTATACTCTGGTTCTAAGCTTATAACCTACATTTGTTCAGCAAATATCCTTGTGAAAAAATGTGCCAATCTTCTCCTTTACTAGGACAGCATGTTATGTTTTCACTTAAATTCACTGCTTGTAGTGATTGACCCATATTTCTCCTGAATGCCATTGTGAACTAAAACTTTGTGACATGCACTTAGTTTTAGCTTATTATTAAGCACTAACAAAAAAAACAAATGTTACCCATCACCTAAAAACAAGAAAGAATTACTTAAATATACATGGAACAGCTTTCTGTAACAAATATTTGCAAGCTCCCATGGCAGACGAGCCTGAATATCACCACACACCACTGAGAGTTCCAGCAGAGACCACTGGCCCCGTATGATGGAAAAAACTGCATTTTTATGGTTAATCAGTCATGTTTGTGTCCTTTTTAACTGCTAGCCCAAAGAGTTTTATTTCACATTCTCCTCAGCTTGAAGCGTGGGAGAGTGAGAGAGGCTTGGAGCCCAGACAGAAAAGCTCAACCGAATGCCTCTTTTTTTGATATAAATCATTTCCTTTTATTCCACATTCTCTTGGTGTGCACTCAGAAAATATGCTTATATAAATGTCTTCCGAGAATATGTGTAGTCACACTCTTCAGACGAATCACTAGAGCTGCAAGATTTACTTTACAACAGTTTACTATCTGTAGCGCCAACTGTAATATGCTAGCTGTAGAAATTCACAGATTTAAAGATACTTTTAAGTTAATGGGTGACAGGTGACAGAAATCTTGGCAGATGCCTATTAAAGCTGAGACAAAAATATGATGTCTTAAATAAGGAATAAGAATTTTTTTTTTTCAGAGTACATATTTTTCCATGTTACATTCCTCAGCACATATTTATACATAAAGTTCATTTTTAAAATGAATTACCTCCTCTTCAAACTGCGAATACAATACTTTATAGCAGCATGCTCAGCCTAACAACCTAGGCTCCCAGAGGTCAAAGGTCGGCTCATAAAGGTTACAGAGGTCACCGAAACCAATCCTGAAGTGAGAGAATACGTCCTTTTATAATGCTGATTGGGATTTTGTTTTTGTTTTTTTTTTGCAGAAAACACCTAGAGTGCCACAGGGTATGACATGGTACATTTCACAGTTCATAAATTATACAAAAAAGTCAACAGGAGTAACACACCGGCCAAGGGAGTCTGGGTGCCACAAGCTTGCTATGTCTCAGACGTGGTAAAATTATAATTTCTATTTGCTTTATGGAAGGGGGAGTGATGGCATTTTTTTGGTTCCATAAATATTTGCAAACGAGTACCACATGGCTGTAACATCAAGCGCTAAAATAAAGATACAGATAATTGTTATTATCGTAAGCAATTATATTTCATGGTGACTGGGTCAAAGGCAGATTTTGCACTTTAGGGTTGGGGATGTGGGTTTCAGAAATGCAACCATAGACCGGGAAATTGCAGATAATCATCCGGGCTGCTAATGTACAAAGTCTCAATTGACATCAAACAAGACAAATATTAAGGATTCTTCCAAGTGGTTTGCACTGAGGGTCATGCCAAAATCAATTCAGAAAATTCACAGAGGATACTCATGAAACATCTTATTTTATCACCCCTTAAGAAATTGCATTTGATTGCAGTATCACCTTGTTGTCTTAAAATAAATATTATTTAAATCTACTTATTTTAGCAGATGCTTTTGGCTGAAGTGACGTACAAGAGAGGAAGCCTTGGGGTCAAAGAGCATCTAGCACCCCTGGGGCAGTTGGGGTTAAGGGTCCTGTTCCAGCACCCAACAGTGATATGATTACTCTACCACTCATGGGATTTGAACCCACGACCTTTGGGACAAAGGCACAGAGCCCTAACCCTCTGATACACCACCCCATACATCATCACAATAATTATTTTATATTTTACTAATCTTTCATATTTATGTGTTGCGGTTAAGAAATGCCCATTTTGCGGATAACATGAGAACAGTTGACTTTGTCCAGTAGACGCCTGGCGGTGGAGGAAGCAGAAGAGAGGCCCTTACGTGTATCTGTGGCATAGAGACTCGATGCAGATCAGAACCCGCACATTGTCCCTGGCCCGCAGCTGGCTCTTGCTCTTCTTCACCTCTCCGTGGTCTACAGAAAGCACAAAACCGCACAGAGCGTCAGTACGGGGCGGGTGTTTTCTCACTCGCCACTAGACCCTTCAGTAGCCAGTGGACAGCAAAGCTATTTGAGGAGCAGCCCACCCGCGGGTTTGGAACCACAACGAGCTGATGACGCGTGCGAAACTTCCAAGGGACACAGGATCATTACCCTTCCTGCTCACCGCTACCTCCTCAAGGAGGTCAAGAGGGGTTAGGGTTAAAGGATTGATCAGACTTGTTGCAGTTTTCAGGGCTGGTCGAGTTGTGTTGAGCCTAAGCGCGTTTTATTGGAGGAAGGACACTGAATCCCTGCATTAATCTTCCAGGCAGGTTCCCATAGTCATTGGCGGCACAGGAGCTTAGGGGAATTTTACATGCTGTGTCCCAAGGGCTTATTCCACTGAAAGGTTGGACACAGACAAAGAACTGCCCTCCCCGCTACAAGGCAGAACTCCAGGCACTGAAGGTGGGTATTATGTGAAATTTCAGAGATGGTATGCTATGACTCTAACTGCATTCTCATTCTAAACAGATGTTATTTTATTTGGAGTGCATTTTTAAACTGCTTGTGAATGAAATGTGATTTAATTAATTTCCGGAATTCTGCAGTAGTTCGTAAACATTGCTTTTCACACGTCAATAAACTGCTGTCAATGACTAAAACACCAGCACAAATATTTTCTCGTCGCAGTCAGAGACCCTCATTTCACTACCAAAATATCAGCACTAATTAAACTGTTGGAAAATTACACTGCATCATTGCTGATTCCCTGCTCTTTATGAAATAAGCAACAAGATTTTTTTCTTCTTCTTTTTTTAATGTAGGTACCAGTGCTTACCTATGTGGATGTTAGCTGAGAACTGGTAGATGCCTGTTACCGGTGCTGTGAAGCGACCAGTGGATTGATCCATGCCCTTCCCCCGGAGAAAGGCACCTTTGGCAGGAGGCTGGAGAGGTACAAAAATGTGTCACAGCAAACACAGCGGAAAAGCAGGTGCCTTGAAGGCAACTATGTATATATTTTGTGGATAAAGGGGATTTGTACATGAAAAACAGTGTTAATGCTGGCAGAGAAAACTTTATGGAGAGCACATGTCTGTAATTGCTAAGGACCCACATAATCAACAACAAAATTTTTTTTGCAGGTCACATATTACCAGGACCAGGGTGTGAAAAGGCTTCCTTTGCCAGTTTCGAAGTATTTTACCATTCCTCAAATTTCTTTCTTTGGACTTACCATCTTGACCATTGCATGTGACAATGATTAAAATCAATAATCTGTATGCACTGCAAGACTTTTTGCACTATCTGCTCTGCTAGGATACACTTCTGTCAGTCTTGATCAGTCCCTGTTAGTTCCCAGTGGCAACCAGAGTCAAGCTCAAGTTCTGCCCATTGAAGCAGTACCTCGTTAATTTTAGGACATCTTCAGTCGCTACACCCTTGAAGTAGGAAGGAGCACTCAGCTTATCACTACCACGTTCCCACTGCCATAATCCTTCACATTCTATGATTATCAATAAAACAAGTTTTCACCATGTCATAAGTGCTGAATCAGCTCTCATATTTAAGCAAAAGTAGACTTGTATTTAGGGTGACCACCTAATCCATGTCAGGAGGGACACTATGAGCTACAACAGGATTTGTAAACTACCATTTCATCCATT
>JAODJU010000108.1:21461380-21491890 GCA_026776725.1 Gnathonemus echidnorhynchus
TCTACTTCCTGCGCAAACTCAAGAAGGCAAGAGCTCCACCACCCATCATGACCATCTTTTACAGAGGAACCATTGAGGCAGGCCTGTCCGCAGCACATAGACCGTAATTATGGCACTAGCAGGAATTAACAGCTGAGCAGAGAACAGATTCACACAGACACACACAGATGCTATATGAGAACTTAATTTCATTCCCCGCCCTTGCTTTTTATTTTGTGCTTGGTTCAAAACTTGCAGACAAAGCCAGTCAAAACATATCTGAATTAGCTGGGTACATCAAAGGGTCTGTCTCTGTCTGATAGTTTCACTGTTTTTATAGTGATTTTTGTCTTTTACAGCACAAGGAACAGGCATATGAAGTCGAAAACATGAACAGCATCCCATTCAGTGCAAAAAAAAAAAAAGGTCATAATTATCATGAGGACAGCAGAGAGTGTGATCAACAGGCCTGAAATCAACATGCCTTTTTTCAGTAGTGTGTAGGAGCCATTTTCTCCACTACAGAGAAGAGTTTACGATCCTCGCATCCATAGCCATGCCACAACATAAAAAGTCTACCCACACAATATTAAAAAAATCATATATGTGCTTTTTCAGCATGTTTACATAAATACAGTACATTCAATACTCCCTTTTAAAGATAATGTCCCACAGAGCAAAGAAGAATCTGAGGGCTGTGTTGGAAAACCATATATAACCAAGAAGAAGGAGAAAAATTTGGGAAGTTTCCAGAAAGGAATACAGTGAGATATTAAATTTAACATGCACACTTCCCAGTTAGTTGGTACTATATCATGATATATCCATTATAATGTATGGTGCATATATAATACTTCTTTATCATGATAAATATGTACTATTTAATGTAAGATATTAAAGCCAGTAATATATTTTCGGCTAATAATAAAAATCCAAAAAATTTACTATATATAAATATGTTGTTTTCTGAAAGCTTCAAATTATCTATAGTCCACTTCAAACAAAGAAAAAAAAATTATATGAAATAAGTTAAATTCTTTAGACTTAAATTATTATTATGCACAAAAGTGAAAATTGTCTTGGGTTTCCATGGATGAATCAACAAGTTTATTTTTATATTTCTCCTTAGTAGCCTAAGCAACTGATTATAACAAGGCAGTTCCTCCAGAAGTGTTTCCATCTACAAACTACAACTAACAAAATCAGCCTCTAGCAATATGAAATGCATGGCTTCGTTGCTTCAGAACCACGTCTGCCAGACCATAAGGGGACTTCAAAGTCAAAAAAATGTTGATTAATTTCTCACAGAGAAGCAGAGAGCCAACTGTTTTAAACCTGGGGTTACTCTATATGGTATCAGACCTTGGTCCTTGTCAGGAACCTGGCAACGGAGGTTTGTCTATGTGAGATGAGCTACAGACTTCGGTGGAGGAGCCAAGACCAAACAATACATACTCACACACGCACACACACACGCATTCACATGCACACACACATGCATGCACACGCACACACACACACACACATTCACATGCACACACACGCATTCACATGCACACACACGCATACACGCACACACGCATGCACACACATACGCACACACATGCATGCACACATGCATGCATGCACGCACACATACACACACACACGGATGCACAAACACACACACACACACAAATAAAGTGTAAGGACCTGGCTGACACCTAAATGCCAGTTGTGTTGAAATACATAATCACATGCTTGCATGCTTACATATGCCCATAATCCCACTGTGTACCCACACATTAAAACTATCAGTGATGGTCCAGAACTTCTATTAAGAAGTGAAAGATTTATATGAGACAGAGTCCACCCTGGGCAGGAATGGCCGTTTATATTAGGGCACTCACAAACACATTCATATATAATAAAGACAAGACGACAGCAATATATCTAGTGAGTGCGTTTTTGTACTGTGAAACCAGGAACTGGAGTGTACTGAAGGACCTGGAATGAACCCGAGAAGTAAACTCCACAGGCAGTAAGGGCTGCAGATGAACCCCCAACCATGTAGATGTGTGACAACAATGCTACTGTCTGATCCACACAGAGCGGTGATTTCGTGAGCAACATTTGGCAACCGAACATGCATAGGGGAGACGGGGACAACTGCTGAATGGAATCTGGTATCTATTTACTCATTAATCTGTGTACTTTTACTTTGACAGGTTTCATAAGCATCAGTGCTTTCGCTAGGAGCCTTAAGCTAGCAGAGGAGGAGGGGCGTGTAGCTTGCTGAAGTGTGTTAAAAGTCTGTTCAACTAACCACATTTGACAATTGTCCCCGGTGTCTCTTATGACTAAAAAATTAGAGCTGTGGCAAAATATTTATATATTCATATAAACATTTTATATATTTAATTTGCTGATTCATACATGGAATGTATCTTAAACTTGCATGCCTTTTCTATTCTGCTGATGCTGACCAGAGGCATACTATATTATGCCATGTCTACTCAAAGGCAGATGTCAAAATTATTATTATTATTTTAATATTTGGTTTATGTGAGTGCCTTACCACCCTCCAGTGCCTTCGTCAGCATGTCACGGGACAGAACTGTTCCACTCCAACATGCGGTTTCGGGCCCGCTCTATTTTTACCCTGCTTTCTGCCATATAGTCCCAGACAGAGTGCCTTTTGTGTACCCCAGCGAAAGTGATGTGGAGTGCCGAGCAGCAGAGCATTTCTGAGAAGGGAGCTCATCTAAGCACTGGCTTGACTCTACGTCTTCAGGCCCGGATGAGGTGATCCTGTTTATCTCCTGTGTGGGTGTCTCACAGCTTGTAGGGATCACACGGTCTACCGTTGCCATGTCCCAACGCCAGGAAATATTGTGTGTTTTGCAATTAAAATAAATGACTCTATTCTGAAAATTGAACACTGCCAAGATATCTTTTGACTGTTTATTAGAAGGACTTTTGAGATCTGAATTGTCCTCCCAGCTGAAGGTCATCGGGAAAAGCCAGTGTGAACGTTATCCTTTGCTCCTCAGCTTACCGTCTGGAAGTCCTGTAGCTCCGTCAGCGTCTTCTTGTCCACGACCACCGGCCCCTTCAGCTTGCAATGGAAAGCCTCTTCTACTCTGCGGTAGGAGGACAGGCCATCCAAGGCGATGAGGGCAGGGGGCAGCTGGCTAGGTCCGACTTGTTTGTCCATGGCTGCACGTCTTTCTGTTGCCTCTGAAGGAAGAGCGTACAAGAGGCTCAGGTACAAGGAGACCATCAAACTCTGCGTGATGTAGCAAAAATATTCAGATGTCCATTTTAGCAATAGAGATTAGATTCAACTTTAATGTCATTTTAATGTTAATGTCATTGCACAAAGTTGAAACACAAAATCTAGTTTGGAATCTTATCTAAAACTGCAAAACAGTACAAAAGTGCTATATATAGTGCTAAGTAATAAAAGTGGTATAAATAATGAGCATTTACAGCATCGATTATTGCAGTAAAAGAACGACTGAGTGAGGCTTCTGTACCTCCTTCCAGGCAGCAGTAGGTTAAACAGGGCATACTTGGCATTAAAAGGCAGTTGCTCTCATACCTTTGATCATCTCCCTGAACTCCTGGAGCAGGACCTCCTGGGTTATCTCCGCCCCAGGTGATCCCGGGGGACCCTGGGGTCCTGGGGGTCCGGGGGGCCCGGGGGGTCCTGGCTATAGACACAAATACATCAATCCTCCATGTGAGTCTACAGCATGACTACCACCAGGGTTTCATGTAAGCTGAACTAATTTGGAATCAAGTCCGGTGGTTTTATATGGTCAAGTCATCCAACAAAATTCAGAGACATTTTATATGTACATAAACACACAAGTTCTTATCATTTTTATTAGCCTTGTCCTAAAAAGGTCAGAAATATCTGAGCTACTTGGTAGAAGTGAAAATGAATTAGTCATTATGTTATTAAGAAAAGTGAGAAAAGGCAGTGAGGTATTGAGTTCTCAGCTCGAAGCAGTGTGTTTTACAGAGAATTTCAGTCTCATCCAAGAGCATTAAGTGTAATTTTTGAATATAAGGGAACCAATTTTGACCATGTCTACCTGGAACCAACAGGACTAGGCAGACAGTAAACGATATTTTAATGTGGTTGTTGCAAGTGCATATTAAATCTATTTATCGAGTTATGCCGCCTTTATGGCTACAGCCATGACATACAGCATAAAGCTCCGAAATGCCAGATAAATGGCTGATCGTGTACTTCGACCCCAAGTTTCACTCTCATCTATATATGTGTGTGTGTGTGAATGTCGCAAAGAGTAAGGAGGGATATGTGAAAACTTCAGAATGCCACTATACTCGTACTTGTGCAACTGGCTAATAAAACTTAATTTCATTTCATTACAATGAAAATCTTAGTGTACGTGTATCATATTAGAAAATGTAAAAGAGAGTATTCAACAACCGGAAACTCAAGACCTGCCTAAAGGAACTGAATGCTGGAAAAACTGATGTGAGATCTGGAGAGTCTACGCTTGGCGTGAGCACCTGCGACATCGTGCCCCGACACTTACCAGAGGCCTTTTCCTCTTCTTGCACTTGCCAGGGAAGTTACCTACAGGTCGCTCCACAAACACCTTCCATGATCCCAGTGGGTCCACGCGATGGTTTTCTGCCTGCGTGGATTCAGAATTGATCACATTCTCTTACCAAGCTGCTCAACTCCTGTGCAGAAGCTTTTTGTTTGTTTCCGTCCTCCAGAAAAGCCATAAATCTGAACTACCGTTTAGCTTAATTATCTGCTAAATGAAATTATCCCAATTTTCTCCAATATCTGGTAGCAGAGTGGCATAGAGGAATTTTAATTTTCACATTCTTTTCACATTTTAATTTAAAAAGACACATTATGCTGTTATAAAGGGATTTATGTAGATTAAATATGCTCTCATCTCTGAATTAGAATTCATTCTGGAAAACAGGACAAGCACTATCATGACATGACTTACTACCATTACAATACGTCTTTGAGAAAAATGCTAATTGCAAGATTCATCAGATATTTAAGTCTGAAGTCATTTTCCCACCAACCCTGAATGCAAATACTGTAAACTACGTAACTGAATCCAATGAGTCATAATTTCTGCTTACAAACCATTGGAAAATCTTGCCTAAAGATACTATTAAATGGTGCCAGACGTGGGGGCAGGTCGTATGCCCTCTTTCTGTGTTCCACTCAGCCTCTCCAGTTCTGTGTTGCTTTGCCGTACACTGCCAAGTGCATATAGTCACCCCTAACAGGTTTCCCTCCTGCGCTAAACCATGCAATGTTTTTTTGATACCACTCTCCAGTGCCAGGAATCACTTGCTTGGCATAAAGTAAGTCGCATTTTTTAACAACAAAGAAGAATGACCTTGTGCATTATAGTCTCATTGAGTCCAATTCTGCAGGTCTTTAATGACATCCACCAGGCAGGTTCATGAGACTTTACTGAGTCTAGACAACTAAAAGCAGTCTAAACCCAGAGCCATCCTGAGCACCATAACATATTCAACCTACCTATTCTTTTTTTTTTACCAAAATATTAAGCATACCTCGGCCTTAACTTGAGAGTTAATAGAAAATGTAGTAATCTCAAGTCCAAATACAATGAAGACTGCAGTTACATATTATATAATGAATTATCTCTGCAATCACAATCCCTTCATTGGATTTAGGTAAGAAAAAAAAATTGATGCAGCATGTATTCCAGCAACCACAAAAATAAGAGCTGAACCCAGCCCAGGCCCTTCCCTAAACGTCAAGTGACTGTGGTTGAGATGGAAACAAAGATAGGGGCAAGCCGTAGAGGTGAGCTCTCTGAAAAGGAATTTGTTTAGGTTTGGCACTAGAGAGCAGTGCAACTATCTGCTAAACTAACATGCCTCTGTCTTCACCAAAAGCTCTGTCTCTGCAAAAGGCAACAAAGTAATCCATTGTTTGGCTTTTCAACTTACTGGAATAAAAGGTTTTTTTTTCCATTATTTGTGTATCCAGTAGTATTTTATTCCCCGTGATTGCAGACAAAATAAACTTAACTGATGCACCGCATCATGCCTGCTAGATGTCTCTGCCTTTCTGTTGAGTTTTGGTGAAGATAAAAGAGCGACAGATATTGTCAAAGGGAAGATAACCTCACTGAATGGGATGATCCTGCAGCTTTACCTCACTCCGCGTGGGGCAAATTCTCAGCCCTCTCTGCTTCTTTTAGCTCGCGCTGCTTCAGGTTTCTCCTAAAAACACATCCCATTTCTATCTGAGAGATTTCCAAGTAAGCTCTGATAAAAAAATAAATAAACTTTTGTCCATACTGCTTTCATTTATTCTACATTTTCTCCTCAGTTAAGTAATAGTCTGTCTACAGTCTGCAGCAGTTTTCCATAAAGAATTGCAAACCGCAGTAGAATATCTGCGGGTAGATTCCCTTTTTTGGCCGCTCCAGCTCTCTCTAGATCTATTTTGATATTTTGGTGCTGGAATGCATGTTATATAAAAGAGGGTAAGAGGTCAAATGACTGTATGTATATACATATACATAATACATACATGTATACTGTGTATATATATGTATACTGTGTGTATATATATATACTGTATATATGCATATGTATCAGTGTGATTCCACAGTGCTGCCCAAGATCCTAAAGACACAACTAATGATGGGTTAAATACAGATATTTAGGGCACAAACTCAGAACTGCAGTGTTTGGTAGTAATCCTTCACGAAGGTAATTATATTTGCATGCATTAAGTGAGAACTTCACCGGCAGTATGAAGCCTTTCAGATACTTGCCATTTTGCTATTTTTTACTTGGATTACTTAAATGCTCCATTTTACGCCTCAGACAACAAGCGAGTCTCACACAGGTCCAGGTCTGTCTATGGTTTTACTGTCTTGCGTTGTGAAGTTATGGCCAACGCGAATGGCTGCGTCAATTAAAGAAAGGTTCAATTCTGCAAGCCCGTGCCAACAAACAAGTGCCTTTTTTATCTCCATGTACTGTTTGCACATGCCATTGTAATTAAACGATTAATGCTTTGCCCCTAAGGATTATGTTATATTCTTTGTTGCATTGTAACAGCATGAAATAAGAGAGTGAGTGTATTTTAAGTGCCACACTAGTAAACTGACCTGGCAAATATAACATAAAAAAGAGAAAATGAGTCCATTTAGCTTCAAGAAGTTGCTGAAAGTAAAGTAGTGCATTAATAACTAACAAAATGTGATTTGGTCTGGTTTTCATAACACGTTTTGTTGTCAAGATAATCACAGTTGCATGAGTGTACTGTAGTAAAAACATGTCAGGGCAAAGCAAGGTTTGTTCTCCCCAGATATTGCAGTAAAATTTGAAAAAATAAAGACCACAAACGACAGTCTTGTGCTTCGTAAAAAGAAAGAGAAAAAAAAGCACTTGATTTTAAGTGCTGGCAGTTCTAGCAGCCTCTGGCCGCCACACACGATGACTAGCTGCTGTCACCGCCGCCCTCAGCCGCCTGCATGGCATCCCAAAACTTCTGCTCTCCGCGAGGAATTTCGCGCACGTCTGTCACGACAGCTAACTCCGCAGCGAAGAGGTTCGGCAGTTCCTTACTGGAGATTTCAGGCCTGTGCGTCGCTAACTCGAGGCTCGACATGCAGAAAGTAAGTCAGCGCATATCTGACCTCCTTTAGTCAGCCAGAACTGCTTCAAAGGATGGACATGTGGGCAGGCCCATCTCTGAGTAGGCGTCTGTCAACGAGAATAAGTGCACTCTGCATTTATTTTGATATCACTACGACTGCAGAACTTCTCAGACGGCGTCGTCATCCCGGCTGACTTTCGTTCGGTCTTTCATCTTTTCTTGAGTTGCACCTGCACCATTACAAGTTCATCTGAGAATGCTGACAGCCCTTATGCATATGTAATTACTATGTCACACAACAGCTATGCACAAATACTGCAGAGCGTAACTGCAGCACAACCTCCTACAAATGACATGTTATTACAAGTTACTATAGTGGGAATTTTAATTTTAGAAAATAATCTTTGTAACATCAGCATCACTGTATTGCCATAAAAATAACCCTAAAAAGTAATTGGTAGACAGTTCATATTTCTATTAAATTATTGCGAAATATAGAACTAAAATCTTCTAACCGAATCCAGGGGTGCCATAAGGGGGCGCTAAAAAAATTGGGACATGATTGATTGTTCTGGGTTGGGGGCCCAATATGATATGCCTTCATGGGGCCCAAAATCTATCGATTAAAGTCACTCATTTTAATAATGGGCACAGATATTACCATACCAAATAAAATTGCTTAAAAATTGTCACTGTTTTGCTGTATCAAATACATAAGTCAAACTTTTAACTTATGCATGTATTTTGAAATTCTACACCATAGTGACTTAAATGTTATAATATGTTTAATTATATACAGATGCTCCTTTACTTAGGAATGAGTTACGTTCCGAACGGCCGTTCGTAACTTGAAATGTTCGTAAGTCATTATTCAACATCATCTTAAGGATATACGCAAGTGCAAAGAACTAGGATGCTGGGGGTTCACATGCTACGCTGCTGTGCGGCGGGAGTAGCGGCCAGAGGTCATACTAGGTAGAATTGGCGTGCAGAAAAAAAAAATTATGTTTTGAACAGGAAACAGGAAATAGGAGGTTGGACTTACAGTCCTCTTCGTTCCTATGTCTGAAAGTTCGTAAGTTGAAAGTTCGTAAGTAGAGGAGCGTCTGTATATTCACAAACAAGAAGCAAGTTGTGTATGACTAAATATAGTGATCTTGTGATCCAAAGCATTTATGTTCATTGGGGAGCTTTGCTGTTAAACCTTTGAAGAAGGTTCTGCACCTGAATTGCTTCAGGAAAATATCCAGTTAACATTAATGTATCCAGATATGTTAGTGTTATGTAAGTTACTTTGGCATCTAAGCAATTACACAGGAGTAATAAGCCAGCAAAGCATTTTGTTTTGACTGCTGATAATGGAAAGTTCAGGTTTAGTCTTGTCGCATGTGTTCTTTTAAAGGGCACAGTGATTAGTTGTGTTTACAAGTCATGATTTATTGATACACTGCCAAGTTGTTTAAAAAAAAATTAGCAAGTTTATTTGGGAATATAAAAGTCTGAGAAAGGTTGATGAGCAGAACATCAACACAGCAAAACAACTTCTTTCACAGACAGTGGTTCATTCTATCTCTTAGTGCCACTCTACCAGACGTCTTCATGCCCCAGAACCTCTGGTTGATTTTCTTTTATTTTTGGATCTAACCATTTCTTCCCAGTTTCTTAAATTCTGACGTATCCAGTTATATCGCCTGCAACGGCACACACGTTCATCAGAGAATAGGTGCCAAACTTGTGCTTCTCCGATTCACACTTTGTTCATCTTTCTTTTCCTGCTGTGAATGAATAATGAGCTGACTAGGACATTGATGCGACCCTTATGTCAGGAATAAACGGCTTACAGGAACGTGACTGATCAGTACAATTAACTGGTTGAAGACAGCCAACAATTTCAGTCTCACCTTCCATAGCAAAACAGCTCTAGTTTTTTTTTTACTGCTGAAACTCTGATCTGGGTTGTTTAACATGCTTTTTTTTTTTTTAAAAAAAAAAAAAAAAAAAAAAGAACACATTTAACCATTTAGCAGGCCACCTACTGCCATCTTTTGGGAAGACGTACAAGGTTCTGCCAGGACTAGAGGCTAAAGAGGTAATATGATTGCCTTAGTCACCAGAAATGCCTGTTTTCAGGACTGTTCTGTCAGATTATGTTCATTTTATTTTTATTAAAATGCAGATAGGTGATTTATTACTTTGTTCCAACAGTGTTGTACATCCAGTCCTGTACCCAGATGTAATATTGACCCATAGGCAAAATGCTGATGAAATACTGATTATACCGGATGTACTGCCACTTTAAGCAGAGACAGTACTTCCATGCACTAATTTCCAAGTGTTACATAGTATGCCTGTATACTGTTTGTCAAATGTAGAATACTTATGTTACGTTATGTTACGTCACGTTAGGTAGAAATATCGGTAGGTCTTCCATCTGCCTCTCCTCTCCTTTCATTATTGATAATTGTATATAAATCTTCATTTGCACAATGTGCATTGTCTTTAGCACTGTAATGTCTATCCTGTCATAAATGTTTCATCATGGTCTCGCTGCATACTGCACATGGCTGGGATGACAATAATGCTTTACTTGACTTGACTTGGTTTGCCACAGCCTCCAGGATTCAGCCATCAAGTGTGACCAGCTGAGGAAATGCCCTTTCTAATCGGCTAATCCATTAGCTAGCGGCACAGCCCCCGCGCACGCACACACATACACACCACTCCTACTTGCAGTCATCCATGCGTGGTCTGATGAAAGTGCCTCCCGCATCATCCCCCCATGCCGGAGGGTTTAGAAACCCCAGGCGTTACTTTCAGCGTGTCTCCCCCTGCGTGTCTCCCCCCCGCGCGCGTGTGACGCATTTCCATGCCGTTCCCTCCAGACGCGCTTCGCGGACTTCCAAAGCTTGTCAGCTCAGGAGAGGATTTTCCAGAGTGCATGTCTGACGGAGCCCAATGCTGCACCTGGCACCGCACGCCATCACTTCATTTTTCTCCTTCTTTGTCTGATATCATTTTTACAAAGCAAAGAGAAAAAAAAAACAGCCGATGTAAGCCCACGTAAAGATAAAAGACGATATATGATGTTTTTGAGTACAAGTCATACATTCTATAGCGAAGATGCTGGCTAATAATGCAATTAAGACCACGATTTAAAAAGCCAAGTCCAACAGTGTTCATCTCCTTTCAGGGTGATCTAACCTTGAAGGTGATGTGTGTCTGCTTTGGACAGCTTCTCACAGCAAATGAACACGTTTAATTTTAAAAATACATTAAAGAATCCAGCCTCCAAATTCTGTCTCAGGTCTTCTACATTTGACAAATTGTTGCATGGTAAAAAAAACACAAAAAAGAAAAAGAAATGGAAAGATCACAGAAGACATAACATGTTGGCCAAAAGGTTTATCTTCTTAAAGAAGCAAATATCACTTCACTTCATTGTATTAAAAATGCTGAATAGACTTAAACTGAAGGAATGTAGGTTACAGAATAGTTCATAACAGAATTGCATATGCAGCTGCAAGCCTATCCTACAACACTCTACTGGATAAGCATTTGGAAGGTGGATGGATGGATGGATGGATGGATGGACGGACATATAGACAGCAAGCAAATACAGCATAAGGGTTGAATGTCTTTGAACATGTAGTTAATACCACCACACATTTTGTTGGACATTTAGGCTTATCAATTAAGCCTCTTGGTTGATCTGAAAATGGCTGTTGAATGAAATCCCATTCAGATCCCAGTCGGATTACTGGGGGATAGCTTGCGCCATCATCTGTTCGGCCTTACCATAAAGTTAATTTGTATGGAAATGAAGACCAAGATAAACATCTGAATAGCATAAATATATTGCCATAATAATATCTCTCCTCTCCCACTGTAAAGCAGCCACAGCATAAACATTGTTTAAATATTTACACACGTATCTTACACACATTCCATGCTAGTGGAGACTTGTGAGAAAGCAAGTCATAAAATTTATTATGAAATCTCCAGGGGATTATTCTGCTTTCCACTCATCATAAAAAGGCAAAGAGCTAAGGAGAGCCCAAGCAGAAAATAACACCTGCTCCCCTTACAAATGACAGTGTGCGGATTGTTCGCTCTTTCTGTGCATGTGGTAGGTTAGATGGGCAGGTGGGGCAGGAAGCCACATGGGGGAAACCTGGGCTGGGCTACCGTAAGCCCCTCAGGTCTGCAGCTGGAGGATACTGATGCACCAATTATATTCTTGCATTAAAAATTACAATAACAGACTAAATTAGAGTAAATAAAACAGCACACAACAATCACTGTCACAGACACACACACACACACATATATATTTGTGCATCTACACACGCACACACACAAATGGAGATATATATATATATAATTTATTTATTTTTATTTTTTTTAATTCAGTGATGAGTATAATACTTCATACTTCATAAGCCTCAATGAATCTCTCATCTGTAATGCACTAAAGATACCTGTATAACGCATTACAATGTCGGTATAAGCATTAAGCATTATAAAGGTATCTATGGGGCATTATAGATGAGGGCTTCATAAGGCAGTCATAATGCATAATAAACATGGCTATAATGTATTATGCCTTTTTGTAAATATTTATTATAGTCATGTTCACAATGCTTTATGAATGCATTATTATGTGTTATGAATGTGTTCATAGATTCTTACAAACACAGCATTCATTACCGAAAAATCTTGCAATCAATCAAGAATATATTCCACAGGACATTAATTCAATGAATAATTCCATGCATGGTACCAAAAATAATAATAAAAATAACACATGAATCTAGAATGTTCCTGTCTCTGTAATGTTATTCGCTTTATTTATATCAAAAACAATGCTGCATTATTAATGTATATTAGCTAACTATGGCACATTTGAATGAAACTGCCCAGCTCCATGATCCGTCATGTAGTGACAAGTTTTAAAAACCAAATTATGTCTGGTTAATTTCACAAGCCTGTCCATACTGATGGCTGCCCAAAGCTGAAACATTTCACAGAATTCATGCTACTCCATAGTTCAGGCTCAAGCACAGACTGGGAGTTGAGGAACACGACCAGCACATGATAAGCATCAGCCTAGATTAAGGGATTTCCGTAAATCTGACATCCATCATAAGCTATTAAAGTGAAAACAGATCCAAATAAAGCAATCTTTTCTGACATATATAAAACATTATTTTATATTTTGGGCCTTATGGGGTTCCTTCCCAAGACGTGATGAAAGGAGCATCAAGTGAAACTACTTGGCTTTTTCGTGTTTTCTTGATGCTGTTAACAGAGACTGAAATGTGAGCAGAGCGTCTACCTGTCAATCTTGCTCAAAATGGTAGCACCCACAGTTTGTCTTTGGTTTTTGTGTGTGTGGGGGTCCGAACCACAAAATTTGTATGAATTGTATACAAAAATACTGAAGTTTTAGAAAAATGATTTTTCAAGGGGGCTGAGTCATAAAATAGGGTAGCTAATTTACTCCCCCCCCCCAGAGCCACCTATGAACAGGGGTATATGTTAAAGCAGCTGAATGCTGTTTTCTTTTGGATCAAGGAAAACAGTTCTGTCTTTATGGGGGGTGGGTGTGCATGTGGGAATGGCAGAGGGAAACACAAGGATTCTTTTTGGGGCTGCGTTTAGCAGTTACTTCTCAAGATGGGTGGGGAAATGGCTAGAAAGACCTATCTGTGGCCTTGTGAGGCCTGCCGTGGCCAGTGAGCAAGGGCCCATCCCAGGGCAGGCCTGCCTCTTCATTATTATAGATTAAATTATTTAATCGAATCACAGGAAAGTTTCGCCTTTTTTTGGTTTGCTAACTTTGACCCAGCTGAATGCATGACCAATAATGTAATTTCCAAAGTTCGTAGCTTAAAGTTCAAGGGTGTGACCCGGGTAAGTCAGACAAGATTAACTTTAACCTCAAGAGAGACAGTTTAAGCAATTGAACTTGTAACAAACAAGCAACACAACATTGCAGCATCCTGAAGCATTGAGAAATGCATCCAATGCACAGGTAATTAAGTAAATTTGAATAATGACATGAATTAAACTAAATTTTAAAAGTAATGCCGGCACCCTCCCCATAACCTGTGCCACACTTCACCCCGGTAAGAGACCCCAACCAGCCGCTTGACCTACAGTGACAAACCGACGTGCCGATCTTTGGCATGACACTGGCCCTTATGAGCGATTAAGTAATTATCGTCCGAGTACAGTGGGAAAGAAAAAGAGCAGGGGGTGAAAGTAAAGGGCCTAATCCTCATCAAAGTGTCCTCTTTCAGGACCCATTCTGAGAGGCTTTGTGAAGGGCTTACACGGCTTGCTGCCCCCGTTCCCCCAGCTGCAAGTGCTCCTATCGGATGTCCCAGACACAGCGGAGACAGGCTGGCCCCTGACTGACAGAATCAATGGGCTGGGAACCATGCCGCCCCAGGCCCTTAAATACCTCCCCACCTCACTTTCCCAGGAATGACATCATGGCAGGCTGCCTGCTTTGGAGGAGGGGGGGGGGGGATAGTCAAATGGGTGAGAAGCAAAGGGGCTAGGGAGGGGCTCAAAGCAACACTGGGAGGTAAGGAGAGAGGTCCCCCTGGGACACTGTGTCCTGGAGCTGGGGGGCTGAGATGAGGTGTGTCTGTGGAGGCTTCACTTGGTCCCCAGACCAAGTAAAACAAACACCCTTCACAATAAGGTTAAACCTTATTAAAAGCCAGCTTTTGCATAAGGACATTAAAAGACGCTCTCTGCGCCCCCGCCCTCCGAAGAAGGTGACGGGGCAGATGGCAGGAGACTCAGCAAAGCCCTGGAGCCAGACTGGGAAACGGCCGTAGCGGTGAAGGGGCGGCGGGAAGGAGCTGACATTTGGAAATGCCACCACGATGGGTGGCCTGGAGAAAAACAAGCAGCTTTTTGGAGAAGCCACAAGCAAACGGTACTGCAAAAACAAACAGGAAGCGGGATTTCTGATAGGGACCCCAAGGGCGCGAGGAGTACTCCCCAAACGTGCGACATCATCTGCACACAAACATGAACATTCTTCACGCAAAAGGCTAAATGCCACAAAGTTTTCACATAAGATTGCCCGTATTCATATTTCTTGCACTCTTTCGAGAAATAAACAGTCATTCTGCTGTTTATTTATGACTACTCAACGAACTTAAGAGCACTCGTCTGTAATTAAAAGGGATCCTCTATCCTCATACCCTGACGACTTTGGATGTGCAGGCACACAGGCTGGTTACAGTATATGCAAGTCTAAATAATCCTTCTAACCACACATTCACTCCATACTTAACAGCACATTAACAGAGAGTAACTATATTACAGCCAAACACTCATTCTGGAATACCTCCCTGCTATACTTGTTTTAATTGGAAAGGACCAGCTTTGCTTCGTTGAGTCATGAACTACTCTCTCAACAGGTAATTGACTGAAGGCGAGGTTTAGCTAAGGACTTAACCAAGTCGTTTAGAGTATGTGACAAAACTGAACTGAGACCTGATGGGGCTAAAATGAAAATTATGGTACCAAAAACGTCACTGCCACAACCCATCACATAAATCAAATATATGGACAATTTGGTCAAGAAACATGAAATAAATTCTACAATTGTTAATTCATATCGTTAAAGGTTTCCTATAAGTCTCCCTGTGATTTCTCCCTTTAATCTAACAACCTCCCAATCCACTGCAGGACACAGAGTGGATGGGTTAATTGATGAGACAATAATTAAGCAGATTACTTACATTCCTTACACTGTAAACTCATCACTGATGTACGCGCTCAACCTGGGCACGTCTGTCCCATTCACTCCCAACTGAATTGATGTGCTGTGAAATGATATTAATGACCATAGCTAATAATTGCTAAATAATAGTGTAGTGCAAATTTGCAATAGATTTTCCCGAGAACCATAGCAGTAATCATAACTAAACAGACCTGTCTATCATACTTTTTCTTTAATCAGAAAAGTCTCAATCCACAGAACGCAAGGATTTTGGCAGACATTGATGGAAAAAGAATTCTGTCACAGGCAGAAAAAAATGTTTTCGGCAAAAACAAACAAAAAAAAACACAAATGAGCAGAAGTTTTTAATCTATTTGCAACAGAAAATATAAACACATTCAATATCAACATATTTCATCAAATAATCTCATTTTGCATGAAAAAAAGACCATCTGATGGCCTTTCTGGTCCATATTCCTTACATGTGTCTCACTGATGATTGAGTTGATAGCTAAACAGGGTATATCAAACAAAAAATTTACTGCTGCTATGCAGTATATCTTAAGGGATGAAATGAGAGAAAGGAGCCTTCAAGTAAAGATACTTAAGTTATCAACTAATCATAATGAATTCATAAAAAGCAACAGTCACTTTGACAGCAGGTGCAGGTAGGCCATGACAGAAACAGCAAAGCAGAAGGAGTGGAGACAGAGAAAATGAACGACCCAGAGACAGAGAGGGGCAATGATATTACCTTTGTGGTCCCTCCAACCTCTTCACTGTTGGAGACTGAGGAGTTGTAAGACTCTGTGTGTTGTGGGATGTTCTCCTTCTGCCTCTTCTTCTCCTTCTTGGCATCAACCTCATGAAAAAGAAGGCACTGGGTCCAAAAGACTGCGGCCACCACGGCCAATGGCCAACAGCGCATCTTGAGCCACGCAGGGCGACCTCTGCAAACTACCAAAGGATGGGGCAACTAGGAAACAAACACCACTACTGGAGGAATGGTTCGCTTGTGATTCGATGATGCCCCACCAAAAAAGGATCAAAAAACAAAGTGTCCTCTTTGGTTGGGAAGTTGTTGGTTTCACAAGTGGTAGATCCTGGGATAGACCCAACGGGGTGAGTTGGAGGGGGAAGCCTCGATGACTCTGGGGATTTACAGCAACTGATGCTGCCTCTTGTCCCTTACAGGCTCCAGACCAACAGCTTCCAATGTACCACCCAACCAGGCAGCTCCCAGAGCTATGAAACACGTCAAGTGAAATGGTCCTGAGGAATGACAGATCAGTACAGCTCTGACGGCAAATAAACCCATTTAGTGAGATTTTTCACGCTTCCTGCTTCATGGGGGAGAGGGGAGACAGGAGAGGAGGGGCTAAGGGTGGAAGGGGCTGGAATTAGAGTCTGAGTTGGGGGGGGGGGGTAGAGGGTTGTTGTACTTTTAGGTAGGTAAAACGGGAGGTTATGCAAACCTCTTTCCTCTCTGAAGACTCTTGTCCTCTTGCTGAAGGTCTCTAGTGGTACTGCGCCAGTCAGAGGCTGTGTCAAATCCAAACAGCCCAGAATCTCTGTAGAATACAGTCTTCAGTGTGACAGTTGTCATGCATCACTCCCTTGGAAGGGAAAAAGCAGAAAATCCTAGGGGCATGAAAGTTGATTTATGGAGATGAGAGAGGGTGGGGGGGTGAGAGTTGTGACTTGGATCCCTTCCGGTTTTTTTAGCCTTTGGCCCCCTCTCTCTTTTCCTTGAAGGGGAAAATTAGTCCCCCGAAGCAGTGTCTGAAAAATACTTCAAAGCAGACAGCCCTTGAGGGGATAAATCCCAGGTCTCTTCAGGAAAGTCCAGTGCACCCACTTGCTCACCAGTAACAGCTACCGATTCCCTAATGTCTCCCAGTCCACAAAAGCATGGCAAAAACACGGGCCCTTAGCGCCTCTGAGAGTGTCGTGTCTTTGCCGCTGTGGTAGGTCCTTGTCAGTTTGCTTCGTCTCCCTCACTCTCACTCTCTGTGACTGAGCATGCAGACTCTGCAGAGTTTTATCACCTCTGCCTCTCCCCCTCCTTTCTCTTCTCTCTCTCCCTCTCTCCTTCCTGCCTGCCTTTATTTTTCTCATCAGTGAATTGGCAGCCTCACTGCCTTCTTCTGCTCTGTTTTATCTCTTAGATGAAATACTCAAATTCTGAGATAGGTTGGGTTGGGGGGGGAGGTGACTAACTGTGAAGTGTGAGTCTGTGTGTCTTTAATATACTGACTTTTGCTTTAATTTCACATCAACACAAGAGTGTATCCAAACAGGGAAGAGGAGCTCCAATCCCTGCAGAAAAATACCTCAGGCAGCTTCTTGTGTAATCTTCCATTTGACAAATTGCCAGAGAAAGAATTCAGAGATTCCTCTGTGGTTTGAGCATAGAGAAGTATCTGTTGTGATGTTTTTAAGAGGTGTTGAAATACAACCTGCTTTCACTAAGCACAGCCCGCAGAGCTGAATGAACTAAATAAATACTGCGTTGTTAGTCTGGTTTAATCATTTGTCTTTAACACACACAATATTGTACTTTAAAGAACATTGCAAATTGTTTGGCTATTTAAGACGCCTAGATTGACCTGCAGCCTTGTGATTCTTGTGAAATTCAACGTTAGCATCTTAGCTTGGATGAATTAGTGTGGAGATCTGGAGCCACAGGCATTAACGTTACTTGAATCTACAGGTGCAAACAAACACAATTTAAAATCCCTGCAACAAAATACAAGACGGGGAATGCGAGTAAACAGGTGCAAAAGAGCTGTATGAATGCGCCCTTTATTAGTAAGGTTTTAAAACAATTTCTGATGGCGTAGGCAACTCATTTAACATGGTGTGGCATGAGCTGCCCTTCGGAGCGCATAAGTCCAGCAGTGGTCACTATCGGTGATGTTATTAGGCATGGATCATCAAGCAGAAACAGGCGTCGTAGCCTGACGCCTGCGGATATGTGCAGATACTTCTGACATTACAAATTTGGACCAGCAAGTTTTACTATGTCGTTTACTTAGCAAGTTCAGAGCTGTCGAAAGATTCTCACCAGCTTCCCAAGTCTCACATAATGTTGAAACATTCATTAAATATAGCCAGGTAAGATATAAGGGTTAAGTAAATAGAGACCTTTTCACTGATCCAAACTTTGATTGTGATATCTTGTCAACACATCTTTTAAGATTAGCTGCACTCGGTAAACCTTCTGAGCATAGCATGAGAGGAAGACAGGTGTGAAATTTGTATAGACATAAAGCTGCATTAGCTGCAATTTTCTAAGATCAGGTTCTCCATAGCTTTATTTCTAAACATATGATTGCTTAGTCAGTTTACAAGCACTGATATATTTTTATATGAATACAGAAATTAAACTATATACCTATAGACACAAAGTAAAAAAAATGTCTATATATTCTATATAATTTGGTTATATATAGGAAATATTTTGAGGTGAATATAAATTATTAAATTAAGATATTGATCTAGGAAGAAATTTCTTTTTTCCAGTACCACAGAAAGAAATACAACAAAGGACAATAAAAGCAGAAATAAATACAAAAAAAAGATAACACAAATAAAAAGTAAATCAGTATCTAAACAAACATATGTAATAAATTAAAGAAAAATAACTGTGCAAAACAATGTACCACTATGGTAAATATAGTGCTAAGTGATTCCATTGTTCCATACAATTAGCATGCATCTTTACCTTCCTCTACTTGCAAAATTATAAAATATGCATATTTGACACTTTTGTGCAAGGTAGCAAATCCTTAAAAAAAAAAGAGGCAACACTACATGGACGCTAGCCTATGCCGTAAGCAGTAGTGATACATTAAAAATGCCGTGTAAACGGTGCCACCTAGTGGAGCTCGTAACAAAAACTCAATTCGCGCTCTTGTTTACAGACGAATCCAAATGTCGTGTACCTTTAAATCATATTTCTTGGCTTATGGAAAATTAAGGCTTTTTCCCAAAACGCTATAGACAACAAAATACACTGTATGTGTTATGAAGAAAACAAACATAACCCAAATTGAAGCAGGGAAAAAGTAACAAGCAGAGCCGTCTACCACACTTAAGAGCAAAATCAGTTTTTATCCCACACTATCACTCATTTTGCTTAGCCAAACGTCTTCCTATTTGGTAAATAAAATGAGAAGTAACTGCTCTCATTTTCAGCTTAGTAATTCACCTCCTTATTCTAAGGTTTGGCCTACACTAGCTAGTACTAAATATCCACCTAGATCCCTGTTTACATTTTAAACGTAAATCAGAACTCGTTGCACAAGCACTAAATCACTACTTCGGGGGAAATCACTGAGGATTAGTCAAGCTACTTTATTACTTAATTAAGATGATACTGTAAACATATTAATATTTAAATTAGTTCTACATTGTTATTTAAGATAAATTTTCTTGATCGGGGGGATATTCTTGTGCATACAAGGAGGTACGTGGAGCCCGAGATGAACTTATATATAGTTCAAAACAAAGTGCAAAGACGGTACCCATTGTGTAAACAGGTAAATGCAGTACAAACAAGTTTAAAAAATACACTACGGAATATCCTGAAAAACAGAATAAATGCTGAAATGTTTTTTTCTACATTGTTTATACAGACCGATGGATAGATATGTTATTCACCTCAGGGGGAAATTTTGATGTGTCCAATTTGGTAGCTATACTAGGAAATAAAACTAGCCAGCCCTCTGTGACAATTTCATTCTCAGTAACTAAAAGCCTGTTTGCCAAGGCTACACTCATGTGTTACAGCCCCAGTTCTACAGCTAGGGTATCTCAAAAGCCGGAAGAAACAGCTGGAGGTGTTCATACACTCGAATGGTACCCAACTTTCTTAATTTAGTGATCAATGAGAACACAACAACAAAAAGTGTCGTCGGTATTTAATCCATATGTGACACGGGGGGGGACGGGCGTACAGCTAATTCAGCGCCCGGGGAGCAGTGCTTGAGGTACCCTGCTGGTCGGAGATTCGAACCAGCAATCTTTCTATTACAAGTCTTTCCCTAACTATTAAGCCACCATTGCCACTGTTTAGTTTTGATTTTCAACAACAAGCCTTCGTAGGACTAAATAAACTAAATACTATTGTATGGCCAATGCGAAATTCATATAAATCGTTTTTCTTTTCCAGTTGGCACTGGAAGTAACTACTATCCAACCCGTGGATTAACGATTACTGTTTAAACTTAAAAAACTCGCATTCTGTAGATTTTCTCATTTTACCAGATGCTGTCGTGAAACATTAATTAGGCCATGATTTAAGTCTTTCTTTGGGCAAAAATGATCGGAATATTCCAATTTAAATCTCCAGGTCGTATTTCCCAGTTCAGAATACTATCTTACCTAAATAAAATTCACGCATGCGCACACACGTTTTGCAAAACACCGAGGAGGAAGACGTGGAAGGGCGTAAACGGGTTTCCAATTGAAATATTTCGCGTTCGTCGCCACCTTGTGGTTGGAGGTACGAATCTGTGTAGAAAAAGGTGACGTCGTGCATATGACTTGTTAAAAATAAGACGCAAAAAATCTGTTTACATCACTGACGTTAAAATAGAGCCGTAGATAAACCATACAAATGACACCACCAAAATCATGGTAACGTCTCTTTGATTCTCAACAATAATGTGTATAGCCGCCAGGGGGAAATAAATCGGGTTTCACGCTGCAAATAAGCGACTGTTGCCGGGGTAGGTCATACGAAAAGCATTTTCCCCGGAAGTCGGGTTCCAGACAATGGCAGCTACTCGGACGTTGCCTGAAAACCGTCATACGGTGCACAGTTTGAGCTCCGTGGACGTGTTTTAAGCTTTAGCAGAGGGGAGTGACCCTGATCCGTACCAACCGCTGCCTGACCAAGAGCCACGTGTACAGGAAACCCTAGAACTCACGCGGCGCCCTGCGGATTCTTCCAATCAACGTTGAGGATCGATGTGACGCAGACGACGCGTCACCTGCGCAGTTAGACCTACAGATACATTTTATTAGTTTGACCGTATTTATTTTTATTTTATTTTTATTTCCTGCGCAGTGGATGTCGCAGTAGGTAGGTCAGTCTCACCTGGCTCGATCTCAGCTGTTGGCGATTTGGGTTTATTGGTTTTGTGGCTATAGGCAGACGGTCGAATTTGTTTCCTTATTTATGTTTGAGAGAAATTATTAAGAACGTATTCTTCTTTCCAAATACAAATCGTAATTTTGGCAACCTTTCACTCACGTCACGTAGCGTTGCGGCCGAAATGTCCTTCAGGAACTTATACTTTATCGTCATCATGTTATTCTATCTTTACCTTAAACATGGCCATCCCGTGTTACATTTTAAATTTGATTTTGTAACATCTGTTTATCACCTGAAGTAGTACGTAAGGTCACTATAAAGGGTAGCTGAGCGCGTTTCGCGTCTATTTTTGATTTTATATGTAGGTGTAAATAGCTGTTTCATATAGGTTAATACATGTGTTTATGTAAATGACAGCACTTTACACCGGCCCATCAGAGACGTCTGACTGCGGAAGCCATGCACGGAAGGAGAGTGTGGCGGAGGTCGCACGGGATGCTGTACCTGGCTTTCCTGGCCTTGGTTTATACCATGGCCACACAGGCCCGTCCGGCCAACATGTCATCTCTGAAAGACAAGAACCCCAGCAGCAAAGAAGAGAATGAGATCCTGCCCCCAGACCACCTCAATGGGGTAAAGATGGAGATGGATGGGCACCTCAACAAAGACTTCCACCAAGAGGTCTTCCTGGGGAAGGATATGGAAGAGTTTGAAGAGGACTCGGAGCCCCGGAAGAACAGGAAGAAGCTAATAGATATATTCAGCAAGTATGGAATCTCACAAGAGTTTAATACTAATTTGATCATTTTAATTCAGTTAACTTCAATTTTTTTATATAGTGCCTTTCACAACAGTCGCCCCAAGGCGCTTACAACATCATTAAGAAAGAGTAATCCAAAACAGGGAAAGGAAAGACAATTAAATTAAATGCATTAGATAATGAATTTTACTATGTGACAAACTAGTTTTGTATATAATTGCAAATAATTGGTAACTGGGACCATATCTGGTGAAGCTTAAAGCTATTTTTCAAAAAGTTAGTGACCAATCAGATATGTTTACCTTTTAGAGAGACAGTTGAAAGTAAATCATTGAATGCTGTCTTATCGCCTTGCACAGATCAAGTTCATGGGCTGAGCCTGTACCGAAAAAAACTGGTTTAGTTATGTCCAGTAGAGATAGTAATTTAATATACCAAATAAGGATTTTCTGTCTGTTTTGATGTTTCCCTGTAAATTAAAGTAAAATGACTATTAGGGTACACTCTCCAATCAGAATAACATATGTTTATGGTTTTAATCTTTGAGCATAAACAGACTGATAGTTGCTTTTGCATAACATCTTTGGCAGATGTCATGCAAAGGCATGACATTTACTGAGAAATTTTCTTTCTTATATAGAAAAAAATCCTAGTATAGCTTTCAGCTTATTCAATATATCCCAACAGTACTGTTTTTCCTTTGTTTTTATTATGGACTTTTCTAGGAAACTTGTTTAACAAAAATGGGTATGGTTATAAAATGTTAATGTTAATTTACTTTTTAGTTTTCATTTGGACTTTTCTTTTATATGTAATTAAAAAAAAAAAAAATGTGTATATTTTTTGTATATTTGATTTTCCTTGCGTGTTCCGTTGTATTTCCCATGGGAAGGAATGCATTTATGTTTGCCATAAAGTCATTAATCACTTTTGCTTTCCCACAGGGTGGATTTCAATGGTGACCAGAGTATCAGTGCAAAGGAGATGCAGCGGTGGATTATGGAGAAGACAGAAGAGCACTTTCAGGAAGCTGTGAAGGAGAATAAGCTCAGCTTTCGTGCGGTGGACCCAGATGGAGATGGTGAGGAGAATTTTGTGGGTCCTCAGGGTCACAGGGCTCCTGAACTATTGGTCTTCTTAGTTTGTGACCCCTGTATTTTCAGAACAGAAATGAGACAATCTTTGGGTCAGGTATCCTTGTTTATTATAAATGAACTTTGGAAGGTCAGTGGATCATTTAACTGTCTGGTTTCATTTGTGTAGAGGAGATTCAAATGTTCTTGTGATAATGTCTTCAAGGATGCATAATAAAATGCTCAGACTTATATTACAGGCTATGTAATATTTTGAATATGTATTGATTGCATGATTGATCACATTTTTGTATAATGTAGATTTTAGAACGTACAAAAAGGGTAAACATCCTTTGTCTTCCCCCTGGAGGGTAATCCTCATGACAATGTGCATTGTCTTTTTGCTGGGAAGATGGTGTCTGTATCTCTTTGTTTATTGAAACCAAGGGAAAGTGTATGTATAATAAGGTGCACATTGCACCCCAAGCTGAGTTTCGAGGATGCAGTCTAATAGTGAAATTGGGTATCTGGTATACAAAGATCAGTTTTTCTACAAGACAAAACCTTAACCAAAAACTTTCCATCCACACTGGATTGAACTTTTGCTTAAGGTGGTCGTGTTTTAAGTATACTATAAATGTACTATATACATCCAGACAAAATGAAATTGAATACATCAGCAAGAAGAATGTGTCGCATATTTAAAACAACGCCCACCTTGTTTATTCTATGTCGCGCCGCAACCCTAGACAGCGCAGAATGTTTTCAATGCAGCAGACCCACACACAGAGCGCAAATAAACATATTGTGGCAAGTGCTTGAGTCATTTTAATAGAGCAGATGACAGCTTTTTAAAATGGAAATTGTTTGCTTTTAATGATGTATATTAATACCAGCAGCAGCACAGACAGGGAAGCCAAGAATTTATTGGACTATATAACAAAATACATTGTTCTATAAGCTTGTCATATGGATTTTTCTCCTCCTAGGTCAGTACAGATGTACATGGGCAAGAGTTTCTAAAGACCTGTTGCTCATTTGGCTGCCCTTAAAGACAGAATAGGCCTCTCGTATTCAATATACAGACGCTTCTCTTCTTACGGACTTTCAACTTGCATACTTTCAGACATTTGAACGAAGAGGACTGTAAGTCTAAATTGTGTTCCCGTTTCCTGTCCGCAACATTTTTTTTTTTTTTTTGCGCGCCAATTCTGCCTAGTACGACTTCTGGCTGCTACTCCCAGCATCCTAGTTCTTTGTACTTGCGTATACCTTTAAAACGATCTTGAATAACGACTTACGAACATTTGAAGTTGCAAATGGCTGTTCGGAACGTATCTCGTTCGTAAGTAGAGGAGTGTCTGTAGTGTTCTTTCTCTGCTGCTTAATTTCTGCAAAGTGACTTCAGTTCTGTGTTGCTCTTTGTAGGACATGTCACCTGGGACGAATACCGGGTGAAGTTTTTGGCAAGCAAAGGTTTCAATGAGAAGGAGGTGGCTGAGAAGCTTAAGAATAACGAGGAGTTGAAAGTGGATGAGGAGAGTAAGTCAACACCCATTGTACCTTTATGGTGTTTAAAGTGATAAGCAAACAGTCTGTACGCTTACGATGTTTATATTGAAGGGGACTATCAGGAGAATGTTGGTGTAAGTTGTAACATATGATCTTGTAATTGCATCGCTTGCAGCCCAGGAGGTTCTGGAGAGCCTTAAGGACCGCTGGTTTCAGGCCGACAATCCCCCAGCAGACCAGCTGCTGAACGAAGAGGAGTTCCTCTCCTTCCTTCACCCAGAGCATAGCCGGGGCATGCTTAAGTACATGGTCAAGGAGATCGTTCGTGACCTGGGTACAGTAGTCCCTTGCCATCTATGGTTGTGTTTTTAGGACAATTGAACTACTCAGAATGCAGTCCTACCCCTAAAGCTAGCCTGACACTGATTGGTAGTACTAGCCTTTGATGAAGACATGCAGCCATTATTTTGGGAGAACCTCCCACCCCATTAGCCTTACACTGATCTATAGTCCATGGATGGCACTCTATAGCAGGGCCCACCAGGGCCATTAATAGACATACAATCATTCAACGTTACCACCTGAACCGTGAGTATTTTGGTTATGGGGGTAAAGAAGCCGATAAACAAGCCAACACTGCATGTGCAGAACTAGAGCAAGGATCAGATTTGCAGTTCTTAAGGTGTAAGCTAACAATATCCCCCGTGACGCCTGTCGGCAAATTCCATCACTCTTGCCTCCACTCTGTGTACCTGACTGTAACCTGATTGTAAATTTAAACTGTGTGCAGAAAGTTTACCTAGCCATTTTTGGGGATATGACAGATCAAGATGGTGACAAGAAGCTGACCCTGTCGGAGTTTATCTCCTTGCCGATGGGTACCGTGGAGAACCAGCAAGCCCAGGACGTTGACGATGACTGGGTCAGGGAGAGAAAGAAGGAATTCCAGGAGGTCATTGATGCCAACCAAGATGGTATTGTCACAATGGAGGAGTTGGAGGTGGGGCATGTTTTGTGTTTTTTGAAGTTGCAAGCACTAACATTTTCAGGTACAGCCAGTCCCCGGGTTATAAACGAGATCTGTTCCCTGAGTCTGTCTTTAAGTCAGATTTGTAGGTAAGCTGGTAAAATAACACAGTGCACAATAATAATAATTACATAGTGATAATAAGAGTAAGTACTTAAGGCACCGCTGTGTACCACAAGCTGACAAACTGCTGAAGCCACACAATGTTTTCACAAGTGTCACAAATTAGTCCGTGCATTCATTATAGCAAAGCATTGTATTTAACCCAATTTTTTAATGTAATCAGCTTTATGGTGGTACATTTATAAGTATGAGCTGTCTATAAATCGGCCATTCTTAACCCGGGGACTTCCTTAACTAATCAAAGCTTTTTAAAAATAATTTTGCATTAGTATTGGTAACATCAAACTGACTTGCCATAATAATATCTGCTTATCACTTGATTATTTTAAGTATACTATAAATATATACTATGAACTCTAATCATCAGCCATTTAAGTTTTTGAGCTCTTGTTGATGTAGTTGGTTTCCTCCCTTTTCTCAGCTAAGGGGCCGGGCTTCTCCGGTGGTTTTCCATCCATCCGCTCATCTAAAATAACACCCTAAGCAGATTACAGCGCCAACTTCCTGCTATCGTGGAAGTTACTCAGGATGCACGTTGCTTCAGTGTCTTCTCTGACCTTGTTGTATTTTACACTGTCCTGCAGGAGTACATGGACCCCATGAATGAGTATAATGCCCTCAACGAAGCCAAGCAGATGATTGCCGTGGCTGATGAGAACCAGAACCACAATTTGGAACTGGAGGAGATCCTAAAATACAGTGAATACTTCACGGGTAGCAAACTAATGGACTACGCCCGCAACGTGCACGAGGAGTTCTGACGGAGCCCTTCTGTGTTGGTCCTCCTTGTAAGCCCCTCATCTGTCCAGCAGCTGGATGAAGCTCCACCCAGCCTGGCCTTGGCGGGGAGGCCGTACCATTGCAAAGACGCCGCGGCTTGAGGCATCACTGTACGCGTTCAGCCTGTCAGCTCTGTTGCTCCTTCAGGCTTGTTAAGGTTCAGTTTGAGACGTGTGTCCTATTCGGTCTGCCTTCCCATCTACCTCTGCAGTCATCTTTCATCGAATTGCATGTGCTGCTGTCATTATTATTATTCATGGATTCCATATGTTGCACCACCAAATTAATTTCCCATCAAGAGATATGTTTGCATGTATATGTATATACATGCCTATGTATTTCTCTGGAAAAAAAGAGGAATTTTCTTGAACCTGTTTGCTACAGTTGAGGTTTTGTTGAAAGCACATGGATTATGATTTTGGTTTATTTAGTTTGGTATATGATATCCATTCCCATGCCAGAATTTTTTTTTCTAATTGCATCAGCTTAAGCAAGTATCCTATTTGAGGACATTGTAAAAGAACAGTCGACACGCAGACATTATAAATTAGTCATGATTGATTAACAAAATGTTAAGTGACCCGATTTAAGTTTTAAATTTGAAAGTATGTGAGGATTTTTGCCCTGCTTTTTATAATCTCAGAAAATGCAAGACATGGACTTGGGGAAAATGAGGGAATGGTTTAGTGCGGGGAAGCGACAGGGGTGATCCAGTTTGCAGTGCAGTTTTGCGTTTACAGAACAAAACTGAGATGCATGTCTTGCAGAATTGTCACATTCTCTGCACATCCATGCCTTTAAGCCTGGCTATATGTGTCACACCATCAGCTGCTAAGCAACCTTAGAAATTTGTGACGGGGGGGGGGGAGGGCGTAATTAGGATTTAGTAACTGGCTCAGAGGGATAAGTTGTTTCCCTTGACACAATATAGATTCTACTAGAGTTTTACACAATTGAACTATTGTCTTTTTTGCTTTATATAAATTCTAGAACACTGCTTTTGGGAGTGTTTATGGATTTTATTAATCTCCTGGGTGAAATTATGAATGTGCGATTTGGGCATATGACTGAACAGTACAGTGACATACAGATTGAATTAAATCCGAAATCAGTCTTAACTTCCTGTTCTCATCATTTTTTAACTCGCCATCCAATATGTAGAACTCTTAAAAACGTCAGGCGTCCCATCAAAAAGAGGAATATTGTTTGTCTCCAATTTGTTAGTTTTCTGTGGTAATTGGCCCTTGTCCATTCAGGCTGTGGGTTTATGAAAAAATGACCTTATTTATTCTTCGGTATATATGTGTCATAGTCCCAGGGAACAAGCAGGACGTCCTTTCTCTGAGCACAGCACAGGGAGGTGCCCGAGATGTAAATAATGTTACTAATTAAAGGGTATTCTGCACATTATTAGAACAGCTGCTCCATGTCATTGGTGTTTTTTGAAAAACGCTAACTATATTAGCAGGTAGACAGCTTTCCAAGTCACCTTTCCATACAACTGAATCACCGTCCAAAATTAATATATGGTCAGTTGTCTGTGAAGTCACTTTTTTGTGTCCATTCAAAAGGTTTTTTTTTTTTTTTTTGGATATGATGACCCTTTTGATCACTTGATCAAAAAAAATATTTCTCAATTTCCTGCTCTGTATATTTTGGTTATGCTTTGGTGCTTAATTGCATTGTATTAATGCCTTGGTTAGTATTTTCTAGAATTTATGTATAGTCTTTGGTTGCATTCTTGCCGAAATGACACTTATCCTGTGGAAATGTACTGAATAATTGGAACCAGCATCTGAACTTATTGCTAATTTTACGGCTGTTTAAAAGCTTGTCTGGTGAATGTAAAGCTTCTCTAAATTGCATTGTATTACAAAATTTACAAGGAACAATAAATTTCTTACCAACCTCTGTAGTGTATTTCAATGTTGATCGAAAAGGCATTATGTTAAATATCAGATTCTGTAGAACTGGAAAAATGTTACAATTAGGTATCAATTTCTTCAGGGTCTATAGACATTTAAGGCTGTCCATTCATGCAATGTATTTGATTTTGTACTTGATTAAAATTTGTGCAGAATTTATTATGAATTTATTCCCTGGGCACCCCAATGGGTGGCTGCCCTTCGCGGACAACTTCCTCTACAAAGAGCAAGTTGAGGGAGGCGTAAAAGCAATTTCCCCACGGGGATCAATAAAGTGTCAATTATTATTATTATTATTATTATGAAATTCAGGGATAGACTGAATCATTTGGAAAAACTAAATAACTTGGTAACTTAGCTGCATCTTAACCCTTATGCTCAACAGCAAAATGTCTTCCATTCTTAGCAACCCTCCTATAAATACTGAAATCACTTCACACACACACACACACACCCAATGAACCAAAACTTTGACCACTTCCTCATGAGTGTGTCAAGGTCTATAATCTAGGATATATTAAACGGTAAGCTAACAATCGGTACTCTTAGTCAACATATTGACTCCAGAAGAAATTGGCAGGGATAAAAATCTAAGTGACTGTGACAAGGGCCAAATCATTATGGCCAGGTGACCGGGTCAGAGCATCTCTAAAATTGCAAGACTTGTGGGGGTTAGGTGAGAACTTACTAAGTGGTACAAGGAGGGAGAAATTGATCCGCCAGCAGGGTGTTTGGCAGCCAAGACTAATTGATGCAGGATGTTTTACATATCCGTATAGGGTTGCATGCTTTCTCAAGTAGTCCAGGGCACATGATAGGGGACGCCAATGCCAGCCAATCCATGAGTCATGAGAACAGTGGGCAGATGATAACCTTGGGCTGCTTCACAACAGCAACACCAAGGGCCTCTAGTACAAAGGTCTACCAGCGCACCCACCATATAAAAGAGGAATATGAAGACAGTGACTCATAGACAGATTGCTAGTTCATCAAAGGGTACAGAACCACACACTGGGCGTTTATCAATATGTGTACTTGGCCAGGCATTCTGTGCCGGCGTCGCTATATTCATCGTGGCTCGAGACGCTATAGAACTTTTCTCCGATATGACAACACCAACATCTGCACGTTCTGGACTGCTCGGTGTCGACCAACTACCTGTACCCAGCGTGCTGTTAATTTTAACCATCTCCATACTCTACCCCAGACTTCATTCAAACCACAACTTCTGAACTGTGCACTCTTGAATGTATGCTCTGTCTCCACTAAATCATCTCTTCTCCATGAACTGATAATAGATAACAATGTTGACTTCTTCTTTCTCTCTGAGACCTGGCAGCCACCAGGTGACTTCTATGCACTTAATCAATCCACTCCCCCTAATTTTAGCTACATCTGTAAACCTCATCCTACGGGACGTGGTGGGGGTCTTGCTGTAATCTATAATAACAATTTTAGAATCACGGAAGTCAATCTTATCATTGTTACGTCATTTGAATATCTTGCGTTTAGATTACCCTGTTCTGTTATGGTACTGCTGGTTTACCGTCCACCAAAATGTAGCTCCATATTCCTCTCTGAACTGTCTGAACTCATCATAGCTCTCTCTTTCTCCTCACGTCTACTACTGTGTGGTGATGTTAATATTCATGTCGATCAACCTGATTGTAAGACTACAGATAATTTCCTCACACTTCTAGACTGCCAGAACATTACACAGCATGTGTCTTTCCCTACTCACTGTAAAGGCCACACACTAGACGTATTATGCTCCTCTGGTTTGTCTATTTCCAACCTTCGCTCCTCTGTTTTCCCGCTCTCTGATCACAAGATCGTTTGGTT
>JAODJU010000108.1:21497970-21510601 GCA_026776725.1 Gnathonemus echidnorhynchus
AATTCAATTTTCAGGGAGATATAAATTCTAACTCCAGTTCCATTTCCTGATTTGGACTGGAATTGATGATTGCATTCTGGAATGGCCCCAACCCTGGTAAGCAGAGCTTCTTCACCACAGGCTTAAACTAACAAGGATGCACTGGTGCAGCTGAATGGTTCTGGGTAGTGAAGCTGCAGGCGACACCGCGCAGGTTCCTACACTTCATAGGTAAAGGTACTGTCTGTCCAGCTTGCGGTGACCCAGCTGGTATCCCGCCTGGCCAGCAGCCGAGCGGGCGTAGGGCTGGCCCGGAAACTGGTGCTGGTACTGAGCCCGGGCCGCCGCGCCGTTCTTCGGAAGGAGGCCGTAAGAGGAGTATGAGCCGCCGACGTGACGGCCGGAGGAAGAGGAGGAAGAGGCGGCGGCGGACGAGTTGTGCAGCTGATCCACTGCCTGGGAGACGGAAGCCAAGGCTGCGGAAGCGGGGTAAGCGTAGAAGCTGGGAGCCGAGCTGAAGATGGGCGCCTCCTGCAGGCTGAAAGAGGAATGGGAGGAGGCGGCGGCATGGTAGGCGGTCTGCCGGCGCAGGGACCCACCGGCCGTCCTGTCTTGCGATGTTATGGCAGATGGTTGAACCTAGAACAGCAGCACAGGTATTAGACCCCACTGTGTTCTCAGGAGCCCAGGGGCTGATTAAGAGGCCTTACCTGACTCAGGTTGAGCGGCTGGGAGCGGCTGGCGATGGTCTGGTGGTGCCGATTGGTGCTCGAGGTCCCAGCACTGCAAGGCTGATGAACGCCCCCCTTTTTCAGCTTACTGCAGGTACTTAGAGGCTGCCCTGGAATGTTCCGGTGGGTGTGTTATGCCAAGCAGGGAAATGGACGGGGGAAAAGAAAAAAAAAAGAAAGAGACTATTCTCTGTGCTACATGCTGTGAGCGAGTTCCCGCACCTGGCACGGCATTCTCTCCAGGCTGGGCCTTCACGGGGGGCACCATGATGGCCAGGGAGCGAGACAGGGGGTTGGACGTCTCCACGAAGCTGGGCAGGTGCCTGGGGCTGAGGGGGCTGCTGGTGGAGGAGTCCGAGTCCTGGGAGTCGTGGACGGTCACGCAGCTGATGACGTTGGACCGCTGGGGGGCCCCACAGCTGCGATAGGAGGTTAGTGCAGTACAGCAGTTTAACCTTAGGAGTCTTTGCATATGTGTGGAGCATATCGGGTGTCCGCTATACACTGTTACTGGACACAATGCTCAACGTTGTGCTCATGCTTAGGTAGGGAAAACTTCAAATATACAAAGTGGGAGGCTTGAGAGACTGTGGGGGAAAAAAAACCCTTTAAATATACAAAAAGCTCAAGCTCAATCACTAGAAACAAAAAATATAGATTGATAGATTCCTTTAATTGTCATTGTACAAATATACAACGAAATTGCATTGCACCCACATAAAAAAATATGGCTCCTATCTTAAAGTAATAAATAAGGGGAATAAATAAGCCTAAATTAAGTAAAAGAAATTAACACACATAGTAATTTTAAAGTACCAGCCACGTACTGTTAAAACTGGCATAAAATAAGGATACAAGTCATTCAACAGTCAATGTTTTAGCAACTTCATAGCATCATAGGACACATGGAATAGAGCTATTAACTACACTCAGTCTGACTCGCTGCATGGTCCCTAGCAAGCAAGCTTACCTGGTCGTGGGACACTTCCGCTCCTCCTCATCCTCCGTGTCGCTGTGGATGGTGATGATGCTGACAGCAGGGCTCGGCGTGTCGGAGATGACGATCGGCTGAGACAGGGCGGCGCTGTAAGCTGGGGAGTTCAGCAGCGGGCTGTTGTGCACGACATGGGCACTGGGCTGCAGCAGAGACTTCGGCCTGTAGGCGTCGGTGAGCGTCAGCGAGCCGAACAAGCGCATATGTACAGACCATCAATACAGTTATTCTGATCTTTAAGGAGCAATTCACACCCCTCAGTGATAAGTTTCATATAAGCAAAAGGGACATAATACAGCAAGACAGTGGTTCTTAAATTATGGTATGTGCACTAGGGTGGTGCACATGCTCCCTCTAGTGGTCAGAAGAGGTATGTCTTATGGTGACAATAGTGGTATGCAGAGCCTAATATTTTCTGAAATGATACAGTGTAAAATGTTTCAGAACCACTGCACTACATAGTTAACTTCTCTATCCTGTCAAAAATGTAGATCATCTAGATCTTAAATCATGTTCAAACGTGTAACAGGCATTATTGTCCTTGTAACGAAGGGCTGTCTTGTGGTGTAAAGCGAGAGGAGGTAACCTTGCTCTGCTGTCAGAGTGCCGCACTCTGGCCCTGGGCCCCAGCTGCCCGCCTTGCTGTGTTCTGGCATTGCTGGCGCCCAAATTGAGAGACTGAGAGGAGCCCAGGTGACCCCCCAGAATGGAGGCGTGTTGTGGGACGTTGTTGTGCTGCCCGCCATGACAGCCCCTGTGTGTTGGAACCACAAATGACTTCCAAGTCAAATTCACAGAGAAAAAAAAAAAAACAGTTTAGTTCAGCTATGGGTCAGGGATTGGGGGGCTGACTGGTTTTACTTTTGGTCCTCTGGCATTGGGTAGGTTCCTTCCTGCTACTCCTGTAGTCCAATGCCATACAGTTACAGGCTAAATAGCATCTCTAAAATGCGCACAGTGTGTGACTGTGTACCTGTGCGTGCCTATTAGTCCTAGAATGGACTGGCACCCTGTCTATGCTGTACCTCTGCCTTGTGCTCTATACTGCCTGGAACAGGCTTCCAGCCCCTGTAATCAGCCAAGTTCAAAGTGTAAAAAACTGGGCTAATTAATCTGGATTCAACCAATGCTAAGACAGTTTTCAAGAAAAAAAAAATAAATTTAGCCAAAGATATTTGAAATTACTGACCCCTTTGCTAAGGAAACATTTTTCTTATAAATTATCATAAAGTCTTGGAGTCATTTTAATTATACAATGAAGCTGACAAATTCACAATCACAGCACTAGCTACCATGCTCCGCCCACCGCACTGCACTGACCTCCAGTTGGGGACCTGCTGGCTGGAGCTCTCGGAGAGCAGCGCCCCTAGTGGCGAGTCAGTGATGACTGACTGCGAGGGATTGTGGAGGGCCACACCGGGCATCTGCTGCCAGGTGGACGGGATGAGTATCTGCTGAGTGCCAGCCGGCCACGCCTGCTGAGGGATACACGCAAGGGCAAGTGGGAGCCGTCAGCAACCACGAATCAGTCCGCATCAGCCGGGAAATGGAAACGTTTGCGACAGGCTCTTCCGGAGCAGAACCTGGCATATTATATGCAAAGGCTGTATATCACTGACACATGTTTATCGGGGGCTTGTATGTGTGCAGTGCAAGCGAGTAGAAAGCCACTTTTTTATCCAGCATGAGCCAATAGTTAGAGCAAGCGCAGGCATGACTTGCACATGCACTGCAATGCCTGGACGGGACACAGACAACGGGTCAATTCTCTCCCTACCACACTCCACTGGGTCACATGACCCCTCCCAATACTGGGAGGAATGGGGAAACACAGGAGCCATTTTTTTACAATGCATTACCACCAAATGCAAGATGCCACCGTGATGCTTTATAAACTATGCATTTTTTTCCCCCCATATCCTGCAATGAACCACATGCTAATGCATTCAACAAATTTAAGGTGTTACATATTACAATATCTTTTATCATCATGTATTTCTGATGGTTTGGGACTTGGTGACAACCTCCCAAAAACATCAACCTGCAAAAAAGGAATCTTGATTGTTATTGCTAGGAAGAAAAGAGTTAAATAAATCTGAGGAACAAAAGGAACAAGAGAGGAAAGTGAGGAAAAATGAATACTAGTTTCAAATATAATGACAATGAAGACAAAAGTTCCTCTGATTGTTTGGCTTTGCCCTGGAATTCAGAAAAGGCTTGATAAAGGTACCTAAGAGAAAGATGAGGTTATGCACATTCTGGGGATCCTACAGGCTCAGGGCTCTGAAATAAAATGGGTTAGACAAACGAGAAGCACGTGTCCGGCGTGGGATGGAGACGCATTGAGATTGGCAGTCCTTTGTCTCCGTTCAGTCAGCAAACAAGCATTGGTACTGCATTTTTAATTATGCTAAATATGGCACTCAAATTTTTCCAAGTAAAAAGCAATCTTGTAATCTTAAGTACAATTTCACTGCTGCTAGAACATTGGCTTGCAAAGGTTTTTCTATTAAGTCATAAGTTCCTCAGTGAGGAAGGGAGGGTTTTAGGGAGGGGCATGGACATGAGAAGCCACAAGCAAAGCGCAGACCAATCAGCACATGCGCCCCATGCCATCTGGGGGAGGAGTCTGGAGGGGCGGGATTAAGGGAGGGCGGGGATTGCAGGGGGAGCAGGACCCATGGCGTCGCTTTACCAGCATGGTGGCAGTCTGCTCCAAGAGGGCAGGCCTTCCGGCCCCACAGCCCAGCGCCAGGGGGACCGAGAACTGGGGTGCCACTGCCGCCATATGGGGGTGGAGTGTGGCCACCATCAATGGGGTGCAGGAGCCCTGGTGGAGGAGGTCATGGTGGAGAGGAGGAGGACGGGGAGCACGGGGGGGAGGGGATGGAGGGTTAAATAACTTGAAAAGTTTGGCGGGAAGGGTCGATGGGTATGTGTGCCGGCTACCATCAACATCTGGCTGTAAGGAGAAAAGGAGAGTCTGACGTGTAAGCCTTGGGATTTACTAAATGTACCGTTAAGACTTAAATCTTCATCTCATAGTATATTACTGCGTCATCATATGTTAATGTAGAATAATTAAGGATTAATAATTTCAATGCAGCAGTAACTTCTGTTTTCATCAACTAATTCTTTTTGTAGTACTTTGCATGGTAAATAGTGAAGGCTGGTGTTTTCCTCCCCGAAACAGGAGCTCCTAAACTCAAATGCAACAATATACTTAAATACTTGAAAGATTTTCTGATCAATAAAAGCTGTTGGTTTGCATAACTGCCATTGTAACTCCGCTCCAAATGAGTTCATGCACTACGCGTATGGTTAAAATACAATGTAGTGTATATTTACGATGTCAGACTAAGGGATTTCAACGAGTGTAAATACTGTGCCACTCAACAAAATGAAGTATTTATGCTAATTAGTGAGTTGTGAATTGGAATAACATCCACAGTCAAGCACTAAATCAGTGTAAATCAGTCCATGTTTACTGGGAGCAGGGTGAGAACCAAAAGCGGGACCAAGCGTGGGTCCCCAAGGGCCAGATTGGGAAACACTGCACCAAATGATACTGATCGACAATAAAGAGTGACTAACGATTTTAAACTTCCCCTAAAGGTGTAAATCTTTAATGCATGTACGTACACTGCCCGGCCAAAAAAAAAAAGTCACTATTTGAATTTTTTGTTGGACCGCCTTTAGCTTTGATTATGGCGCACATTTGTCATGGCATTGTTTCCACAGGCTTATGCAACATCTCACCCTTTATTTTCATCCAGATTTGCATTCATTCCTCACCGCGATCCTGTATTGACAAGTGAGTTGAACCTCCATAAAGCCTTCAGCACATCCCAAAGACCTTCAATGGGGTTAAGATCACAACTCTGTGGTGACCAAGTCATGTGTGAAAATGATTCCTCATGCTCCCTGAATCACTCTGACAATTCGAACCCAATGAATCTTGGCGTTCTTGTCCTGGAATATGCCCATGCCAACAGGGAAGAAAAACCCACTGATGATGGATGGAGGTGTAACCTGGCCAGTCAGTAGATTCAGGTACTCAGCTGTTTTTACTTTATTGCTGCGTAACGTTCCTGAGCTGTAATAATGATCCAGTCATTGGCTCTTAAGTATTTGCTGATGTAAATTCAAATGACTTTTGTTTTGGCCAGGCAGTGTATGTATGCAAATATCTATGTATTATGTATACGTCTGTATGATGGCTCACAGCTCTAAGCCCATCTGTAGTGAATACAAAAATACACACTCCTAGTAAACCAATCCACTTAAAATACCTGACCTGACTTGTTAATCGCTAGCTTCCAAGGCGGAGTACTCATCACCACGAGATGTGGCTCTGAATACTAGATCCAAGGTTGTTATATGAGTTGTACACAGACAAGTCAAAGCATAAGCAAAGTCACACTCCTGTTTGACAATATGCCATTTGTCCATTTCACAGTCAGAATGCAGCAAACAGACTGGGTGGGGTGGAGGGGGAGCTGTGACAGGCATTGTGGTGTAATTGTAAGCTGACAAAAAAAAGCAACATCTTGCAAATACATCTTACGACCTTTATACAAAGGAAGCTTAAGTATAATAGCACTCAGTCCATTGCAGATCACCAAACAACGTGAAGAAAAAGACCCTTCAATTTAAAGTCATTAGTCAGTCCCAAACCCCCTTTAGCGTTGACTGTTGCTCTCAAACAACTAGAGTCTCCTTTTATAGAGGGACAGAAACATCAAATGACAACACATCCGAAGTGGAATTTCTGCCAAATCATTTGACTGGCCAACTCTTTAAAAACAGGAAACTTTTAGACTGTAAATCTGAAAGAGCAAAACTTAATGTTCAATGGGGAAATGGAATAAGGATGAAAGGGGCGCCTGAAGCAAAAAGCGATTTACTTTTTTAAGTGAGTAGGTGTTTTTGTTGGGCCTTACCTGTGTGAGCATGCCTGGCTGAATCTGTAGAGGTTGGCTGGATTGGTTCTGGGCGACCATAGGCACAGTGTTGTCCATCCTCACTGGAAAACTGGGGTGCTTACTGGAGGACTGCAGCCCTAGCAACACAAATTCAACCGGCCAACAAGGTCATGTGCTGCTGAGTATTTGCTTCTGGAATCATGTCACAGATGAAGCTGTCTGGAGAAGCATGACCTCTCAATCATAAGATCTCAGTACTGCTTCATATGGGCAACGGGGCGACCAGTACCTTGGATGGTAGGAGGGCACACGATGAGGGTCTGCTGGAAGGGCTCGGGTTGGGCACACAGCTGGGGAGGCCGGGCTGGCAGCGGGACACTCTGCTGGGTGAAGCCTGGGATGTTGATGGTGGCCTGCTGGTAGAGAGCAGGCTGGTAGTTCAGCAGTGGGACGTTGCTGCTCAAAGAAAGAGATGGACCACCAGCAGAAGACACCTGCAGCGAGTGTGAGACACAGTAGCCTTTAAGAGCAGCAGCTGCCTTGCAGACAGACTTCGGGCTTTGCCACAAACTTGAATAGTTACTTAGACTAATAAGGACCTATGATTCTCAAACTATGGTACATGTACCACTGGTAGCACATGAGCTCCCTCTAGTGGTATGCGGGGGTATCTGTGTTTAAATGTCGGTCATAATGGCGGTATATGGAGAGCCTAATATGGTACGCAGTGTACAGACAATACCGCTGACTAATAAGTGCTATTCCAAATGAAATGACAGTTTTACCCAGCCAGGTCCTCCATTTTTATAATGCAGCTACAACATTTCCACAGATGAATACCTGATTGTGCTGGTTGAGCTGGCTGCTGAAGGTAACTGTGAGGTTAGTGGCTGCCCCAGGCGTACTGTTGCTAGAGAAGAGGTTCTTCCCGTTGTCAAAGGCAGTGCACCGGCGCTTACATATCTCCATGTTCTGGAAACAGGACTTCACGCTGCACATGGTAAGAAACATCACAAGTTTAACCAAAAACATGAACAGAGATCGCAGAGGTGCTTCGCTTTCAACACACAACTGCAGAGAACAAAAGATCTAGATAAGCATGGGGAGGCGAGCGCAAAGGCTGGATGGAGAATCTTCTAGCAAGGCAATCTGGATGGGAGGGACTGAGCCTGCTTACTGTGAGCTGTGTGGAAAATGGAGCAAGTGAGCCATAGTGACAAAGGAGTGGCTCAGGGTCTTCATGGGGGTGATTCGTTTGTCTGCATCCAGGGTCAGCATCTTCTTCAGCAAGTCAATGAACTCCCTCCTATCAGCCTTCTCTGCTAGCATGTCAGTCCCTTCCAGATTGGTCATGTTCACCTGGGAGGGGAGATGAAGAACATTGAAAACCAAGGAAGGCTGGAAGGTGGAAATTTCAGGTCCAGAAAGTAAAAATCCAGACCAAGATTTTGCTTCAACCAAACAGCTGAGCATAAAGAGTCACAGTCACAGAGCACTTAACTGGTTGGTTGAAACAAAATCATGTTCTGGATTTTTACTTTCTGGACCTGAAATATCCACATCTGGCAGGTGTTGTTTTTGGGATGTTAAGTCACACCTCACAAGTTAGAAATACAAAATGCTGCATGAAGGATAATTATGACTAGAAAATACAATATCAGACCAGACTAACATCCATAAACTGTCAAATTTAGGACTAACTGGGGAAACACCACCCATAATGACAACAGCATGTCCCAATCGACCAGAACCAGAGTAGCTGAACATTATGAGCTTACTTTCTGATATTTGGGAAACTAATATGGTTAATATGTCCTGGTGCAGTGGGCAGTCAGCACATCTTCCTCACAGCAGACATACCAACCTAATATGGCATGCCATTCTGCCAAGACACGGAACTCTACCTGCATCATGTCGTCCAGGCAGTTAAAGATGTATTTGCGAGCCTCCTTTGACTTTATGCCCATTTCTGCCTCATGTTCTGCAGGTGTCTGTTTACAAAATGAAAACGCATGATGAATGCAATCATACCATCAACATGCACTGGAACAACTTAAAAATAAGATCACTGCGATTTACAGTTTACATGGCTATACTAAGCAGAGAAAGCGCATGTCCTAAATATCACCAAGAAAGACTGAATTAATCCAATATTACTTCTTTACTAAGGACAATCCAGGTCAGTCACAGTGTGTATGCACTATATGAGAGCCATATGATTTAACACTAGAAAAACGTCAGCCTTAAGGAGAACTTTTACTTTCAGTCTCCAGAGGGGGTAGCTGGAATCAGGGCCTCTATTGAAGAAGCGGCTGGTTTTGGTTCCTGCACTCAGAAGGTACTCAGCCGGCAGCCCTTGGGTCTGGGAGATGTAACGGATCTGTGGCACAACAGTTTAGCATCTCTGGTCAATGTGTAGGATCAGCCGGTACCAATCCTCTTGAAACACAGATCCAGAGAACACAAATGTTCTTCTATGTCATTTTAAAGGTAAGTGGCATTTCCACTGAGCACATTCTTTTCAAGAAGGAAAAAGAACAGCATTTAAAAAATGTTTGTAGGAATCTGGTAGCTACTGCTTTCACATTATTAATCACTGACCTGGTCATATTCGGAAGCTCCAGGGTACAACGGCCATCCGAGGAAGAGCTCAGCTATAACGCACCCCAGGGACCACATGTCGATGGCTTCACAGAAAGGAAGGCCCAGGATGATCTCAGGGGCTCTGGGTTACACACCACACAACAGAACCGTTAGCCAACACACGAGAAGCCATGCCTTCAATATAACTGCACCACATAATCCAACCGCCCTGTTAAAGACTATCTTGGTACACAAGGCTCACCGGTAATAGCGTGACTGAAGGTAGGTGGAGCAAACTGCCTTGGAGACGTAACTGGCGGAGCCAAAGTCGATGACCTTAACACGGAAGGGCTGGCGGACGGGGTCTACTAGCATGATGTTCTCGGGCTTGAGGTCAGCATGGATGAGGCCCAGGCTCTTCAGCTTAGTGAGAGCAGTGGCCACCTGCTGCAGCACGGGCCGGATGGATTTCAGCGGCAGCGGACTGAACTTGCTTTGCTTCAAGAAGTCGTAGAGGTTCTGCTCCAGCATCTCAAACACCAGACAAGTGTGGTTCTTGTGTTGGAAGCACTCAAGTGACCTCACAAAATTGAACTCGTCCGCGTTCTCCGTGCTTAGCAGGCTCAGGATGCTCACCTAAGAGAAGAAGCCAAGAGGTTGCTGAACATGGGCAAAATTTAACCTGTTTCAGAAGGTCAGGGTTCCCCAAATCCTGTCATAGAGGGCCAGAATCCAGCACAGTTTGCACATCTGTTCAAGCAGGAAAATCCAAAAACTGTGTTGGATTCTGGCCCTCCAGGACTTAAACTGGGGAACTCTGAAATCGGTACTGAAAGACAGCCATGTCTTAAGTCTGTTAAAGGACACTTACATTGGCCTGTGAATGAGCTAACATTTGTTTTGGAAGGTCATGCTGCTACACCTATTCAGGACATGAAATGACACCCCAACACTCTGTAAAACAGTATCTATAGTATGTTCACTGGACCAAGGGAAGACATAGTCAGGGTTTCTCTTCTATGTTTTCAATTACTGAATAAAGCTGTTGTAAGTAGTGACCATATGCAATAATATGAATGAGAATATCATTCCACCGACTTTAGCTGTGCAAGAACTGTGGTTAGTGGTATCGGGAGAAGGCAGTCTACACAAACTATATGCATACCTCGATTTGTCCCTGGCGGGCATACGACGGATGGTTTTTCAGGATCTTAATCGCCACAATCTCATTAGTGCCACGCTTCCAACACTTGGCCACCTGCCCAAACGTTCCCCGGCCTAGAAACTCCAGAACCTCATAGCTGTTGGACATGGAGCAAAGGATCTCATGCTGTACCAGTTGGTAGTCCCCTTCGCTGTGGGAGTTGCTACTCTTAGTAGTGGAGGTGGAATGAGCAATAGATTGGACGGTAGTTCCATCGCCGCCGACCCGGTGGGACAGCGCAGGGGCAGAGAGCTCTTCCAGAATCTGGACACTGTCGCTGCTGTCAACCTCTTCATTTTTGCGTTTCAGATTGTGCTGCCTCTGGTAGACGCCGTGAGACTTGGAGGAGGCGGCTTCATTCACGCGGCAGCTCGAAGAGGAGGAGGAGGTGGAGGAAGAGGAGGACGACGAGGAGGGCCCCGGGAGACTGCCTGTGCTGTCCGCGGCACGAACCACAATCTGCCCACGGGAGCCCCCTGCTGGAGGGGGAATCAGGTTCGATGAGCCATATGCAGCATTAAAGCCAGAGGATGTGGGGGTGGCGGCATTTCCCTGAGAGGGGCTGGGCAGGTAGTACTTGCTCTCACCCGATTGGCTTGTTACATCCCATAAACAGTTCTCCACCTTCAGCTTTTTCACACAGGAAAAGGCACTGGAGGACACTGAAGGGGATGAAAAGACCTGAGGTTGGGAGGCCATCCTTACTGTAAAAAAAAATGAAGACAAAACAAAAACAGAAAACACAAGTTACACATTCATATACAACAACGATCATAAAACCTTACGATCTTTATTGCAACGTTGCATCTAGTATTATTTGATGTATGGGAGTAGATCGCAGCTGCAGCGACATTTATACGGCAGAACCTGCATTACAATTTACACAGTATTCGTCGGAGTTGTAAATGTATTTTCATGCACAACAGGGTAATCCACATCACACGTAACTGCTGATTACGAAAACAAGTACGAAACGAAACAAACCTAGATTTTCACTGATAACAACAAAGCAATAGTTTCGTCGTGACAATTTATCGTTTAATAAAAAGCGTTATCCCCTTACAAATTTTCACTCACCGTGCCGTATTAGATATTTCCACTGATATTGCGGACATAAACCATTACAATCCACAGTCCCCGAATTAAGGCGAAAGCTACATCTAGAACACTATAGTAATTCAACAAACATAACACTCTTTAGCTACAGCAAAATATCCGTATCATTTAATGCGTTTGACGCATCTCCTTACAATGGAAAACTCGTCAGCTTGTTATAAAATCTAGCTACTTACCACTTGATCTTATTTCATCTCCAGACTGATGCCGGGTTAAGGCGGATAGACACCGTTTCCCCAAGCAGCATCGTACCCTGGAAAGGGCAAATAAACGATAAAAAGCCACATAAACGCATGTTCGTATTAAGCATACATCACGGTAGGTAGCTAGCTAAATAGTTTTTCGGCTGGCCGTCGATATTTGCCATTAGTGTGTATAACAAAGCACAGGCAAGACTCGGCGACGGATTAACCATATAAATAAAAAAATAACTAAATAAACACGCATATAAACTAGAGACAACGAGAAAACGTCTAAGCTAAATACCTGTATGAATCTTAACCTCGCACGTCCATATAATCATTCGTTTTTCCGGCTCCCCAGTTAGGCCTCATTGTTTCCCCACGACAACGTTAAAAATGGAAAAAAAACGTGAATAAAGAAAATGGAAGGACTCCTAAATATTTAAACGACACAACGCGACTGGATATGATTTAAACGAAAAACAACACGGTAAGCATCTACATTAAATACAGTTAAACAATTGAAGGACCGACGTCAAAGTGGAAAAGCCCACATCCCCATTAGTGTCAAAAGTCCCACTTCCGATAACGTTATCGTAAATGCAACAGCTTCTTCTTCGGTGAATTCACTGGTCGCTCATGATCCCCGCGTGGAACTTACTGCCATCTACTGTCCGTAAACAGTATCGCCGCGGTGGCCTCCTCACGACACACCCAGAACACAGTAATAACAATAGTCACATCCATCCAAAGATCTTCCATCCGGCTCATTAAACTGAATAGTTGTGAGCGGCAATTTTAATAATAATAATAATAATAATAATAAAGCTATTATTATTGCTGATGTTTTGTTGCTATTATTTTTTTCACAAGCTAAATATGTAAACTTTGCCCTTGATCACGGTGTCGGGGGGTGG
>JAODJU010000108.1:21517414-21548198 GCA_026776725.1 Gnathonemus echidnorhynchus
CGTAGTATAGCAAAACAGTATTATGTGGGGTGCTCCGCTAATCGAATTTAAGAAACATAAAGTTTATACAGATTACTCTCTTTTGGGTATCACAAAACGCATCTCATTAATATTTAAGCCATATTACTAATCCTCTTACCAAATTATGGGCGTAAATTAATGTCCGTATAACACCGAAAAGCTGGTGTCCGGCCAAATGCATTGCCTGTCATCTGAAGCCCTGGTGATTATTGAGCATGTGCGATATAATATCGATATGATACATAGTCAACAGTAAACAAATTATTGTTCTTAACACCGCCAAAAAGTTGCACATCAGGACTTTGATGTGACCTGACAGCAGTGACAAACTTTACCATTCCAAAATATTAGAGGGGAGAGGTTCTGCACAAATGTAAGGCACAGGGTCTTTCTTTATTCGAAGGTAGTCCTGTTTTAATCTTTGTGTTGCTGTCGTTGGTGCTCTCTTATTACTGTTGTTGCTCATCTGAAATGACAGGACATTAAAGAATCACATTAAAAAGACCAAATACATTCATGGTAGCATTTGTCTTTTCCATTTTTTCCTTGAGGTGATAAAAATCCACACCACCACCTCACCCCAACACAAAAGGCGGTTGCTGTAAATAAGCACACACACTGTGTCATGCATGCATGCACGTACAGTCGCTCGCACGATTTGATGCTCTGATGCTTTTAACCCGCAAAACAGCAGCAGCAACATCAAAAAATCTGCTTCACTATGAATAAGAGTATTCATTTACACTGATTAAGAGGCGGTGGCTAACTTAATAGTAACAACTAAAAACTGAAAGTAGGCATAAGTAAAGTGGAAAGCGGAGGCAGCGAGGGACTCGAACCCATGCCCGTCCTGGACGCGCTGAGCACCTGGAGCGACACCCGGCCACCCGCCGGGCCACAATACCAGCAGTCCGCGGTGGGCTCCAGCGCAGCTTTATTACACAGCCCACCCGTCAGGAATAACCTTGAAGTCCTAAGGGATCACCGGGCCAGCCAGCCGACGCTTACGGGCCAAGGCCTAAGCGGCTATCGGACGCTACTTTGTTACAACAGGCGGGGCGTTAATAGCCACACATGCAGCGGAAAGTACCTGGGGGGCGACGGACAGCCGCCGTACATTCGGCTCACAAACATCAGCCAGCCAGCAAGCTAAAGGCAGTTACTCTCCCCGCCACACAGAACTAAACAAAACAGAAGAAGAGCTAGCGCTAGCTAAGCGGGCCCCCTGCGCCAGCCCCATACGCTGCGCGCCCCAAGCGAGCCGGGTCTCGGCGTTTACCTCTTACTGCGCCCCGGTGACTGGCTGCTAAAGCTACGCGACCGTCTGCTCTCCTTATATCGACGGGGAGTCTTTCAGGGATCCCGGGAAAGTCGGCTACAGATACGGCGACAGCACCTCCAGGTTCCTGTCCATTTCCACCGCGACTCCAATATGGCTACCCAGCGGCGGGGAGGGGTTTCTGGCCTCGGCGTTTCCGGATTACCGACAGCCCCGTCTCTAGTTTACAAAGAGCCCCTCAGTAAAATACGCTTTCCTCCCAACACATGCCAGCCGAACAATATTTACGTTCTTTATAACATTTACAAAATATCAGTAAGCACTTACTGCTTTTTTTTTACCGTTAGGGTCAGATAGGAAATTTACGACCGAAATGAGCGAAAAATGCTCCAGCCGGTAGCACCCATCAGGCCCATTAGACGCCAAGGCGGCAAAGTAAACGAGGATCAAAATAAACAGGCAAGTGCAGAGCACCACTAGGGGGCGCTGTCACTAAGAGCGCCGTTAACGGCTAGGTAAGCAGCGCGTTAATCGAACAGATCTTAATAAACAGACTACCGCAGAGCGCCACTAGAGGGCACTGTCACGAAAGACCCATTAAACGCTATTGTTGACCAAAGTAAACAAAGGCTTATCGAAACTGAGCACAATAATCAGAGTAGTATGTCTCACCACTAGAGGGCGCCGTCACTGAAAACACAGTACGTGAAGAAAGTGATGACAAAATCGCGGTTCCAGGTTATGCGGACTGGGTGCAGAGGTGGATAGTTCAGGTGCGGAAAGCTGAACCAGGTGAGTAGAAAGAGTCACTGTCACAGAGTACACAGTAGGCTGGTTGAAACAAAATCTTTTTTGTTGATTTTTACTTTCTGGACCTGGGTGGGTCTGCGATTTTTTTCGATGTTAAAAGTTGCTTTGAGCACTTGTAATAATAATAATAATAATAATAATAATAATAATAATATAAGCATTTAAATTATCAAGTACAAAAAACTGATATTTTAATGCTTGGCTAAAACATTCAGGGTTTAAGGCCACCCCAGTACTAACCAGGGTAAATACAGAGAGAGTATTTGACATCCTAAGTAAGGTAGTTAATCTAAAAAGTTGAATGTTGTTCCCCCCTACTTTTCCAAAATTTGACTTCATTTTTCCATCTGAAAATACACTTAAGTAACAAGAAAGTGCAATTTTCTCTCAACATTTTGGCCACCTTTACATTTTTCAGCCCAGCGAATTACTTGGTAGTGTCACAATTTTTTTGCCATTCTTATCATCAAAGTATAGTTGCCTGTTATATATTTTACCCAGATATAGATTTTACCAGTCTAAACGTTTCATTTATTTGAAGTAAAACAAAACTGTTGTTCACTGTTAGGATAATTTATGAGGTTTAATTTATGTACCAATCATACTTACTGCTCTTCTTGAACAGTTCTTTTTACAGGTTAAAAGTCCAGTTTTCAACTGAGCTTTTCTGAAACAGTTTCATATCACAAATTTATCTAACTTGTCTGCTGTGTCTCTGGTAACTTGCTGTGATCGTATAGTGGACAGTAGACTGTGTTGTGGCCACAACAACCTTGGTGTGAAGCACGGCATGGAATGTCATTTTATACGGAGTGAAGGTGGAAATACAGTTTGCTTAATCGAACCTGAAATGCATGTGGTTCAGTCTTTGGACAATTACGGACTTCAAAGGGCCCCCAAGCCACAGCTACCTGAAAGATGACCTTAGCCAACAAACTGAACACTTTTTATTTTATGGGAGCTTTGAAGCGAACTATAGAAATATTGCTGAGCTACAGATTAGCGGACCAAGTCCACGGACCATCGCTGCGTTGTTGGAAAATGAGGCGAGCAGGACACTAAAGAGAGTGAACACCAGAAAGGTAACAAAACCTTGTGACTTGCCTGGACGGGTCCTGAAAGCCTGTGCAGACCATCTCGCTCCAGTGTTCCGACCATATTCAGTTCTTCGAGCCATAGTGTCTATGTGCTTCAAAGGGGCCGTCATCGTCCCCGGCCCCAAGAAGGCCCCCCCAGCGTGGCCAAGTGACTTCTGCCCAGTTACACTTACCGTAGCAGTTATGAAGTGCCTTGAGAGACTGGGAAAATATCACATCTGCTTCACTCTGACCAACATACTGAACTCACTTCATTTTGCTTATTGTCGAAACAGTTCCTGTTTTTTGATACAGTTCAGCTTTTAACAAAATATTCCTTTTCAAAGTCATCATCAGGTTCAAGGACTTGGGTCTGAACACCGCCCTATACAACTGGGTCCTGGACATTCTGATGGGCAAACCCAGGTTGTCTGAGTGGATGGACACACATCATCAAACAACACCCTCGACACAGGAACTTCCCAGGGCTGTGTGGGAATATATGCACACATGACTATGCTATATACACATGACTGTGTGGCCAGTTGTGGTGGGTCGGATCTTCAATGATGATGAAACGGCTACCAGAAGGAGGTGGAGAACCTGGTAGGCTAGAGTCAGGAAAACAATCTCCTCCTGAAACTGTGGGGGGAAACAAGTGAGGCACTACAACCCCTTCATGGTCAACATGGTACCTGTGGAGAGAGACTCCAGTTGCAAATCGCTGGTTGTCCACATTACGGAGGACTTGACATGGACGACACACACAGCATCCATATTAAAAAGGGGCATCAGTGTTTCCACCACAAAAAGTTCAAGTTGGTTCAGAAGATCCTCCAGGCGTTCTACACATGCACCGTGGAGATCTTCCTGACTGGAAGCATCATCACCTGGTTTTGGGAGCACCATGCAGGACAGCCCAGCCCTGCACAGAGTGGTGTGTTCAGCTAAACACACTTTTGGGTGTAATGTCTTGAACCTGTAGGCCCCACACAAGCAGCACTGCAGGGTCAAAGCTTACCCCAACAATGGCCTCTTCTCTGCTGCAGTGAAGAAGACACTACTGCAGACTGAAGACCAAGACTGGGACTGAGGAAAAGCTTCTATCCTTAGGTCATTCATATCCTGCACATTATCCACCCAGTTTCATCGGCAGTCTTTTTCAGTTTTTGATACACTGTTCTCTATTTTTATTTGTTTTTATTGTCTATTATTGTTATTTTTATGATTTTATTCTAATTTTTATTTTATTTTTATTCTGTTAAACTGCTTTGATTTTTTTCTTTGAATTGCTCATTTTGTCAAGCACAATCCAAGAAACAGATTTAAAGGCATGTCATTGCACAGTGGTACAGTGTATGAGTGGGTATGCCACAAATAAAAACTGAAACTTGAAAGTAGAGCATTCTTGCAATATTTGTTGAAAAATAAAATCAGGCACTAAATGTGTTTGGAGTATTATATTGTGCAAGGGAGTCAATAACTTACAATATCAATAAAAACAGATGCTGTTTACGTATATAGATCTTCTAGCAAGCTCAGCACTGTGAAGTATGGAAAGATCATAACAGGAGATTCATTGACCTACAGTAAATGTATTAACTGTCCAGTGATATGCCCACATTGGCAGTAGTTTTCTACATATCAAGTGTTTGGTTGAGTGAGTTCCACACAATAAAACTAATAACATCTCAAGGGTAATTCACAAAATGGATATGTAATATCAATTCCCTTTTTGATAATTTCTCACTTTCCTGGTTTCTATACTGAAGAGTATGTAACGGTCACAATTTAATCTTTTTCCTTACTCGACATCCGTTTTCATGCTAATTTGAATGGATGTTCCAGAAACATATGCAATCAGTGGCTATTTGAGGGAGTATAGTTGCTGTTTTGGTGCTGATATTAAAAAGCACTTCTGTCTTCAGAAATATCATGTAAGTACCCCAATCTACAATGCTATCTTTGTGAACAGCTGAACATGCCTGGACAGTTACATAATTACCCATAAAGCTTCTTCACTTAACACTGATTTTCTTTATGTGTAAGTTGAAATGTAAAAACACGAACAACAAATGAAACACAGAGTAAATATATCTAGTAAAATCATCGTTTATTTTCAACCCAAAACACAGGCTTACCAAAAGGCCATCACATCAGTATTACAAAATACCATTAATTTGAGATATATTAGCATTTTGCTCCCAAAATGTTTAAATACATTGTGTATATATATGTACATATACACTATTTTTTAGCATTTTACACAAATATTGACTACACCAGCATAGTCACCATGTAGAAGAATGATAAAAGAACCGGAATCATGCATAAAGATACCACATGCTTTACTTGTGTATAACAATAGAGTGTACAGAAGGCTTGGTTAAATAGGTGTGTTCAATTGCGTAGAAGTGTATAACAAGTTAAAATACCTACCCTTTACTGTCATGAATACACTGTCATATTTTTGTTATAACAACCACACCTGTATGGAGAAGTCTACGTTCGACATGCAAGTTACCAGCACAGAGGCGTGTAAAACATCCTTATAGAATCAGATGCTGAGAAGTGAAAATAATTAAATAGCACTTTAAATATGCCTATTAAGTTTTAGATGGATTCAAAGACTATTCAATTTAACCTCAATACAGCTGACCACGATCCCTCACCAGGAGATGCAGTTCGAAGATGGATAGACAATATAACTGACAGGCAGTCTTAGACAGATGGATGCAAGCGACTATGCTTTTTTCACAGTGATTCATATTTAACTCACCACCATTCACCATTACATTGCACCCACTACCAAGTTCATCTCTTGTGTATCCATTTCATATACCGTTGGACAAGAAAGTTGGACAAGACCCTTCTATTCTTGTCAGGAAAAACGTCTGATAGCCCAGCTCTGAGAGGTTAAACCTTACAGTTCCTCCATAAGGTTGCATATATATGCTATTAGTTCCACCAAGAAATGAAATAAAAGTATACCGCAATCACTTTACATGAAATAGGAGGAAAAGTCCTGCAAATCCCCACAAAACATAAGGCATAAATTATGAAGGATTCATACTAAAACATGGCAAACACTTCAATGTAACAGCAATTGAGTCTCTAGCAGTCACATGTTCCTGACTAATTTGGCTCAGTCGACTCCCATGAAAAACTACGTGCATTTTTTTGTCCCTCATTAGTAGCCAACATGACATGAAATCTAACTTAGCCCCTTAATTCAGTTATATGCTTCTTTTTGTATATCCTGTATAAGTACTCTGTAGTCGCATGGAAATGGTTAGAGTCCATTAACCATCAAGTGGCGTTTCTTTTCAATAAAAATAACCTTCGGTGTTGATAAAGTGAAACAATCTTTACTAAAAGGCTACAGCATGATGGACGCCTCTCATTTAACCCCAGTTTTAGTGATTTCATCAGAAGCAGGCGCCGCTGGAGAAGGTCCCATCTAGTTCTCAGTCTCTGTCCATGGAAGTCCTTTGAAGGGGCGGCCTGCTGGAGATCCAGCTGGAGAGGATGACCACCCAGACAGTGACGGCAGCACACTTCAAGTAGAAGCTGGGGCTCCCTGCTTGCGGCCGTGAGCTACCTGAAGGAGTGGCGGAAGTGAACGCTACGGCGCTTCAGCTTTTCGGGGTCGTGTGACGCCATGTGAGAAAACTCCCTAAAGATGTCAAGGTACGTGGTGTCACCTAGAAGAAAAGGGGGAGAGTGTTACACTGGCGCCTTTCATCCCATCGTAGATCTTTACGATGAAATTAAAGGTTCTAAATACTTCTCATTTTTTCCCCAGTGAGGAATACACAAAAATAGTTGTAACATTTGATTGCAGTTTTATAATAATATTTCAGGCAAATAATTTATAAAGCTCAGATTCAGTACCACAAAAATAAAAATGACAGTATCACTAATAGATCTGATAATTTGGCAAAAGGTCTAGTGAAACCTACTGTAGAGTGTCATATGAAAATTCTACCAGAAATACTCACAGAAGGAGATAAGATATTTTTGGGAATTTCCCACAAGGAAGATAATTATTATGGGAATTTTATATTTTATATCGATTTCTTATATTTTTATACTTCATGCCTTTACTATTTATAGTGACCCATCTTTGACACTGTGTTTATAATAATAATAATGATAATAATAATAATAACATCCATTAGTATTTTCAGTATTAATAGTGGTATTTTAACTTCTTTATGCCACAAAATACAGTATCAGGACCAATATGCTGTTTATCTGCATTTGCACTGCAGTTCCAGTGCATTAAATCAGTGTCATTATGATATCCACAGTGGAAAATGAGAAAAAAAAAAACCAGGACCTAATTTAAACACTTCGGTCACTGACTTTTAGCCTTACTAAGTTTTATTAAGGAAAACTTCATAGTGAGTAAAAGACATAGTGAGTAAATCGTTCCACCACACAGACCCATGCCAAGAGTTAATACCCTCTGTCTGCGATTATCACCCTGTACATGTTAGGGGGGGGACTTTTTTCTATTTTATTTAGATTGCATTTGGCAAGAGAGAATAGATTAAAATCAGTACCATAAAACCCATGATGATTGCATTCTTTTCCAGTATATTAGCCAGCTTTGAATTAAAGTATTATATATTACCGTACAATGACCATTTAACCTTTATAATTGGTTTATTAACATAAGTCAGTGTGCTTTTTGAAAGGAGCGCAAAGGAAATACTTTAATACTCATTTTACTATGGAATCGTTCATTTCCTTCCCTCCTATGAACAAAAAGCCCACTTTGTGTGAGAGAAAAGCAGTCTGGACAGGAACAGTTGGGAAAGAGAGGGACTCCATGAATGAAAGCAGCACACCCACAGAGGAACAAAGCCCAGCGTCAAGAACCATGACACTCCACTCACTCTATCCCGAAAATCCTTGAGCTGTGATTTCATGGCGGCCATGGTGACAGCCGTATCTATGGAGGCAACAACATTGTCAATGCAAATGTTACCCTGGTTAAATCTGACAGGCCCAGCTCATTAAAAATAAAAGAAAAATAATAAAAAAAGATTTTGATCCATTTCAAAATCTTTTTTTTTTTAATTGATTCTCTTAAATTCTTTAAAATTGTATATACAAGACTACTAAAATGCAAAAATACTGTATACGCTCAATCAAAACTGGAAGAACCTTCCTCATTGACCTTAATATGAGTCATTGTTAAATATAAAATGGACTTGAGTTACAAGTAATTCAGTCCGGTCATGTAATGGTAAATGCAACATTACTGAGATAAGTGCTCTGCAGGGCTTGGGCTACCAATCACTTACAGTTACTGAAAGCCATGCACTTTACAGGATTTTAGGTTATTTTTTAAGTATCCTATAATATTGTATTGTTTTTATTTAATCTGCAGTAACAATTTGGCGACATTACTTTTATGAATACCATAGTTCTTGGACTTAAACACCGAATGGTAAATCCATCCAAACATAACCTAAAAAAACTATTAATATAATCTGAAATAGATTGTGGCTGAAAGAACAATGTCAGTAGGTACTTTGCATATGACCTGCATCACATATTCCCAGTTCATACAACTTTCATCAGCATTGCATAACTGTTCAGAAGTAATGCATACTTTATAAAGCTTCTCTTTAAGCATCATCTCAATAGACAAAGCCAAACAATCCATCCATCCATCCATCCCCCAACCACCAGTACAGGGTTATACAATGGGGCTAAAACCTACCCCAGTACAAGGCTCAAGGCTAGGGAACAGAATGGCAGTTTGGTGCAGGGTATACTCACATTACTGGCAATGTGCAAATATAAACGTCAGAGAAGAACATGCAAACTCCACAGGCACAAAGTTGAGCAAGTGTGCCTCTAATATACACATACAACTTGTCCTTTTGTCTTTGCATGAACACAGACCCCAGATTCATGTCCAACCTTTCAAAACTGACACGCACAGAAAGTCATACATTATTGCCCTGAAAGACTTGGCCCAACATTTTCTCCTCTGACCCAGGGTTGCTTGTCTGTTATCACATAATTGTACTACTGGATGCTTGATATTAATCACTGTTTGTACCTCAATTCCCTCTCTCGAATCAAATTTATCTATCTAGCATCTGACCATCTTACGCACCAGCAAAGTGTGAACATTAGGACACTCAGTTAAGTTATAATGCAATCCATACTTGAAGGAGTGATTTCTATAAGGGCCAGGCAAAGTAAACTTACAGTGTACCTGTACTTCCACTTGTGCAAATTTGAAATAAAGGTTTTATCATCATTAACCACTAACACCCATCGATTAGGATAGTGTGTGGTGTGGTTGATTGCAGTAACAGTGATTACCAGTCCCTTCACGCTCTCGGGTAAGTTTCCAGTATCTGCACTCACGAATGGTTCCCACCCTCTCCAAGGTTAGCAATGTTAGCTACACTTAGCAAAGCAGAAATATTGTGAGACAGATTGAAGAAAAGAAACACAGAGAGAAAAGGTTAAGAGTTCATCCACATCTTTCTTTTATTAGTATTTTTTCAGTGTTTTAAAAGACAACGGTAAAAGGAAAAACAGAGGATTAAAAAAGACAGCAATAGGTATACAAGGCTATTTTGAGATACAAGTTGTTCTCTAACAATATTAAGAGATTGTACAGATTGCAGCAAGAATGAAAGCAAAGAATAATACAGGAAACTTTCACAGCAGTTTGTCAAATGCAGACAGTCAAAGAGTTAAAAGCATATTTACAGCATTGTTCTTCATAAGCATTTTCTACCCCCATGTTACTACACTTACCCAAAGAGTAAATATTTAATACTTCTGCTGGTTCAGTTAACACCACAAGGTTTTGGTCACTATCCAATACTTCTCCTACATATCCTACATCATTTACCATTGAACAGCTTTTCATCTGCATCACTGAAAAGGCAAACCGCCCTACACACCTCTACCTTTTTAAAAAAAAATACTGGAATGAAGTCACCTTTTGCACTGGTTGAACATTCGTTTAAAATCAGAAGACTAAAAGTGCTTTTTTTTAACCATGTTGTTATGGCAATATAAAGTGAGAAGAGGTCATAATATGATCCAGTTAGGTCCTGACAACTCACATACACGCTACACTCCCTTTGAAATCATCAAATATTTCAAGTCTAATGGCACAGTCATTAAACTGGTCTATATATTTACACCAATGCTTGATCTCCTGAACCAGGGGTGGGCAATATTATCCAGAAAGGGCTGTTGTGTGTGCAGGTTTTCGGTGCAACTCCCTAATTAGATTGCTAGTTAGAGGACTGATTGGCTGAAGAGTCCTCACACCTGGGTTTGAACAGCTGACCTAAAGGATATCCCAGAAATCTGCATACACACCGGCCCTTTGTGGATAAGATTGGCTACCCCTGCCTTAAACTCTCCACTAACAAAAAAATAAAGTATCCTAATGTAATCCTCATTTAAAGAGGAGACGAGGAAGTGGGAATAAGATACGGGAATAAGATCTCCTCTTAACTAGGATTATTTTCACACAAACCCTCAAATAAGTTTAGATCTTTGGCAGTAAGTACATGGGATACACGCTTAGCACTCTAAGGATGTATCAAGCATTTCCAAACCATCAGAACAGGTAAAAAAGGCAATCGGCCCCTTCTGTACTCACATTTACACAATCAAATGGGATATTCCTTCACTTTCCATGGTTTAAAGAATAACTGCCTTACATAAAGTCACTGTAACAGTGATACATATAATACTGACTCCATTATCTCAAAACTGTACCTCTAAAAGAAGCAAAAACTGATATTTTAGACCATTTATCAATTGAATCGATTTATGCATGTACATTACCCTTTACATGCAAGACGAGCAAATTAATTGACTTCATTGTCGCAGTTTGGGTTAATTTGGGTAGATTTATACAATGAAGAACGGGTCTCATTAGAGCCAGCACAGAATATAATAGATAAATAATGTTAGACTAAATAAGATGTCGGGCATTAACCCAAATTAATCTCATTTTAGAGATCCATTTATAAACAGACCAGTCTGGCCCTTATACACAGCAGACCAGTGTCTCCCAGTCACAAAGAGAGTGTAGCTTAAATAATCAAGAATCACATGAATTTATTACCCATGCACTTAAGCTGAGGGCTCTGGTCATTCTGGAAACTCTTAAACTGGCTTGAATGTAGACATCAGGCAGTGGATCTACACAAAAACAGCTCAAAAGCTAAAGCCTTTTTTATGTGGCTAAAATTTCACTACTTCAGTGATCTGTCCACTACAGCTAGCTGCTTTCTGCGCAAAGGCCTCTGCATGATGTTACAAATTGTCACTCAAGATCTGCCATTGCACTACAAGGATCTCAGAAATAATTGGACAATATACCAAATATTCACATGAACGGTGTGTGGACCTGAGTGACATAGGCCTTGTGACGTCCTGCAGTTTTTAATCAGGGATACCCTAAGCAGAATAATAAATGTATAATAATCATAATACCTCAATTAAGTTTTCAACAATCCAGCAATTACACAATATTTGTTTTCATTTATATTAAATGGAGAGCACAAAAATAAGTTTGTTCACGAATAAATCCTAGTAGTGTTCTGTTGACTAGTTGTGTGAAAAAGCACAGAAGTGGGAAGTTAAAATCCTAAAGAGATATTCACCAGGTGCTGTCTGGAATACAGTTTTTCCCAGTTTAAAAAATACCATCTGTGGAGTTTTCTCAAAAATAAAAACAACATTTAAAAAACATTTCAGAGATATCAAAATAATCATTGCACTAGTCCTCTGGGCAGCCAATATAAATAAAAAAAAAAAACACACAGCACATAGATTCTACCCATAAAAAGACAAACGTGATAAAATTGACACCAAAATGAAAAAATACTTCAGGGAAAAAGTGCAAAAAAATGCATGAAGTCTAAATAATATCCTAGCATTTTTATTTAAATAAGTCTTATCTAAAACATACCTTTAGCATATACATATTTACATGCGCACGCTCCATAAAGCACAGTTCTGATGTCCTCCTTCATGGATTCTCACACACATCACCCAACCTCATCTCACACCCTGTCCCACCTCTCTTTTCAATGATTTCTGCAAGGCCTCCGCATCTTACAGGCAACATACAAAGAGAAATTGTTCACCTCATGCCACTGGAACACAATGAGAACGGAAACGGGAGTGTGGAAATACCGTACTCATGGACAAAAATATACATATATAAAAATAAGTTAATAGGTATAAGCTGAATTGTATGGACTGAAATTGCATGTAGGCTGTACTCTGTTCATGTGAATTCGTGTGAGGGGTTCAAAACAGAATCTACTTCCAGGCGGGAACAAATTATTATCTAAGGAAACTGTTGGGATGCAGATGGTGACTAAGGAAGAGATCTAGAAGGTGTCCTCCTGTGTGGGACAGCTATCTGGATGAAGAGCAGAATTTAGCAGCAAAATACAGAATTATGAGACTCTGTTTCTGACGCAGAGGAGATGGCCGAGTTTGGGGATAGGTGTGTATATGGTACCTTTCTCGAGTGACTTTGACCAGACTTGGCTCACATCAAAACTGTATTATTGCAACTATATATTGAAAATGTTATGGTAAGTTGTTTGTAAAGTTGGTCCCTTAAATGCAGTCAGTGGGTGGCCTTTTTTATTGTCAGTTCTGACCAATCACCTGTGTTTGGACACTCAGCACTATAGGTTTGGACCAGCCGAATATGTGATAAAATGGCAGTTTACCCTAAGACCACAAGATCTGGACTCACACGCCAAAATGACAGAGTGTCACTGTATGCCAACTGGTTCCTTCTGGATCAACCCTTATTCTTAAATCGAGTGCAAACACTGGCCACCGACTCACACCCAGCCTATGTCCAGGATTTTATAAACCAGCTCTCAGAAGAGGTATTTCCATGCATACTAATACACTTGTTGACTCCCAGAGAGAATGCAGGAGGCCCAGCCTACCCGCTCTGGCTGTACTGGCTGGTGTTGTTCTGGTTTTTGGGCAAAGCCGAGGGCTATAGCGTCTCCTACAGGGGAGCAGGGGGAACACCGCGGAGACCAGGCTGGTGCGGTCTGGAATGCTGGACTTTGAGAGGCAAGCAGGGCACCGCAAGGAATATTGTTAGGTAAAGACATCGCTCGCGGCTGAGCTGATGACTTTTGGCACAAGATTCCCTGCGGGCCTGCCCCGAACCTCTACCCTTTGGCATGCGCCACCCCTCCCTAGGCCCAAACTGGATACCAGAACGGGCCGTGGTGAAGAGGGTTGGGGGTGTGTGTTGCCTTAGCATTCATCTATGGTAAGGCAAATGAACTCCTGAATGCATTTCTTATACTGCTGCTCGGTGGGGCTGCAGCTGGGATATTGACCTGGCTGTCCGAGGGGGCCTTCGGATTCTCGCATCTCCTCGTTCATCCGAGCCAGACGTAACCTGGCGGGGGAGGGGAGACGGGGGAGGAGAGGGATGAGCGGGGAATATAACGATAGGAAGGCAGATTGGGAAAAGAGACAAACAGAACAAGTTAATAATATATGAGCCTCCTACTGCAGAAACTGCCCACAGCAAGCTAATGTTCATACACATGCTAGGGGGGGAAGGCCTTTTTCGGGTCTGGTATGGGGTACGCATGCAGCTGGAACCTACAAGGTGACGATGTCGGCGTTGGCGGCCTGCACGGCGATGCTCAGCGGGTCCTGGCCGTCCTCATCTCCGTTCTGATTAGCTCCTCGCTTCAGGAACAAGCAGACTTGCCTGGAAATGCCGGGCAAAGTGGAGAGGAAGTCAGCTGGGGTCTATAAATAATTCGATCAATTGTGGTACAAAAACAACCCCGTTTCAGGCGAGCCACCAGCCTGCAGTCACTTCTGTGACCGACCAATGCAACAAAGGACTCTTTATGACGCTGTGGAAAGACTACGACTTGAAAGACTCTCGGAAGTCTGCTGCAGAACTAATATGCGAAGTTATCCTAAAAAGTTAAAGATAGGCATCCGTTTAATATTGTATAATCTTCGATTATTTGCCACTGATGTACCCGATTTGTCAAGCATGGAACAAACACCACAGCCCTGCTACACACCCCGTGTGTCCTAGATATGTCGCGTGGTGGAGGGGGGCCCTCCCTCGGACGTCTCTTTGGTTGACATCAGCACCATTTTGCAGCAGAAACTCGCAGGCTATCAATGAACCCTGTGGGCGAGAGATCAAGCGGTCAAGCGACTCTTTTCAACCATAATCACAATTACTGTGTTACTGCGCATGGGTAGATGCAGCCCAGCATTTCATTCATGTTAAATTATGAAAAATTAAGGAAGAGATGTAAGGAACCGAGCACATAAGCTAAGATAGGGAAAGTAAAGCACTTTAACCCATCTGGTTTCTATTTTGGGAACAAATTCAGACAAATCTATAACATCGAAAAGAACTGTTGGATACTGAGAAGCTTCCGGATAGAAGCTTAGTGACGCATGATTTTAAACTATGTATCACACAGTATGCCTGCAGCAAGAAGGCGGTTGATTGGACGTCAAAAGGCAGAAGGTTGACGGGCGGGGCAGTCCTCTCATCTTTTATGGACATTGTAAAGTCTAATTAGAGTGTGACGCCAAGACATCTGTAAAGGCAGCCGATGAGTACTTGTTGCTTGAATATTTGGCAGGATGCATCTGAATCTGAAGGAGGATGAAGCTCAATATCTTGTGAGCTCGGGGTGACAGCTGCCAGAAGACTTTGGATATCCTGCTTATGGAGTGCAGCAGTGCTCGCGTCATGGCGCACCAGAAAGCGGAGAGGATGTGCGAGGGCAACGGCAAGAGCGAACAGAAATGTGGGGGAGGCTCACCCCGATCACGGCTTGGATAAGGGGGCTCTTGCTCTCGTCCTCGTCGTTGGTGGCGTTGACGTCCGCTCCATGTGCCAGCGCCTCCGCCATGGCGGGAAGGTTCCGTGCTCGTGACGCCTTGTACAGAAGGCCGCCAGGGTGCAGGTCCCGCAGGTCCTCAGGGTCCGACGTCTCGGGCTCCAGCTCCGTCTCCCCGCTCGACTCCTCCGAAACCTCGCACTCTGGACATATGTACAGGTTGTGCTTATTACATCACGGTTAGATCCATACCATAACTTAGGGATGCACGATACATCAGTATCGGCCAACGTTCGTTAAAAATCAAGACATCGGCATCAGTCTCAGTCTTGGTCGATATTGTTGGCCGATATCGAGATTTTACCAGCAGCCGTTTAGTGGATTGTCTGTATATCCTTTTTCTCAGGCTTTGACATTTTTTTGGATAAAAACAAGAAGTGCCCACTTTTTAGACACTGGGCAGCCCTAATTGGTATCGGTATCGGTGAGTACCAGAAAGCGAGCATTAGTACTCGTATTCGGTCGGAAAGAAATGGTATCTAACCTAGCAGTAACAGCACCACTGTTTCTCTCATGCATCCTGCGTGGTCTGTACCCCTGACCACAACGATACTCCATCATTTTTCCCCACCACATTATTGTTTAACAAACATGATCTCATTTATAAAATCCATATTTTTTCCACTTTTTTACGGGAAATATCTCCTGAGGCATATTGAAGAAAACAGAAAGCTACAATTAAAAGTAACATAATCCCGTACATATACACAGCTGCACTTAATGTACAATGCAGACAACTTCTCTGTCAAATAAGAAAAGATCCTGCTATCGGAAGTGTTAAACATTTTATATGCTGCTATCAGCTTACAGACGAGCTGCCCGTTTTCCCCCAAAGTGCCATAAAATACCCAGTTTCCAGCCTTTTCATTGATGCCTTGTCACATTAGTTTCTCTTCCTGTGTGTGTCTGTGCATATGTCCGTTTAGTTTTGTCACCTAGCTCCATTTTTTTGTAACATTGGTTATTCAGCATCATAATGCTGGAAGAGGTTTCAGTAAAACGTGTTTGTGTGCGTCTGTGTGAGTATATAAGGAAGAAAGAGGAATTATCTAAGAAAACATCATGTCCTTGGGGAATAAAAAGAATGAAAGCGAATTAACGTCCGATACAATTTGTTCCAGTTCATATTGAAATATTTAATCTTGTTCCTAGTGCAGCCTAACAGCAATAATACTGCTTCTGGGCTTATTGTCAATATGAGTTTTTGATATTGTGCGAGTTTGTGACCCTGGACACTGATTTGCCTTCTGGCAAAAGATGGAAAGTGCTTCTTACATAAATGTAGATTTAAAAATTATTTTTAGCAGAAATAATAAGGGGAGGGCAGTATGTCTCACACATTAAAATAATTTTCTCTAAACTATTATTATATATTAATATTTAATTTGATTAAATTTGATTTTGAAATACAAATAACTAATGAACATAAATACATAATGAAAATGTCACTTTCTCATCCATTTTAGATTTTCCAATTTGTAAAATAAAATCTGCCAAATTTAATGAGCATTTCAACAATGGGTGATGGTGAGGTGATTCTCAGTCCTCCCACCTTCCTCCGTGACACTGTCCACCACCGAGCCAAACAGCAGGATGTCCGTGCTGCCGTCTGTACTGCCACCGAGGCCACTGTCACTGCTCAGACCTGCGGGGCCAAAGAGTGCCAAGCCAGGGACACGTCACTCACTCCCGCTGCCTCAGCAGAGCGCGCCAGATCGTGGGCCAAGTCCCACTTCTTCAGCCATTTAACACTTCTAAATGCCCGGTGCCCCCTTCCCACCAGACCCGCGTTTCTCAACCCTGTCCTTAGGGATTCCCAGATAGACTGCAATTTTGTTCCCGCCCAGCTGCCAGGTATTCGATGTTTTCGACTGACTGGGAGCTGCGAGGACCGAAAAATGCAGACATCTGGGGGTTCCTGAGAACTGGGTTGAGGAAAACTGCCCTAGAGGAGGTCTGTAACCTCCAGAAAACCCTCTCTTAACCTTCCCTCCCCACATGGAAAGACTCTGCAGATACTACCAATCATACAGATTAACCGAATACCAGATTAGCATGAGAAAAGCCTTACTGCGAGGTCCGGAGCCCGTATCGAAATAGGAGAAGAGAGAGTCCAACTCGTCCGGGCAGAAGAGCGAGTCCCTCCGAAATTTCCTCTCCAGTGCAGCAGCTACTGAAGTGAGCGGGTGAAAGAGACAGATTCCCAAACGATTGAGTTTGCAGTTCACTGTCACCCGATCACTGTCCCATTATGCATTACAAACATTATATTTATTTAGCACATGCTTTTATACAAAGTGACGAACAATTGGGAAAACAGGGTCAGATAATCCCTGGAGCAATTTGGAGGGTTTTGGCCCTTCCTTCCACTGCCCCCATGTCCTATAGTTACTGCCAAAGGGGTCCAAGCACCTGAAGACAGGGTGGCTGGAGAGGCGCTGCCAGGCTCTTGCCGGTGCTTGCGGCGCGATTTGGGGGCTTTGCCGCCGCTCTCGTGCCTCTGGCACGTCTTCACGCTCCAGCGCCGTGATTTCCGCTCGCCGTTCACTAAGGCTTCGCTGCCCGACAGCTTCTTCAGAAACCTCTTCTCCACGTACTTGGCTTTTATCCAGGCTTCCTTCTCCTGTCTGGGGGAAGAAAATGAGGTGGGGACCATGAGAACGCGGATCCATGAGTGGTTTTTCACAAATCTAGCCCGGGGTCAGCATCTGGGGTCATGCCGCACCCCTTTAAGACTGCCGGGACAGCAGGGGTTTTGGGTTACGTTACACATGATCTGAGCTGGAAATGTGCCACAATGAAACCTAGAGGAGTGTTCACCTTGAACTTGAGGGCCCGGGCTTCTTCACGCCTAATTCTTCACAAGACCCTTCATAAATGTGGTTGATCGTGCTGTTTCCCAGCTCGCACATTAGCTAGAGACAAAGGACAAAAAGGAAGAATCTAAAGTCAGTGATCACTGTAAGTACTTAAGTTTCAAATGGCCGTCATTTAAAGTAACCACATAAAACTTAACTCAGACCTTAGTTAAACAGGCCAAACAGTGAATTCTAAGCACTAAATAAATAACTGGCCAAGGTGATACCTGACTCTTCAGTGCAACCCACCTTCAATAATTCTGGTTCCCAAGAATCCAAAGTCAGTGACCGGACCTTGGAGCAGTGAACGCCCAAACTCCTGAAACACATTAAAAAAATGTATGAAGCAATATGCAACATCGAAAGATACATCTTAATCTTATGGTAACGCCACACTCAGAATATGCAGCCTCACTTGTCTCCAATCTTAAATTTCGCTTCGTCTTGAGAGGAAGAGACCGTCTGGCAGACGACGGAGTCATGAAGCCTTAGAGTCCTACCCTCCCCCGTGCAAAGCTCCCGTCAAGCATGCGAGCCGAAGGGCTCTTTCTCCTCTGAGGCCTCCAGCCTTCCATCGGCCAACCGCCCAACTCTAGAGAGTTATGTAACTCGTGCTTTTTTAATAACCCAATTCCCAAGTCTTTGTTATGATCAAGATGGCATCTCAGTGAAGAATGCATCTCAGGAATAATTCTTCTTAAAAGTAATAAGTGAATGCTAACTGATAACCTGCAGTATAATGCCAATCACTACTGTTATTAATCACCACCACTTTAACCTTCCACCTTGTCCTATTTGCATGTTGTTGCATATTGTATGCATATCATTGTTCACTATTCTGTTATTGCTATTCGTTGTTCTATATCGTTATATGTTAGAGGGCAAAACCAGCATTATGGACGGGACATTTAGGTTCATATTGGAAACACAAAATGCCTCATTGCATGGACAAGCTTAGTATGAATGTGATGCTTTTCATATCTTTTCATGTAGCCTGTTGGGATGAATTCAAGAAAATAATAAAAACTAATACATTATTTTATGTCTTTGAAATACACAGAATTTCATGTTTCATGCTTGTGGACCTCACTGCCCTATGTACGTCTGCAGGGAGGTCTGCAAGCAAGAATTTCGTTGTGGTCGTATAAATATCAATAAAGCTTGTAAATCTTGGACCTTGTTTAATTAACATTTTCACTGTCTTCTAATTTTATCCATCTGTATAGATGTAGTTATTTAGTTAGGTAATACCACTTTAGAAGTGCATTCAAGCATTATGGACATAAACAAGATTAATGGTGGAGAACGACTACCAGCTCACTGGAATCAGAACATGATCTGCTAATGCTGAGCTGATCCAAAAAGACCATTTACTCGCCTCTTAAAATGTGAAATGTGCTCAGGCGGAAACAATCAAGCAAATTTTCTCTTGGTATGAAAGCAATGTGACTAAGCTTCTAGAAGTATCTATAGTTACATATTCCACCTGAATAAAGTAGATCTGAAACCACAGGGTTTAATACCTTGGGAAAGTAACTGAGCAGCCAAAAGTCCCATAGAAATTTATCCCATTGTAGTTTGTAGTTTCCCCACAATCCTTGGGGTCTTTTTGAGTGTCCAGGCAACCGATGCACCCCAGGAGTTTTAAAACTGTGCGCTTTCAGTCAGTGTTTCTCAACCCAGTCTGCAGCAGCCCACAGACGGTCCATAGTTTTGCTTCCTCCCAGCTCCCAGTAAGAAAACGTGGACTGTCTGCGGGTCCACGAGGACCAGATTGAAAAATACTGCTTTAAACCATAACTGAGTGGAGAAAAAAAGGAGTCTGTGAGGCCTTGAATATTCAACAGATGGTCTGGAGTGAGGGGGCGGCGATTACACAAACACTAATAATCATCAAACTTCACTCCTACTACAAGTCAGAAAACTATAGCAATATTTAAAACACCAAAGAAAAAAGGACCCCATTGTAAAAAAAAGTGAAAATATGATCAATCACCTCAAAGATAACAGTGTCATCTATGTCATCAGTGCCATTCATGTGACGTCATACTAGCTAAGGATCTGGTGTGCAGAATGTTTACTTAATTGACTGCTGGTTATTCCTGTTGGCACTTTCATAACCGTAAGTCAACAGACACAGAGGACATTCCTGTTCAAGGTCCAGTCTATTCCACCCCCCCATCCCATTTTGCCCTGTCTGTATTGTTTTAACTGCCTTGCATTATATTTGCAGTCTGTATTGTTGTGCACTGTCTTTAGTCACTTAGTAGCTGAGTGAGGCCATCCAATACACATTTTCCACATGGCCAATAAAGGTCTTGACTCTTGACTTATAGTGCAGTTACGGCTTAGGAACTATTTTGTACTTGTACCTGCCCCACTGAAACACCAACGCGTATATCTGTGGTTCTTCCAGGGAGGTAATGACCCGAGTACCTGTGGATGCCGGAGCACTCGATGCACAGCAGGATGCCTAGGTTGATGCTGGCCCAGCGTGGATCGGCCTGGCCGCAGTCGCAGCAGATCTCGTTGCCCGGCACGGACTGGACGCGGTGCAGTATGCCGTCCGCACGCACGCAGCGCTCCCGCGGTTCGCTGGCCGAGTCGATGCTGCTGGTGGACGGCGAGGCCGTGCGGTCTAGGCGCTGTATGAACATACATGAGCAGTCTGTGAGGACACTATGGAGGCAACGAACTGACAAGAGGAAGGACTTGTACAAGGGAAACGGATGGACAGTGTAAAGTGATACATACTAATGTAAAGTAAAGCAAATGCAACTAACTGCAAGATGCTAAGCATTATGTTTGCATTTGTGTTATTGCAAGTAGTTAAGGAGAGTGATTTGCATAAATCTGATGAACCTGATTTGTAAACTGCATAGAAATCTTTGCAAAACATGCACACGCTTAAGCGGCTTACTCTGTTGCACATGTTCTGCACAGTCAAACATGGAAAAATGCAACTGCAAGTAACGGAACCACATTGGTGTCAATGCGCCACATGCATAAGGCGGAGGCTGACCTCGATGTAGTACGTGTCGGGGCTTTCCCGGTAGGCCGAGGCGATGCTGGCCTGCACTGCATGGATCCAAGCCTGCCTCAGCTTCTCTGACTCTGCCTGCAGCATGCAGCTCCTAGGAAGGGGAGACGTGCTCCAGGTCAGACCTCCAACCACCCTGATGCTCACCTTCAGCACTGTCACCATCCTTTTCATTCCAAGCGGAGTATCGATCAGAAATACACTGGCATTTACTGAAATGTCTGGCACAGTGAGTGGTGCCATAAAACCCAGTAAAGGGGAACTTCAGCTTCAACTGTAATCTGATGGTGCTGATTGGTTCTGACACGGGGAACTTACTTGGTGGGGGAGACTACCTCGAAGCAGAACCTCCTCTCGATGTCCTCGCAGGGCTTGACAGAACAAAGCCTCAGGTCCTCCACCACCACCGTCAGGGAGTCCTGCCATGGTACGAGAACAGGTGCCACTCAGCCTCAGCCAGCCAACATCACCTGAGCCATCTCAGCATGAACACTGCTGCATATATCTATATGCATATCTACATAACGTATATCTATGGTATAAATGCATGTCTATATGCATATCTATATAAGGTATGTCTATGGTGTAAATGTACATCTATATATGCCTATCAATGTAATGTATATTTACCATATAAATGCATATCTATATGCATATCTATATAATGTATATCTATGGTATAAATGTATGTCTATGGTGTAAATGTACATCTATATATGCCTATCAATGTAATGTATATGTACAATATAAATGCATATCTATATAATGTTTATCCATGAATGTATATCTATAAGCTTATTTAATGTATATCTATTTGATAAATACATGTCTATATACATATACACACACCAATATATGACCCTTGTATCCTACTCAGGACACTAGTGGTTGCACTGCTTTTTTATAATATGTTATTTCTTCGGTTTTGCTATCTTGTTTAACACATGCACACATGCATGTGCACAATGACAATAAAGTTGACTTTGACATGACCGTAATGCTTCCGCAAACCACTAGAGGCCCTTTCATGACTGGAGCCAGACGCGCCCGATTTCTGCTAGCTGGTTGGAATTTTGAAGTGCATGGTAAGACGCATGCTAGGTATCGAAAAACCATTCGAGACTGAACAACACTGCACCTGCTAGGCTGATACTGATAGCACCCTGCAAACTCTCTGCGGTGTGTTGAGGTGTCTGCTGTCTCTGACAGCTCTCTAGGTTGCCCTTAATCTCACAAAAAACACTCGTGTTGCATGAGGCTTGTGCTTGCCTTTAACTTCTTCTGATACACCAGCTGACTGTTTTGTATGGAGAACCACCGCCTGAAAAAGATGCAAGGTTTCCATTAATCCATTAAGATCCATTAATTCATGTTTGCTGATCATCCTGTGCAGAAGGTACAGTCCACTTCTCCAACAAAATAGCGCAAGGCCCTTGAAGGCTTTTGTCTGATCACATTTCCCTGGGCATCTAGGAAAATTCAAAAATCCAGATATAGATATCTACTATTATTAATTCACTTAAAATCAGTTGAAATCAAGAATCGTCAAATGATTGAAGCATCAGTCAGTGGGGGCAAAGGGGGAGACAATCATTTTTCTGATACGTGATGCAACAATCAATAGCAGAGGGGCCTGGGGTAGCAGAGAATTATTTTCTAATAGATCGGGACACATATGGATTTCTGGCAGGCTATTAATGCTAACGCTCTGACACTTAATCAAAGAGGACTGTGTCCTCAGCATGCCTGGTAGCCATCCGCAGCAACAACATAAGCACACCCTTAGTACAGTAATTCTGACAATATTTACATACAATTACATACATTTTTTCCTGCTAGTTATTTTTTTAATAATCTTAATGACCAATGTAAAGTAGCATACAGAAAAATGTATAAGAAACAAAGAAACAAACAAAAATAATTACATTCAAGTACAAGTAAACATAACGATAATTTACAAAGAAACAGTACAACCTACGTGATTGTGCATGTAAACATGACCCAACAATTCGTAATGAAATTCAGCAACTTCATGCATGCCCAGTGGTCCGCTGCTATTCAGCGTATTTTCCCCGCTCGGAACCAAGCGACTCCTCACCTGTTCCATGTCTTAAAGGCGTTGCTGGCCCTTTTGAACAGGTACCCTTCCATCACCACGCCGTTGGGAGCATCCACGTTGAACTCCACCTTCGAATCGTCGTAGGAGAAATCCTGTTGGAGATAACCGATGGATCTGAGTCGTACGCAGACGTCCACAGAACGACGGGGCTTATGCCGGTCAGCTTGTTGCTCCTGACAGTATGGAATGTGACTCTAGGTGCCCCAGGATGCTCTTTTACTTTCCCTCCCCAAGCACCAGGAAGTAAGTGATAACACTTTTAAACTGGGACTTATACAAACTTCTAGCGACGCAAAACCATTCCAGCCTTATTCCACTGGGTCTGTAAGTGCATGACATTCTTGAACACATGGCAAGATAGCCAATGAGTCACCTGAGAACGCTACATATATTCCAAAACCAAATTTTGCTGATCGTTTTTCCTGCACTAAGAAAAAAAAATTGTGATGCATTTTAGTGTAGTGAGACACTCTCAAGCATTTTGATTACAATTCTGGAAACAATTTTCTAACAATTTCCCTATTCGCTCATTTCTCCCTTGAGTTAAAAATATCTGTAATGAAGTCTGTGAATGACCTATACACACACAGCACCACCCCCCTGCAGAAAAGAGTAAGCCACACTTTTAAAAAGCCACTGGGAGTTCAGTGATTCATCCCTGCCTTTTGGTGGTCCCAACAGATATGTTCGTTGGCATGACGCAAGTAGTTGCATAACTATCCCACTTCAGCCAAAGTATTCCTACTGTCTGAGTTAATGTCTTCAAGGCTTTCGACTGAAAATCCAATTCGTTCATAAATCGCAACAAGCTGATAGTTTGTTGTTTGGGTCTAAAGTCTAAAAGATATGTCTTCCCTCCATTTTTTCCTTCATTGATCTAAATCTCTTGGGAAAAAGCAGCATGATCTCCATTATCTTTATCAATGACTTACACATCTCCCCAGCCCCTTCAATGATACTGGAAATAATCAATGTGAAATAACAATAAATTGAGTTTTTTTTTTTCCAAATATGCATCACTTTTGGTATACGAAATATCCAAGGAAATCAGCTAAAATGAATGCTATTGTTATAATCATCACAAATCCATCTGCCTGCCATTTTATTTTTGTCCTGATCATCCACCTAAATCTCATATTACAGAGTTATACCCCCAGACTCCCATTTGCTACTAGAAGTACTTGTGTCAATTTATCAAAGTCATGTCTTGGCATGAAAGATTCACTGAAGGTTATTCAAAGGAGGTGGAGAACCTGGATGGGGCTTCTGTATGTTGACCACATAGATAGTGCTGAAGTACAACCTCATAGGTAGAAGCTTGGACATGCAGAATGTGTTAAAAGAGACAGATTCCCACATGAACAGCAGAATGCCTTTTAAAACAGATCATGTGACCAGCGCCGAGGCGGACACTGTATCACACTGCCAGCATGCATCACACCAAACTGCACATTCAAGTCCGAGGAGCATCACTGTTGACGTGCCCTTGGCATGCGTAACCTACAATGCTCCAAGACCGTTCTTGGTTATATTAACAGTGACGATGCTGCACTGAATGAACAATGCTGAGGATAATAGGGCTTGCTACATAAATGCTACTCTTAAAACAAAGGCTTTAAACATTCAGACTCCTCTATTCAATACAAAATTAAAGTGGGGGCATTTCACCCCCCAGGGTCAATGCCAAAGACTTACCTTTACACGCTAATTCACAACTAATGTAAAACCTCTGTGAACAGCTGGTAGCCTCTGGATAACTCTAGAATGCACGCAAACTGCAGACGAGTGTTGTGTGCATTTCATTCACATCAACCCCTTACTGTCTTCAGCAAAAACACTTTCAAACCCAGAGATAACATCTAGCATAGATGCCGTGCAACATGCACCAAGTAACAGCTCATCTGTTTTGTCATACCAGTACTTAGGTGTTTCTGGGAGAGCAGGGAAAGATGCAAAGCATGTCCTACTTACAGTAAGTGACATGCTGAATTTGTTTTACGTTGCAAGGCTACCTACGTAAAATCCATGTTGATCTTTCAACACTGAAACACAGTTTGGAGAACAAACTGTGTATCGGTTAAAATTAAATGCCATCATAACTATTTATTTATTTTTTACTTGCGGTTTCCTTATGCACTCATTTCAAAACCATTATTTCACCTACATAATGAGTAGGTAGTTATCTGAATGAAAAGCACACAGATTACATTTAAAAGAATGGCAACTGACACTAAAATTTAATGATGGATTTCATCACTTACCAATCTTTGAAATTCACTCATGTTTAAGATTTTAACAGAGAAATATGTGTATGGATACAGAAGAATCTGTGTGAATCTGCGTATTTCAAAGCCAAATCCTTAATTATCCTTCAAACCACTTTTAACCTCCTGAGTCCTGGGCTTTTGTTTGGTGTGCATGTTTTATTTCCTTTAGCTATTTGGGATTAGTAGGACCTCATAATCATAAAAACCAAACATTATTTTTTTGAACAATTAATAATTTAAAACTAAAAATGATGTCCTTAAATGAGGACGTAGGGTCTCAGGAGGTTAAATTAAGCACCAAAATTACATCGACACTCATAGACAGGCAGTTAGAAAGGCTACAATATTTTCCTCTAGCCAGTTTCATGCAAAATCACAACAAATGATCATGTGCGAAGTGACCATGGACGCAAAGTTCAAACTCCGACATTTCACATGTGGTCTGCAAACACCGGGTAAAAATGCAGTCGCCCGATCATGTTTTGTTGAAGGAGTCAGGTAAACAACCTTGGGAAGAAGACACAGGCATCCCAAGGTACCGTACTAAGTACCATCTCCAGGGAAAACTCTACTCTTGATTATTCAATACTTCAATACTGCTTCTCTGCTCTTCAAATAAACTGTCACTTGTAAAAGATTAGTTCCTCCTGCAATCATTTCAACAGCTAACATGACTTGCATGAAGTACCAAGAGACTAGAAAAATAAGTGTTAATACAGATAGAATTCAATATTTTATTAACATAACGTAACATTTACAAAAAAACGTCTCAAAATTTACTTAAAACGAGAAAACAGTTAAATGTCGTCAAACTACTTAAAATGTTACAAGTAACATGTTTTCTCCCTTATTCAATATTTGCACTGTACAGTAAGATCACACAATAAAAATATGATGTAGCATCTCTGCAAACTGCATATATAAATGCACCTAAGCTTACAAACCCACCAACATGTAGTCCAACCTTCCAAAGATCTTCATTTTCACAATTTTCGTATATTCCAGAAGCATTGGAGAATTAAAATGGAAAGCAAGCTCCAAAATGGTTAAAATAAGCAGCACAACACAGCTCACGAGGAAAAAGACTTATCAGAGCCAATTTTCAGAAAATCGGCATTTCAGTTCTAGCGAGACGCGAGCGGATGCTGGGGACGGCAGGAGCGAACTTTAAGCTCGGAGCGCACGAGCACGAGCCACCTGCCTCTCGCCTTAGAATAACGCTAATTATCATACAGCTGACATTTTATGAGCAATAGAAACGTTGTCGCCGCGCTGACCCTGCCTTTTAACTCTCCCCTGACCGCAAAAATGCTTTCACAGGACTGCCAGCCCCGCCGCTGATCCTGTGGTTTACGACACCTCAGCTCCCTCCCCAGTCCGACTGCTGTGCGGGACACGCTATTGGTCTGGGCACTATACGGAAAGTCTCACGTTGGGAATTGCATGGGTCCATCTGGCTACCAGTCACCCCACGCCATTCTTATTTAATCAAGCAGACTTTATTGCCACTGGGAAGGCAGGCGTTTCTCATACCTACAAGACGGTAAATCACGCAACAAGGCAGAAGGATGCACAAATTCCTCAAGGCAGTTTTCGTATTCTCCAGCACGGTTATCGATTAAGTGATTCCGATCGTGTCTACTAACAAATCTAACAAAGGTCTTACCTTTAACTTATATTCTTACCTTTAACTTATATTCTTAACAGAAGCATAATCAGATTAGACTGTTAATAATTGCCGGTAGACAGGAAACTGGCTGAGGCTGAAGAAGAAAATACAGAATCGGTTTGTTACGTGAAGTATAAAGCAATGCTCTGTTTACAAGCCCCAACTACAAAAGCTGTCATCCATTTTTAATAAACCCAGAAGTTGGATTTGAAAAAGCAACGCACATTAAAAATGGATCAGTGAGTATGAAAATTAGGACATCAAGGGGCAAATGCGCAAGTAAACTGAAATCTTGAGCGGCTTGTTCACGCAATATGCATAGGAACAATATACAAAATGTTCCCGTTTTACACCAAACGCAAAACATTAAATTTGTTTGAGAGTAAAATAGTTTATTATAATCTGGTCTTATATATTGACGCCACGTCTCTGTAACCCATGAAAATCTTATAATCTTACAAGTGAAAAGTAAAGATGTAAAGGCAAAACAACATTTAAACTGTACAAAACACCAAAACGTTTTTCCCACTTACCACCTCCAACAAATTATGTGTAAATTATCCGTTTTCTCGTACCTAAATAAAAAAATAGTTGAGTAACGCCGTCAATGCAGCATGACAGAACTGTGGTAAAATCCTTGGGGTGCGATCAAATTAGTCGGGGTGAATAAAAAGGCTTTACAGCCAGGCAGATGTCCTCCGAAAGACGTCCAAAGTACTCTTATATCAGTTATAGGAAAGAACTTGGTCCCTTGGGGAGGGGGGGGGGTGACACAGACAAGGCATTTCTGTACCCTCAAAGACTTGCATTGCAGAAAACAGCTGACATTCTTACACTGTTCACTGTGAAAGTTACTGCGATGACACAGGAAACATCTGCATCTTTTTCTTACTGAGAGAATAGTGTCTATGAAGGGTGTCAGGAAATTAGACAAGAATGAGCTTCAGTTTTGATAACTCATTCATCCATTTTCTGTAACCACTTGTCTTACTCAGGGTGGTCACAGAGGGGTCTGGAGACTATGGGCGCAACACAGGGAACAACCCAGGATAGGGCGTCGACCCATCGCAGGGCACATTCACACCTGTGGGCCATGTGGTAACTGCAACAGTGGTGGAGAACCAAAGAACCTGGAAACCCCACAGTGACATGGGGAGAACATAGAACCTCCACACACATGGAGCCATGGGAGAGACTCAAACCCAGGTCCCAGAGGTGTGAGGCATCAGTGCTCACCACTACACCACCCATTTTGATATCCTAATCCTTATAGTTAAAGTAATAATTAATAATAATTACGCCTGGACCTGAGCTTGACCATGTGGTTATAACACCTACAGGCAAAGACAGTTAGGACTCCCAGTTATACCCATGTGCTTACAGAACTGGATTTAATCTATATAAAGATCTGACCATTTGAAAAATACGAATGCTTGGTAAACCACACTGAAAAACAAATGTATAATAGTACAAAATGCAGTATCTTAGATATCCAACAAGGACAGCATAGCAACAGGCCACATTGCATGGAGTATCAGCTGGGGGGGTAATGAGGTCGTATATAGTCTGTACTTAGCTGGGGCTCTTTGAAGCCCTTTCAATAGATGCAGAATAGATTCAGTAGGTGCTCAGACAGCCAGGAGACCCTGTGCCTCTGCACGGTGCCCCTCAGTCCCCTCACGGGACCCCAGCAGTTGACTGTGTGACCTTTGGACGGCTGTCCTTTGTCACCGAGCTGAGTGATGGGGCCCTTGCACTTTCTGCTGTCCAGCATGCTGCAAGCTGTGGATGCTCTTTATTGGCCACCCCAGCTGCTGTCCTCATCTTAGAACATAGATCAACACACCTCTGAGCAGTTTTCAGGCCTCGCCTGCTTTTCCTCCAGGCTGGAGAGGTCCATTGTCAGCCTTGTCATTTCACCTTCTACGGCTACTTTGGTAGAAACACAATTCTTAGCTTGAAAAATCCGGAACACTGATCTGCAGAGAAAAATGCTGGCCATTTTTCGTATGGTTCTGCAGTAGCAGAGTGATGGAACTTTTAAAGAAAATATGAAAGCATGACACATGTATATAGGCTTCTTCAGTCCATTGCTCTCCTGTTAATTAACTTCCATTTTTCAACGGATGCATGAAATATGACTCAACCACTTATCAGGGCAGGACTGTGCTCGTCTATTGTGTAAGTCTTCTGCTATTTGTGACAGGACTCAAAACCTGTTTCCTCCTTCTTCCCCATAATCTAATATTAATATGACTAGGAAACCATTACTTTGGTTCCTGTTAGGTACTTTAATGGGTACTAAAGTGTTTCCTGCTATTTCACATCAAGGCACAAATACTGCACCTCCATCTTCCTGCACATAGGTTATACAAAATTAACACTGACATCTGGGGATTTGCATAAAATACACATATGCTGTTTACACTCATGGACCTGAGCAGAGATTGGATGGTTTGGAAAACAAAGCTCTCCTCACCTTTTATAAGATTATCAGCTGCTTTCACATATCCTGATCAATAGTTTTTGTCCTCATGTAATGAAGCTATTAGCTTTTAAAAACAAAGCCATTCTGATCAGGAAATATGTTAATTGGGCTGTAAGTCGCGAGTAAGCAGCTTGAAAGGGATCGTCATGATAAAAAGTGTCACATCAAAGAACCTTCATTCACGTTTAATCAAAAAGTTAATGGCTCAATGGACGATCCTAGGAAGCCCTGCCCCCACATTCACAAATAAGGTTGTGGGCCAATCCACTGCTTTCCTTTCATCACCTCTGAATGATTTGAGAGACAGACAAAATTAATTTGGACTGTTTTAAAAGAGAATTAAGAATAGGATATATAAGAGCAGATAAACTTTCCCTGGAAAATGGTTTACATTGATCAGCTGGGGGAAGGCAGCTACTGTGCCTGTTAGCATTAGTCGCTACAGCGCCCTGCGCGGTTTAGGGCTCTGACCTGCGGGCTGAATGTCCAGAACGACTCTGGTCCTGAGCTAAGCTGCCCAAACTGTCCTGTCCTGATCACTAAAGGGGTAACGTCCTCTAAGATTTTTCAGGGAGAAAAGATGGGATTGTGGGTATATGTGGCATTAGAGTATTACTAATCTTTGGCATGAGAAATTCAAAGCCACTGAAGAGAAATGGCAGAAAATTTTCCAGTTAAGTAGCTTTAAAAAGTGCTTCTCCATTTGAACAAATGGTTTCAAGTGACTATATATGTGAAGTGATACAGGTATACAGATGAAACATTTTTCATTAATGCAAACTTTTTCACTGGCTCTATTATCCTCCCATATGATTTCGCTCATGTGAGCAATATATGTATATGATTTTAGTTTTTCTTTACATGATATGTCACCTATCCTTGATAGTGGATCTATTTTTAACATTTTTAGCCTTTTGTGAGCATATGAAGCCCTCCTTCGAAGCCATTTGGAGACTGCGACAGCACCCACGCTTCACCAAAGCTATTATGTCCTATTATTAAGTGCGTTTTGAAGTCTCTTGGCCGAGGGGCGCGAGATCATGCTGCACCTGTGCGACAGACTTCAGACAGGGCCAGGCGCTCACCCGCCAGGCCACATGATCCTGCCAGTTGGCGGTGCCCACTAAGAAGCCAGGTTTGGCTGGAGGGCTGGGCCTGAATACAGGTTCCCCTCTGCCCCCATGCCTCGCTGCCATCTGCCGGGGGGGGGGGGGG